>CP053162.1:1992468-3192468 GCA_014607495.2 Carposina sasakii
AGTGGTGCTGTACAGGGTGTAACAGAAAGGGTATGTTAAGCGAAAAGCTATGTAAATAGCCCACTATAGAGAACCTATTTCCAAAATTTGAGACCCGAAATCACATGTTTATTTTTCCCGATAGTATGGAGAATTTTTTAATATCTCAGGAATTTTCATATAATCTTCAAAAATAAAAATGTGATTTCGAGTCTCAAATTTTGGAAATAGGTTCTCTATAGTGGGCTATTTACATAGCTTTTCGCTTAACATACCCTTTCTGTTACACCCTGTATACCTACAGATACTTGTGATGATGTAGCTAAGTAGGATTTTGATAATCCTTGTTACGTCAAAGAAAGCAAAAACTACCCAAGTCCCTTCAAGGGAAAAAATTGCACTAAGGACATTACACGATCAGCGTCCAGTTTTTAATAGTCTAGCTAATATTTAGGCATTTACTGGATCGACAGGTAATTTGGTGATGTAGTTTTTGTTTAATGTCGTCACGATATCGTGATGGCTAGCTGACAAGCTCGCAACTATCGGCAGATTGATTCTACAGTGCGTTTCACCGTATAGTTCATTTGGATGATGGCGCTAGTTACTATGTGAATGGCTACATTATCTGTGTCACTCTATATAAAAATGTTAGTTCCGAAATCAGGCACAGGAGTTATTCTATGTAACGTAACGTAGGTCTACAGACATCAAGTCACCTTACGTATTTGGCAAATGCGGTCAAGTTTGCACTGTGCCTCGTTTACGCGAGTTCCGTAGATCCGAGAGCTCCTCCGCTGAATTTTAATGGTTGTGGTTTAGTTTGCGTGTAAGTAATATTAAAGAGCTTAAAACTATTGTATTTTTTTTGTTATTATTTTAACAATATGGAAGATATTTTTAAATTACAGGAATGTATATTACATTATAATGTAATAAACTGTAAGTATAGGGAACTAATACCAAAATTTAGGGAATATGAGTTTCGAAAGAAACCATATTGCGCCGACCACAGAAATAATGGAATGAGGGCGGGAAGATAACGAAAAGGAAAATTATAATATTATATTTATAAATTACCTACTCCATATCGACGTCAATTTCTCCGAATTAAATAAAGATTATTTGTAAAATGGAAGCTCTCTACAAAAATATTTTTATTCCGTACAAAGCATTATGGATATTATTATTATAGCCATATCGCTTATCTACAACTTTTGTAGAGTAATAGTAAAAAAATTATGCATGTCCGAAGCTTAAACGCCTTATCCCAGAAACGTGCTCAGTGTAGTCAAGTGAAAGGACAGGTTCCCATAAAGCTAAATTTTCGACAGACGGAATCCTAAAAACATTGATCAAACAAAGTAAATCACATTCACTCACACCGAAACAAGTTAAAACTACACGCTCAAAATAATTAGCGTGCAAGTAATATTGAGGCGAAATTGAGTAAGATGAGGTACTCAAGTGCAGACGGAGAATCCCCTGTCAAAGGTTACAACGTGAGCTTACCTTTGTAACAAAAGTGAGCGAATTAGTTTCATATAAATAGGTTGCAGCTCTCCGATTTGGCACACTCATCCACCATCCTCCTTCAAGACAACAGCTTAACATGAAGCTGGTAATTAGATTTTTATTGACCGTTTAAGGATAATAATTCAGTGATCTTAAGTGTCCAAAATTATATAATCATGCAATGCAATAAAATTTGCATTTGTGTGATGAAACTAATTTGGATTTTAATTGTTTGCAGTTTGTAATCCTCTCTGTGATCGCCTGCGGGTATGCGGCTAAGCTGGATCGGACCTACTTGCCGCCAGCCAGTGCGGCCACTGCTGGTGGTAGCCCTGGAGCTTTGAACGCACCTTTTGGTGACCCATCCGGATTTGGTCAGCCTTCACGAACATCTCCTGGATCTAGCTTTGGACCTTCAGGATCGGGTGCTTCTGGATTTGGCAAGCCAAGTGAACCTTCCGGAGCACTTTCTGGACCAGCTGGACAACGAACTCAATCTGGTTTCGGACAGCCTGCCCCTCAATATGGTGCACCTGCCCAATCTCCATCTGGTGCTTTCGGTCAGCAGCAGGGATCTTTTGGTCAGCCCCAAACGTTCGGACAACAGTCTCAGGGTCCTCAGCCAGCTCAAGGTTCCTTTGGACAGGCTCCCTCATCCTTTGAACAAGGAAGTCAGGGAGCCGGCGGTTTCTCTCCAGAAACCTACCAACAGCAACCTGAGCGTGCTCAGTCAGCCGCTGACAGGAACGCCGAGATCCTAAGATACGACAACCAAAACGATGGTGAAACCTTCTCGTACAGCTTCGAGACCTCGAATGGAATTTCTGCTGAAGAGTCCGGTGTGGCTACAAATGGAGTCCAGGCTCAGGGAGGATTCTCTTACACTGGTGATGATGGCCAGGTCTACAGTGTGCAGTATACCGCTGATGAGAATGGATACCTGCCCCGTGGTGACCACCTACCCACTCCACCGCCGATCCCGGAGGAAATCTTGAGGGCTATTGAGAAGAATGCTGCTGCTGCCGCTGCTGGAACTCAAGAAGGTATTTATTTTCCTAACATATTAGTTCAAAACACATGCAATTACGAGTACGTGTCGTTATAAAAGTATATTGAACATTACCTTCATTCACATTCGAAATAACATTTTATTTGCACGTAAAGTGGTTAGAAATGTGACTAGTAATTTGTACTCGTATGAACAATTATAATTTTTTATTATTACAAGTGTAAGTGTGCATATTTTAAATAGCGATTTAAATTACGCCGTATTAAGTCCACCAATATTTTTCTTTATTAATTATATAGTATTAGAAACATATATATACATATACATTGTTGAAGGATGTCAGATAAAGTTATAACTCTCAGCTAGTCACTATAATAAGCTAGCAACTTGTCACTGATCATTAACATCTGACCTCGTAGCTGGTGGATCTCCTTTATGATCCTGCAGTTCTGGTTACCTTGTTTCGGAAACACAGCCATGTAAGTAGGTATATGTAAGTATGTAACCTTATTATTATTTACAGGTGCCTACAACCCCGATGAAGACAACTCAAACTCAATCCAACAATACAACGCCCCATCTTTCAACCAGCAAGGCCAAGCTCAACCTGGATCTTCTGCCCAGGGTCAATATAAGCAGCCTCAAGCTCAGGGACCATCAGGTTTCAACCAGCCCCAGCCGCAAGGACCGTCAGCTTACAACCAACCTCAGGGACAAGGCCCATCTACTTATAACCAGCAACAAGAACAAGGCCCAGCATCTTACAACCAGCAAGGATCCTCAAGAGCTCAGGGCTCTTCCCGTCCGGCTTCAGGATCATACCAAACCCAGGCTGCGCAAGGACAGCAACCCAGCCAATACAACCAGGGTACCGGCGCTCAAAGGCCGTCTGGATCCTTCGGACAAGCTCAAGGCCGTCCCCAAGTTGGAGGTCAAAGCCAAGATCAGTCTGGTTACCAGTACAACCGACCTCAGTCACAATTCGGTGGTGTACCCAACAACCAAGGTCCTGCTAATCAGGAACAATACCAGTCTCAGAACGCCCCTCAAGGTGGACCCCAACAAGCTCCTCAGCAGTACAACAGACCAGCTCCATCCCAATTTTCCCGCCCAAGCTTGCAAAGTGCTCCATCCAAACCCTCTTTCGGATCTAACCAGGGTTCTTTCAGACAGTATAACAATGGACCAGCGGGACCTTCTGCTAACGGTCCTTCCAACAACCAAATCCCATTTGGCCAGTCCCCAGCCTCCAGCCAAGGTCCTCGTGGATCCCAATCTAGTCAGCCTTCAAGAGCTATGCCCCAGTTAGCGCCCTACCAATACAACCGCCCTGGAACCCAGCCTAGCCAATCTGGTCAGTCTGGACCTTCCCAATTCGGCCAGAAGTCTGCTCCTCAGCAGGGATCTAACCAGCCAGGTCAATTCCCCAGCTCTCGCCAACCACCAAGCTTCAGCGAACAGGATGGATACAAGTATTAAAACCAAAGGATTAAATTTTAGTTAAGTAGCCAATGAACAGCATTAGAAAATGTTTAAAAAAAAAACTAGCCAAATAAATTTTGTACTTAGTATGAAATTGTAGGAAACGGAGAATCACTAGGTGATTGCTACGATATGTAAATAGATTTTTTATACGAATAAATATGAAGCAAGATTATTTCAAACTTTTATTTTAACGCTGTTTTTGAAAATTATCCTATTGTAATTGTATAGACAATTACTCGTAGATACTTATTATTAGAAAAACAATACTTATTAAATGATTTTTTTTTATTATAATTTAAGCAAAGATATACCTTTATTAGATGGAAACTAAAATCTCTTCAAAAATGTAATGTATGAACGGTTAACTGTTAGTGCATAACTGGAGCAAATTTAAGTCTACTAAAAGTGTCTCCTTACAAAAGAATTAAACGCATTCCTTATAGATTGTTATCACAAATAACAAATAACTTAGGAGATGTGAACAAAAAACTAATAAGTGAACTTCACTACATTTTGTAACGATTTCATCAAAATTAGTCTGTTGTAACACTATTACGGGCTAGTATCGTGCGAAGAAGCTTCCATAGGCTGACAAGTAAATCACTGCATTAGACGAAACTATTAAAAATACAAATTATTTTTAACGTCGCAATCTCTCACTTGTTTGAATAATTACCTAGTCACACGTCACTGTGATAACATGTTTACGTAATGCATATATCGTTGAGCTGTTAAATATATTAGATGCTATCCTTTACAGATTTTACTAAATATAATGTTAATACAGGATATACACAATTTACACGATAGTAGGTATGTGTTTCCTCATTCTGAATAAGTACTTCGAAAGTATAGTTTTGTAACTTTTTCCGACTTCAATGAACTTAATTACACGCGTAAGCTACCTATTTACCTTCACATTGACAAAAAACAAAAACTAAAATGTTAATACTATATTTATTTTTTACTAGCTCTGCTGTTATCCGCAACTTTGTTCGCGTGGACTACAGAATGTAGCATAGGTAATCCTTGTCCGTACGCCCAACTAATATAAAGGTACCTATGCAAAATTTTAAGAAGTTTGGTTGAGAAAGGGCTGATTTTTTCAAACGCAAATAGGCTATCAGAGGAATAAAGTTGATGCTGTCTCTATCATGTTCAAGTTTTAGAGAAAGAGGGCATCAACTTTATTCCTCTGATAGGTTATCTGACGTTTGGAAAAATCAGCAATAAATAAAACGTGTAGAGGTAAAAAACAAACAAACTTACTTTACTATTTATAATGTTAGTTGGGATGGTTGACACATATCACATATACACTAGCCAGACTCTAACAATAATTGGACGTACTCTTGATGGCGTACTAAATTACAATAATGATATTGATTATGTAGTTAATAGCAGTTTAAACATAATAGAGCGTTTAAAATCTTTATGATACTCGTATGTTGGTAGGTAAGAAAAAAACTAATTGCCTGAACTATGAAGATGCGATAACACTTGATTTTTTGTCGGTATAATTACAAATTACTGTATACTCATTCTGTCCTATGATCTTACTTAATTTTGTATATATATGAGTGACACGCAAATACAGACATGCTGGATAAGTATCGTTATGTTGAGTTATTCGATAGTGTATTTACGTTGCATTAAAGAGTACGCTAATTTCGTTTTTAGGCTCTAGCTAGATTATCTCTGTACCAAATTTTATTTAATTCAGTTCAGTTTAACATACATCGTTACTTTCGTATTTACAACATTAAGTACCTAAGGACTAGCAAGCGACTTTGCCCGTGAGGAGCTAGTGCTACCCAGTGCAAGTGTTATTCAAATCCGTTCAGGAGGGTAATCGTGCTATTTGTTGTTGAACGTATTTACCGAAAGGAAACTTCGCTAAACTACACTAAAATCGCGCTACTTTTTGACAATGTTTTAAATTAAAAGAGAGACAAAATCTAAACCTAAAGTAAACCATAACCAAAATATCATGAAAGATATTGTCATTTATCAAGATTGCCCTCCTGTTGTTTTTGTTTGAAGGAGTAACAAACAATTCTCACAACCACATTTATAATATTAGTAGGTTTCATCTCTGCGAACAAGTGAATGTCATAATTCTACCCATCCCAGAACTTCAATAACTGGTCCTTGAGCAAGAATCACAGGAATTCTTGAAGACCTAGCTTAGTTGCCTAAATGGTGCATTGCGTGGCCTTTGACATTTTCTTTAAGATGGAATCGTGCTCCTAATGATTATTAACAAGAAATGCATTGACAGAATGCACGAAGTCGATACTCACTGTCTAGAGTTCTAGATCACGGAGGAAGCATAGAGGAGAGAGGATCCGGTAAGTACTAAAAAAATAAGCTTAAGGAATTGCATTGACGCGCATAGCTTATTCAGGTTGCAGAGCATGCAGGTTACGGAGCGATGATCAAACCGGAGCGGTTTCCGAGCCGCACAGGTTGCAGAGCGGGTTAATCTATGATGCAGAGCCTCCAGTATATTCCGAACCATGACAGGAACTACGAACACTGCGAATGAAGAGCCTGCATTTCGTAAGCTATTGCTGGCCTGCCTTGGGGCTATCTAAAGCCCCTTAGTACACATAGGAACCGGACAGCCCCCTCCTCTGGGTCTGTTGACTCTTTTACGGATAACCGCACGATCATGAAATCTAAACATATTATTTTCCGTCGATATCACAATATATTGTATACCAGTGTGTACCACTGTTAAGTGAGGAAATTAAACCCAGCAACACTCCTATCTAGCTATAAATATAACTCTAATTACCCCTACATACGTACCGATAGCCAGATAATTGATTTCTACCATAATTAAAGCACCATTTAAAACCTACATGTTACTAAATCAATCACTAAATATAGATACTTTACGATAATATCAGGCTTTAATATCTAACCTTTTATTATAGTTGTGAAATTAGTGAGATTATTTTAATACTCCCACTATATTGAGCATAGGTACGAGTATGTTTTACGCCCAAGCTGTTTGTACGGACGATGTATGTTAACAGGTTCCCTGGACGGTGAATCATTATTTGTGGTCAAGCTACTTAAAAGGGACTGTACTCATATTCGTCTGTGTAACTGCATAATTTAAAAAGGTTACTTTATATCTTTACTTCATAATTGATTATTTTCTTTACATGTGCAGCCATATTTTGATATGCAGTAGATACATATTCTCCTTATCGTAAATATTTCTAATAGTGAGGTTTTATTCGATAAATATATGAGCGTCGAAGGTAAGCAGTGGGATTTTAGGCTAGTACAATAAAGAAGAATGCTAGTACCGAAATCGTGCACGTGGACTATTTTATGAAACGAACTCTAGCTATCTACATAAAGTTCCAGCTTCATAGGGTTGCGTTCATTAAACGCCGCTTTATGACGGCACCGCTATCCTAGCTGTTATTTCGCTGTCATAAATAAATCAAACATGACTATATAGTTGCTTATTTCAGCTACATTGATTAAATAATAGCTAAAATCTACCATTAATTATAATAGATGGAATCCGCATTTTTTAGTTTAACTCTGATATCAGGATGGTCAGGTCAACTCATAGTTCAGTATGATCAAGCAGAAAGCGGTCATGGCGTTGCTTATAAAGGGCTATTTCCCACTAGACGACATGGCCACGACACAGCTTTTCGTCATCTAGGGGGGGTTCGTGTCGTCTAGTGAAAAAACGAACCATTCTATTTAATAAATTTTTGCTTCGAAAAAAGCCGTAGTTGTGTCGTTGTCGTGGTCATGTCGTTTAGTGAAAAAATGCTCAATTGGCTCTCAAAAGGCACCATTAAAAAAAAACCCTGTCTCAAATGAACAGACAAACCTGAAGTTATTATTTATTTCTTTATTCAATTACAACAAAATCATAAAACGAGATTCAACAACGGCCCAGATATGTTGTATATATGTTTATATAGAACATACTAGTATATCAGTAGTGTATGGATCTATTTTGAAATCATATAGATAGAAACAATCCCACCCACACCATGTCAAATCAATATTTATTTGATATAGAGTTCTCGAACGTCAGCCCAAAAAGGTCGAGAGTCGAGATTTAATCCTGACTGATCATGGATTCAATAGCAATACCTAAACAGTGAATCCATTCATACACATTCTATTGAAGATTTACCAGATTCTATTTGTGTATTTATATTGAAATATCTATAGGAATGCAAAGGTTTACCCACCGGTATACCTAATCATGTAATTTTCGAATGGAAAATCTACGTACTATTATTGTCCACTAAAGAGTAACAAGGTGATTTTACAAATATACTAAAAAGGAAAATTCATTCATTCAGGGTAAAACAATAGTTACTTCAACTGCATTTGGTCTAACTGCGTTTGGTCACGGACAGATGGGCCTATTACTAAAAGGGTATTGAAGTATTTTCTTTGTCTACTACCTAATCACCGATTTACTATTACGTACAAAGTCTAACAATGAACTTAACATCATTTATTGAACAGAAATAAAACAAGAATCGGTCCTAAATTAAGGCTATCTTTACAAATCCTAGACATGGCCTAAATTACGGATAATGATCGTAAAGGTCATTTAAGTTTTGGAAATATTATGCAATTAATATAATTGAAGCATCTTAGCTTAAGGCAATCTGGTCTAGAATAGAGATCGTGGAGAATATTGATTTATATTGCTTGAAATTAAGTTAGGCACTAAATTACTCATCTTAAAAAGAGTTTGGTGTGTTTGAAATTAATTGCCTAGTCTAGTAAGCTCACATAACTATAATTTTTTGTGGCTAGATAAATTATGGGTTATCATTTAGTTGATAAAGATGACGTTACACTTGAGCTAAATTAGATTACTTTTTGAACCTAGCAACTAGCCATTTTCGGTAAGGTAAAATCTCTTTTCTCCAATTTACGTTAGTATTGATTATAAATAATTATGCATAATTAATTAATTAATAATAAAACAGTCCTTTAATCACTACATTTATAAAATGGTTCAAGAGGAAGGTTAACTTTCGACGCGCCCCTGTTTCACACGGTGCAATACTGATACGAAATTCCCTTTTTAGCGAACGATGTCATGCGCGGCAGCTAGTACATACAAATTTTTTTTAATCTATCTTTTTAACCACTTAAAAATAAAGATAAAGATTACTGAATTCGACCATATTTATATATTTAGTGGTGCCATGATAAGGTTTAGGATACTAAGATTTAAAGATGATCAAAATATCGTATTGACGCTTGGTGCCTAAGCGATTTCCACTTTGAAATCGGTTTTGTTTGTTAAAATTATTCTTTAATTGAAGATTCATCTTACCTATTTTTAAAACACCTCATTAAATTTTCAAGGAAACTTAATTAACAACCAATAAACTCATCGACTCGTGATATCCGACACAATCGAAGCTTTAATACAATCATCGATTCATCATACGTAAAGACCTTAAAAGTGTGAGTAGCAATGGAAAATCTTAATAAACACATCAATCAGCTTTTATCGACACAATCGACTATTTACAGGTAATTGTTATGAAGTGGCAGAATTGGCAGACAATATCGGAAGCAGAACTAATTCACTTTGACCGGTTAAAAATAAAAGAGGTCATGTGGTGGGTAAACGATGGTACACCTACAAGGTCACATATCGATACGATGCGTTGCCTGCGCGTACGCATTCAATGAGGATTTATGCCAATTGATGGGGTTATGCGAGAGCGAAGCAGTGGGAGCTTTTTATTAAATATGAAATTGTTATAATTTGAGATACTTACACAGCAGTAAATTTATACACCTACATTTAAATTACGTAATTTACAGCATAAAATAAAATAAAATTTTACCAATGGCAGGTGTTTTTCCAATCCCTACTAATACTATAAATGCGTATGTTTATTACCTCTTCACGCTTTATTTACGTATACAATTTTATTGAAATTATGCATGCATATAGTTAGGAGTATGAATAAGGACATAGGCTTATATATATAGGATGTATAGTATATTTTGCAGACCACACAATAAAAGTCGCGGACAAATATTCGCGCATTTTATGTTGATCTGTTGTACCTATAGCAATTGACTGTAAATAATGTGTCGGCTGTAAAACATATAAATAGCAATATAAATCAAATCTATTTATTTCGACCCCACATCAAAGGGCAAGAAAGTTATAATCATAATCACAAAAACAGCGTTAATTTATAATCCAATTACTCAAACACCACCTGCAACTTAATTTTGAGCTCACGAATGTCATTTATAACAATAAACTTAAATTATTTTGATGACTTCATCTCGTATAACACCATCCACAACAATTAGGCTGGTCCATAGCTTCGTGAATTATATTTTGATTAGGCAACATTGAACCACGACTTTGAACATCTTCGGTTTTAAGTAGATCGATATGATAGGTATATAAATATTGATGTTGCATTTAAACTGTATCAGTCAACTCACAGCATCTGAGTATCAAGTAGCTTAGAAAAAAAAATCATGAAATTGGTGCGTTAAAATGAATTTTGTTTTCAATTTGAGTGAATGTTTTGTGAAAAGTGCTACTTTCTGTGTTTGCAATATAGAGTGGAAAAATATATTGATCTCTGTGAAAAAGTTTAACTTTTCATGTCAATATTCACATCTAGGACTGCTAAAGAATCTTTTTCCAAGTAAAAAAAAACTTATTCTTATTTTTTTTTCAATAACTTTTATTTATTTTTACAGATCATCGTATTAGCAGTCGTGGCCTGGTCTAACGCGGCAAAGTTAGACAGGACCTACTTGCCCCCTAATGCGCAAGCATCAGCAGGATCTGGAAGCTTCCTCCAGACACCGTTATCTGGCCCATCTTCCGACTACCAAACTCAAGCAGGTTTTAGCCGTAACAGACCTGCTCAAAGATTCCCTCAATCCCAGCAAGGATTCTCTCAACCCCAAAGTGGATTTTCTCAACCCCAAAGTGGATTCTCTCAATCCCAAAATGGATTCTCTCAGCCCCAAAGTGGATTATCTCAGCCTCAACACGGTTTTGAGCAATCCCAAAATGGTTTCGCCCAACCCCAGGCTTACGGACAAAACCAAAACGGTTTCGAAAACTTCGAAAGCCGTCCTGAGCGTCCCCAAGCCGCTTTTGAGAGGAATGCCGCCATTCTTCGTCAGGATAGCCAGAATGATGGAGAGACTTACTCGTACGCCTATGAAACTGAGAATGGAATTTACGCTGAAGAAAGCGGTGTAGCTTCCAATGGTGTTGAGGCTCAGGGTGGTTTCTCTTACACTGGTGATGATGGCAAGGTGTATAGCATCAGGTAATTTTATGATTTTAGTTATGTATAGCAAAGAGCGTTAAAATAATATCAATATTTTTAAAATGTTCAAAGTGAAATTTTATGGTCTAAGGCTTTAATAAATATATCACTAAATACTTAGGATATGATACGATATGATTGATTATGAAAATTCTAGTTAGTCAAGTTCTTGTATAGGTATAATCATGATGTTATTTTACAGATACACTGCTGACCAAAATGGCTTCGTTCCTCAAGGCGATCATCTTCCCACCCCTCCTCCTATCCCTGAGGAGATCCTAAAGGCCCTGGAACAGAATGCTCGTGATGAAGCCGCTGGAATTTATGATGATGGTACGAGTAAGATTCTCATATTTTTCCGAGTGATTTTATTTTTACACACTTCACAACACATTGACCAAGTCCCACAATAAGATCACTAAGGTCTTGTATCGTGGGTACTAAGTAACGAAATTCATTTGAAAGAAGTTAAGTTCGAATTTAAAAACAATAAAATCGTAACTTAGAGACAAGTAAATTATTCAAGTTTAAGACATATTTCGTGTAACCAGTTTTATTGTTTGAAGTACCTATTCTACTTTGCATTTACATAAAAATTTAGTATGTATAAAGATTGTTTTTTTGTTTATATTATTAAATAATATTATAATGACTATTTCGTATGTATTACAGGATCTTACAGCGACGGCAAATACAGCAACGATGACAGCAACCAGTACGGCAATGGTAACAACGCTAACAACTATAACAATGGTAACAACAACTACAACAATGGTAACAACGCTTACAACAATGACAACAACGCATACAACAACGATGATGATACCATAGTCACCAACTCAGCTGCTTTCCGTGGTGCACCAGACTCTGGAAACTTCGCAAGCCAAGGTGCCGCTGGTGCCACCAAAGCTTACCTACCTCCTCTACAGAACCAAAGAAATGGACCTTCTGGTAGGAACGCTGGCAGAAGACCCAGTTTCAATGCCAGAGATGGATATAGATACTAGACCAAATGCTAATTACTAAAGTGGACTGTGATTTAAATAAATTTTTATAAACTAGAACTATGTTTATTCTTATCACTATGTATCGTGTATTAATTTAAATTAAAAAAAACCTATACTGTGTGTCATAGCAGAATTCTATTACAAAAACGTAGATCACCTAATTATATTTGAAAACATATTTATTTTATGTTTAAATATCATATAAAATATCTTAGCTAACGTCGATTTTACCATCTTCTATGTAAGACCTGAATTCAAAAAATTTTATATAATTGAATTGTAATGGCACGTAGATATTTGTGTATTCTATTATATTTTCAAAACTACATACGTTATATCTAGCTTAGAAGTAATATCAAATATCTAATAAAGAAACCTACATCTCCACAATAATAAATAAAAAATTATGAACCTAAGTTTAATAAAAAAATATGTTTCAAAACGATCACAATTTTATATGAATACGACAGTGTTAATTCAAATAATGAAGACGTTATTACATCTCACTCTTTTATATTCGTCACAATACATTTGTGACTTCATTCATGATTCAGTTAAGGCGAAGATGCTATCGAACTTTGACAATAGAGTTTAGGTACACAACTTTTTTCTTATGTATAATAAGAAACTGCATACCTAAGAAATATTATAATTTGCAATTACTAGAACCACCTTAATTTTTAGAGTTTTTATCTGGAATCAGCGGTATATTGTCTAACTCCTTAGATCTTTTAGTCTACTCTACACTATAGGTACAGTTACAGCAATAACATAGTGTATTAGTGTGATAATTATTTAAGGTATGTCATATAAATAATTTCATTTTCTTCACCCTTTGCTTGGAAATGTTTTCACATTTGCAAGCAAAATACAAATTCCCATCTACTTACTTTAAAAAAAATGTAAATATTGGTTTGACATTGAACTTGTTAAAAAGAGATTAATATTATACAGTGTACCTCATGATCAGTATTGCAATAAAGTTAATAACGAATCAGAATGAAGATGAGATCAAAGAACAGATAAATAATTACATAAAATACACTGTATGTTAAGACCAGTTGCAAATAATTGCTCATTTTCAACTCTTTTAAAATTTGGAAATCACTGTCAGTATGAATCGATAAACATTTCTACGAGAGAAATGTTGTAAGCCAGTTTTTGAGCAAATTATGACAGTCCAGTATTAAAGTGACAATAAAAACAATCAAGGTAAGCAAGTACATCGTAACCCCTCTCTAAATTAATAATATATAATTGATGCATTTCTCTCCAATATCTAAAAGTAGGTCTGTTTTTTAAAGCTCAAAGCACCTCTGTACGAATATTATTTTTATTCTATGATTTAAGTGTGATTGATTTAGCTATTGACATGTTGTTTAATTACCTGAAATAAATAAGCCCACGTAAATTATAATTATCTCTATTAATTTTTATTATGAAAGATGAAAATTCTTGGTACGTGCGTAGAATGCAATAATTTTAACCTTCGATGAAAACAAATAAATATACTTCACGTTATAATCGATATTTACGTTATAATTTAAAAATTATTGGGAAATGCTCATTTATGTACTTCGAGGATATCTTATAGTGTTGATAAATAATGTGCATACTTACATTTTCTTGTATTTCTGCTATTAATAATCATTAGTAATACTCTTCTACAGGGTGATTTTTGGTCGTCAACGTTCTCGAAAACTACGGAATTTCCTCATCATCACGATCATTTTTCTCCATGGAAGCATGCCTGGGAAGTGTCTGGTTTCCAAAGTATTAGGGTCCAAAGTTGAGTAAATAGACTGTGTTTTTCTGCATAAATGCACATTGACGCGTGTAGCAAGATTTTTTCATTTATATCTGTCTATGAAAAAACGAGCATAACCCTATACTTGGCAGAGAATTTTACTTTTAAAAAATTATACTTTTGCTCCTTCCCTACGTTAATTTGGTTATAAGGATATCAGGAAAAATGAAATAAAAAATCTCTGTATTTCAGTTTTCAGGATATATAATGTGTCTTCAAGTGCACAGTGTCAAGCTCACAAGAAAAAAATGACTAATAAGAATGTGTCTTTACATGCACACTGCCATGTAACCACTGAACTAAAAAAAGGGAAAAACTTAAAAAAATAACATATATCTAGAAAAAACTTAAGATAAAAGTCTCTAAGTTATAACATATCAACAAGTTTTGAGATCTTTAAGGAACTAGGTCTATGAATTTAGTAGGTACTAGTGGACGCCCGCGACTCCGTCCGCGTGGACTATAGAAAAACAAAATGTCTAAATTATCCGTGATAAAAAGTAGCCTATATGTTAAGTGGGACCAATCACAATATTTTACTGTAAAGTACATCGAAATCGGTTCAGCCGTTTCTGAGATTAGCGTGCACAAACGCATAGACAAACAGACAATAATTCCAAAAATCAATATTTTGGGTACTGTTGCGTTGATAAATGTCTCTTATAGTATTTTTTCTTATATATCTTCCATGTACAGATAGCGATATTTTTATTATATGTATATAGAATATACCTATAGATGTACCAACATTATGTATTACATGATGATATGGTAGGCAATAAACACTAAATTTGAAGAAAAAAAACAGAGATAACCTTATTAATAATTATCACAAAAATCAGTCGCAATATTCTGAGATCAAAGTTTACTTAAATATATATCTAACAATATAAAAAAAAAAACAAATTAATCCTACTTAGTGTGAAAATCGATATAGCAATTTCGACCTTCAATTATACATAGCCGTGCGTTACACTTTGAACAAAAAAATTTGGTTTGGTGTTTGGTACAGTTTCTACACCTGCCTTTTGTCGTAAAAGTAGGAAGATGTCCTGTCAGGTCAAAACGAGTAGCGTCATCAGGCCTCGCCGCAACTGGTTTCTTTACTTTTCTTACAGATTTGAAAAGACCGTCAGGTTGTAGATTAGAAGAAATCCTCTCAAAAAAACGCAGTTGCCTAAATAAATTAAATCGAAACTTCTTGAGTGGCATTAGTTTACTCGTATGTTTACCACTATTCTCGTGACGATACATTAACCAGGAATTATTAACGCAGATGTCTAGAATCTGAGAAAACAATACTAAATACCAACGATGGCCTTTTAAATCTGTACGGTATAAAGCGACTAACATATCGGCTAGGTCAACTCCACCCATACTTCCGTTATAGTGCTTTATTAAATTTGGGCATGTTACTGGACCTTTCTTCTTTTCTTCTTTCTTATACCGCATTATATTCTGAACAGGATGGGCGTCGACATAAGTACTTGCAGCCATGACAAATTTGTTGTCAAACCACTTCACAACAGCGATATTGTGTTCGTTGGACACGACCTGTGCAAAAGCCCCTCTGCCCTTTTTCTTCAACTCCTTGTCGCTTGGTAATTTTTTCTCTGCCCCTCGAAGTCGATTTGCCCTGACAGTACCTAAGGAGAATATACCATACTCATTTCTTAAATGATGCATCAATTCAATTGACGTAAAAAAGTTGTCAAAATATAGTACAGAGCATGGTTTTTGCTTGATAGATTGGGCCAAAGCTATAACAACTTTGGCCCCGAGACCCATACCTTTTTCCCTCTCAGTAAATGTATGGAGTCGGAAAGTGTCGTCTCCTCCATAAATAACAAAATCATACACGAGGCCAGATGGTGAAGCATGAACAAAAAATTTAAATCCCCATTTTTTGGGTTTATTCCGCACATATTGTTTTCGACTGCCGGCTCTAGTACCCTTGTAAGGCACCATCATCTCGTCGATGCTGAAATGTCTCCCTTCAGGTATATTCGTTGTGCAGTTATATCGAACTTTTTCTACTAACGGCCTTATTTTATAGTACCTGTCACCGTCATCTTTTAAATTGTCATTAAAGTGAATGTAACGTCGAATAGACTGAAATTTCTTTAGTGTCATGACTTCAGCAATATTGCCGTATTTAAAGTCATTTGACCAGTAATCGGTATATGCCGGCATGTCAACAACACCCATTAAAATATTTATAGCTATAAAATCTTTAATGTCGTCTTTATTAATATTTATTGAAGTGCCCTTTTTCTGTACAGAATATAAATTGGAATGATATACTATTAGTTCTTGTATATCGTCAGTAAAAAATAGCTTAAAGTAATCAAGCGGCGATTTCTCAATATCTGTAGATTCGAAAATCATATTTTCTTCTATGTGTGCTGCTCCTTGAAATTTCATTCCTGTCCATTTAGGAAATATTTTGGTAGGTTTCAATACTTTTTTCTTTACAATTATCGGATTTTTCTTATAACGCCGAAGACGCACAGTAGCTGCTGCAGGTGCGACAGATGCTGGAGTTGCAGCAGGCGCTGACTGTGCGGGACTGCAGATTGAGTCTATAGATGGTGACGGTGGAATATAAACTGATGGTGAAGGCAGTATAATGTCAGGATCATGTTGAAGAATAGAAGGTGAATTTGGAGTAGAATCGATAGTGTTGTATCTGAATCTCGGCTGTCCATGGACAGAAGCAACAGCGTATACTTCTCGATACTCACAGTCATCACTATCGGAGATATTTAAATTTTCGACAGAAGACGCTATTGATCGAACAGGAGAACTGTCCTCGGAGACGACTTGATGAGGTCTACACATCTGGATTTCATCTTCGGAGGATTCGCTGGAATCTACATCAGACTTGGCTCCGCATTTAGGAACTAAAGCTAGAATTTTTCGACCTCTAGTCATCTGAAAGAAAATTATTGCAAGCTGAGGAATAGGAATTTTGTGTAAGGGGTAGTACC
The DNA here is from genome assembly GCA_014607495.2 of Carposina sasakii. NCBI lineage: Eukaryota > Metazoa > Arthropoda > Insecta > Lepidoptera > Carposinidae > Carposina > Carposina sasakii. The sequence goes on from CP053162.1 coordinate 2,009,598, forward strand.
TAGTAGGGGTGTATTACGAGAAAATTATATCTAAACAAAGGCTCGAGTATGTTGTAGTACAGTAGGCAATGTGCATTTATAGACACAACATTCACAAATAGTAATAGTCTATGACGTTGACAGTGTTTATTTATATGCACATTACAAATTTGATATTATTCATAGCGAAGCAGGCAGTGTGCATTTAAATATACACAATAAATATTGAGTCCTGCACTCTGAACCAGGCAGTGTGTATTTTAATGCACACATATAACAAATCGTGAATTACTATATATTCATATAATATATTACAAAAATAATGTCACCAAACAATAGCATAAACCTTTGAGAAAGTAAAAATATAGCAATTTCGACCATATAAGTTAATTAAATTGAGTTAAAATAGGATACTTACAGAGAGTTGCGCGGGCGTCAATCGACTGCTCGCCATTTTGTTCACCACTGACAATGTGTAAGCGAGAAAGATATAGTTGTCTTTTCCTGACGTAAAGAAACGTTTACGAAGTTACTTTGAGCTATTATTAAAATGATTTTATGTTATATTTTCCATTTAAAAAAATCTGAATTGAATGTGCATTTAAGTTCACAGTGTCAAGTATAGGGATAAACACTAGACACTATAAATTTCGCCCGACTAAGTAATAAAAAAAATTAAATAAAAAAAGATTTCACAAATAAAGTTTATGACAAAGAAAATGTATAAAAGCGTGCTTATCTCTTAGAAAGATTTCTTCCAGCAAACCAATCGTGAAAGAGAAATATATATAAGAGGTAGGTATGTGTGCACACAAAAAGAATAATAAACTAAATATGTACTCAAATAAAAGAAAGGATATAAACCTAAATATATATCGAACCGTCGGTGAAACAACGGCACTATTGTCAAATAATACAAAAAGCAATAATTGTGTCCTTATTCTACTGTAGAACAAGGGTACATCTGTCAAAAAATGCAAAACCCATTTGTACCGTTGTTGCACCGAAGGTGCGTTATATAGACTACATATACATAAATACCTAAATCAAACACATAAAAATAAATAAACATAGATAAGTAGCAGACATACATAATGATAAAAACAATATCAAATGATTATTGGTGTACAACGGTAAGAAACTAATATTCTTCCCCTTAATGTCAAGTTCATAGGTTCAAATCACCAACGAGTTATTATTTAAGACAATACGACGTATATCGTGTATGCCATGACCTCAGACCATGTTACAGAACAAAAGAAATCTAATTGACATAGTAATTCCGTTTAGGAGATTGTAATAGAACGTTTTGGGTATGATTCCATCTGACTGTAGAAAATTCCAACAAATCGTAATTCTCTGGAATACATTTTTTTTAAGTTTATAAACACAACATAATGTAGCTACCGTAAATAATATTTTGGTATAATATAAAAGTAAATGTTATGTAAAAAGAGATGGTAAAATTCGACATCCGAGTTAATTGACCCGATAGCTCAGCTGGTTAGAGCGAAAGTACGGTTTGCGAGAGGTCGTGAGTTCGAGTCCCACTCGGGTGAAGGATTTTTTCATTTCTTTATTAATAATTTTCATAAAAGTATATTTGGCCAAGTGAAAATTTTATCTGTCTACAGTTGAAGCTAGTGCTGCAAGTTATTGTGTATTGTCTTAATAAAGACCTAGTAGTGCAACTTGCAGAAATCTTAACTCTACATTGAAAATAGCTCTTCTAGATAGGACTACAGATCCTGAAAGGTCAAGGCTACATCACGACCAATATCCAAGAATGAAATTATGAAATTAAAAACTTATTAACTTGCTTACATTTGACAGCAACAATTAAGGCTTTGTCACGCTGTAAGTCCGTCGGACTATCTGTCACGTACGCACGTACTAAATAATGATTAGAGGCTAATTTTAAGGATGGTATAAATAATATTTTTCTCAGGCAGATGACACACATCTCATCTAAGTCCTGAACTGGATACACCATTCGAGATGAAGTCGATTTTGGTATGTTTTATTTTAATTCATATTTTTTTCAAAGAAAATGAAACTTTGATACTTAATCTTTTATATATTTTCAGATTTATCTGGCCCTAGGGCTTGCTGCTTCAGAAAATCTGGACAGGACTTATTTACCTCCTCCCAACGCTCAACACTCCGGAGGTAGACCTGGCGATATAGAAGTACCATTCGAGTATCCTAAACAGGCTTATCCGATACCAGGAACTGCTACTGGTAGCAATGGCCCAATATCTCCTGAGGGTACTCAATTGACAATTGGAATAAACAGAAGACCTGGTACAGTCAGAGGTCAAACTATTAATAAAGTGGCTCAAGAAAAAGGTCCTTCAGTTTATTACCAACAACCTGAAAATTTGCCAACTACGACCACTTCTTACGCTTTTACTCAAACAACTACATACCCACCACCAGGACGTTATAAAACCACTGCCTATTCTGTAAACTCTTCAACGCCTCGCTTTGGAAGTACCTCTGGTCCAGGTATTAACTACCAGCCAGGACAAACATATCCCCAATCAGGAAATGAGAACTACAATAACGAGGACACCGTTGAACAGAATCGTCCTGGCTACGTTAACAGACCGCAAGTACAACAATATGATAATGGTAACCAGAATTCTACTTATAAAAATAACCAGAATGGACAAGCTCACTATAGACCAGATAATACAAACGTATTCCAAACAAGCTCCCAACGACCTGACGTTTCTCAAACACAAGTTGGTCAACAATTTGCACAGGGAACTCGACAACCTTTTGTGCCTTTAGTTCCGGGCGGAAATGCCAACCACCAAATAGTTACATCTCAGCCTGGTCAACAGCAACTTATTAACAATTTTGGCCAAGATGTATCGCCAGCAGCTCCTCATTTTATTGGACAACCTGATGGGTCACAATTACAAGGAAGCAACCTTGCGTATCCTGAACAAAATGTCCCTGCTAATCCCGCTTATAATATCCCCCAACAATACAATACTAATGCAAACCAACCCCATGGAATAGAAAGCGAAATTTATCCTGGTACCCAATTTTCTGGAAACCATATTCCAGATTCCCAATCTCCAAGTTTAAGACAAGGGGGACTAAATATTTATGATATAAATACTCCTTCCTCTACACCTGGATATGAGAACCAGCCCACTACACCTATTTTCTCTGCAGCTGAAGGTGATAGAGTAACACCTGTTACTGTATTCTCCTCTACTACTTCTCACTATCCTATTGAGTTTACTCAAAATGGACCTGTTCGATATGATTCTCGTTCAGAGCGACCTCAAGCGGAATCTGACAGTAACGCAGTTATTCTTAATTACGAAAATGTTCTTACACCCGAAGGTTTTGCTTACAGTTTTGACACATCAAATGGAATTCATGCAGATGAAAGTGGAACAGCTACAGATGGAGTGAAAGCACAAGGTTCCTATTCTTATATAGGCGATGATGGAAAAGAATACCTTGTCATATATACAGCTGATGAAAAAGGATTCCAACCACGTGGTGATCATTTGCCGACTTCACCTCCGATTCCCGAAGCTATTCTTCGAATTATTGAACAGGCAGCTAAAGATAAGGAAGCTGGAGTATCTGATGATGGTAAGATCTTTTTTTAAATTGAATGATATTATTACACGTTACTATGTTATGACACATTAAATCATACCAATGTACATAAGTTGCATTATAATTTCCTATAAACTTAAATTATATTGCAGGTTTATACGACGACTCGAAGTATGGTTATAAGAAATACCAACCAATATATAGTCAATATAAAAACAGACTATCAAGCAGCATGCGTGATGAAGTAGACCTCCCAGAAAACCGCTTCAATGTCGCTAATGAAGAGGATAGAAGAGTACCTTCTTCAGATGATGATGTTCAAGAAAATAATAATGATTTATTTGATAGCCGAAAGCCCGTAACAGGAGAAGATAATGGTAATGGTGAAATAACTTCCAATGGGCACATTTTACAAAATATAACGAATACCGTATACGTCAGTGACAATAAGCGAAACAAAGAAGGAAATCGGTATCCATCTAAAGCACCGAATAAAAAGAATAAATTTTCAAAATTAAAGGATACTGAAACTGAATATCAAGAGCCAGAAGATACTGAAGAGTTTTCAGAAAATTATGATAAAAGTAATACCTCTGCAGATGATGACAATACAAGCATTAAATCTAATGTGCCATCCCGCAAAAATAGGCCTACACAAGTACCTTTAAGGTCAAAATCAGTAGTTACTGAAAAATCTTTGACCAGCAGTGTTACAAAACCAGGTTTAACTAAAAGTAATAAAAACCAAATGATAAGAAGACGACCTGGCAGTAACAAACGACCTAGTGTAAAGTATAGTGATTCACAACCACAAGAATATGAGGATCAAGATGACCAAACTGTAGGTTTTGACGACAATGTTGAGAATATCCAACAGTTTAACAATGTTCAGCCGGACACTCCACGAAGGAAGATAAATAATAACATTCACGATAAACAAGGCGGATATCAGTACATCCCCCCTCAAATAAAATTTGAAAAAACTTTATCTACTACTAGAAGACCACACCATGGAAACAAAGCTATTAAACCATTCGTCATTCCAAATGTATATGATTCCGAAGAAAACAGTAAAGAAGATGAATCGCCTCGTATAAAACCAAACCTCGCTAGACCAGGTAAAATAATTTCCCCTCGAAAACAATATGTTCATGAATATAAAGAATACGATTCCGATATTGAAGATGACAAACCTGAAGAGCATCAAGATTTTGTCTCTACTACAAGGGCTCCTTATTCAACAAGATTGCAAAATAGACGTCCAGTGAGGCCACAATACACCAAAGATAACGATGTAAATAAGCAAAGACAGGATGTAAATAGACCTCAAACTATTATTAAAGCATCAACTTCCCTACCAGGAGGCCAAAAACAAAACCATTATCGTACTAAGATATCAGGAAATAATTTTGTATCATCACCTACACCTCTTCCAGTATCTTCAACTGATGGATATTATTTGGAGCAAAATGCTGAATCACAGCAATCTACGTCAAGACCCAGTTACCAGGTAGAACAATCTTCAAGAAGACCTGTAAACAAAGACAATCAGAACTTTATGCCTAGCACGACTTATCATCCAAATTTCAATTTTCCTAGTGTAACTGAAAGTAATGAATCTGTAGATGTTTATGGACGTCCTATAAGACCAGTAACAACTAAACCTCAAAGTTCTGGAGTATTCGGTCATCGAAATACCCAGCCTGCATTTGGACCTGTTTACGAAAAGCCTACTGAATCTGGTCAGCACTTGGAATCATCCAAGCAAGGACCTACTCAACGACCAGGATTAACACAAAATAGTGAACATGCTTTTCCCCAACAGTACCTAGAATTAGCAAACCAAGAACACATTGATCACCCTGAATCATCATCGGAAACTTATGACGGATCTGCTACTCCTGGGTCATATCATCAAGGACAATTCAGCCAACCAGGTTTCACTCCAGCTTATAATAGACCTGTGTCTAATGAATATCCTGGACCAGATTATCGAAGACCTGAAAATGGTAGACCAATTTTTGGAAACCAATATCCATCGTCCAACAATCAAGAATTTAAGGGCAATGGTGTGCCCGTATCCCGACCTAAACCTGTAGATGCGCATGGTAGACCAGTAGCATCTATTTTCAACTATCCAGGATCGACTATACAAGAGAGCCACCCTGAATTAATAGGGAGTACAAGTGTACCACCTTCTCACAAAATTCAAGACTCCCAATTCCCTGAATATACTCCTGGTGAAGTGGGTATAACGTCCACTTTCAGGCCTACTGAACAATTTAGTACACTTGCAGCTGAAAAAGTGTCTACAGGATCAACTGAAAGGATAATTGGTGAAGATTTCAGTGGACCAAAACAGCCGCAGAGATTCGACCCGAATACAGGATACCACTACTAGCGCAAAGAAATAGATTCGAATAATTAAATTGGCATATTTATTCATTAGTTTTAATAAAGCATGTGAAAAATATTATAAAAAAATATAAACACACTTCAAGAACATATCACCGTAATTTTCTTATAACCAGTAATTGTAAAAGTAAAATTAATTTACTTGTTGAAGTTTTACCTAAAAAAAATTATTACATACTTTAATTAATTGTTATACATATTAGTGCTTACACATACACATGTCTGTGGGTATAATATCAAACGGTAACGTTTCGATAGGTATATACAGAATGTAACAAAAGGGGTATGTTAAGCGAAATGCTATGAAGATAGTCCACTGTATAGAACCTATCTGCAATTTTTTTGTTAATTTTGTTTATTTTTCCAGATAGTATGGAGAATTCTTAAACATCTCAGGAATTTTCATACAATCTTGAAAAATAAACATGTTATAAAATATTGATAAGGCGTCAATTATTCTTTTAATAAATTTTGATTGAGGGTATAAAAATGTTTTTTTTTTTTTTTTTTATTATTGACAAGCACAACAGGTAACTACCAACGCAACATTATTGATTTAATTATTTATCGATCTTATAACTAGTCTCAAGTGTGCCTATACGGCATTTATTTAGTAAATAGCACATGTTCTATGGTTAGTACCTATAAATTATAATAAGTGGGCTATTTACATAGTTGTTAGTTAGTTGGTTCTTAGAACTAACATGGAAAACCAATCCTGATGATGCCACGGGTTTGGCGAACATACTATGTCTTAAAATTTTGTTTTCGGATAGCAGCGATGTATTATGGTTGCCTGTGCTTGGATCTGGCTTCTCGTTGCGACTGTATCTTGTGTTCGTGATATTCAATCGTACGGAGGGTATAGGGCCCGGTGGCGGGCGATCTCTCACTTATAAAATTATTAAAAAACATGGTTTCGACTCAAATTTTGTATTTTATAGTGGGCTAAAATTTTCGCTTAACATACCTTTTTTGTTACATTCTGTATAATCATATTCAATCGTACGGAATATTACTTATGGTACGAATTTTACTAAAATAAGTTAAAATACTTATAATATTGTACCACGAAGCTTTTTCTTATTTAAGTTTTGAGGTTTCAATTTAAAATATAGCGATTACCTATTTTAAATTGAGTCCTCAGAGCTTTAATAAAAAAAGCTTCACAAGCTTCTAAAAGCTCCATCTATGATCGACAAACAGAACTTGACCTAATATTCGAACTTGCGCGCACACACACTGAGATTTATGTATTGTTACGTTCAACAGTATTGAAGTTGTTGGTGTTAAAGCTATTGTGAAGATGGCGCTACTATATCAAATTAAATATGAAAAACCTATAGGTATTTCCTAGGACCTTTATTTAAAATTAATAATTCTAAATGATGTGACTTTGAAATTTTTAGATTAAACTTTTAGATTAATATCAAAAAGAAGATTGGTGATTAGAACTTTGTTTCAAAAACCACCTAACTTACTATGTTTCCACGCTAGGGTGTAAGTAAATGGCGAAACTCTATGACTTCCATTTTCAGTAACTATGTTTTTATGACATTTAGTACCGTATATAAAAATATAATTGAATTAAATATTTATAAAAATAATGTACATATTCAAGCTTATCCCTAAAAGAGATTTCTTCCAGTCAGCCAGTTAAAGATACAGGGAACACAGAAACTTATATGTCATGAAATTGAAAATATGACTTCAGATCAAGAAGTGACATTTGTTTTTAAAACACTCTTATTATTTTCCTAATACAACATAATATGGTGAAAAGTGGGTGTGCAATTTGCACACTTCCGACTAACCTCTTTAGGGGATAGTGGGCTATATGTACCTATAATATGTATATGTAAATATACAAATTAAATCGACAGACTTTACGAATATCTTGCCTACGAGATTCATAGAGAACGAGCAAAATTCGAAGCTCGATTAGAACTAACAAACTAATCTAACTGTAATTTGTGTAACCTTACTTTATTACGTACTACTTATGAGTAATTTCATATCCAAATAGGCCAATTATCATAATAACTGACTATAACTAATGCTTTATTTTTTAATTTGTCCTTGACTCTTAAGAAGACTTATAACCGGATATGGATCGATTTGTGCCCCTTCGGCCAAACCTATTAGGGGCCACAAAAAGTAGACTTGTAAAAAATAATTACCTATCTATGTTAAGCATTTTTAATCGACTTCAAAAAAAGAAAGCTCATCGGTAGGTTTTTTTAAAAGTATGTTACATCAAAACGTCATTTATGAATAGATTTTTCACTATGGGTGAGCGCACCACCGGGCCCTACACCCTCCACTGACCCTCGGATCTGATAACTCATAACTGCGAAAACAGGCACTTGCACTAACTATAATCGCCACGAAAAAACCAGACCCGAGCACCTAGCATGCAAGACAATACATTGCACTATTCCGAAATCAAAAACTAGATAAATAATCTACGTATGTTTCGCCAACAACCGTGGCATCCTCAGGATTATACAAATTAGTAAATTAGTAAATTAGTAAACCACTAATTATTATGAAACTCTAAAACCCAACACATTACCTACACAGGTAGTGTATACAGGGTGTAACAGAAAGGGTATGTTAAGCGAAAAGCTATGTAAATAGCCCACTATAGAGAACCTATTTCCAAAATTTCAGACTCAAATTCACATTTATATTTTTCCAGGTAGTATGAAGAATTCCGAAACAACTCAGGAATGTCCATACAATCTTGAAAAATAAAAATATGATTTCGAGTCTCAAATTTTGGAAATAGGATCTCTATAGTGGGCTATTTACATAGCTTTTCGCTTAACATACCCTTTATGTTACACCCTGTATAAAGTGTAGGGCCCGGTGGTGGGCGCACCCATAGTGAATATTTGAACTTCCGAATTGTAACGCTTAATACAATTTCATTTATAGAATAGATTTTTTTTCATGGATACGTTATGCTTCCAGGTTAGTCCCATATCCAGCTTGTCAGGATCTGATGATGGGATCCTGGAATCGAAGGAAAATCTTCAAATATTGTAGGCACGTGTAGTAATGGAGACAGGTGAGATAGTGAAACTCTTTAAGGTCAGTCTGTTTTAAGTATACAGTAAGCCAGAGTTTCGGCTTGTAGGGGCGGAAGTCAGTTTTAATTTTTTAAATTATTTTGTTTTTTGAGTTAGTTTGAAGCCCTGATTCAACCACAGTATATGACAGAATAAATACTTAATACTTAATATTTAATATGTAGTTATACAGGATGTTTTTTCGTTGCCACCCTTAACAAAGGGTACGTACTCTATACATAAAATAAAGTAAATTTATGCCAAAATAAATGCTAGGGAAACTATGTAAATTTTTTTGAAAAAAAAATTTATTATCGGGCGAATTTATGATGTCCAGTGTTTATGCTAGTTTTTTCATAGACAGATATTAATTATTTCTCGTGAAAAAATCTTGCTACACGCGTCAATGTGCATTTACGCAGAAAAACGCGGTCTATTTACTCAACTTTGGACCCTAATATTTTGGAAACCAGACACTTCCCAGGTATGCGTCCATGGAGAAAAATGATCGTGATGATGAGGAGATTTCGTAGTTTTCGGGAACGTTGACGCACATAAAATCATTCTGTATTTACTCGACCGTATTCTCAAAATAACTCACCTATGGACGGTGGAGTAAATGGGTTCTCGAATGGAGACCGCGCCTCGGCAAGCGTAGCGTTGGACGCCCTCCGGCCAGATGGACCGATGACTTAAAGAGGACGACTGGTAGTGACTGGATAGCAAAAACGGGAGATCAAGCCATGTGGCGTACTCTGGGGGAGGCCAACGTCCAGCAATGGACTGCAATAGCCTAACGACGACAACGGCGATTATCAAAATAAGGTGTCCAGGGAGCTTAGACAAAGTATCAATATCTCTATCGGATCAATAGACGGTTACTTCAAAGCCTTCATTGAAATAAAAACATTAAAATCATATTTATTATTAACTAGCAATCCGCCCGGCTTTGCACGGGTGTAATGCCCTTTCACGTGGACAAAGTCGTGGCCGGCCGCTATAGAAGAATGTTGTTTTAATATTTGTAATAATGTAGTTTAATGAAACAAAAAGTTTAGTTGTTGCTCTGTAAAGAGAATTTTTTATGATTTTTACAACCATTTTACACAGGTTATTTTTATCAAAGATTTATACGCTTATGTACTAAGTAATTTATTAATCACTAACCTGTAAAGAGAAACAACATTAAAAGCTATTGCTTCAAAAATTATAAAATTGTTTCCTTTAAAATCCACGTTAATGTTTTACTGTAAAAAAGGCCAGTCACCATTTTGCATTTCTAGCAAAGACATAGGTCATGCAAACTGCCAACAAAGATGATATAATATTTTGATGCAAAACGTCTACGTGAGTAATTTAAATTAAATGAAGAGTACAATAGCTTCATTTACATCTCCCCCCCTAGGGTGCCCTAAATCCTACCGGTGCTGAAATAAGTTTTTTATTTGTGAAACTTATTTACATATTTTTAATTTTTTCTCTCCGTAAGAAAAAACTATCCTCATACTTCAGGGAATATTCAAAAAAAATAATTAGCGAAATCGGTTCAGATGTTCTCAAGAATTGCGCTGAGCAACACATTTAGCAAATCATTTTTATGTTATATAAGATACTTAAGTGTTTAACTGCCTTTTATAACTTGCACATAATATTATGGCATACACAAAGCTATAAAAGGTATCTTTTATAATTTAATCTATATACGATGTAGTCACTATACTCTAAAAAATAGAATCTAAGTAGCTTAGCATTTATAGTTCTCCAAAATAAGTGTACTTTATAAGGCTTACAACACAGCCTATAAGGTGAAGCTTAAGGCTTCACTCATACAAACATTCCTACATTCCTATTGTGTTATTAAAAGTAATGAAAAAGATGCAAAGTTCAAACGTTGTTGCTTTATTAGGAAAAATATTTAAGAGGCGATATCTAGATAGAACTTCATATTTAAATGGATTTTTATATATTTAAGTTTGTTTTTGGCAGGGCTTTCATCTAAAATCTCATCTATGTATCGTTGCTTAGTACCCACGATATAAGAGCTTAGAGATCTTAGTGTGGGACTAAACTATTGTAAAGCATGTGAATATTTATTTATTTAAAAATGAATGAGCTTTGAAAAAGGAATGAGAAAGGACAAAGGCTACTTTTTATCCCGGGAAAATATTTTTATCCGGGATAATTTCGACATTTTGTTTTTTCTGCAGTCCACGCGGACGACGGAAGGGGTAAGCACGAACCTCTCGATAGTCTGTAACGCTATCACATAGATTTTGCTAGCGAGTTGCTAGCGTTACGCCGCGTAAAAAGGTTCGTGCTTACCCCTGGAGAGGCAGGCCTCGGTATGGTCCACTGGTGTACCATATTTTTTGCAATAAAGATTTTATTACTATGAGAAACCACAGCCATCTAATTTCATGTACACAAAACCTTAGGTCTAAGGTCAACCAAACTTACTGAACCACAATACTTCGTTACAGCCTTAATTTGTTGCCTTGGTATTTAACCTGCCCAGTCAGATCGTATCAGTTCCTGTCAACAAACAAAACATTGGTTGGGACGTCCGGATTTGTGGTTCTACTACGAGTAGAAGAATCCGGATTTATGTGACCTCTACACATACAGAGGCAACATAAGCCAAGAAGAGAAAAAAGGAGATATAAGTACCTAGGTACATGTCTTTTATGGCACATTCTTAAAAAAGGAATAGCAGAGGAATTTAAATAATTGAATGGAATTTCGGGGCTTTTTAGAATCAGCTAAATTTGAATCGTCAAAAGAACTCAGGGATGTTCTCAAAAGGCGATCAGCTAACAACTTGTCACTGATGCTAAGCGTCTGAAAGACAGTAGATTCTCCGTCATGATCTCTGCAGTTCAGGCTACCTCATTTTAGAAACAGCCATGTGCATAATGTTTAAACATCATGGTCGCGGAGAGAAATTCATTATGACTAGGTACTTGACTACCTTACGGAAATTTCAAGAAGACAGTATTTTTAAATATCTCAACAAGAGATAAAGCTTCCTTTAATTTTAAGTGATAGCAATTAACAGCCAATAAAATGATGTTACCACATGACGCTACTTTTTGCTTGACTTTAAATTCACAGGATCCTTTTAAACTTAATGTACCTTTTAACAGGTATTACCTAAAATGGGCATATAAATTACGTTTCTTCAGAAAAAAAATGCCGAAACCTTCATTTGCAATGTTAAAAAAGTGAACGGATGAACACAATAGGAGTAAGCTTTTAGTTTTGCGCAAGTAATAATTTTAAGTATTTTGTATTAGTTGAACGTAATAGGTCGTGCTTGTGAAGTATGGAGGAGAATTTTAGCCTCGGGTACCTCGAAGCTCTGGTTTGGGTAGACGAACGTTTTTTTTATAATCCGATTTGTCCGGGTACAAAACAGGGTGAGAGATTGGAATTATACAATTTTACTGCGGCTGCAAAACTTTGGCAATATGAGTTTCAAAAGAAGCCATATTACGCCGACCCCATAAATAAAGAGATAAGGGTAGGTTGATGATGATAAGTAGTTATCAAGGCTATACTTCACAATGATTTTGTTTGTTATATTCTGCTTATATTTTATGTTTATGCGAAAAGAGTTACCAATTTATCTTTCATTTGTCAGTCTTCAGTTGTCTTTCATTCGCAAAATACCATGATTTTACAAAGATGAGTTCACTCTTTAGTAAATTAATGATAATTGTAACTATGTCAACCAGCTGTCATAATACAGTTTTGCGTTTATAAAGTCGTCACAGAATCGCTCGTCTGGTCCGGAAAATCCAAGAATTTGGGATCGATCTAAGTTTCGAAACACTATGTAGATCATCGATGTTCAACAAAGGAAGAGGCTGTATGTTAATTTTAATAGCTTTGGAAACCCTTGCGGGTGGTCTTCGTGTCGAGTTCGCCACGTTTTAGCCTACTGCGTAGAAGGGAAATTCGAATTAAATTTAAATATTTGTATATTTATACCTAAATAACCCAAGGGTTACCAAAATTGTAGAATCATTAAGATGTTTCTTTAACATAGTGTTTAACATATTGGGATCTGGATGGTAATGATCAGTAAAAAGTGACGATCTCATCGCCCTAGGAAAGTTAATAGTCTAAGGGACGATTTTTCCAGATAGGTCATCAGAAGGATAAAGTTGATGCTGTCTCTATCTTAATAAAGTTTTAGACAAAGACAGCATTAACTATATCCTTTAAGTAGGCTATTGGACTATTTAAAAAATCGGCCCTAATAATAATGACAATGGATTTGCTTATAAGAATCTAAAATTTGCTCTAAATCAGTTGCAATGAAATTATTAGTGATCAATAAGGAAGTAGAAAAACTCAATGAATAATTCCAAAATTACTTGTTTATAAAAGAATCCTTGATCTTTTTTAGTTTAATGTTTAATCTAAATTACTCTGATAAATTATCATTACGAACTGCACTGGAACGAGTCTGTCGATATATTACATAGAGATAGATCAACTATAGATTAGAGACTAGATTACAATCTGACGGACTTATCTCCATGCCATGGACCTCTTGCAATAAGAATTTTATAAATTGGTCAGTAGGTTGATATAAAAAGAAATAGTGTATGATTTATTTTCTATTTGTAAATATGTTTTAGATTTTAAGTTTTTATTCTGTATCTATCGAACAGAATAACTAATTTTAAAATGAATTAATTACCAAAATATGCCTTTGTGTTACTTCCCTTAGGAAATTCATCGGCAGCGAATTTTCATATTACAAATTGTATTTATTTATTTTTATAGTTTGCTTAATTATGCTATCATATAAATATCATATTATTATTAATAAATAGGACAATAACAAAATTAGTGTGAAGATTATTATGGAAATCTAAATTTTTTCTAATGTTCTGTTTGTGTCTTTAATTAGCGTAATTAGGAATTGTAATGCCGTTTTTATAATAGTAAGTAAATATATATATTTATCATTTGCGTAAACAAACACATTTTTAGAATGCCTTTAATCACGTTTAATCGGTAAGAATCGGTTTTCATTTATTTTAAAATACTTCTTATTTTACTATTTTCTTAGCCATATTAAATTCCATGTTTGGGATTACATGCGAATGAATAAATAAAAATCGCATCCTTTATCAGATCGTTTCCGCAGGACAATAATTTACTATAATAAAAATTACCATAAAACCTACTAAGTAGTTATTTCTTTTTGGCATCCTTTATCATTGATGTCCTTTAAGTATTATTATACCTACTAAAGTCAATTCCCGTGACCCCGTGTGTTAAATTTCGGAAAAATACCAAAACGTTTTTTCCTGGCACATTGTTGTGACCACAGACAAATATACCATAGACTCTCATCTCCAATAACGATAATATTTTATATCTTAAAATTTAATTTATTTATTTTTACTGTCCTTGATTTTACTTAAATAATGATGATGCATATTTATTATTTGGATGTAGATAAATACAGAATTTACTGAAAGTTAATATAAGGCTGCAATATTTAATAATATTCATGTCTTGTAAATATGACAAATTAATAAATCGAGATAATAATGTTACTTTATCCAAACCCCCTGCACAAGTAGCATGACCTGCGAAACACGATATGATAAACCGATTTATCGACACGATAACGTGAGATACGATATACATGATGCATGACCACGCATAGGGGTGTATAGAGTGTGTAATTCTGCCGCCACAAAAGTGGAATTTAATTGCAGGATCATTAGGGAGACCCTATCCCACATTTAGCATAGTGAGGACAGATTCTGCTCTACCTCTTTGGGGTGGTGACTCTTTTTGCTTTTATATGTATCACGGCCTTTAATTTTAAACTACTCATTTATCTGACATTAAAGCATTGTATATTGTTTAACTCATTTTCAATTCTCATTTTTTTATTTTACTTTCTATACTTGCCACATTGAGACAAACTCCTAGTTTAACTCTATTTATTCTATATCGATGGTCAATCTACTTATTTTTTTAGTAATCGATTTATAGTTGTTTAACTCTTTATCGCTTGAGGCAAATGATGCGATACCAGTTATGGTGGTTATGAAACTAAACTAGACATGGTCAAAAGGTCAGACGTTTTGCGTGAAGTATGGTGTGTTCAAATTGATATTTAATATTTTTTAAATTAATAATTATATGATGTGTTACGCTATAAGGCCTAGTTTAAAAACAAAATTTAATATGTGTTATTTATTAGAATTTTATTATTATCCTGTGCTGATGCGAAGCTTCACTGGAATATCAGCTGCAATACTTTCCGTGCATATTGTATGAATGAATGAATTTATTTGCTAATGTATAGGGTACATAATAGGTGATAGAATATACATTAGAAAAGAATCTCCCACATAGCCGTAATATACAGCATGCAAAATCTATCTATACATATAATAAAAATGTAATGGATCGCTGTGTGTACATGGAAGATAAACGAGAAAAAATATTATAGAAGACCTTTATCAACGCAATAGTACCCAAAACAATGATTTTTTGTAATTTTTGTCTGTTTGTCTGTGCGTTTGTGTACGCTAATCTCAGAAACGGCTGAACCGATTTCGATGCAGTTTTCAGGAATATATTGTGACAGATCCCACTTAACATATAGGCTACGGCTTTTTATCCCGGGAAAATGTTTTTATCCCGGATAATTTCGATATTTTGTATCTCTGTAGTCCACGCGGACGGAGTCGCGCGCGTCCACTAGTTACATAATAAAATACAAGTAAGAGTTGACTGAAGTATTTAGGGAAGTGCTGTCAGATGATGAGCTAGCAACTTCTTACAACTTTTATATGACGCCACCGGACGACCAGGGAAATGTCAAGGCGACACCGGTTCACAGTTGAAGTGCCGAAAACTCGTACTAAGCGTTTTGCTTCTACATTCGTAGTGCGAACGGCCAAGCTGTGGAACTCCCTGCCTGAATCCCTGTTCCCCATGAACCATAAATCTTGCGGTCTTCAAGTCGAGAGTGAACCGGTTTCTTTTAGGCAAGCGCGCTCCATCTTAGACTGAAACGGTGCTTACCATTAGGCGCGTTGTGGTCAAGCGTAAGCCTATTTAATATAAAAATTAATCTGACTCCAGTAAGTTACATGTGGCTGCCGGATCTCATTCATGACCTTTCTATTTCCTGCTACCCTATTTTTTGCAAACAGCTTATTATGTATAGGTACTGTACTAGTATGGCCGCGTGGTGCCGGCAGAATAGAATTCGTACCACCCCATGTCTGCCCGTGGTGGGTATCGTACGAGGCGATTAAGGGTGTCGGAGAGGTGGGCAGCAGCTCCGTATACAATTTCGTATCCAACAACTACATGAAATATTTTACGTTTGTGGCCGAAAAACGGTGGTAGGATTTAAATTTGGACCAGAAAAATGGTGATAGGATCATCCCTTACCAATTAGAACTCGATAAGAATCTATCCGCGTGGTGCCGGCAGAGTAGAATTTGTACCACCCCATGTGTGCCCGTGGGTATCGTACGAGGCGATTAGGGGTTTCCGGGAGGTGGGCAGCAGCTCCTCCCGTGTTGACAACATAGTCCAAAATACAAACTGCGGTCGACAACCCGCCTGCCCAGCGTGGTGACTATAGGCAAATACCCCCCAAAGCAGTCTTGTGGCGTGCCCTGGGGGAGGCCTACGTCCAGCAGTGGACTGCAATAGGCTGATGATGATGATTATTATGTACTAGTGGACGCCCGCGACTCCGTCCGCGCGGACAACAGAAAAAACAGAATGTCGAAATTATCCGGGATAAAAACAATTTCCCAAGATAAAAAGTAGCCTGTATGTTAAGTGGGACTTGTCGCAATATATTCCTGAAAACTGCATCGAAATCGATTCAGCCGTTTCTTAGATTAGCGTGCATAAATGCACAGACAAACAGACAAAAATTCCAAAAATCATTGTTTTCGGTACTATTGCGTTAATAAAGGTCTCCTATAATATTTTTCCTCATAATATATCTTCCATGTACAGACAGCGATTCGTTACATTTTTATTATATGTATAAATAGATAGATTTATTATACTGAATTCTCTTACTACATGTAGTTATTGTAGGAATTAAGTGATTATTTATTACAAAAAAAAACATACCTACATAATATATAGGCTATTAAACACATTCCACTCCTTTGCGTCGCGCATTCGGGTAATAAGAACGAACGACGTATTATTATCTAAAAAAAATCTACAATGTAGGGTAGCAGATTCATTTCGTTACTGGGCTAAGTTAGCATGGACTAATCTATACCTAGATAGATCTTAATCTTAAACTTATCTGCTCAGATCAAAAGGATCATGATTTCATCACAGAAATAGAGGTAAAGTGATTGTTGACTATCAATTAATGTCAAATTGAGTCATCAGCTGAAGTCATAACGGAACAAGTTACCTACTATTAAAATAGGTCACTTATTAAATACTCTATCTACGGTACAGAGATATATAGGTATTACTTACATTCTTAAAGTTTTAAGCTTTTTTTTTCTATGCTGCTCTGGGAGTGAAAAAAAAAACGTATAATACTACAGCTGCTTCTCTTCCCGGGCATACTGTACAAGTTAAAAGAGAGACAAGAGGGTCTTGGTGTTTTGTAGGCGATGGCGCTGACCACCTGTCACTACTTACCGAACTTGTACATCTCAACTATACCCTCAATATAGGTCAGAAGTGGCACCATGTGGTTCCTATCGGCCCTTGGTGCTCTGCCTACCCCGTAAGGGATAAAGGCGTGATTATATATGTATGTATGTCAAAGTTGAACGGAATAAATAGAATAGAATTTCTTTATTTGCCATTGTATAGGGTACAGACAGAATATACAGCCATAAACATACAGCATGCAAGAAAAAGTTTTACCTACTTTAAAATAACTACATTGGTATATTTACAAAATTGCAATCACAATTGATTTTAAAATTTAAAATGAAAAAAATAAAATTAAAAAATAATATTAACTTATAATTTACAAATTTTACCAGCAGTAGCATGCAATCATTCAAGGTCTAGCTCAGGGCTAACACAGGCTGTGCCTATAGCGTCATTTTTCTTTATGTTCAAAAAACTCTTGCATAGAATAGAATGTATTTTGTAGAAGCCACCGAAATAACATAGTTTTAAGTTTGTTAGGGGCTAACTCTTTAAATCGTTCAGGTATTTTATTGTACACCTTTATACTAAAACTAAGGCAATTCTTTTTGTATCGTGAAGTCCTATGCATTGTAATACTAGCAAACAGACATAATACAGAGCGGTGATAGGTAAAGACGTGCGTTAAGATAGTTAAAACAAGGAAAATCTGTCTCTATGCCGTAAAATTTTTGTCGACGTACATTCATCCCGGAATGATTTCAATGTTAATAACAAATGTAGCACAAGATCACCAAAAGAGTTACAACCATGACAATACTTTTACTTAACATTTTCAATCGTGTGCTCAGACGCAGTCGCGCGCACTTTTATGCAAAATATTAACCAATATATTATACATCTTTATATCTAACAAATAGCAGCAACTGACAGACAGTAAAATTTGTAAGTGGCAGATTCTGTGCACGTTAATAAATACTGTACTTAAAATACTGACCGAGAGAATGGTCACCGATGCGCTCGCGCCGATCGGATGGATTCAACTGTAAAGCATAGTTTACATGTATACTTCATTGATGTCATTAATATATAACTGAATAAGATAAACTGTGTTGATGCAGGGCTTCGACAGAATACATCAGCTGTATTTCCTTCCGTGCAGTAAGAGTCGACTAAGAAATTTAGGGGCGGTCTCTCAAGCGATGAGCCAGCAACTTCTCACTGACCTACTACATCTAACTTCGCTATGCTAAAAATACATATAAACACGCCTTTATCCCTTACAGGGGTAGGCACCAAGGGCCGATAGAACCACATGGTGCCACTTCTGACCAATTTTGAGGGTATAGTTGAGATGTACAAGTTCGGTTAGTAGTGACAGGTGGTCAGCCCATCGTCTACAAAACACCAAAACCCTCTTGTCCCTCTACTGACTTGTACAGTATGCCCGGGAAGAGAAGCAGCTGTAGCTGTATTATACGTTTTTTTTTTCACTCCCAGAGCAGCATAGAAGTATGAGCTGGTAACTTGATCTTTTATATTTAACTCCTATGCTAAAACGTGACTGTTCGCGTATATTCTAAATTCGTGAACTTGCAGTTTTGGCTATCCCTTTTGTGGAACACAGCCGTGTGTTTGATGTAAATAAACTGATCAGATGGAAGAAACTGGGATTGTCCCACCACTAATTCCCGCCTCTGCAACTCCTGTAAGCCAGGATCAACAGAGGCGACCAGAAAAATGCTCAACAAAGCATAGAAAATTCCGGGGGACCTAACTAGCCACTAAAATGCATTAAAACCAAATATCTTTTTTGGAAAATGTTATTTTGTTAAGGAAAACGTTACAGATAAATAATAAAAATATGTGCAATTTTATGTCAAATAAATAAAGTTTAGTTTATAAAACTATTAATAAAGAAATGGAAAAAATTCCTCACCCGGGTGGGAATCGAACCCACGACCTCTGCATTCCGCGTGCCAGCGCTCTCACCACTGAGCCACCGGGTCAATTACTCAAGTTTAAATACTAAGGTTTAGTTTGTTTTACTCTCCATTTATTAACCGACTTCAAAAAAAAGAGGTTATCAATTACTCTGTATGTTATTTTTTTTATGTGTGTTACCTCAGAACTCCGTCATTTATGAACCGATTTCAATTTTTTTTTATAGTTTGTCATGGTATGCTTCCAAGTTGGTCCCATATTCACCACATCAGGATCTGATGATGGGATCTTGGAGAAATCGAGGGCAATCCTCAAATATTGTAGGCACATGTAGTCTGTTTTTATACTTTTACTGAGCGTTTTGATCACGTACATATAAAACATAACATCTGATGATGAAATCTCTAAGGAATCTAGGGATATCCTCAAATATAATAGGCACGAGTAGTCCGTTATTAGATTTTTATAGAGAATATTGGTCAGCTACAATCATAATATATAGGAAACGAGGGTCTGATGATGGAGCCGGCGAAAAACAGATAGTGGAACATTTTAGTAACAATAACCCCTATGGCTGGGGGAGGCCTACGTCCAGTAGTGGACTGCAATAGGCTAATGAAGATGAAGATAATTGTGTTAAGTTGTTAAGTGTCCGAAGTAAGATGGTTATAGAGGAAGAGGTAGACATAAGAATAACGAGATGATGGATAATAGGGATGAATGAAAGAAGAGTACCTACATATTGCACCGAACCCAAATGATTGGGAACAGGGCAGGAAGAAGGAGTGTAATTATATGTTGCTTATATTGTCAGGCGTAAAGTTTCGAAGCCTAGTCATTTCTCTCTTTTGTCATGTGGCTTATTTAATCATTTACTGGCATATAAATCTGACAATATTATGCCTTCTAAACTTCGTACACGGCTTAACGCAATATATATTTGCCCTTTAGTAAAATTTTACTTTAGTAAGCTCGAGCTTTGGGAGAAAGTCGATTTTTCGTTTTAAAAAAAAAAATTCAAATATCCTCATATATAAGAAACTAGTTATTAAATTAAGTAGCCGAGAGTATACATTGTATAAGACTGTACGTTAATTGTCATTTTCTTTATCAGACTTATAAGGCATTCAATTTTACTAGATTATGGGTCTCAAGACGTTTTGAGTTTCAGCTGATATGTAAAAAGGTAATTATGATATTATGTCCGAACCCCCCGGTCCGGTAAAACGGAATGTGAAGTATGAAGTTAGGTACGCTCAATATTAAATTAAGCGCTGACTGACAAAATTATTACAGATCCCTCTTACTTACCTATGTCATATATTCCAATTAACGGATACGTTACTTGAATGTGCATGGGAAATATTGTGGTTAGTCGATTCAAGATAAATATTAAGAAACCAACCTAATTTCCTCATTACACGCCGGTGTGACATATACTATATCTAAGACTCCGTGAGAAAAAAATCTGGATTATAATGAAACAAGCTATTTGATAGTAGTATGATAGACTAGTTAGTGCATATGTTTTATATTTTTACAATACCTAGATAATTACACGGAAATAAAACTAATATACAGAGTGTTAACAGAAGGTTATGTAATATTAGGCCACTATAGAGAAAATATTTTATTATAATATATATTTTATCTGCGTAAACTTTAAAATTCATGTAGTTTGATTACTTACCTTGCACAAGCAAAGTAGTAGCAATGCGAGATGGAGACTGATACGATTGATATAATATTAGAAATAAAATAAAATATTATAAGCTACCAGCGAATATTGTACAATTTTCGCTATAGCATATTATTGCTAAGATGCGTAATAATTTCAGCTACCTACATTCAGTTGTCCTGGCGTAGTCTTGGCTACATGCTGTTTGTCAATCACTCAATCAGTAACAGGAAATTTTTTAATATGAATAAATTAATTTAAAAGATATAACTACACACATATCTATATTGCTACATACCATTTATAACCAGAAAATAATTTGACTATAATTAAATACATAAATAATGTTCTCATTACCGTTCATTACATGTGTTCTAAGCTTTATATTGAAGAAGGGAGCGCTCAAGGATCGGCTCTCGCATAGTTTAACTAATTACTAAATGTATCACAATATACATAAATGTATCGAGTTAGATATCGGGCCGTGCTTCTTTTACTAAAGCTATCGATACGGCTACTCGATTCTCGATTAATCGAGGGTCACAGGTGCGGAGATGGGACATTTTAGCGGAGCTTTTTTCTAAGCTATTATATCTTATAGAAATGTATATAAGTTGCTAGATAAAGTACCACAGGGGTTAGGGCCAAAATTGCATTATCCGGGCTCTGGTAGCTGTTAATTAAGCTATTTATGTATATGATTTGCATGCACTTACACACTTACCTCACCGTGTATTCCCTAGTCTAAAAAAGAGATGGTTAGAACGGTTACTAACCATCTCTTTTTTAGACTAGTTTTGTTATCGCCAATATGTAGGTTTTATTTTCGACAATTATGTTTCCTGGGACATAATCTAAATATAACTGCCATGAACTATTTGTTTAATTTGTATTGATAGTATCCAGATATGCATATTTAATTTGGAATTAATATGTTTATAATTAAAGTACTTTTAGCAAACACATCTATTTCCTTATTATTATCACGCCACCTAGATTAGGTAGAATGTTATGTTCTGCATCTCATCTCACCCCATGGTAAATACATCTGTTTCCTACATTGTTATTATGCCATTTGGTAATATGTAAAGCTCCGTTATACGTTCTTACCTCCATGGTCACGTCAAATGTTTTTTTTTACTCGCTTGATAAGTGATGCGGTATGTTCGCAAATGGATAGGCTTTTGATAATGATCTAGATGGGATCTAGGATGCGTTTAGGTTAGGTAACGTAGGTTTTTTTTATAACAGTCTAGTCTTGACGCAATGTTACAGAAGCAAATTCTTCGTACACGTATCTGAGTTGCACTTACTCTCTAAAAAAAAATTTGAGATTAAGTCGCGCTGTGACGTAGTGTTCCGTACTATTTTCTTCTCCTCCGATTTTATTGAGGTAAATAACATGACAAATATACATAGGTACATACAGGGTATTTTTTCGTACGTACCTACTCTATACCTACATCAAATAAAGTAAGTTTACTTATGGCAAAAAAAATGCTGGGAAGCGACTTAAAATTTATTTTTAATTACTCGATCGGGCGAAATTTATAGTGTCCAGTGTTTATGTTAGTTTTTTTATAGAGAGATATTAATTATTTATTGTGAAAAAATCTTGCCACACGCGTCTATGTGCATTTATGAAGAAAAACGCAGGCTATTTACTCATCTTTGGACCCTAATATCTTGGGAACCAGACACTTCCCAGGTATGCTTCCATGGAGAAGAATGATCGTGATGATGAGGAGATTCCGTAGTTTTCGGGAACGTTGACGACCAAAAACCCCCTTTATAGACATGGCTATATTCCCGAAATAGGATAGCTAGATCTGCAGGATCACTAAGAACATCCCAATGTACTAAATGGAATTCTGTGGGGTAAGTACGAACCTTTTTACGCGGCGTAACGCTAGCGACTCGCTAGCAAAATCTATGTGATTTGACAGTTGGACGATAGCGTTACGGACTATCGAGAGGTTCGTGCTTACCCCTCTGTAGTCTCTGTCTACCCCTATGAGATATGGGCGTGAGGTTATGTATACCGGGTGTAACAAAAGGGGTACTTATGTTAAGCGAAAAGCTATATAAATAGCCTGCTAAACAAGTATATTTTTCAAATAGTATGGAGAATTCCTAAACAACTCGGGAATGTTAAAAAAATCTTGAAAAATAAACATGTGATTTCGAGTCTCAAACTTTGTAGGTAGGATCCTTTTAGCAGGCTATTTATATAGCTTTTCGCTTAACATAAGTACCCCTTTTGTTACACCCTGTATATGTGTATCTATTACTAATCTTTGGCAATGTGACTTTCGAAAGAAACCATATAGCCCCGACTCTATAAATAATAAGATAAGAGCAGGAGCATGATGACATTACTATCATATTAATTGATGTCGCTGACTTTTTACTTTAGAAATTATCCAACAAAAAAGAAGATAATACGAAAAATATCAGCACACTTGAAGTATAACCATCAACTCTTGAAGCAGGATTTTTTCCAATGTGGAAGCAAGACGCCACTATAGCAATAAAGTACGACATCTTGCTTCTATTACGAAAGCAATCCTGCTAAGTTCTTAGTTAATCCAAAAAGCCTTGTCGAGTCATGTGGAATGTTATTAAAGCTTATTATAAAGTGGATCATTTAATATATCGTTTATTTTCTTAATATTATAGTACTAGAACATATTATCACGTACATGTCAATAGCAAAAATCTAATTATCAAATTCTTCATTTTATATATCTACCTATACTAATTACGATCATGTTATAATTGCATTTATATTTACTGCTGGCAAACTAATCTAAGTAAAATTAAATTTGCTATTTAATGTACCCAATCAATTTAATACTATTTTAGTTTAGTGCTATCATCTGTTATAATACCAATTTTATAACATAATTCTTCTATGCTGCTCTGGGAGTAAAAAAAAGTATAATACTACACCTGCTTCTCTTCCCGGGCATACTGTACAAGTCAGTAGAGGGACAAGAGGGCTGTTGAGTATTGCTGTTTTGTAGGCGATGGGCTGATCACCTGTCACTACTAACCGAACTTGTACATCTCAACTATACCCTCAAAATTGGTCAATAAAGGCGTGATTATATGTATATATTATAACATAATACTTCTTATAACTAATAAAACTTTGATCTTAGCGACAAAGAAAAATACTAAAAAACCGGCCAAATGCATGTTGGACTCGCGTACGAAGGGATTTAAAAAAATACAAAATGCAAAAAGCACTATTATCGCCTTTATATGGGAGCTTAACTAATAATATTTATTTTACTATACACATACTATATACGTGACAACAAAAATATATTATCTGTAAAAATATCTAGTACTATCTATGCGTAGCGTGTGGCGCCCTCCGGCCAGATGGACCGATGACTTAAAGAGGACGGCAAGACTGGAGATCGAGCCATGTCGCGTATACTGGAGGAGGCCTACGTCCAGCAGCGGACTGCAATAGGCTGACGACGTCGATACTATTGCATTTCATGAGATACTCGTACACCGCCCCAAGCTGACCATAGATATTTCAATTTCTCACTGACGCTGGACATTTTGGCGACGTCACATTAGTGTTTTGAACTTTATTTTCCCATGTAAATACATTCAATTGACATGCTATACTCTATAATTTGTTGCAATACGTACATAATACCTGACCATTAGATTATTTCGTCAAAACATGCAAATTAATGTAGTACCGCTGTATAACTATCTATGTTTAACTGAAGCAAGTTATCTTTTCTCATTCATTATTACCAGCGAACAAATGTTTTTGAGATAACATCTTGATTCTTGAAAGGTTTGAGACGGTTTACAATGTTACAAACTTATCTAGGGCGTTTGCGGTGTCGCCACAATCTATGCAAATAATCACCGATGGAATGTAATATAACGTAATATTGAGAGTTTCCTGTAAAATACTTTAATTCCTCATTGTTTACATCGTTCTGTTTGCTGGAGGAAATCTCTCGCATATTTTTAACTGCGATAGCACGATGTTTAATTTGTTTCAGTCTACATTCAAAATATTCTTGTCGAATTACTCCCAAAAAAATAAAATAAAAACTACAAAGGCAAATAAAACTAAAACTATGAGTCGATACTCATTATTTCACTCAATTTTGAAATTATTTAATTTTGAGCAAACACTTCTCTGGCTTTTTTCTTATTATACATTGTATATTTAGTACAAAATATTGCACCACTTCTCTGCAATGTCAACAAGGAGTTCAAATGTCAACAGTGTGCCTAATATTTTGATGTTATCACTGATAGCAATGAATGGGTCAGACTTGATAGGTAGTTCAAAATTTCCATGCTGAGCAAGTTATCTTTTCTCATTCATTATTACCAGCGAACAAATGTTTTTGAGATAACATTTGATTCTTGAAAGGTAGACGGTTTACAATGTTGGGCGTTTGCGGTGTCGCCAAATCTATGCAAATAATCACCGAGTGTAATATAACAATATTGAGAGTTTCCTGTAAAATACTTTAATTCCTCATTGTTTACATCGTTCTGTTTGCTGGACTCTCGCATATTTTTAACTGCGATATGCAGTCTACATTCAAAATATTCTTGTCGAATTACTCCCAAAAAAATAAAATAAAAACTACAAAGGCAAATAAAACTAAAACTATGAGTCGATACTCATTATTTCATTTTGAAATCAAACACTTCTCTGGCTTTTTTCTTAGTTCTGTACAAAATATTGCACCACTTCTCTGCTGCGAGGGTTTGAATATTAGCTGAAACTTTCCATGCAGAAACTCAGGCACATTCTGTAAGGCGTTGAACTAACAAGTCACTAATCTTCTTAGACCAGCTATGCAAAACGTGACAGTAGGATACCATTTATGATCCTGCAGTTCTGGCCACCCCATTTGGGGAGCACAACCAAATATATTTATGTCCCTACATTAATCACTATTGGATAAGTACAGCTTTATCACTTTATTACATAGAAGTCTTCAGTAGGCGCAAGTTCAAGACTTTACGTCTCGATTCGTATAACTTTGTAGATTCGAGACGTGATGTCACGTGGCATTTGCACTGACGTGCAGTGAAGGTGCTGTAGTGAGAACTATATTACTATCTTGATACCTTGAAGACCAACAAGTAGATCTCAATCCAGAAGGTAAGAAGATACATAGTTGTTACTAGCTACCTATCTGTTAATATACATACATCACGACGGTGTCCCCAAAAATGGGGGAGATCTTACAGTCCCGTTTGTGTGGAAATTTCGGGAAATCCTTTCTAATCGGATACCTGCGCTATACAAAGAACACCCACTAAATTTCAGGGGGCCAATTCTCCAAAAGTCTCGAGTTGGAACGAAACCGAAACGGAACCGTTGCAGACGCTCAGAAAAAAGTAATAATTACTTTACGGTGACGTAATTAGACATATTTCAGCACGAGACAGATATTTGATTTTATTCAGTCATACTAAAATATACCCTATAACTCAAGGAGTAAATAGATAATTCTTCGCAACGCCATTCGTTAACGTTTTGTTAGTGTTTGCGTTTCGGCTCAAAATATTTGAAGAATTGCCCCCCTCTATAGGTATATCAGCGTTTAAGGCAGTACGTTATCAGTAAATCAGTCAGTCATTGTATACAGGCGGGACAAATCATCCTTATATATAAGGTCTACCAAAAAGTACTGTAAATTATCTTTTGACACGTTTTGGTAGACCTTATATATTAAGAATTCTCCTGCCCAAAGCGTGGTGACGTGCTCTAGGGAAGCTCTATGTCCAGCAGTGGACTGCAACTATATACCGTCATGACCAACAAGATGTATACAAACATATTTATGCCCTTGCCTTAAGTTCAACAATAATATATAATTCATAAATGAAATTGTATTAGGCGTTACAATTCGGAAGTACAAACATTTACTATGGGTGCGCCCACCACCGGGCCTTATACCCTCCACTGAACCTCGGATCTGATAACTCATAACTGCGAAAACAGGCACTTGCACTAACTACGAGTACAATCGCCACGAGAAACTAGACCCGAGCACCCAGCATGCAAGACAATACATTGCACTATTCCGAAATCAAAAACTAGATAAATAATCTACATATGTTTCGCCAACAACCGTGGCATCCTCAGGATTATAGAAATTAGTAAATTAGTAAACCACTAATTATTATGAAACTCTAAAACCCAACACATTACTAAGTGGAGGGTGTAGGGCCCGGTGGTGGGCGCACCCATAGTGAATATATAATCCAAATTAGTCATGACTGTACTGAGGACTGTACCTACTACATTTGTAAGAAAATCTGCCAACTTTTGATAGTGATTGTCAGTGACGTGATGAGTGTTGATATTTGACACAGATTTTCGTTTTTTACAGAGTCGAATGAGCCAAATAGTAATATATATATAGTATTAGAATGAGCGTACAGAGACTAAACTTTAATAAAGCCTTGGAGTTACAAAAATTACATCCGTTACGCATTCGGAGGTTTTCATAGTTAGTCTGCGACCTTATCTGTCTTGATATTCTGACGTGCATGTGAAATATGGAGTAGAATTCCTTCCTATATTACATTACTCGGTGACCCAGAAAATATTACTTGGCCATATAAATGGGGTAAAGCGGCGGCAGGCTCACCCCCTATCACGTGCTGGCTGACTGGTGAAACGTGGGTGTTTATTTTGCACATTTCTGCCCAACCTCTTAGGGTGATAATGGGCGTAAATGTGTGTACCTGTAAATAGGGTAAAGCTAATACTAGAAAGTTCTATTTACACACATGCTACTCGTATACAGGGTGTAACAAAAGGGGTATGTTAAGCGAAAAGCTATGTAAATAGCCCACCAAAAGGATCCACAAAATCTCAGACTCGAAATCACATGTTTATTTTTACAGAGAGTATGGAAAATGCCTCATGAATGTTCACACAATCTTGAAGAATAAACATGTCATTTCGAGTCGCAAATTTTGGAAATAGGTTCTCTATAGTGGGCTATTTACATAGCTTTTTGCTTGACATACCCTTTCTGTTACACCCTGTATGTACACCGTTGTGTTACCAAAATGAGGTAGCCACAATTGCAGGATAATAAGTTCGGCCCAGTTGTAAATTATCAGTGACAAGTTGTAAGCTCATCGCCTGAAATAACACCCCTAAATTTCTTGGTCGACTCTTACGACATGCACGGAAGGAGATGCAGCTTATATATTTTAGTGAAGCCCCACATTAACGCACTTCAGACAGGTGATAGATTATTAAACAATGAAACATGTTATGTTTTTTAATAAATATTCACACACTTCACAAATAACGTCCTGTATTCAAAGTTACCAAATAGATAAATAGAAATGTACAATCAGAAAACTATATCGATATTCCACAAACTAAACTAAATATTTGCCCTAAACTGCAGAGGCAGGGCGTATTAACCACACCAATCGATTGTAATCACATGCGCATGCGCATGCAGTTACGCCCATTATGCCCCAAAGAAGTTGGGTAGAACTTTTCAACAGCTATTAAGCCTCATGTGGTAAGGGATGAACCTGTCGCCGCTTTTCGTGCATTTATAGGGTGATTTTTGGTCGTCAACGTTCCCGAAAACTACGGAATCTCCTCATCATCACGATCATTTTTCTCCATGGAAGTATACCTGGGAAGTGTCTGGTTTCCAAAATATTAGGGTCCAAAGTTGAGTAAATAGACTGCGTTTTTCTACATAAATACACATTGACGCGTGTAGCAAGATTTTTTCACGAGAAATTATTAATATCTATGAAAAAACTAGTATAAACACTGGACACTATAAATTTCTCCCGATCAAGTAATAAAAAAAATATTACATCGTTTCCAAGCATTTTCTTTTTTGGCTTACTTAAACTTACTTTATTTGATGCATAGAGTACGTACCCTTCGTTAAGGGTGGCAACGAAAAAACACCCTGTATACAACAATCTAGCGATCGGTAACGAATCCTATAGGAAATAAAAAAAATCCTTACTATTATAAGGTAGGTATTATAAGCGATTCTCATTTTATGTCAAAAAAATTTGTTACTCCCGAAAACTGGCCGCCAAATATCTAGACTGACACCAATCAAACTCCTTTCTCTAACCTATGACCAGAAAAAGAATTCAACTTTTGAAATTCATAATCAGAACGCATGAGGAAGACCTTCCAATCAATGCATCCAACATTGATACACATTGCAATAAGTGATGGCCCTGATACTGTTTTCAGTCGAGCGACCCTAGTATATAATCACCAGGTCGTCTTCACAGCATCACAGTCAGACGCGGCATCTCGAAGAACGCACATCTCATTGTAATACCATAAACATAAATAAATAGCAAACATGAAATTGGTGAGTTTTGAGAATTAGGTCGCTTAGTGAACTAGATTGTAGCGAATGAATTTGAATTTAAAAATTGGTGCTTCCACATATTTTTTTTTTCTAATTACTGAAAATGAATTTTCTGCTCTTAAAAATTTGAAAAGTTAATATAAATTATCATAACAGTGACCTTTTATAAAATTTAACAGCATAAATTTGTTAAATTCTTCATACAAGTTACATTTCTCAATGCTGTTCTAACATATTAATTTTATTAATCTCCGCAATTAGTTCAAAGGCCAATTAACCCATACTTGCTTAGCAAACAACATATAAATCATCTCTACATAAAGAAATACACTAATTAAAATTACTAACCTTATATGTTAGAGAATGAGTATTCTAGAATAACATGTTAACCATAATTACTTAACTAATAGTAATATCTACCTATATATGCTTGTTTAAAATAATCTATACTACTAACTAACATTTAATTTTTTTTTATTTAAAAATACTTTTTTTTTAAAGTTCGCCGTGCATAATACAATACTATAAAGCTGCTTTTCCACCAAAGCTGTGTGCTACGTTCCTTTAGCTACGTTTGATATTCACCAATCAAATTCATTTACACAATGGACCAATGAATATAATTGGTGGATATCACATGCATCCGAAGCAACGTAGCAAGCACAAAGCCTAAGACCCTATGTCTAAAATAGCATACCCATTTTAAAAAAAAGCTTCTTACACACGACTACACATTATACTAATTTTAATTTTGCATGATATAAATAAGTCATGATGCGCTTTCGAGGCTTCGGTTGTGAAGATTTTTTAGGTTGGGTAAGGTTTTTTTAGATTTTCCAAAGTGATTATACCTTTTTTACAATTATTTCCATATTTTGCATAAAGACAATACATAAATGTATCGAAATTTTAGTAGCAACTGCATAAATTCCCACTACATCTCAAAAGTGGTGAGACGTTAGTAATCGCTGTACAATCTGTTAAGTACTAAATGCAATTAAATTATAGTAATAATTGTCATTGTTAAAATACCTAATAGTGCTAGGTCTATAAGACAATTTATTTTATGAACAATATAAGTTTTTGCTCAGCATTGGGACATGGTGTAGGCTATTTAACAAACTGGCCATTTATAAAGCTTATTTTAACCGATGAGCATTATTTCATTTATCTAATTGATGCTTTCATCATAATATTTCATTATCAGTGAAGCTTTGGTTTTAAAAGTTATTGGTACTGTTTAGAGATGTAGTGAAGGAACTTTTCACATATTATCAGCTCCGTAATGACGACCGTCTTTTGCATTAATAACCTAGTTTAGAAACATACCATTAATTTTGATCTCAAATTACTAATGAATGTCCAATAACTTAAAGTCCATTCGATAACATTCGCTTCACTAACTTTTTAAATTATGTCTATGAAATTTAATGATTAATCTTCACTACTATAATATATCATAAATTAATCTATAAGTGCCAGATACCATTAATATAATACGTGTAATACTTTATGTCTTAAAATATATCATGCCTCTTTCATAACTAGATTAAATAACTCAGCAGATCAAACATACACTTTTTATAATTAATACTCTACTAATGCTAGTGCTACTAATAAACCGCGCGTAAAGTTTTTTTTTAAATAACACTTCAAACACATTAACCTAATTAACACTAAGATCCCTAAGGTCTTGTGTCGTGGGTACTAAGAAACGGTATATAATTACATAGATAAGTATAGAAACATCCCTGACTCCTTGTTATACATGACTTTTGTCATCAAAATATATGGAATAACTGTCAAATTTAACTGTGGTATAGTAGCTTATACCTAGTATAAAGCTTTTTATTAGTAAGGCCCTATATGTGCTACTAATAAACCACGCGTAAGGTTACAACCTCGTTATACATGAATTTTGACAGCAAAATATATAGAATATATGTCAAATTAAACTATATATAGCTTATTACCTAGTATAAAGCTTTTTTATTAGTAAGGTCTGAGAAACAGCATTCAAATATACCAGCTAACTTACAGACAGGACAAACGGATATGAACTTTATACATATATTTGCCCTGACCAGGAACAGAACCCTAAAAGCCATTATTCTGATAGCAAGACTGAGCTAATAGGTCAGTCGGATCTACTTATATTATGAGTTAACTGATTTAAACCTCATGCTCCTTATTATTTCGTCAGAAATCGTGAACTCAATATATTTTAGGGCCGAGTGAACAAGCACTTTAAATTGATCATCATTATTATGTACCTAATCATGTTAAGAAATCACTTTAAGTTTAAGCACTAGTTTATATTTCGGGATTGGATTTATACTCCTTCTTCAGTTATATAAAATTAAAAAAGAGTGCACAAAATAAATAATGGAGGTTATGAAATAATTTAGAATTACCTATGTCACTTAGGACCGGTTTTCAATGGTCAGATAGCCTTCTAAAGTTGATGCTATAACTATATTGATAAAATTTTAGAGAAAAACAGCATGAAATTTATCCCCTAGATAGCTATCTGACCTTTGAAAAAATGAGCCCTTAGGAACTTAGTGCATGTCTATTTATTTTATTTATTTAAACACACTTACATAACATACATTAAAAGCAACAATAATTACACTTACAACTAAAAATCTGATGTATGTGCGAATTACAAGTGTCATGTCTACGAACATGTAAAGGTGCTTCGAATAGTCATCAAACGCAAACATCTTCAAACAAAAGATTGTAACCTTGTAAACTTTGGTCTGCTCCAATTACTTAAATGGATAGTAAAGTAGATGCACTTGCTTTTTCATGGTTCCATTCTTTTCACTTCTAATTTCCTCTTCAATTCCAGCTGGTTGTAGCCGCTATCCTCGGAGTCTGCCTGGCTGACCGTCTGGATAACAAATACCTACCTCCCAGAGGAAACGACGGTTCTGGCGCCTCCAGCTTCGGCAACTCCGCTTTCAGAGGCAACTCTGGCTTCGGCGGTGGCTTCAAATCCTCCGGTGGATTCGGACAAGGCAGCAGCGGATTTGGTGCCAGCGGCCACGGTGCCGGATTCGGCCAAGGTGCCACCCAGTACTCCGGCAATGTCTACAACGCCCCAGCCCAACAGTACAATGCTGGCCAGCAGTACAACACTCGTGCCCAAGCATCCGCTGATGCTAATGCCCAGATCTTAAGATCCAACAGCGAGGTCACCGCTGAGGGTTTCGCCTACGACTTTGAAACATCCAACGGCATCCGCGCTGACGCTTCTGGAGTCGCCACCAATGGCGTCCAGTCTCATGGCAGCTTCGGATACAAGGGTGACGATGGCCAGGACTACAGCATCACGTACACTGCTGATGAGAACGGATACCAGCCCCAGGGTGCTCACCTTCCCACCCCTCCCCCGATCCCGGAGGAGATCCTCAGGTCGTTGGAGCAGAACGCCCGTGATGAAGCCGCTGGCATTTCTGATGATGGTAAGTGATTCTTTGATATATTTAGGGGCGTAGATAATCTAACACGAGCGAACTTTACGAGCGATGAAGTTCGCAAAGTTATCGAAACATTTCGCTGTCACTCATAATGTGTTGCATTGTCTAAACTCCCGGCCTCGTTTTAGTTTCTTAGATATTTTCAATCAAGTCAATCTTTGATGCATCTTTACTGAAGGTACACATATACACGCTATATTCTTAAAAATGGGGTATGATCACAAAGGAGATCCTGTAGCCACGTTTCTCATAGCGAGGCGAGATGTAAAATATATTAGTTACTAGTAATGGTACAGGTGCATAGCGACGATATACAGGATGTAACAAAAAGGGTATGTTAAGCGAAAAGCTACGTAAATAACCCACTATACAGAACCTATCCACAAAATTTGAGACTCGAAATCACATGTTTATTTTTCCCGATAGTATGGAAAATTTTTAAATATCTCAGGAATTTTCATACAATCTTGAAAAATAAACATGTGATTTTGATTTCGAGTCTCAAATTTAGTAGGTGGGTTCTCTACAGTGGGCTATTTACGTAGCTTTTCTCTTAACATACCCTTTTTGTTACACCCTGTATATATATATATAGGTGAATGTATACAATAGTTCATTGTAAACAACAACAAATTCTAACAAAGGAACCGCAAAGAACACCGAAAATTATTTATTAAAACCAAAACCGCAAAGCTAAATCAACCTCAAGTTTTCGCAACAAAAAGATATTTGACCAACTAATGATCGACTCGGCGCGCACTTGACTTAATTCGGTTGGCAAAAAATGTAGAGGTAATGATTTTACCGCTGTATACATTGAAGTTGTAACTTCGAGAACACGCATCGTGCATGATGTCAGAATCAGACAGGCAGCCCCGGCCGCAACATAAACGCTAAGTCCTTGGCAATATGAGTTTCGAACGAAACCATATTGCGCCGTACGTACCCGTAAATAATGTAATGAGAGTAGGAAATGATAATACGCGATGTCATAAGTTTCCATGGGATGTAACTAAATACTATTTTGTGTCTGAGTAAGTTAGTTCAAAACGCAGATATTATTTTTTCTCTGCTGCACGGCGTAATTGAGGACTCAATATCAAGCATAGAATTTGACAAAAGAGCTACAAAATATGACTTTAGTTATTAGTTGTATATATGTATATACGTAATAGATATAAGTACCAAAATCTGTTTGCGTATTCCTAATCTCTTATTGGTTAAACGGAACAAATAACATGGAGATAAGACACTATAAATGCAATTGTTCATAAGTAGTGTTTCATTAAATTCAGTCTTTTATTTAAACATCAATGGCAATAGACCATCTTGCTCCTTATATGTGCGACCGAGAATCCGCGGTAACCTTGCTGCGGCTTGCCGGTAATAAGTTATTCTGTAGTGGCCATATAGCTTCGCAATTTTATAGTATTTAAAGGATAAGAGTTTCTTTATTAAAATTTTGGAAGACAAATTTAACATTTAAGGGCAGATAAATACATAAACTGATAATAAACAATATACCTAGGTTTTAGTTATACCGTAATGAAAATCGTGTATAGGTAAAATTATTTACCTAACAAATCTAATTAAAGTATTTATAACCTAATAGTTCTTACAAATATTTGACGACCGATTGGTCTAGTAGGTGGTGGCCCTGCCTGCGACGCTATAGGTCCTGGATTCGAATCCCGGTAGGTGCAAACATTGGTATGATGAATATCGATGTTTGTTTCCGAGTCATGGATGTTTCTATACTTATCTATGTATTTATATACCGTTACTTAGTACCCACGACACAAGACCTTAGGGATCTTAGTGTGGGACTAGGTTAATGTGTTATGTAGTGTGTGAATATATTATATATTATGAATATATATTATATTTATTGTGGTCATATTAATTATTAAATAGCCTATTTACAAGGACTTTTGATTTATCAGCAAATCCCTCATCAACCTAAGCCTACGCCTAAACCATTTCATAAATATGTCAAAATATTCAGTTTCAGCTATTTGGCCAACCTCCAAATTGTAAACATTCTAGTTAAAACCCTTAATACGACTGCAAAGCTTTTATAATAGTCCACAAATAACGTCAAATCATAGACAACATGTGGTAAATAACTGGTAGACCAACTACTCGTACTGATGAGTTACAAAACGACATGAGTTTGCATCAGGCGTCGTGACCGCTGCTCCAGGAGTCTGTGATCATACCCTGTAATATCATTATAATTAATAACTGACACGCTGGTGTAACGGTCATTAAATTTAATGGAACATTAAAGTTTTAATGTGACGAAGGTAGTAACTCCGTCACTTTTAGTGTTAAGTATATTACTTTACATACATACATATACATAAGGTTTTATTCCTGAAATGGGGTAGCCAGAACTGTAAGATCACGATGGAGATCGCGCAGTCACTTGTAGCATAGCGGGGTCAGATGTCTAAGTTCAGCGACAAGTTACTGTAGATCGCCCTTCAGTTCCTTAGTCGACTCTTACGACATGTACGGAAGGAGATACAACTGATGTATTTTGATAAAGCGCTTGTCACTTGAAGATAATGTCGACATTATGTTTAAAATTCCGTCGACGGAACTCGGGCAATGATTATTTAAATGTCCCGGCTATGCTAAACGTAGCTATGTGATCTCCTTTATATCGCGTTTCAGAAACATAGCTATATGTATGTATGTAATATAAGACAAATAGTTTCCATAAAGACAGTAAATAATAAGGGTTTCCCTATTATTGGAAATAGAGTAATAAAGATCCTTAAGTACATTAAATACATTTAAATACTAAATTATAATATTTAATTGGGTCATAATATCTAAAATTCACTAAAATTCGATCTAGCAGTTAAAGTAAACCTGTCAAGTTCTTGTTAAGCTTGGATAACTTAACTTAAATTTATTTATTAACCGCACCTTACATGTAGAAATTGCTCAATTTACGGAGCTTCTCAAATTACCTATG
Organism: Carposina sasakii; assembly: GCA_014607495.2. NCBI lineage: Eukaryota > Metazoa > Arthropoda > Insecta > Lepidoptera > Carposinidae > Carposina > Carposina sasakii. The sequence goes on from CP053162.1 coordinate 2,045,774, forward strand.
ATTCAAACTGTGCGATCATAATTTTATTGATATACCTGTGCTATTGCTGTACCAAATTTCACCGACATCTGTTAAACCATACTAACAAACCAAAACAAAAAATCTAACAAACAGCCATAACAAACTAGTTTGATTCATAAAAGCATAAAAATAATATGTTAATTTCCATAGCTTTATTCCTGTATTTCTTGAAACTTAGAAATAACGCTTATTACAACATTAAATAAGTTAATTTTCCCACACTAAACTTCCTTTGTTCCGTATTTAAAAGACAACCTATCGGTGACATTTAACGACAAACCTTTGATTTTTCCTCAACATATTGTAATAACTGAACTATGATTCAGATTCAGATAATTTATTTGCATAAATATGGGTACATAATAAAGATAACATTAATGAAAATTTAGTTCCTGCATATTTTGCCATTGATTGGCATGCAAATGTTAGTGGGTTAATATAGATATTGTTATCACAAGTTAATGTTAGTAGCCAACCATCACATTAATAAAATAATATATAATATGGCATAATAACTTATAAAACTTCAGGTTCAAGTGTTTAATCTATTGCATTTAGAAATTGTATAAGCCTGTTGCTACTGTTTTTAGCAAACTACTATAAATAACTCGTTATTTCCAATAGAGTATAATAATATTTCTCCTAGTCTATATCTTCTATACATATAATAAAAATGTAACGGATCGCTGTCTGTACATTGAAGATACATGAGAAAAAATATTAAAGGAGACCTTTATCAACGCAATAGTACCCAAAAGAATGATTTCTTGAATTTTTGTCTTTTTGTCGGTTTGTGCACGCTTATCTCAAAAACGGCTGAACCGATTTCGATGTAGTTTCAGTAATATATTGTGACAAGTCCCACTTAATATATAGGCTACTTTGATCCCGGGAAAATGTTTTTATCCCGGATAATTTCGACATTTTGTTTTTCTGTAGTCCACACGAACGGAGTCGCAGGCGCCACTATCATTAATAAAATTGATACCTTTCCTATTATTTAAAATGAAACATAGTAATGTTACACCGTTTGGTGTTTTAATCAACTCTACTACCGAGATGTGATAGCAAGGGGAGCTGAGACTGGGTCGTTCCGTGACCGGAGCTTATAGATTAGGCTATGTGTACACTTCACACTGATCTATCTAGACTACCTAACAATACCTAATGCATTTAAAATGACACATTTTTATATTATTTTGCGTATTAATTAATATTAACTATATACTATTAAAATAACTCCAATGTTCAATGATTTATTTTTTACCCCAGGCTTCTATGAAGAAAAAAGTTAATAAAAAATATATTTCATGTTATACATATATCTATTTATTTTGAGTTAAATACTCGTGTACCTACTCGTTTTAGGCATACTAGTAATATCGGGAAATTCCTAACATAGCCTATGTTCTAAAATCTACGGTGAAAGAATTTTTGAAATCGGCAGTTTTCGGAGCCTATTCATTACAACCAAACAAACAAAGTTTACTTTTATCGTGCAATGATTTATTTTTACCCCAGGCTTCTAATTAATAAAAAAAATATTTCAATTAAATAGATTAAATACTCGTGTACCTACTCGTTTTAGGCATACTAGTAGGTTCCTAACATAACGTTCTAAAATCATTTTTACTTTTATCGCTTTGAATTACAATTAAATAGATTTAGGTACCTACCCAAACTTCTCAATCAAAATAAAACTATTCAAATTACACAAAACTGTCTAAACCACTCCTTACGGCAATAAAGTAGCAGAAAGCCCAATGGGCGGTAATCGAGCGGTTATTAATGCGTTCTGACCTGCGCCGGCGCAGAAATGCTCATCTGGATAATAGCAGGTTTCGACACCGTGTGCGCTCCGCCTTAGGTTTCGTAATACCAGATTTAGGGAAAGGGATAGTCTAGGTATCTAGGTATGTAGGTATTACCTTTGTTCCTATTTCTCAGGCTTAATATGCAAGCCCTAGATTAGAGGAATCCGCTTTTGTGTCTTTCAACATTTGTATGAGTAAACATCATTTCTAGGTTATGTAGGAAAACGATCTATTGTGTCTTTCTTATTTTGGATACGTAAATAAAGTTTAATCGCAATTATTATAAGAACCATGAATATCATTCATCATTTTTCTGCCCTTACCCCATTATTTACGTGGGAGACTGCCAAGTATTTGGCGTTTGTTTTACGGACGGCTGCTTGGCGATAACCCTCCTCGCGTATAGTGACAATATTAGTATATTAAAATCCGTTTATGAAATAAGTTCATGCTTCAGTGGGATCGAACCCACGCCCCCTAACTGAAAGGCGCACGTCTTAACCATTGATCTATCACCGCAGCTATTGTCATAAGAACTACATCCATCGTAATTTTGTTATATTCATTTAAAAAACTATACATACATATAACATACATATAATCACGCCTTTATCCCTTACGGGGTAGGCAGAGCACTAAGGGCCGATAGAACCACATGGTGCCACTTCTGACCAATTTTTAGGGTATAGTTGAGATGTACAAGTTCGGTTAGTAGTGACAGGTGGTCAGCCCATCGCCTACAAAACACTAAGACCCTCTTGTCCCTCTACTGGCTTGTACAGTATGCACGGGAAGAGAAGCAGCTGTAGTATTACACGTTATTTTTTCACTCCCAGAGCAGCATAGAAGACGTTATTCTTCGAAAAAAGCTATTCTTTTTATAATTGCAAGCGATAAACACTTAGGTACAGATGCATAAATCTCAGCATAAACTTGCACAAATACTATTATAATACCACATATTCGCAGCTCAAAATGGGTTCTAGATATTCTTTTGTTACAAAATTTCACATACTGTGTGGGAAACTGGGCTTGACACGCGATACTCACCTTTATATTAATTACAATAAGGTGATTTAGAACGGATGTGTTGCAATGCTTTAATGCATGTTTGTTAAGTTTAAAAGGCACTAAACGTTGGTATTTATGCTTTAGATTATATTAACAATTAGAACGATATTTGAAGATCTTTAAGATTTTCGGAATCAATATGACTGTATCCATTCGCTACAAAGTTTGTCCTACGTCATACAAAGAACAGTTCTAGTTCAAGCTTTCTATGATTATTTTTTAGGGCTATGTATTAATCCATTAGTCACTGATTCAGGATAAAGCATTTTAGAGTTAGCGCAGACGAAGTCGCTGTTTTGGTAGACATCTTCAATCTTTTCATTAGCTACGTGTAGCTTTAAAATTTAGCTGATATCTAAAGCATTTTAAAAGTCACATTAGACTTTCAGGAGATTTTGAAAAGTTCGACGTTCCACCAGTTCGATCTATAATCTTAACAAAACTTAAAGTCAATAATCGATAGATATACTAATGATTATCCTTAATCTTTTCTCAGTAAAAATAAATAAGAAAAAAAATATCATACTCTCAAACATTAATTTCATCACTATAAATTATAATGCACTACCGTTTTTTCCACGACTTATAAAGTGAACAATGCTTAGCCTTTTCATAATTGAAAGCACCTATAATTTAAACTATATTCAGACATATTTACAATTGATTACTTAACCTAAAGACTAGGCATCCAGGAACCCGATTAGAATCTTCAATCGTATCAGATTGAGGTGATGATGAAAGTATTGTTCCATCGGGGTCAGGCTCTCAGGTTCGTCAGCTCCAATCACTAAGGCCCACGGATATTAGTGGCACTAAATTATATAAATGAAATAGCGTTACATTTTCATGTTTACTAGCGCTTGCTAGGTGACTTCGTAACTGGAACGAGATATAGCAGTGACAGGTGATTTTACGATAACATTTATTGGGCAAACAACGGTCAGATTGCTTGGTTAGTTTCTGTCATTAATTTTGTAAGCGTAGTACTTATTGATTGATTAACATACACTATTGATAGACATTTTCAGATTGATTTACAATAGACACGATTGTAATCATTGAGGGTGGTTTAGGTTCAGCACTGGACTTCTTATGGCTACTTCTTGTGACCAACCTTCAAATGAACTTTCTTCTGACTACAACCAAATAGTGCTACTGTCATTTATACTGTCTTTCAGAAATTGTCTCTAAGAAATTTCTTCAAGCAGATCATACGGATCTATTTTAATTCCTTTTGAAATAGAATATTACTTTTACTGACAAAGATTTTGCTCAGAACTAAAGCTCAGTTATTCAATTACATAAATTCACGGCAAAAAAACATCGTTATCAGGACTATCTAAACGGTTGTCAAGATCATTGACAACGTTTAAACACATCATTATTAAAATCATTGTGCGTAACAGCGATAATAATGATAATTGTTATTATAATAATATAATAATGTATTATCTGAAGGTTGAGATACAGTTGAAAGGCCCGGCCTTCGGGAGCTTTTGATGATACTGTTTTGGGTGGCCACGAAATTGGCGGAGGGTAACAATAGAATTGTTCAGAATTATCTTTACATAGAAACATATAAACATGGCTGTGTTCCGGAAATAGGTAAATATTATTGCCACAGCCACGCATAGCATGGCGGAGACAGCTGTAAATGCTTAGAGACAACTTGGTAGTTAATGCCCGCATCCTCTTTTATATTGTATAGGTACATATTAGATATTACTTTCAAACTACTTGTACTTTTACTTCAAAAATTATACATCATAGCATCAAAATCATTCAGATAAAAGGCACTTTTCACTATGGGTGCGCCCACCACCGGGCCCTACACCCTCCACTGACCCTCGGATCTGATAACTCATAATTGCGAAAACAGGCACTTGCACTAACTACAATCGCCACGAGAAACCAGACCCAACAAGATACAATTTCATTTATAAAAGGCACTTTATTAAGTATGTTTGTTTTTAACCAAGAAAGGGCACCCTATACTGAGTTTATCTCGCTTCCACAATAGAAACAATTCTGCTTCAATGCTTCATGTTAATTGTTATGATTCAGTTAATATATATCCAATACAAAGAGTTCGTATTGACTACAAAAAGATCTCAATAGTATCGCTTATTTCATAGCCCCAAAACACGATACAAACAAAAACCACTATAGCGCAAAGCTGCGATCCGAAAACTTTACCGACTTCACTAATAGAGGTATTGTTATGAAATAATAATATTGTGTAATATAAACACACCTTACCTGTTATAGTAATGTTGCTCTTTTATTTATCTTAAGGTCAGATGTATCTGAAGATATTTTGCTTGGGATTTAGTTTTATGTTATTGATAGAGGTTATCTATATTTTTTGTATTTCTCGATTCAGATCGTATATCCTGTCTCCCTTTAACATCGGGGGTCAATGCTATATTTATATGAGTACCTATTTGAGACTGTTTTGACAAGTCTTCAAGATTACACAGTTTCTTTTTTCTATATAATGAAATAATTTAAATTGCACTACACCCAAATATACAAAGCATTCAATTCAAAAATAACTTAGCCAGCCATATAAAAACTATAAAACAAATAACTTTAAACCACCTTCTCATTCCAGGATCTTACCACGGCGAAGGCGCTGGCTCCGGCAATTCCGGCTACTCCGCCTACTCCCGCCCCTCAGGACCCTCTGGACCGTCCAACGGTGGATCCTTCGGTGGAGCCTCCAACTTCGGTGGCCACTCCAACTTCGGTGGTGCCTCAAATTTCGGTGGTTCCAATGCTGCCTCTCGCCAATACCTGGCCCCTAAAGCTGGACCTCGCCCCTCAGGGTCTGGAAACTTCAATGCCCAGTCTGGCTACCGTTATTAGATGAAGCTGTGATGATGGAAGGTTTTTTGGCTGAGAAAATTTGATAAATTCAGTTCTTGATCAATATATGAATTTCCAGTGGCAATATACCTATTGAACCTTGGACTTTTAGGCTTAGAGATTGCAGCACTCTTGATAATAATCGCCTGATGGGGCTGATTCAGAATTTGACATGAGCTCTCTTCTAGAATAGATAGGAGTAGTGCCTGAATCTAAATAATAATCCAGCCTAATCGAAGATCACAAAGAATCCTCCCATCTCCAGACCTAACAAAGAGTGTTGGGTCACCTACAATTTGTGTTGATATAGCGATCAATTATTAGAATATAACATTTTTTCGGTCTAAAACTTTCCATTATTATTTCCTTACTGGACAATCGATATTTTATACGATGAATGCTGTGAACTCAAAATGTGATTTATTTCTAAGATTTTGTACAATTTTTTAAAAATGTTTATTTCCCTTTTATACCTTTTCATTTGTAGAGTATGATCTCATTTTTTATGTTTATCTTATCTTGCCATCTTTTTCTTACAATGCCTATTATTTAATATCATTATACTTAGATTATATTTTAGTTCTAAGTCTTCATACAGCAAATGGACAGTAATAAATTAAACAGAAAATAAATAAAAATATTGTAATAAATAAAAATAGTTCGTAAGCGTTGTAAATATGAACAATAAAACATTGAACTTTTAATATTCTTTTTTTTAACAATATATATATATATATGCGTTTTATAGTTAGAATACGAGTAACGAGTCCCCGCAATAATCCCGCATCTTCCGTTCTTCTAAACCGCGGATCGATCGCGCCTTATCGAAAAATATTATCACATTTTAATAGTTTTAACAAAACAAATAGGTTGAAAATATATGGGTAGTGTTTACTTAAATACCTAAAATTAACGGTGAAGGTGACTCATTAAGGAGATAAATAAAAATCAACAAGTTAATTTGACTGACTCAAACTTTCTTTAAAATTGTGCGTGATCACGAGTTCTGAAGGATTTATTACTTTATAACCGAGACTCAATAATATTAGCCAGGGCAATAAAATTCCCTAAACTTTTTCCTATACAGGGTGTAACAAAAAGGGTATGTTAAGCGAAAAAGCTATGTAAATAGCCCACTGTAGAGGACCTGTCCACAAAATTTGAGACCCGAAATCACATTTTTATTTTTCCCGATAGTATGGAGAATTTTTAAATACCTCAGGAATTTTCATACAATCTTGAAAAATACAAATGTTATCTCGAGTCTCAAATTTTGTAGATAGGTTCTCTATAGTGGGCTATTTACATAGCTTTTCGCTTGACATACCCTTTTTGTTACACAACCAATTATACAAGTTTTTTAAAGTTATACATATACATTACAAAAAACAGCCTTAGTTATTCAGTGTATTACGAGTATATCTATGTATTACTACATGCTGTGAACAGAAGGGATAGTGTTGTATAAAAAGTCCACGATGATATTAAAAAACTGTTTATCTAGAGAAATAAACACATTTTGATTTCGAGGCAAATTTACTTCAGAGAATAGAGTCTACATAGTGGCTTTTCATAGCATTTCACTTAACGTGTCCCTTTTATTACACCCTGTATATGTATAAGTAACACCAAATTTGTCTTAATTGGATAGATAACCAGCATCAATATCTGTATACAGTGTGTTACAAAATAAATGAAATATAGCTCACTATAGAGAAACTAACCTACAAAATAAAAGTATGTAGGAGTAGGCGCTCTGCCTCATCTAGGGTACATAGGCCCCCTGATTACGTAAAAGAAATTTTACAATATTCGCCTTGAAATATCAAAGTTTCTTTGAAATTCATTTTACGTAATACGAATTTGACAAGCAATCAGCGATTTTTGTACAATTTTCGCTATGGCTTTACTTATACTTTTGCTAGTTAGGTAATAAGGGGGAGGAATATAACTCAAGTTTCATGTTAAACCTTCAGGGTCTTAATTACAAATATTTTTATATTAAATAGGCTTACGCCTCACACGGAGTAACAATGTACCAGAAAGGTAACTACGCTCAGTCATTTTGGTTGCTATTGTATGGATTCGTATAATATGGCTAAAATTCGGCAAAGAAGATGTACCGTAAATGTTCACTCACACAACAGCTAAGAGATGGCGCTGTTTCGATGATGATCTACCAGTGTAAAAGACATCAACGCATTGCTCAAAATAATTTCGTGTACAATTGAAGTCCTTAAAATTTAATTGTATATTACTTTACTTGGATATTCAATAAGAATTTTTTGTGAAAATTTATAATTTTAGGTGTTATTGGTGTAAATATAAAAAGAAAATAGAAAAGGAACCACTCTCAATTTTTTCTATTTATTTATGATGTCATGATACAGGATGTTTTTTGGTCGTCAACGTTCCCGAAAACTACGGAATCTCCTCATCATCACGATCATTTTTCTCCATGGAAGCATACCTTGGGAAGTGTCTGGTTCCCAAGATATTAGGGTCCAAAGTTGAGCGAATAGACTGCGTTTTTCTGCATAAATGCACATACTCGCAGTCGCGCGTATAGATTTTTTCACGAGAAACAATTAATATCTGTCCTATGAAAAAAACCAGCATAAACACTGGACACTATAAATTGAGCCCAATCAAGCCTAGTTAGTAATAAAATATTTTTCTTTCAAAAAAATTTACTTCGTTTCCCAGCATTTTTTTTGGCATGAACTTACTTTATTTGATGTATAGAGTACATATCCATAGTTAAGGGTGGCGACGAAAAACTACCCTTTATAAATATGTATAAGATTGTTACAATATTAAATATACCTATTTAGGGGATACTATTTATTTAGGGGAACTAAGTATTGATACTAATATAATGCGTGTAGAAGTTAGTAATAATAATAATAATAATAAGCCCGCAGGGCAGCTTGTGGCGAGCTGTTGGGAGGTAGCGTTCCCACGGACCTGACGTACTCCCGGGGGAAGACCCTGTTCCTCATCTCCGGCGCTGGAGTGAGGTCTGACGAGGAACCACCTTGCCTTCGCCGGCCGGGCAGAGTGGAGTCGCGAGAGCTATGACAGCTCGAGGGTGGACGTGCCCGTCAGTAAGTGGCGAGTTGGCTTCGGTTCAAAATCCAAGGGCATCCCTCCACCCTAGCCGCTCACCAAATGTTGCCCCCTTTGTCGCTCCATGCGTGCGGCCGTTTTAGGGGGCCCATAAAATGAGTCGGCGAGTCACCGCCTGCCACTAAACAATTATGAGACTTAGTTGTAATGGCAGGCGTCCGTTAGTCTCCTTCAATAGCCCAGTTGCCCATGACCTTTGTTTCCATCGCATGACATAGATCTGCACTCCAAAAGTCTTGCACATGGCGGGGACCATCGCCGGATGTATCATATTGTGCGGTCGGCGATGGTATCCGCCATGTGTATCCCACACCAATCAGGGCAGCTTGTGGCGAGACGTACGGACCTGAAGTACTCCCGGGGGAAGACCCTGTTCCTCATCTCCGGCGCCGGAGTGAATTGACGAGGAACAGTACCTCTGCCTTGCCTTCGCCGGCCGGGCATAGTCGCGAATAGAAGACAGCTCGAAGGTGGACGTGATCTATAGGGGCACCCCTAAGCCACTCACCAAATGTTGCCCCCTTTGTCGCTCCGTGCGTGCGGCCGTTTCAGGGGGCCCATGAAATGAGTCGGCGAGTCACCGCCTGCCACCAAACAATTATGAGATTTGGTTGTAATGGCAGGCGTCCGTTAGTCTCCTTCAATAGTCCAGTTATATTCAGGCCCATGACCTTTGTTTCCATCGCATGACATAGATCTGCACTCCAATAGTCTTGCACATACCATCGCCGGGTGTATCTTATTGTGCGGTCGGCGATAGTATCCGCCATGTGTATCCCACACCATATTAAAGTTCTCTAAAAAGGGCCTCTACATCTTGGCCAGGCCCGATGCACGCCTCTCAAAGTAATCAAGATACAATAATAATAATAATAAAATTTATTAAATATCGTTTGGTATACATATTATCTTAATATTTAAATAGGTAGTATATAAAATTTACCTAAACTAGGCTGAGCCTGTGCTTTAGGTTTGCGAAAACTCATGATTTATGAAAAAAAAATAATAAATACATGCATAAAAGATTCTTACATTTTGATCTGTAAAAAAGAGTCTTACATTTTGATATACTAGGTATATATCTATTTTTTTACATAAAAATAATTTAAAACTATATATTTACTATTTATCTACCGTAAGGAAGTTCTCGGTTACGTCATAGGATAGCTCCTGCAGACATTTGTAAACTTGTTTCTTACAATGAAAGTAATTGAGGTTATATATGTAATAAACTTTATTTATTCTATTGTATAACAAGGGTCCCATATAGGCGAAAAATCTATTTGTAAAAGCAAACGGTGTTGAGGAAACAGTACAAACAATATCTTTTCGTCTTTTGTTAGTCACGTCATGATCATAAGCAAGCACTTTGTGCTGTTTTAGAACAGTGTGCATTATAAAAAGCTGGCGGACGGTTAGCACCTTGCAAGAATTATAAAGTAGGGAAGTTGGAAATAGGAAGGGACGAAACGTAGCCACCTTAAGTATTGCGCGTTGAGCTCGCTCGAGAGATAGTATGATGGTTTTATGTGTTCCACCCCATGAGCTGATACAGTACTGAATTATGGATTGACCAAGGACCTGATAAACTTGTTTAATTAATTTTGAATCGGCAATAAGCCGTAGTTTTTTGAAGATATATAGTAACTTCCGTACTCTACTAACTACTTCTTGTATATGTGCTCGGAAAGAGAGGGTTTCATCGAGTGTAACCCCAAGATACTTGATACTTGTAGTTTTTTGGATATGTGGACAGTTACAGGAGAGACCAGAAAGACATAAATGGGCATAGATATGAGGATATAAAACAATATGATGGGTTTGGCGCATGGTAAAATGGATGTACTTAGTTTTATCAGCGTTTAGTGTTAGTAAATTATATTGAAGCCAGTTATTTACAGTATTAAACCCTTGTTGTGCATAATTAAAAAGCTCCGTATTGGTGTTAGCTGAGAAAACTAAAGCAGTGTCATCAGCATAGGAAATTATCTTGCCTTGTTCCAGATTTAGGTTACTTGTGTAACCTAATTGTGTTAATGTAAATTAAAAACAGGGTAGGACCCAGGATACTTCCCTGAGGGACTCCAAAGCTGGTGTTTTGCTGGTCATCACTGATAAAGTATAGTAGCTACCTTATAATTTTCCTAAATCCATGCTAGCCTAAATTGGGTAACATTTAATGAAGGAACCCTAAGTTTTCTATGTAGACCTGCTTACGTAATTTACATAAATAAAATAACTGATCTATATAAGGTAATTATCAAGCTGTGTGATGGGTCAGTTTATTTTATACGGCGACATACTGTTTACCTAATTTGGATTAAGATGGTCTTGAGACTTAGTAAATCAACTTTTTTTATATCTCACATGATACAAGCGGGTTCATCTGCATTACATTGATAGCAGTTTGGTATTAACACTGGTATTCACAATCTTTTTTTTTTCTTGAGGTAATTCACTTGAGGAGGTACAGTTTGTGTCCTTGGCACGTGTATGAGTATGAGGGCTTCCATACAGACGCTGCAATCCATCAATGGAGTAGTGAAAACTATGCATACATATGATGCAATTCATAAATTGAGTAGAATTCGTTTCACCGTACAGTTCCGATGGATGATGGGTATGACCACATTTCTGTTTCAATGCATACAAAAAATGTGAATTCCGAAATCATGCTTGGGATTATTCTAAGAAACGGACTCTAGTAATAGCTACAGGATTACAGGAAATCCTATTCTATTCTTTATTGTACACAGACATTTTATATGGAAAAAACATTTTACATTGACAATGTACAAAGGCGTGCTTATCCCTATAAGAGATTTCTTCCAGCTAACCACTTGTGATAGCGAAAGTTGGGTGAAAAAGGTAGATTGTATGTGTACACAATACCAGATAAATATACTTACATAAACCTACATAATATCAATATACCTAAATAATAATACATATCTACATATAATAAACCTAACCTACATAGACTTACAATAAAAGTATCTTACAATAATAAAATAATCCTAATTCTACGTTGAGCATAGGACCTGCCAAATGTTAAAGATCAATGACACGAGTTGCCAGCTTATCATCAAAGAGAACGCCAGCAAGTTACTCAGTCGACTCCTACTACAACATGCCTGGAAGGAGATGTAGCTGGTGTAGGGCTTAAGTTATTTATCTGATATAGAAGCCTAAATATTATTAGACTTCTTCTTCAGCCTCCCCCAGTTCAGTCCACTGCTGGACGTAGGCCTCCCCCAGGGCACGCCACAAGGCTACTGCCACAAGGGGGTTTTGGCCATAGCGACCACGCTGGCCAGGCGGGTTGGTGACCGCAGTGTGATTTTCGGACTATGTTGTCAGTACGGGAGGCGCTGCTGCCCACCTCCCGGAAACCCTAAATCGCCTCGTACGATACCCACTGGCAGGCAGGGGTGGTAAAAACTCTACTCTGCCGGCACCACGGGGCTAGACAATGCATAGATATAAATACCTATTCTTATACAAATAGGTAAGCTCTGCCCTAAATTTGGTTTATTTTTTACTGGATATTAATAAAGAGGTCAAAAATCAGTTATATAGATCTAGTAAAAGTCAGTGATATTGATAAGAAAAGTTTATTATTTACAATCAATACAATAATTTATCTTATAGCGCCATCTATGGCATAAAGTGCTTATTACGATACTTTACGTAGTAAAGAGGTGTTTGTTTTCTCATCGATGTAGTAGGTAGGTAGTAGTATCTTTTCATAGTATTATTCGATTTCGCTAGATGGTAATGATGCATTAAATATTTATTTGACTATCACAAATTATCCATTAATATAATAAAATAACATTTTATTATAATTCTCTGTGAGGATGTTTACTAAACATTGTTTAGTTAGTTAGAAGTTAAGTTATTAAAATTTTGATAATAATTTATTGTCATATTCTCTTTCACGCATACATTATTATCAGATTTGGTGAAACTTTGTGCAAATTAAATAATACGTCTAAGTGATATTAGATGTTATTATTCTAAGTTTATAGGTAGGTAGAGCCCGCCCCCTTATTACCTAACTAGCAAAAGTAAAGCGATAGCGAAATTGTACAAAAATTGCTGATTGCTTGTCAAATTCGTATTACGTAAAATGAATTTCAAAGTAACTTTGACATTTCAAGGCGAATATTGTACAATTTTCGCTATCGCTTTGCTTCGGCTTTGCTATTGCTTTTACGTAATCAGGGGGCCGTTTCAGCAAAAAATTCCTATACGGGTATATTGGTAGCACTTAGCACTGGGATTTAAATGTTGCCTTATAATAACATAAAATATTATGTTATTTTCAACCGACTTCAAAAAAAGGAGGTTCTCAATTCGACCCGTTACATTAAAAAGTCTATTTAAAAGTTACATTTAAAAGTCTATTACGTTCCGAGAAATTCATCAGTCCACACGGTACACATAGTAAGCTATTCCTTTCTAGGAAATGCCAATTTGGTGAGGGTAAGTGTCTTGGCTTGTCTTATGCTGATCCGGGGCTTCACTAGAATACATCATGTATCCCGAGCTAGGCATAAGAGTCTACTAAGGAACTCAGGAGCGTTCTCTCAGGCATCTTGTCACTGATCTTTGACATCTGGCCCCGCCACGCTGAGTAGAATATAGTCTAGGTAAAATATGAAGAGTGACTGTAGAACCTCCCTCGTGAACCTGCAGTTTAGACTACCCCATTTTCGGAACACAGCCATGTTGTACAAAGTGTCCCCTATTAGCTAACTACTAATCAGATACTGGAATAACTAGTTCGATATACAGGGTGTAACAAAAGGGGTATGTTAAGCGAAAAGCTATGTAATTAGCCCACTAAAAGGAACCTACCCACAAAATTTCAGACTCGAAATCACATGTTTTTTTCAGATAGTATGGACAAATTCCTAAACAACCCAGGAATGTTCATACAATCTTGAAAAATAGACATGTGATTTCGACTCTCAAATTTTGGAAATAGGATCTCTATATTGGTCTGTTTACATAGCTTTTCGCTTAACATACCCTTTCTGTTACACCCTGTATACAACTGTATACCATTATATTATACTCGTAGGTGCCACTTTGAAAAATAGCTAAAAGCTTTCACACAAATATATTTTAGCAATAGTATGCATAGCAATAGCCCACATTAGCGCACCTTGACCTAAAACAACGGTAGCTGATTAAAAAGCAAATTGTTTCGCATGTACGTTTTTGCAGAGCAAATCACATAAGCGTGCGCCTGCGCAGATGTTATCAGTGACCTAGACTACCTTTATAAAGCGTTTTGATGATTATTTAACGTAATGGTGGCTGTTTAAGCTAATTTAGACATTTTCTTTAGACGGCTAAACGGATATTTACAAAAGGCGGATGGATTCACGAAACTAAATGGGGATGAATCTATACATTATGACAAAACTGTAACTGATCGCTGTTGGTGCACTGTAATCTCAGAATCGGGATTTGAGCGCAGTTTTCGGCAATATACTCGTATTTTGATGGGGATCACTTAACACCGAATAGGCTCCAAAATTACTGCAGTCTGCGCGGATTGAGTTGCGAGCGTCCGCCATTGTTAATTAAATAAAAATATAATTATTTATAAAGGGTTGAAAAAAGGGATATGTTAAGCAAAATTTTTTCAAAACAAAAGCTGGGTAGCGAGGCTGAACCTTTTTCAGAGTACTGGCCAGCTCTTCGGTCTTGGAATGTTTCAACCAGTATTTTTGAAATGCCTTTAAAAAGAACATGAGCTCCCGGCTTCGGAAGTTTTATCTCGATCGCGGGAATTGCAATAAGTTGTAAGCTAAGTATTTGAAGTTAAGCTTTCTAAAGCTTAATTTTAAATACCTTACAACTAATTAGGTGAAAATACCTACCTACACAGAGATGTGATGTCCTATCTCTACATGACTGATGAGAAAGAAGAGAGGTTATAGGTTCGTATGTGTTTTTTATGTTACCTTAGAGCTCCGTCATTTACGAACCGATTTCAAATTCATATCAACCGTTCGAAATTTGGTTCATTTGTGTAAGTTTCTCGAAACTTGCAATTTGTACTGGTATTTGCACGATTTCATAATAATAAGGTATTGATGATGCAGTCAGATGGAATAGTGCAACTCTTTAGGGTCTACGGTAAACTCGAGTTTTAGTTTATATGGGTGGACGTTGGTGTTTTAAAAAAAATCTGAGGCCACATAGGTAAATACCATGCATGTAAGTACTATGTAGGTAGGTACGTAGATAAGTACCCGTACTCTGTTCCGTTTCGTGTCAGAACCTTCGCTGTTCATGTTAAAATCGTTTAATTTTTATTGGACGACGAACAGAAAAAAAATGTACGCGGCTAATTGATTCCGATCGAAAATTTAGTAATTAACTTTGCACGAATTCTGGGTATTCCGTCATCGACGACCCGGAAATCGATTTGTTTCGATTAATATCGATTTTCGATCTGTACGGGTGTGTTATTCTGCGCGCAATTGTTCTAAAAAGGGGCGGGGACTATGGCATAACTTAATAACCATGTTAAGATTAATTTATGTGAATTGTTTATTTGATTCTTCTATGCTGCTCTGGGAGTGAAAAAATAACGTGTAATACTACAGCTGCTTCTTTTCCCGGGCATACTGTACAAGTCAGTAGAGGGACAAGAGGGTCTTGGTGTTTTGTAGGCGATGGGCTGACCACCTGTCACTACTAACCGAACTTGTACATCTCAACTATACCCTCAAAATTGGTCAGAAGTGGCACCATGTGGTTCTATCGGCTCTTAGTGCTCTGCCTACCCCGTAAGGGATAAAGGCGTGATTGTATGTATGTACGTTTATTTGATAATTAGTAGTTAATAAAGCTTAATGGTATAGAAATATATGGCTATAAATATCTGTAAACTAGACTAACCAACCTTCTCTATCCTCATCATCTTCCTGCCCTTATCCCATTTTTTATGGGCTCGGCTATGGTTTCCTTCGAAACTCATATTGCCAAACTTTCGGCATTCGTTTATACCTGCCTGACGCCAACCCTTCTCGGGTATAGCTAAGTGACAATTTTTAGAAAAATCCGTACATGAAATAAATTCAGTGGTACAGGCCCGTGACTGGTATCGAACTCACGCCTGCCGACTGAAAGGTGCACGTCTTAACCATTGGGCTATCCTCTACCTATCGTTGGTAATTATGTAAGGAGTTTAAATACATATAGGGACGTCTGTGTTCTCACAATGGGGTACAAAAAATTGTAGGATCATAATAGTGATCCCCCAGCCACGTTCAGCATTGCGGGAACAGATTGGAATGGTCAATGAAAAGTACAATTTACAGGGTGACTTTTGGTCGTCAACGTTCCCGAAAACTACGGATTCTCCTCATCATCACGATCATTTTTCTTCATGGAAGCATACCTGGGAAGTATCTGGTTTCCAAGATATTAGGGTCCAAAGTTGAGTAAATGCGTTTTTCTGCATAAATGCACATACGCGCGTAGCAAGATTTTTTCACGAGAAATAATTAATATCTGGCTATGATAAAACTACCATAAACACTGGACACTATAAATTTCGTCCAATCAAATAATTGATTTTTTTAACTTTAAATCGTTATTGGAATAACTTTTTTGTTAAATATTATTTCAGAATGTGGCACATTGCTAATAATATTGAGTGATTATTATTTTGTCTATTAAATTCAATCACGACTACTTATTTCGCTAACTCAATATGCACAGGTTAACAGGTGAGATTTTGCTTTTAAAAAACCTTGTAAGTAAAACATTTTGCAAATGGTTGATAATTTATTGAATCAATCAAATGATATCGAATACTATTTTAGGGATCTGCTTGAGTATTAATTAATACTTCGTATATTTACTTATTACTATAGGCCCATTTATCTCTTGGTCAGATAGCTTATTTGAAGGATAAATTTCATGCTATAGCTCTCTAAAATGTTGTCAAGAAAGAGACAGCATCAACTGTATCCTTCGGATAGGCTGACTATGAAATATCAAAGTATATTAGATAGAGCTTTTTGTCATAAAGCATTTTTATCTGGCACTAAGTAAGTTACCCTATGGGATATAGGCGTGAGGTTATGTATGTATGTATGTACTAAGTAAGTCGACTCGATAGACGATGTCGTTTACTGACAATTATAGTATTAATAGATTTTAATATTATTTTCGTTATGTTTTCTAAATTTTCGAATGTTTCACTAAACTTAAAATGTTCTTTCTTTCATAAGATATTTCTCCTGATAATAATAAAATAAAATAAAAGAATTAGAGAAATAAGCTGCCCACCAAATTCGAGGCAGAGGCCTAATATTTGATCCCGCTACGGGATTTCATTTGCAAATTGACGATCCTCTAGTAGTTACGACAAATTGTAGGATTAGAAAATCTGCCCTAGGCCTACTTTATAATATTATAAACGCGAAAGTAAGTATGGATGAATGGATGTATAAATGTTTGTTACTCTTTCAAGTGAAAATGGCTGGAGCGAATTTAATCAAATTTGGTATGCAGTTAGCTGACATCCTGGATTAACACAAAGGCTACTTTTTATCCCGGGAAAATATTTTCATCCCGGATAATTTCGACGTTTTTTTTCTGCAGTCCACGTGGACGAAGTCGCGGGCGTCCACTATAAATAATAAATTGTCAATATATCATACCCTTGGCCGCGTGGTGCCGGCAGAGTAGAATTCGTACCACCCATGTCTGCCCGTGGGTATCGTACAAGGCGATTAAGGGTTTCCAGGAGGTGGGCAGCAGCGCCTCCCGTGTTGACAACATAGTCCAAAATATAAACTGCGGTCACCAACCCGCATGCCCAGTGTGGTGACTATGGGCAAATACCTCCCATGGCAGTCTTGTGGCGTGCCCTGGGGGAGGCCTACGTTCCAGCAGTGGACTGTAATAGGCTGATGATGATGATATCATACCCTTATTATGAGGCTTGTTATAAAATATACTATTTGGAGGACATTATATTAACTGAGCCTTACTTATAAAAAGCTTTAAACTATGTATAAGCTATAACTATATTTGATAGATATTTTGTATTCGCGCTATTTATTAGTAACACCGACAGGGTGTTACAGAGGGGGTATGTTTAGGCGAAATGCTATGAAAATAGTTTACTAATAAAGAACCTGTTCACAAACTTTGAGACGAAATAATACGCTTAACATTATGCATGATATTGTTTGATTATGTACTGTTACATCCTGTATATACTAATGTATGGAAGATATTTGATAGCTGAACAGCCCTATGTAGAGTCGCTTCACGATCGTAGTTTTTTAATTTATTTTTTGTTTTAAATACAAATTGATTTATTACTCTATTGTATAATTACTTTTGAATAGATAAATGATGAATGGATAATAGAATTAATGTAGGCGTGTTGGATTTGCGAACTTTTTGCTTTTTAACTAAAAATAATGGTCACGCACATTTTTAAAATAAAAACATCTATAAGTTACGTGTAGACAGATGTACGTTACCGGATGTTACTCGTAGATGGTTTATAGTAGCTCCTTTAGTTTGTGGTAACTACGTAATTTTTTTATTGGCAACGGGCATTTTTACACGGCAACTGATTTTCTTAGGAGTACTATACACGTATACTTTTACATGAAGCATTTTAGTTGCTACTTAGCCAATTAATATAATTTATTTTCACTACATATTCTAGGACTGGTTTTTTAGCGGTCTTGTTAATTAAAGCTTTGGTTTTCTTGGACAGTGGTGCTGTTACAAATATGCCTTAAAGAAATATTGGCTCCGTAAAGAGGATGAGGTTTGGCGTAATTAAGATAATAATGCGTATTGTAAAAAAAATGCATTTGATTTTTAGATGACAATAAATTCAAAATAGTACACAATAATTATTTAGTAGGCGATAATTTTGCGATGTTAGGAGTCAGTTATTAAATACATTTATTGGTGCAGCCCCATGATTGAAATTAAAGCCAGTTACATATTAAAATTACCTAATCCAAATTAGAAATGATTTTCCCCTAAAGAAAAAAAACGGATATTTAGGTTTTAGCCGAAAGGCTTGACCTTCTTAAGATAACCCTTTTGAACATCAGCGCTGTGTAGTTCATATTAAAATAATCAAATGGAAGTATACCTGGGAAGTATCTGGTTCCCAAGATATTAAGGTCCAAAGTTGGTAAATAGACAGCATTTTTCTACATAAATGCACATTGACGCGCATAGCAAGATATTTCACGAGAAATAATTAATATTTGTCTATGAAAAAACTAATAAACACTGGACACTATAAATTTCGCCCGATCAAGTAATTTAAAAAAATATATTTAAAAAATTTACATCGACTCCTAGCATTTTTTGGCATAAACTTACTTTATTTGATGTATAGAATACGTACCCTTCGTTAAGGGTGGCAACGAAAAAACACCTGTATATTCATTAAGTATAAGATAAAATTACTTAACTATAAAATCATTAAAAACAATTATTAAAAATAAGGAATCTTCAGTCTGATTAAGGTTTTGAAATTTGTACTTTAACGAAATATATTGTTTATATCTTAGCGATCTTTGATCCCAAATTAAACTACCTGTATTAAATATAATTATTTTTCAGTGTTGTTTGTAGTCGTGGAAAATGAATTGTTAACGGTTTCTGTATAGCGGATTACGAATAGTAAGTTTTTTACTGCCTAAGCGTGCTCTCAGCTAGGCCTAACTAGTAATGATCAAATTTCATTCCAATCTTTTATTATATACCATAAACAATAATAGACACCATTAACAACAAATCGTGAAATCTATCAGCAGATCATTTAAATTTGATGAAGTGTCCATTACAAAAAGATCTAGACAGACCAACGAAAACGAACATAACTAATGATGTCTATACAAAACCGTATAATGAGAACTACGAATTGCAGCCTAAAGATAAAAGGTAAGCTACAGCTTTCGTTTAAGATCCTATTAATCGAATTCTGAAATTAATTGATATAGAATCCTTGAAATTGTTCATTGCTCCTATGACAGATGAGGTCGAAAAAAAACTATAGAATCTAATTATACGAGCATGCATTACTAAAAATGCTCGTTTATAATCTGTGTTATAAAGTATTACGTCATATGTATGCGTGAGATGTTCAGGATTAAGATCAGGCCAGGAGGTATATAATAGGTCAATTCAAGTCATCTCACCACAGTTTAGTAGCAGCATCAGTTTCAAGAGCTTCGCCTAGAGCCAACCAAATATATCAAAATGAAACTGGTAAATTTATATTTACTAATTTGTTTTTAGTTTTCAGAAAACTTTGAATTATTTGGACTTTTTTAAAGTGACTTAAGTGCAGTCTAACATTGTTTAGCAAGAGAGTTATAACCTTATGAGAAAATCGTGGTGCTTAGAATTTAGATAAAATAATCTTTCCAATTAGACTTTGCTTTATACTCTAGATTAGTGTTATCAGTTTTTTCTATATAACTGGAAGTTTTATGAAAATTATATAGGGTGGAACAATAGAGTTGACGTGTCAAATATTTTTACCTTTTATTTTTTACATATACTCATGTTATCTTTTGCTAATTGTGTCCTTAGACAATTATCAATATTTAAACTAGCATCAATGCTTAAAAATATATTTCCCTATTTTATAGCTGTTTGAGGATGATCATAAAGGATGATGTTCTTAAATTATAGGTTTTTCATGATTTATTTCTTCTCCAGTTCATCATTGCCACTTTCGTCACCGTCTGTGCCGCTGGTCGCTTGGAGCACCTCGAGCGTGGATACCTCCCCCCTGACCACAGCCACGGTCAGAATGGCCAGAGCAATGGCTTCGGGCAAGGACCCTCATCATTCCACTCAGGATCCTCCTTAGACTCCGCCAATGCTGCCACCATCAACCAATACCTGCCCCCTGATCACGAAGCTGGATCAGGTTAGCTTGAGAAGTGACAAAAATAGCTTTAAAATAAGGACAAAGTGTCAAATCTCCCTCAAATCATCATCATCATCATCATCATTTATTGCAATCGAAATTGACATCCCTAGTTTGATCGGGAACTATAGTATATTTAATTAAACGTATTCGGAATTTGTAAAAAGTTTTACCGCTTTATCTGTCAATTTGTCTGTATTTTTTTTTTAAATATTATTGATAAGACTTTGCCACTGAACGGAAATTACATTCTTAATAGAAACCTAACAAATTGACTTTTTAACAACCTCCAATACCTTAATAGCATTTTGAAATACATATTTATATGATATCTAATTGTGAAATTTATTTCTAGGTCAATCTGGATTCGGTGGACAGAGCCAGGGACAAGCTGGCTTCAGATCTCAAGCACAGTCTGCTTTCGGATCCCAAGGTCAGTTCGGCTTTGGATCTCAGGGCAAGAACAGCTATGGATCTCAGGGACAATCCGGCTTCGGATCCCAAGGACAATCTGGCTTCGGTGGACACAGCCAGGGTCAATCTGCCTTCGGATCTCAGGGACAATCTGGCTTTGGATCTCAGGGCCAGAACAGCTATGGATCTCAGGGACAGTCTAGCTTCGGATCCCAAGGACAATCTGGCTTCGGATCGCAAGGACAATCCGGCTTCGGATCTCACGGTCAGTCCAGCTTCGGATCTCAAGCAAAATCCCAGTTTGGTTCCCAGCGCCCCCAATTTCGTGCCCCAAGCACCCAATACGGACAGCCTCAGTTTGGATCTGATGCTTCTGCCTCCGCTTCCTCAACCTTCGGAAGCCAGAACCAGCAGCAGCTCCGCCAGTACCTCGCCCCCAAGACCTCCAACCCCTTCCAAAACATCCCCCAACAAGCCTTCGACGAGAAAAATGGCTACCAGTACTAGGCATTCCTCCTTAGATAGTCTAGCGAATTTCGTAAATGTGTTCTCAAAATGTGATCATTATGATTGTAACTCTGTGTATGTATAAACTTCATGTAAAATAAACTTTGTAATTTACTGTATGTATAATAAAATAAATTAAAATTATTTGACTTGTTTTTATATTGATGAACCTAGACAAAAACCTATAGGAGGCTACATGTTTATAATCAAAGTAGGTAACAATAATTCTATAATGTTTAATCTTGATCGAACTAATTTTATAAGGCACCATAGAGAGCTTATGCATTTATGATTTTAAAACGACAAGATTAAAATATAACAGATTTTTTAACAGAATATTGAAGTTATGTAGGTTAAGTTATTATATAACTACTGACCCCTCTATGCTAAAGGTGGCTATATATTTTCTTCGTGATCCTTCGTGATCCTTCGTGATTCTAATCCTACCCCTTTTTAGGAACACAGCCGTTTGTATAATAGATTGAAAATTTTGCAATCTTCCGATTTTTATTTACACGTTGTCACTACAGTGTGATTTTTGGTCGTCAACGTTCCCGAAAACTGCGGAATCTCCTCGTCATCACGATCATATTTCTCCATGGAAGCATACCTGGGAAGTGTCTGGTTTCCAAAATATTAGGGTCCAAAGTTGAGTAAATAGACTGCGTTTTTCTGCATAAATGCACATAGACGCGTGTAGCAAGATTTTTTCACGAAAAATAGTTAATATCTGTCTATAAAAAAGTACAACATAAACACTGGACACTAAAAATTTCGCCCGATCAAGAAATTTTTTTTTTTCCAAAAAAAATTACATCGTTTCCCAGCATTTTTTTTTTGTATAAACTTACTTTATTTGATGTATAGAGTACGTACCCTTCGTTAACGGTGGCCACAAAAAAACACCCTGTATACTGTGCCAAAAAAAAGCTTTAATTTAAGTCGTAGATTTGTATTATTCCATATTATCAATTTAGTTTTGATGATTTTATTTATCTTTATCAGCATTCTAAAATTACATTATGTACCTACTAAAATAGGGCTAATCGACTACTGTTTGAGTCAACCCTAGTTAAAGATAGATTAATTTTGAACAATATAGTAATTGTAAAACCTGTAGTAAATTTGACACGAATCCAAGTACAGCAAACTTATAAATATGACAATGTAATAAACCCAGATGTTTTTAAATCAGCAAAAACTTTGAAGATGAATGTGGTACTCCTTAATGATGACAATGACATTCAAGACAATCTAAAAACACTAGTTGCAACAAAATCATTTATAATTGTACAAACATACATAGATAGATAAGCCTCGTGGTGCCGGCAGAGTAGAGTCTGTACCACCCCATGCCAGCCCGTGGGTATCGTACGAGGCGATTAAGGGTTTCCGGAAGGTGGACAGCAGCGCATCCCGTGCTGACAACATAGTCCGAAAATCACACTGCGTTCACCAACCCGCCTGCCCAGCGTGGTGACTATGGGCAAAATAAGTTTAAGTAAGTTTATTTCTCCAAAATAGTACAATATTTCTTACATTAGCACTCGATGATATTATCCAATACTGATCTTACTAGTTAAAAGGTTCTCTGATTCTTAAACTAGGTCTTACCTGTATGCATAAAATCAGTCGGGCATCATTACGTTTTTCAGTATGCTATGTAGACAGTGTATAAAAATATATATTAGGTTCAAGAGTTTAGCCAATTAAACTAGAACATTTTAATTATTCATAATTCGAGGGATAGAAATTAATTAAGAATTATAGGCAAGCATCAAATAATTAAATTGGTAAAAATCCACAATCACTGAAATCACCCAACCCAATTCCAACTCAAGCCACAACAACCAGTAAGTGCTCAGTTTCCTCATAATTTAAGTTCAGCAAGTACCTATTCCTTGAATATTTTGTCACATTTTGTATTGGTCATTCTATAAATCCGTAGTTCTACGTTGAATCTATTGTATAAACGTAAATAGATAGATACATATGCACACGGCTGTTTTCCTGAAATGGGTTAGCCAGAACTGCTGGATCATAAAGAGGATCTCACAGCCAGGGTTCATTATAACAGGAATAGATGTTAACGATCAGTGATAAGTTGTTTGCCCTTACGACATGCACGGAAGTGATGTCGATTATGTATATTTTTTATCATCTTAAATCTCAGCAAATAATGCGGACATCGCATGTACTACTTCTACTTATCATCATCGTTGCCATGTGTAGCTTCTTACATAACTTTTTCATCATATCGGACTACTTAATCAATTGAACTACTTTATTCCATTGCCCTTCACCTAACCTAATAGCCTTGAAACATTCGTGATGAAGTCCAAGTTCATCATACTTATCACAAGCTAGCATGTTGTGAGTTTCACATTGAACCTCAGCAATTTCGGTGTCTTTTGGAAATATTTGGTGGACACTGGCGCCACGTGTGGTTAGTTTTTTGTTTTGGCGTAGATTTTCTCATTCTTCTGATGGTTCTATCGATGGTTTTGTGTAATTATATATTTTTTTACTAGATTTGGGCGTGGCATGGTTATTGAGTGCGGTCAAGTTTATGCCGGTCTATTTTGTAGGGTTCTGTTAATAAATAAAATTACGCTTTTATGCCTACTTGTAAGAAATGCGCTCGTAATGTGTGATATACATCATTTAAAATTACGTCTATATTTACGTATGGCAGTCTTGTGACATGCCCTGGGGGAGGCCTACGTCCAGCAGTGGACTGCAAGATGATGATGATGATGATTACGTATTTGCAATCGATAAATTAATAAATTAGATAAATTATAATCATTGACGGCCGATTGGTCTAGTAGGTAGGGACCCTCCTTGCGACGCCATAGGTCCTGGGTTCGAATCCAGGTGCAAATATTGATATGATGAATATCGATGTTTGTTTCGAGTCATGGATGTTTCTATACTTATCTATGTATTTATATACCGTTGCTTAGTACTCACGACACAAGACCTTAGGGATCTTAATGTGGGACTAGGTTAATGTGTTGTGTAGTGTGTTTAAAAAAACTATTGAATAATTATAGCTCACAGCTAAATAGCCGAATTTTACGAAAATGAACTCGCTTCTGGTAAAATAAAATGAGAGCAGAGGCACAATGATAGTAACATAAAAAGACATATTTGTATATAAAAGGTTTTTCATTCCACAATTTTCCAAGGAAACCCTAAACCATGCAAGTAGCTAAATTCTGATCGAGGGTCATGGGTTCAATAAATTTGTGAACTAATGAAGTTATGTGAAGTACCTAATAATTAGAACCACCGGATATTAAACGTTTACAATTTTATTATCTTATTCCGGTATTTTTCCCAACAGTTACAGTCAATGTCAAATTTTGTAAACTCGTCTTGTTTTCCATCGATAAACCACTTGACCTCAGATATCTAGGGCTTAAGACAAAGTAACATTAGTTTTCGATAGAATAGAGATAGAGGTTAGTTACCGACACGATTGCTCTAATAGGAAGTCTTCATTTTCGCGCTGTTCATTCAATTATTTATGAATTCCACTATTGGTGGGAATGTTGCGACAACGCACGTCGATGTTTAACCATGTTACATTGTCAAAGCACCCTGCAACACAGTGGGATAACTCATAATTGCGACAACAGGCACTGTGTGAGAAACCAGACCCGAGCACCTTATTATTATATGACCTAGTCATCAGGTAAAAGAGAATTTTCCTTTAATTTCCATGATAATGGGAAACATAGCTATTCTAAATTTTACGCGGACGACAGACAATTATCAAATCAGTTAGTAGTATCTAAAAGAAGATACAGTGTGCCTCAAAAGAGGTTTTTAAATTAATTTGCAAAACATCTACCTATGATGTCACGGATTTTAGTAACATCTGATTAGAATTTCAACACTTGACCTAAGGGCCAAGTTGCTACTGAAAAAACTACTACTATTAACTAACTTTGAAATAAATTCAATTTAACTTTAAAATTTGAGCATATTAATAAATAAATTAAATATCTTTTTTGTATCATCCATTATTCTTTTAAAGGATCGACCCCAATATTTTTCAGTAACAAACATAACAGCTACTCAACGCAAACCAGTATCAAAAAATAAACATGCAGAAATAAAAATTGATATAATCTAAAATTACCCGATAATGCTTAATAAAGGCACTTATTTTAAACGAAATGGATATATTTAATGTAAACCTAAAGATTCGTGGTAAACACCTTTCAAGGTTCACAAAATTGATCTGAGCAGATCCGTAATTTTTTGTATAAAACTGCAACTTGCATTTGCAGGAATATAGTGCATCTTCCTCATTGTAAACAACGAACATGTATTTGGTAAGTAAAAGAGTTGTATTTTTAAAATTAATAAACCTAAACATAAAATTAAGTTTTTAGGTTTATATAATGTTACTCGTCATTATCTTTATTAATATACTTTAGGAAAATGGTTATCTGTTAGATAGAAGACAACTTATAAACCTGAAAATTAATTTCCAACTTCTCGTGAAACTATTAGAGATTTATATTAAAATTTACAGTTGGCCACTTTAAGGCAATTGTCCCACCGCCGGCAAGAAAACAACAACTATCATTTTAAAGTTCTACTCATCACCATAGAGGAATAAGATGTAGACATAGAGTGCTAATGTCATACTAACAGTTTCGATGCACCATTAGACTTTTCGGTGCCTCACAATTCCAGTCCTTGACACTTAGATTGCATTACTATACGTTACAATACATTAGTAATGTAGTACATTACTATACATTACACTAATAGAATCTTAAGTATCAAGAACTGGAATTGTGAGACTCCGAGAAGTCTAATGGTGCATCGAAACAGTTAGTATGACATTAGCACTCTATGACATCTTATTCCTCTATGTCATCACTCATTCTAGTACATCGTCGACATCTACCTATGACTTTTAATCTTATCTAACTCTATAGGTACATAGTTATAATAGACTCTCCTTCCAGAGCTTACAGCTCTAACTATATTTAATCTAGGCTTTACATCACGATCGCCATACCAATTACTTCTAATCTTCATCATTTACAGCCCTGAGAAGTCCACTGTTGGACATAGGCCTCCCCAACAACCTCCACTCCGACCGGTCGGAAGCAGCCTGCATCCAACCGACGCCCGCGGCCTTGGCCAGGTCGTCCGTCCACCTCGCATGTCCACCTTTCCTATAACTTTACATAATGTATTTTCTTTTTACAGCTAACCGCTCTAACCATCTTAACCCTAAGCTCAGCAGCTGAACTACCTTCAAAACCATCGACATCAGTCATACCACAGACAATATTACCTAATGAGGTACAAACCCACTCCTTCCACTCTTCCTTATCTTCCACAACTTTCGGAGATACCAGTATTAAGAAGTCAGAAGAATTTGACCAGCAAAAATTGCAACAGGACATCGAAAAGAATGCATTTATTTTGAAACAGGATCGATCTGTTGAAAATAACGGCAGTAAGTGTATATTACTTTAGATTATTTATATATCAGTTATGAAATTTCCAAATAACTAGGTATTTATTAAGCCTTTTTAGAAATTATTGTAGACTTTTATTATTAGGTTCATACAGGTTAACTAAATTGAAAAGCTTCCTCCTTTTCTAACTTAGATATCCCATAGCTTTTAGTCGCCCCTGGTATACCTACGAGTATATATACATACATATAGACACGGCTATGTTCCTAATAATGGGGAGGCGAGAAATGCATGATCATTAGGGAGATCCCGCAGCCACGTTTTGTACAGCGGAGATATGTGTCGATTATCAGTGACAAGTTCATAAATTCACAGCCCTAAATTTCTTCATCACTCCTGAAAATTATGCCAGTTTTTATTACGATGTCAAATTTCAGACTACCACTATACCTTCGAGACTTCAAACGGTATCCTTTCCGAGGAAGAGAGGACCAATGACAACGTTCAGGGTTCTTTTTCCTACAAGGGAGACGACGGCGTGATCTACTCCATCATCTACACATCAGGGCCTGATGGTTTCAAGCCTCAAGGCTCCCATATACCCGTGCCACCACCTGTTCCGGAAGAAATATTGAAGTCCTTGGAGAAAAATTCTAAGGATGAAGCTGATGGCATTTTTGATGATGGTTAGTATGATGATTCTCTTGTTTAGTTAGGCTTCTTTTTAGTCCTCGTGTATACATTAAATTTAGTAAATCCATCATTTTTTTTGTTTAAATGGAACATTACAGCTTGTCTAACATAACCTGTATCATTTCACATAATTTAACAAGTACAGCTTCAGTTCATTATTTAGTCGTCGTCGTCGGCCTATTGCAGTCCACTGCTGGACGTAGGCCTCCCCCAGTGTACGCCACATGGCTCGATCTCCATCCAGTCACTACCAGCCGTCCTCTTTAATTCATCGGTCCATCTGGCCGGAGGGCGCCCAACGTTACGCTTGCCGAGGTGCGGTTTCCATTCGAGAACCCGTTTACTCCACCTTCCATCGGTTCCACGACAGACGTGGCCTGCCCACTGCCACTTCAGTCTGCTACATTTCGCGACTATGTCTGTCACTTTGGTCTTCTGCCGGATAATCTCGTTTCGGACTTTATCCATTAGCGAGATTCCGAGCATCGACCCTTTCCATAGCTGTCTGAGTGGGAAATTGCATTATTTACTAGTAGTAACTTTATATACAGGGTGTAACAGATGGGGTAGGTTATAAGCTAAAATCTATGAAAATCTCAAAGTGCCATGTTTATGATAACTAAACACGATAAGAAAGTCATACAATCTTGAAAAATAAATACCTACGAGTATGTGATGTCTAGTCTCTAATTTTGTTAGTTGCATAAGAGTTTTTAAATATGGAATATTCATGTCCGTATATAGTAATATCCTCAAAACAAAAA
The DNA here is from genome assembly GCA_014607495.2 of Carposina sasakii. NCBI lineage: Eukaryota > Metazoa > Arthropoda > Insecta > Lepidoptera > Carposinidae > Carposina > Carposina sasakii. Next base: position 2,074,467 of record CP053162.1, read on the forward strand.
AAATATTGTAAGTATATACGATTTTTTAAAAGTATAATTAAAATAATATTTACTTTCTTTTTTTTTCAGGAACATACCAACCAGAGCCAAACTTTGTCCCATTGGAAAGTGATAAGAGGTCAACAGATGCAAAGCGATATTAGATACGATATCAAAGTTTAAGTTAGCATTAAAATTTTGTTGTAATTTCGCAATATCAAAAATTAAATAAAAAATCTATACTTATATAAAAATATAATTATACGAAAAAATTTACTTTTTATTATTTGTTATTATGTTTCATGGTTTTCCAAAAAACAAATGTTTCTACCTATTTGCCGAAATAAGTATTTGTCTATAATTATTCAATTCGATGGGAAAATTTTCAGCATTTAGTTATTTTCCTAACATTTAATATGTATATTAGAATCTGCATAAGTAGTTTAATGGGATCCTATAATAATTTAAAATTTTGCCTAAGCTATTATATTGAAGAGAATTCAACTACTGATTTAAAACCTAGTTAAACATGACAAAATAAACAACAACAATAGAACATCAATAATTACATTTCATCATAAGAAGAACGTTAGAAGTTCTCCAAGATCATCAAGATCCAAATATTTTACCACATCATTAAAACTGCACTCAATTGAAAAAATACATTAAGGCCAAGGTAGTGCATAGCTGATACGAGTAACTCTATCGAGTCATGTTAGGTAAGTGAAAGCGAATCTCTATCAACGATTATGCTATGATCCATTAATTATTTTCATTGTCAAGTGCTCAGTAAAAAAATTTAGTTAATAGCTTGGTCATGTAAGTCTGCAGATTAATTGATTCCAAGTTGAGTGAATAACATGGAAACAATCATAGCCTTAAAGGCGCACGTCTCAACTAAACTGATACCGCTTACAGCTTAGTTGAGATGTGCACCTTTAAGTCAGAAGGCGTGGGTTCCAAAAAATCGTCACTTAGCTATACCTGCGGGTTGGCGTCAGGTAGGCGACCGGCCGTAAAACGAATGCCAAACCGGCCGCAATGTGAGTTAAAATTAAAATTACCTGTCCCTTTCTGTCTTAGCCATTTACAATAAGAAAGGAGAGGAATTAGACATGTCTAATTTTTTTTGTTGTGTGACGGTTATTATATTATACAGAATATAACAAAAGGGGTATGTTAAGCAAAAAGGTATATAAATAGACCACTAAAAGGAACCTACCCACAAAATTTCAGACTCGAAATCGCATGTTTATTTTTCCAGAGAGTATGGAGAATGCCTAAACAGCTCGTGAATGTTCATACAATCTTAAGAAATAAATATGTGATTTCGTGTATAAAATTTTAGAAATAGCTTCTCTACCTATATAGTGGGCTATTTACATAGCTTTTCGCTTAACACACCCTTTCTGTTATACCCTATATAGATAATAATAGATTCTAAATTAGCTCTTTCTATCTAATAACTTTTTACCACTGAAAAACATAGTAGATAAATTATTATTGAATTGTATCAGGCGTCACTATTCGGAAAAATGCCCCCATTTAATTGAACGCGTAATTTCAATGAATCCTGTCACACCAATGTTATACGGTTTACCAAAATTACATAAAATTAATATTCCTGTTAGACCTGTAGTTTCCTATATTGGAGCGCCTGCATATAAATTGGCAACGTTTTTAAATAACTATATAAAGGAAAAAATTCAATTCACACCTAAGTATAGTGTTAAAAATAGTTTAGATTTAATAGAAAAAATTAAATATATAGAATTGCCTACAAATTCAAAATTATTTTCATTAGATGTAGAAAGTTTGTTTACAAATGTTCCTTATAAAGATTGTTTAGACATAATTAAGACTTGGTGTGATAAAGTCAATTTACATCCAACGGAGGTTGATAACATTATTGGACTGACTAGACTTTGTATGAACCAAAATTATTTTTGTTATCGGAACACCTATTATTTACAGAAGGATGGTTTGGCTATGGGTTCTCCGTTGTCACCGTTTCTTGCAGAAATTTTTATGGATTGGTATGAAAATAAGTTTATAGTTAACAATAGTAAGATAAAATATTATTTTAGATATGTAGATGATGTTATCTTGTGTTGGACAGGCTCAGTGAGACAGTTTCATGTTTTTGTCAACAAAATTAATACCAAGCATGCCAAAATTAAATTCAAAATTGAAGAAGAAGTTAATAATAGCATAAATTTTTGGATTTAACTATATCAAGATTAGATAAATTTCATGATTTTGCTGTATACCGGAAACCTACCCATACAGATGTCACAATACCGGTTGATTCTTTCCACCCATGGCAACATAAATTAGCGGCTTATAAGTCTATGATACATAGACTGGTAACTTTACCGCTTAACAATTACAATTATAATAAAGAATTTAATACCATTGTTCAAATTGCCAGATCTAATGGGTACAGTCCTCAATTAATTTATAATCTGGTCAATAAAAAGGAAAACATTTTGGTTAAACAAATGTTATACCCTAAAGTTGATCAGATTCAAAAACCATACACTGGTAGTTTGACATATTATGGAGGTTTTTCAGAAAATTATCTAAATTATTAAAAAAAGAAGACATATTTGTGGCGTTTAGGACTTATAATTCATTACAAAAGTTAATTAACACAAAACAAAAGTTGGAACTTAAAAAGAAATCAGGTGTATACCAGTTGAAGTGTGATGAATGTGATGCTTGTTACATTGGACAAACTGGTCGCAGTTTTAATGTTCGATACAAGGAACATATATCAGCTTTTAGAAATGGTAATCCTAATAAATCCAACTTTGCCGAACATTTACTCCAGGCGGGCCACTCCCTGGCAGATAATAATGAGTTAAGAGTTCTACATGTTGCAGATAAAGGCATCCGTCTGTCTATTTTAGAAAAACTAGAAATTATGAAAGCAAAATTTTCAGGTATTAATTTGGTAAATAATCAAATAGATTTTGTAAACACTAGCCCAGTTTTGGCTGCAATCTGTCAATGTCAAAGTCAATAGGATCGGACAAAGGTAATGACTTTGTCGTACAGCCTTGATATGGTCTTTTTTTATATATATTTAATATTATTATAAATTTATTTTTCTTCTAATAATTTAACAATTAATAACTAATGTATATTTTTAATATTTATTTATCTATAATAATTTTACATTTCTAAACTAATATGTAGGTATTAACATTTATTTTTTTATGTTGATTGAGGGTATAAAAATGATTTGCAATACATTGGTTTTAGTTGTTAGTTAGTTGGTTCGGTAGATAGAACTAACATGGAAAACTAATCCTGATGATGCCACGGGTGTTGGCGAAACATATGTCGATTAAAATTTTAATTGGTTTTCGGATTAGCAGCTATGTATTTATGGTTGCATGCTAGGTGCTTGGATCTGGCTTCTCGTTGCGACCGTAGTGTCTTGTGTTCGTGATCATGAGTAGGCAGATCCGAGGGTCAGCGGAGGGTATAGGGCCCGGTGGTGGGCGATCCCTCAATAGAGATAAATTATTAGACAGTGACAATATTAATTCTTCTGAATATTAGGTCATGAGAGCTAATCACTTCATGCATTATTATTATGTTATTGTATTTGTGTCTGTCACTTTTTTAATGTCTAATTTTGAGTGTTTATTTAGTGCTTAGTAATAGAATTTATTAGAACTTAAGCTCTAGCCTACATAATTTTCTATTCGTTGCTGAATAAGTTTTTGTTATTCTTATTCATTTTAATATTATAAAGGATAATTAAGAAAATACAGAAATAGAAAAAGTATTTAAAGGGTTTATTCATAGAATAAATAATAATAGAATCTCTCACTGGTAAAAATTTACGACTAAAACAGTACAGTTGTAGAGTATTATTGACAGTTATTTAACCTAATTATAAATTGGACAATGAAAATTTCATTATCAATTTATAATTAGTCATCTTTCATTGAATATCTTGTGTGTTTTGATATAAAATGAAAGATCGAAAATGATAATCATAAAAATAGGCAAGAGAGAAATGTGCAAGAATTTATCACAATTACCATGGAATCAGTCAACAATGCTCTTAAAGAATGAGATACAAAACATTGTCATAGAATATTAGAGGTTACAACACTAAGGGCCGATTTTTTTTCTCAATGCTCAGATAGGTCTAACTGTAGGACAAGGTTTATGCTATCTCTGTCTCAATCAAATTTTAATTAAAGCCAGCATCTAATTAATCCTTCAGGTAGGCCATCAGACCATAAAAAATCGGCTCTTTAAGTTAAAAAATCTAATATCCCTTTCCATTTACATTTTGCACTTATCTCTCTTGCCTCTAAGCCTCAGATAACGAACAACTATAAGGTACATGGTGACCACAGGACAGAATCCTGCGGCGTTATGCTAGTCAGCGGTGGTACCTATCCTAGTTTAGTACTTGTAGGGTTGTCTGTAGCCGGCGGAGGCTTGGGCGCGGGCGTATTGCTGTTGTCCACCGAAACCGGCACCGGCGCTGGCGCTAGCATCGCCGTATTTGCCGGGGTTGTATTGACCTGGAATTTTGTAATAATAAATAGTTAGAACATAGAATTACTAACTAAAATAATTGAAGTATCAATATTGAATGAAATGTAAGTAATTTCAAGGAATATCAATGGAAATCAATAAAGAAGATTGAAGTTATTACGAGTATGTTAATGAGCAGGAAAAGTCTGATAATGATATTTAAAAAAAATAGAAAAATTTATTATTAATGATTAGAAATCTAATGATAAATCACTGACATTCAATAACAATGCAGTGACTAATATTACGAAGTATAAGTTACAAGATATTACGACTGCTATACTTCGCGAAACTTCTCAAAGTTATAAATTACACGCAATCTATTATAATGTTAAGTACATAACGTCTGAGGGACAACCCTTCACTATACTGACCTATTGTCGAGAACAGTGGCCATTATCACAAAATTACCTACCAAAATGGACTCTAAAACAATAGCATTAAGTAACCATTAAACCACAAGAATTTGTTCGACAATCTCACAGGTTATCGTTGCAAAATGATCCTAAAGTCTCTAGAATAGAGCAATGTTGTAAAGCAGGTGGATTCATATTAAGTTTCTCAAGTATCAGAGTAAGAGGTCATTGCGAAACATCGGAAAGGTCAACGGAATCGCCACAAACATCTGCGTGGTGGCAATTGATTCTAGATCCTGTGAACTTCTGGGAATTTGGAAAATCATAATTGACAAACACATTGATGAAAAATCTATATTCTCAACACACATAAATCATTTACAAAGTAAATCACCTATCTATGATGATGAATTATTTCTGGAAAACCAAAGATCTGAACAACTAATGCAATTTAACCATGCCTAATGGCAGTAATGGCATTTGTATATTAATCTAAACTGCCGAAGATTATGAAAGTTGATTCATGAAAACCACCAAAAATACCACCAAGGTTAAATCCTGACTACAATAGTGTTACGCCATATCGTAAATCAATACCTACACTTTCGCACGGTCTACGCCCATTATTGTACTTTGACCTATTGACTCGTGAAACACCCATTTTAGATGTCAACGTGCAGGCAAATTGCTATGGGAAAACATTAAGATACATGAAATATTCTAGTAATTTGGATCAGGTGTTGTCTAGCAAGTTTTAATCTTGGCAATATTTACTTTGTACGAATAGTATTTTTAGCTTTGATATGTAATGTATTTGTAGATCTTTGCGAATTCCCATCTATACACAGTGTCAGAGATAAAAATTCTTTTGACTATAAAAAATTATATTCCGTAGGTTACAATCTGACTCTAGCAGATATAGTTTCGGTGGCGTGATCGTAATGTACCTTACTTTGACTAGTAAAAAACTTTAAAAATAAACGTAAGTATGTAAATAGGTAATTTCCATAAGTATCAGTTAAGAGTTTTATTAGATTTATATATAATTAGTTTTATAATTCACTAACTACAATAAATTAAACAGGATTAGGCAACAAAGCTGTAAAGTGCCATGCAGGGAATCTATTTAAATTTTGGTGAGAACCAAAATCTATTTTATAATATTTGACACTCTCGTAAAACTAAATCTATAAAATGCAAAACGCATTGCAATAGGTACTTGCATCAAATGCCACCGCGTATTTTCACGCCATTAATGTATGCAAAATATCAATGTAAATACATTAACTAGCATTTCTGTAAATTTATGGGCGCAAAATTGGCGAGCGTGTAAATTTTTCAGCTCGCTCAATATTTACAAGTGTGTAAAGATAATTTAATAAGTATAACAAATGAATACACAGTTCACACTATGTTGATGATACTAGGAATTCTTAAACAATGTCAATAAATACTTAAAACATTATAATTGTGAATGACTTTCCACACTGACCGTGATAATAAAAAGTTCCTTTGCTCTTTTGCATTTGCCCTGTCTGTCAATTATTTAGATTGGAGGTGCTTCCAATATAATTATCTTAATTAAATATTATGTAGTAAGACCTAGTCATACGCAATCTAGAACTTTCCCAATATTATCTTTAATTAACTGACTGGTTTGTTGCGAGCCTAAAACAAGTTTCATTGCTTGGGGCAATTTATTTGGTACACATAATAATTAGATACATCAAATTGGATTACGCTTGCCTGTACATTATTCTTGACATTTATCATGTTAAGAAACTAAGTGCTGAACCTATGGTCACGGAATGTGCTTTTTACCCGACTTCGCTAGAAGGAGAGTTATGTATTTCTATATTACATATAACATACTATGGCTGTGTTCTCGAAACTGAATAGCCAGAATTGAAGGATCGTAAAGAAGACTCCACAGCCACAGCAAAGCACGACAGCATAGCGGGGACAGATGTATTAACTGATCATTAGATCAGTGACAAGTTGCTATTCGACTCTTACAACATACACAGAAGGAGATGCAGCTGATGTATTCCAGCGAAGCCCTGCATCAGCACAGGACTTTAAGGACAGGGAACAATGGCTATGTAATGGGATGAGAATAGGTGGAGGGAGAAAAAGAGACTATCTAAGTGGAACCTCACCGTCATCAACGATGCCAGCGGCTTCATCAGCAGCGTTCTGCTCCAAAGCCTTCAGGATAGCTTCAGGGGAGGGGGGCGCGGTGGGGAGGTGGGCACCCTGGGGCTGGAAGCCACCCTGGCCAGCGGCGTAGCTGATGGAGTAGACCTGGCCATCATCACCGGTGTACTGGAAACCACCTTGGGCTTCGATGCCGTCAGCCTGGAAAATTGTAAAGAGATGATTGCTAAAAGCGTTTATAATATAGGTTAGCTTAAAATAACAGTTTAATAAAACTATGTAACGAATAAAATAGTAATGAACGAATCACTGACTAATGTAATATTAATGATGATAGGTATAATGTAATAGTTTCTTAGAATAACGGTGCCGTAAAATAGCGGACATGTGAAAATTGCCACTTCCCCACACACTGGGAAGCATGACCTAACAAACTATTATGATGACGGTGGTTAAAACTTTACTATACTAAAATCAAAAACAGAGATAACGTACTAAAAGCAAATATTTAAAGCACTGTAGGTATGTACCTGTAATTTAAATCGAGTATAGTAATGTAATAAATAATAATCACATGTTAATTCTTCTGATATCTAATAATTTTACATAAACGCATGAAGCCTTGCATCAAACTTGAAAGCGGAAACGGCTGTCTGTCACCGTAAGGGAGCTTTTGCATAGATCACGGTGGTAACGCAACCTATAGCGATACCAAAATTTATATCTACATATCGCCAGAACTCCTTGTAATTTTAGAAAAATCCGTTCTTAGTGGTCCTAAATTTAAATGAATAGTTTATCAGTGACTCAGTGACATAATAGTTTAATTCTGTTCACATACATACATGCATACATATAATCACGCCTTTATCCCTTACGGAGTAAGCAGAGTACCAAGGGCCGATAGGACCACATGGTGCCACTTCTGACCTATTTTGAGGGTATAGTTGGGATGTACAAGTTCAGTTAGAGTGACAGGTGGTCAGCCCTTCGCCTACAAAACACCAAAACTCTCTTGTCCCTCTACTGACTTGTACAGTATGCCCGGGAAGAGAAGCAGCTGTAGTATTATACTTTTTTTTTACTCCCAGAGCAGCATAGAAGAATGGTTATCTAAAGTTAATTTATGTTATCAGTTATTATGCTATTAGTTAGTTTTAAAAATCTACTTAAATTTTTTGGATATCAAGATACCACGGCGGGGCTGGTGACGTTACCCTATTTGATTGATCTCTATAGGTCGAGATTTAAAACTTGTCAAGAAAAATAACGCAATACATCTATCTCAACGGCAAATTACATCATTAACTAAATCGTAATAAGCTAGTATTTAGTTTGGCATTATTAAACGGACATTTCGTAAACTGCCATGCAACTTATTTGTAATCTCTACATCAATGCCAAAAGCTATATTTATGGGTGTTTAAGATGAAATCTTAGTTTGCTTACTTCTAATGTAGGTGGATATTTGTAAGTGATACTTAAATGTTGCATTTGGGATAAGGTTAATGTTAATCTTTATAAAAAAAATCTGTAATATAAAAGTCAAAATTTAATACCTAAATATAATTATTTTAAGAACCACTTGCCTTGACCACTTGGACGACATCAGAAAACTCTTTTATGTCAATCATGGACACATAATAAGAAAGCCTAACTATATCCGGCTTTATTCGGACGCCTGGTAACCCTGCCCATGCAAAAAATTAAGACACACAAAAGAGCTCATTAAAGATTTGTGAAAATCTAAAATTTCATTTCATACTTTGTTAAAATTGGTATCAAGGTACATATATAATAATTTATATATTATAATCTTGGTAGCGGACGTATAATTCAACTACATTATTCAAAATTGCATTACGAGATAAAATTTGCAAATAAAATTTATGTTGGTCGATCAAAGATGCTCTCGTAAATATCAAAATGCTAATAGTTTTGCATCATTACGACCTTTAATGGATTGTGGTCACTGCCCTTTGAGAGACGGTGACCTAATATAGAATATAAGCTATCAGTCTCTAGGTCAAACGATTGAGATCAAGATGATGCAGACAATTGCATTCCGTATCTTTAAAAGGTATTTTATAAATCAGAAGATGTTTCAAGGAACAACCTTTAAAGGTAAACTATTGCAACCTTTTACGTCTAGCTAGATGTCGATTTTGTGTATCAATGTGTTTTACTGTGTTAGGATTTAACTGTGTTTTTTTTAAGCCATAGGTGATAGAAGCTTCTAATCTATTTACAGTTTTTTTTTTTTTTTAGTTAGTTGATCACGAGAGCTGTTTTATATCGAAAATTAAGTAAAGTACATACGAAAATTATTGGAGGATTCATATTGATAGAAATGGCATTTCTTAACATATTTTACTACTATTATGATGATAAAATTAATGTAAACAAAGTTAATAATACACAAAATTATATTCCCAATAGGGGACGAAAGAATACTCTTTTTATACGTTTTCACTATAAATTTATTATGAAGACAAGTTTTGCTGAATTTACGCAATATTACTCACATAAAAGCTTCGTAATTTTCGTATAGGTTGATTATAAAACATTAGGTCATGCACTTTTAGAAATAGATATAGTATTCAAGCTTTTGTCGTGTCATCCGCAAGTACGTAATTTTGTTACTTACACAACATTAATCTTATGAATATTAAAGACGTAAAACTTACGTATACTAAAGTCTCAAAAAATAGTATTTAAACTCAAAATTGGACTATCTCGGTGTTATTACAAAAGAGCGTCTAAAGTTAGACTCGTTTTAAATATGACATTTGACAGCAAAATGTATAGAATATCCGTCAAATTTAGGCAATGTTTCGCTTAAATGATGCTTATATTATTTTGTAATAACACCGTCTGATTTTAATAACGAGGAAAATTTAAACAATCCCCGTGACTAACAAAGAAAAACTGGACTCGATAGGTGACGCTAACATGCAATGTCAAATTTCAGACACGGTAGGTGCTAGGTTCCAGCAGTTGTAGCTGCAGGGTATTGAAACAAGACTCTTACCTCATGACCCTGTTCCTCAGCCTTGATTCCATTCTCGGTTTCATAGTTGTATCTGAAGGAGTCTTCCTTCACGTCAGAGTCCAAGGCGATGATGCGGGCATTCTTCTCGAAGGAAGCCTGGGGCCTGTTGGATTGTTCAGGGTAGCTGTTGGGGGCATAGCCGGCGGCGGTAAAGCCGAGGACAGCGGCGATGATGAACTGGTGAAAGAAGATGATGATAAGAATGATGATTTTGAAGCTTTACATACATTTTCTATTGTGAAAGAAGTTGTTGAGACTAGTAAACTACCAGAAGAAATAGGACATTATGCTAATGTAGGTACTAGAGATAAGTTTTTAGGTTTTTTGTGCGATTTGATCTTTTTTAAATTTTATCTTTGCTGAGGTTTTTTTGTAAAAAAAAATATAACGTAGGAACTTGTCCACATTGTTATTTTTAATTAGTCCCACGAAAAGTTTTGCAAGGCTGATGTTAGATATGATATTTACGTGCCATTGTTCTGAAATTATGTAAATAATTTGCGGTTGCTTGGTGGCATTGTTTGCACGAATACGTATTTTTTATTTAAAAAAAAAGTCATTTTTATGTTGACAAAAAAATACTTTAATCGAAAAACTTTTATTGAAATCTAAATTTTAAACTGTTAAAGAAATATGATTGTCTTTTTTAATTGAAAATCTACGTCAGGATACCACTTCATTGAACTGTTGCACAAGTGTAACATTTCACCCGCGATCTTTAATCGATAAACGTGTCGATAACATATCGACGTTGATTACTCACCAGTTTCATATTTGCAATAGATGTTGCTAGGTCGAAGTTGAAACCAAGAGTGTGATGTGATGGTGCTCCCCCTCAGTTTATATATACGTCGGGCTGTTGCAAAATTCAGCCTAGCCTAATGAATCTCATCCCAATAAATTTTGAAGTTCGAATTTTTTTACGTAATAAGAGGATGATTTAGTTCTTTTGTGTCTAGTTTAGTGCTTTAGCCATTGGCAGAAAAGAGATGGAGAGATGTAAAAAGGAAGTTCTGAGATTGATTTAGTTTTTAGGCCTTGCGTTATGATTGGGCGATTTGTGAATGGATTTACAGATTACGAGCTTACCGTAAAAGTAGTAGGACATGTTTAAATAATTGTTGTAGGTAGAGGTTTTTCATAGGTGAAGGAAACAAATTAGGTATTTATCACTTTGAGAATACCTGTTATAAAATAAATTGCAGGTATAGGGTTATTTTAAAAGTAATTTGAATTCCGTATTAGTAATGAGTTATTATTTTATGACAAACTTACTCAATAACCTAGTAAAATTTAATCCAGAAATATAAACGTATTTACCAAAATGAAATGATATTTGAAGTTAATAAATGCAAATAAGACAGGTATTTTTAGTGCTACATGATCAGTATAAAGAGTTTTGGATATTCTTGACAAACTGTATACTATGTATACTGCGTACTGTATGCATGTGACATCACCGTAGGTACTATTTCCTGCAAACAAAAAAACTTGCGTATACTAAAGTCTCAAAAAATAGTATTTAAACTCAAAATTGGACTGTCTCGGTGTTATTACAAAAGAGCGTCTAAAGTTAGACTCGTTTTAAATATGACATTTGACAGCAAAATGTATAGGATATCCGTCAAATTTAGGCAATGTTTCGCTTAAATGATGCTTATATTCTTTTGTAATAACACCGTATTATTTTAATAACGAGGAAAATTTAAACAATCCCCGTGACTTACAAAGAAAAACTGGCCAAAGTAACAGCCCGCTATCTACGTACAATAATATAATTTCGAGTTCTATATTCTTTCTATATTCTTCTATGCTGCTCTAGGAGTGAAAAAAAAAGTATAATACTACAGCTGCTCCTCTTCCCGAGCATACTGTAAGTACAAGTCAGTAGAGGGACAAGAGGGTCTTGGTGTTTTGTGGGCGATGGGCTGACCACCTGTCACCACTAACCGAACTTGTACATCTCAACTATTCCCTCAAAATTGGTCAGAAGTGGCACCATGTGGTTCTATCGGCCCTTGGTGCTCTGCCTACCCCGTAAGGGATAAAGGCGTGATTATATGTATGTATGTTATATGTATGTTCCATATTGACATTTCCTCCAGTAAGGGTCAGACTCAGACTTGATTATGTCACCAAGAAAAGTGCTAAGGCTGCCTTTAGAATAGAATACCTATATATTTAATTAAAATTTACACATACTGGAACTGCAACCACGTAAAAATAAGTCAATAGCAATATGGCACAAACAGATATACTAGAAAACAGTTGCTAAAAATGAAAAATTTTCTTTATTTCCAGTTTTTCTTAAGAAGCCCGTAAAAGTTCTAATGTCAAGTACCACAAACCTTGAACTTAAATACTATTTAGTACAAAGGGTTAAGGTCATATAGGTACAATTATATAATATTTTCACAGACCTTTAGTACTAATACATGGAATTTGACCTTTCGGAAATGTTATGAGCAACTATTGTTTTGTTCTGGATCGAATTTAAGAGGTGTATTCTTGAAAGATTATGATAAAGGTTCATCTAAAAATAATGCTGAATTAATAATACTTTTAGCCCGACTGCGCAATATGCGTTAAATTCGACGACCGATTGGTCTAGTAGGTAGTGACTCTGGCTACGACGCCATGGGTTCGAATCCCGGTAGGTGCAAACATTGATATGATGAATATCGATGTTTGTTTCCTAGTCATGGATGTTTCTATACTTATCTATGTATTTATATACCGTTGCTTAGTACCCACGATACAAGACCTTAGGGATCTTAGTGTACTGATACTGACTAGGTCAATGTGTTGTGTAGTGTGTGATTATTTATTTATTTATTATTTCAAGCTCTAGAACCTAAACGGCTTGTCGCATTTGACTTGAGCGGTATGATTAGATTCGTTTTACGAGTAGTCGTGGGAGTGACACTGGGTCAAAATTTGTCGCAGTTGTTTTTTTTTCTATATATAAATAAGATTATTTATTTCAATACTTGTCCTTAGGATTCGTAGCCAGTATCTCCCAGGCTTTTCAGAAATACTAATAATACTGTGGGGTAAGCACGAACCTTTTTACGCGGCGTAACGCTAGCGACTCACCAGCAAAATCTAACGAGAGGTTCGTGCTTACCCCTCTGGTCGCTGATACTGTGCCAGACCGGACAATGCTTGACTAAACACGCTGTCAACATACTAAATTTTATTTACGAAAAGACCATACTGCCAAGCGACAACTTTACGATCGTTATTCATAGCATAATGTAGACAATGCAAATTTTTATTTTAGAAAAGAGTTTTTAATCAACAAGTTTAAAATAATTCAAAATTACCTATATATTTTCTGACTCCATAATGTTTACAGATTACTTACCTACCCAGTGAAAAAGGCAGAGAACAAATATCAAGTTATTTTAAATTTGCTAACTCTAAAAAAATCGATTAGAATTTTGTTACAATTAATAGAATTTAATTATTCCGCGATCCACAAGTTTCTATATGAAAATAAGCGGCGGACATAGGTTAAGCGGTGATAGTTCAGTGGTTAAGCCGTGCACCTTCCAAGCGGGAGGCGTAAGTTCGATCGCAGTCACGGGCCTGTACCAATGAATTTATTTCATGTGCAGATTTTTATATTGCAAAATTGTCACTTAGCTCGTGCCTCGGAAAGCACGTAAAACCGTTGGTCCTGCGCCTGATCTCTCTCCGGTCGTGTCGGCTTTCCATCCCATCGGACTATGAGAGTAACGGAATAGAGTGCATCTGTGTTTGCGCACTATAATATCTCCTGCGTATCTGGCCAATCTCCGTAGAGATTGGTCGCCTTGGCCGAAATACGGTCGGAGATCATCATATGAAAATGAGAGTGTAAAACATCATATGAGTATAGTAAATAAATCGAATGGAATACATTTGATTGAATAAAATGCCTTTTGTGGCTTTTGATGATTAATGATGATTATAGATAGTATTAGTCTCATTTTGGAGAAGTAAATGTTAGTGTGAGTACAGAGACTGTGGACTTGACCTTCTGTAGTAACCAGGTGTAAAAATAACGGATTAAAGAGAACGGTACAATTCGTGATTAGTTATTTAACGATTTTATCCCTACACACGTTTCTAATGTTCTCCTACACTGTAATGTAGACAAAACGATATCTGAACATAAAAATATTGCTAAATTTTTATGTGCATTTAAGAAAATAGGGTAATCAGAACTGTATAATCACGAATAAAATCCTACAGTCACGTATAGTATAACGGGGCCAGATGTAAAATATCAATAACAAGTTCCTCATCGTCTAAGAGAACCCCTGAGTTCCTTATTCGACAGTTACGACATGCGCGGAAGAAGATGCATCTGATGTATTATATGAAGCTCCGTATCAGCACAGGAAATTACATTAAGATTTTTTTTATATCTAGATAAGTCCCTAAGTTCGCAGTGTTTGTGATTTAGTTCTCAATAACTCGTAGAGGATATGACTATATTAACATTTACGAGTGTCAAGACTAATCTTATTAATATGGTAATCGTGAGAAATCAATAACATCTGCTTCAGTTAGATTATTAGAATGTAAAACAAGATACACTGGACCTTTTCTAGGGAAACTGACGTAAAGTTTACATAATAAATGCTGATCTCAAAATTGAAAATATATCTTTTACAATAGGACATAGTTATGCAAACGGGAACCAACCCACTAATGTATAAAATAGAATTTTAGGCTACATAAGCTTTCAAAAATGAACTTTCTATCAACCTTGTAAACATCTAAATAATCTTTATATATATATATATATATATATATATATATATATATATATATATATATATATATATATATATATACAATAAAGAATATATATATATTCTTTATTGTACACAGAAAAAAACACATAAGATACAATATTTTAGAAGATAATCTACAAAGGCGAGCTTATCTCTAACAGAGATTTCTTCCAGCCAACCATTTAAAATAAAGTTATTAGCGAAGAAAAGGGAAATCATACGCGCACAAACAAAAAAAAACTATGTACTTAATATAGACAAACAATTAAATAAATTCATACAATATAACTAAATAAATACATATACAGGATGTAACAAAAAGGGTATGTTAAGCGAAAAGCTATGTAAACAGCCCACTATGAAGACCCTATTTCCAAAACTTCAGACTCGAAATCACATGTTTATTTTTCAAGATTGTATGAACATTCCTGAGTGGTTTAGAAAATCTCCATACTATTTGGAAAAATGAACATGTGATTTCGAGTCTCAAATTTTGTGGTAAGGTTCCTTTTAGTGGGCTATTTACATAGCTTTTCGCTTAACATACCCTTTTTGTTACACTCTGTATACATACATATATATTTTATAAAATAGAACAAAAGGTTCAATAGAACATATCATCATTGAACAGAAAGTCAGTAATCTGTAAATTTTGTTTGTACTCGATATTAATGTTTATGTGGGTTGGTTCCCGTTTGCATAACTAAGTCCGTAGTAATAATAGGTTGTAGGTACATACTCGTACTAAAATAAATTACGTAGACACCTATCTACGACTACGACATTCATTCATTCATTCAGTCAGTGGAGGGTGTAGGGCCCGGTGGTGGGCGCACCCATAGTGAATTCATTCATTCGTCGTTTTGTTCTTATAATATGAAGTTCTTATAACAAAAAATACTTTAGGGTTGAGTCAGGTTCCAAAATATTAGTGTCATAAATAATACTGTCTCATATATTAACTTTTTTAAAGTTTTTCCATACGTTATCAGTGAATTTAAAAACTTTTCGAATACTTACCTATTTTTAAGAGACCCAATATTTATAATTAACCGATCCAGAAAGATCAAACTACGGCAATATATCTTACATAGGTACTTTTCAGCTCTAATAAGTCTTTAAATAATAAAATACCTACTTATTCCTAAAATAGAATATTAATACAAATAGATGTTGTACCTGCAGCAAAGCATCAAGGTCTAACTATTACATTCAGTTATAAAATATATTTGTCCGTAATAAGTGCATATTCTACTTTGACTAAAGAATATGTTCATAAACCATAGATAAATAATTATTTTTGGCGTATGCTATAAAAACTTCATAACATTTCGTGATCTATTAAAAATTCTGCGATCCTCTCATCTACATCCATATAATAAAAATGTAACGGATCGCTGTCTGTACATGGAAGATTTACGAGAAAAAATATTATAGGAGTCCTTTATCAACGCAATAGTACACAAATGAATGATTTTTGGAATTTTTGTCTGTTTGTCGGTTTGTCTGTGCGTTTGTGCACGCTAATCTCAAAAACGCCTGAACCGATTTCGATGCAGTTTTCAGGAATATATTGTGACAGGTCCCACTTAACATACAGGATGATTTTTGGTCGTCAACGTTCCCGAAAACTACGAAATCTCCTCATCATCACGATCATTTTTCTCCATGAAAGCATACCTGGGAAGTGTCTGGTTTCCAAAATATTAGGGTCCAAAGTTGAGTAAATAGATTGCGTTTTTCTGCATAAATGCACATAGACGCGCGTAGCAGGATTTTTTCACGAAAAATAATTAATATCTGTCTATAAAAAAACTAACATAAACACTAGACACTATAAATTTCACACGATCAAGGAATTTAAAATTTAAAAAAAAAAAAAAAAAAAAAATCCCAGCATTTTTTTTGGCATAAACTTACTTTATTTCATGTATAGAATACGTACCCTTCGTTAAAGGTGGCCACAAAAAAACATCCTGTATAGGCTACTTTTTATCCCGGGAAAATGTTTTTATCCCGCTAAATTTCGACATTTTGTTTTTTCTGTAGTCTACGCGGTCGGAGTCGCGGGCGTCCACTAGTAAATAGTACTAGTATATAAATAGTATATAAGGATAGTTAGTAGCATCGACAGCATACAACTTACAGTACCGTAATAAATAACAGGGTTAACTTTGGCCCGAACAGGAAAATAGTTTTATTAATGAAAAATTGTTTTACTGGCCGCATCATATCGGCATCTATCTATTCATGAAAAGCACGGAACATGGGGACAAAGGGAATGGTGTTTTGTTATTTTGAGCAATATTAACCCTAATGGACTATAATGATGATCTCCGACCGTATTTCGGCCAAGGCGACCAATCTCCACGGAGATTGGCCAGGTACGCAGGAGATATTATAGTGCACAAGTATGTGCGCAAACACAGATGCACTCTCTGTTCCCTCACTCTCATAGTCCGATGGGACGGAAAGCCGACACGACCGGAGAGAGATCAGGCGCAGGACCAACGGTTTTACGTGCTTTCCGAGGCACGAGCTAAGTGTCAATTTTGCTACATTAAAATATAATACCCGATGTCCAACTGAATGAATGATAGATCAACGCACAGCCTAACTGCTGATGTTTGGAATTTGGAGGGTGTGTTCTTTATATAATGTAAGCATCTTATAACAAAGGATTTCTCGAAATAACCACGGGAATGTGAAATAGCTGGTATTTAAAAGTTTGCGCGGACAAAATCGTGGGTGTCCTCTACTCTTTTATAAAAATTATCCCTAAACTAAAATGTTTTCGCACAGATATATTTGCCAAGATTATTATGAGTGTGTCTAATGATGAATACCTCAGGAATTCTAGGTTACAGTTTGGTGTAGGATAACAATAATGATTCTCTCTAATAATAGCTGTCCTTGTCTGGCTATAGTTATAATATGTCTCGTCCCACTCTCTCTCGGTAGATCGAGGATAAAAAATTCTTGATCTATCTATCTATACAGCCTCTTACACCTACTGCTGAGTAAAGGCCTCCTCTTCCCTATGCCACTGTCCTCTGCCCGGGGCCAATCTCATCCATTACTATCCAGCAACCCTTCGGATATCATCTGACCATCGGGCGAGTGATCTGCCTCTCGGTCTTAAAGCGTCCCTTGGCCACCATTCCGTCACCGCCTTGGGGCATCGACCATCATTACTCGGAAAGAAAACGTCTACTGGGAGTGTAGTCCCAATTCTTTTTGTCAAGCGCTTTAAAACCTGAACGACAAGATGATAATTTACTTACAACTCTATTCCTATTATAATAAATTGAAAATTTTATTAATTTTTGTACATTAATCATTAGTTTTATAATACCGACGGACAAATTAATTATGCACTGCATCCGATATAACTTTTCGAGTTATTTCTAATACATCCTTCAAATGAAAAGAATATATATCTCTGCATATGTTTATCATCATTTTATATAAATTCACATTTGGGTGCTATGCGGTAAAAACAGTTACACACATAGTCAAAGTCTCATAAAAATTAAATACATAATAATATTTAATTAGCAAAGAAAGTTACGCAACTGATATGCAAATTCTACCGCACCAATCCATCATAGAAACTTGACAAAGCAATGTCAGGTGTAACAAGTTACCTTAAAATAGAAAATATATCACTTGCACTCGACCATTCACTATTAGGCCTGGGGGGCAATTCCCCAAAATTTTTGAGCCGAAACGCAACCACTAACGAACCGTTAACGAAACGCAGTGCGAAGCAATATTTACTTGCCGGCTGGAGTGTTAAGGTATATATGCATGCAGTGGTCGCGAGTATGATAGAATAAAATCAAATATCTGTATCGTGCTGATATGTGTCTAATTACGTCACCGTAAAGTAATTCTTGCTTTATTTTGAGCGTCTACAACGCTTCGGTTCCGTTTCGGCTTTGTTCTAACTTGAGACTTTTTGAGAATTGGCCCCCTGGCCTGAGGCAAGTTGCGAACTCCAAATGTCAGTGGGTCAAATACTGGGCTTACAAATTTGTAATACACTAGCGATCGTCTACAAAATACAGAACATTACGAGTATACATATATCGAATCGATAGAGCTTTGTCATTGAACAGTTTGCTCCTTCATTTTCACGCGTTCGTCAAATCACGTGATGAAGACTAAACGCTATTAGTGGGACTACTGCAATAACGATGTTACATTGTCTGAGCATCCTGTATACTTCGAAAACGAATCTTTCACTCAAGCTGTATGAAATAGAGGGATAAGTTTCAGTAAAATTGTAAAGTCTGCCAATAAATTAGAGTTTCACTAGGACGGTTACCATTTAATTCAAACTTACAAGTAATAATATGGACAGTATATGGATATCTTCTAGAGTTCTAGAGTGGATACCACGTATCGGCAAAGGCAGCCTGGGAAGGCCACCCGCGAGGTGGACGGACGATCTGGCCAAGGTCGCGGACGTCGGTTGTATGCAGGCTGCTTCCGACCGGTCGGAGTGGAGGTTGTTGGGGGAGGCCTATGTGCAACAGTGGACTTCTCAAGGCTGTAAATGATGATGATATGGATATCTAGCTATAAATGAAATTGTATTAGGCGTTACAATTCGGAAGTTCAAACATTCACTATGGGTTCACTATGACCACAGTTTTGTTAGTCTGTATACGTGTGAAAAGGGCATTCGTCTATCTATTTTGGAACAGTTGGAGATTTTGAAGGCCAAATATTCTGGTGTAAACCTTTTAAATGAACAAGTTGAATTTCCTTCCCCACTATTAAATTCAATTGCTAGAATAAATAAATAAATAGTAACCTTAGTATATAATGGCTTGTCAATAACAATTTTTGTTTTTGTGGGCAATGGAATATGTTGTTGCATACATCCTTGTTTTTCTTTACTAATTTATAAATATTTTGGTGAATTTTTGAATTTTTTCATTTAAATTTAACTAATTCACCCAATACTATTTGGTTTGTGTGCACAAATAGTATATATTTATTTGAAATATAAATAATGGTGGGTAATTATTTATATATTTTTTAATACTTAGTAAAGGGTAGTTAATTCTGTGTAAGTAATGTGTTGGGTTTTAGAGGTTCATAATAATTAGTGGTTTACTAATTTACTAATTTCTATAATCCTGAGGATGCCACGGTTGTTGGCGAAACATATGTAGATTATTTATCTAGTTTTTGATTTCGGAATAGTGCAATGTATCGTCTTGCATGCTAGGTGCTCGGGTCTGGTTTCTCATGGTGATTGTAGTTAGTGCAAGTGCCTGTTGTCGCAATTATGAGTTATCAGATCCGAGGGTCAGTGGAGGGTGTAGGGCCCGGTGCTGGGCGCACCCATAGTGAATATCTAGCTACAACTATGTATTGGTAGATGAACCACTAACTTGTAAGGATGTAGAATGTTAAGAAAGCTCACAATAAAGACGTAATTTACACGTCAGATTTAACAGACATCAAATAAGCTAGTCCAGTTACGCTACATTGGGTTAGGTAACAGTGAAACTATGAAGCACTAAAACTAACGAAATGTTTAATGGTAAATTAAAACCCACATCGATTCTAGCGCTATCATCGTAAAGCTTTGGCTAAGTTTGTAGATTGCGGTGATAGACAGAGCAACAGACAATGTTATGATAATATCTACAATAGATGGCGTTGATTGTTCGGACGTAGCCCGTAGGTTGATGGATAGGATATGTAATAGTTGCGAATTACAAGTTGTGTACATAGAAGTTAATGAGTCTCAAAAGGAAGCGATTTTTAAACTTAAATATACAGATTTTCACTTGATTATTTACGCCTGATTCGGATAGATGGTGCCTGCGACATCATATAATTATGCTGGATTCGAATCCTGGTACAGACATTAATTTCATGAATATCAATATTTGTTTCCAAATCATGGATACTTGCTTATTTATGAATGTACCGTTGCTTTGTATCCACGACACAAGATCTAAGTGTGGGAACTAGGTTAATGTGTTATGGCTTGTGTTAATATTTATTTATAATAAAATTGGTATTTTTACTAATTCGGTCCTACCAAGTGAGCTACGCTGAGGAACACCATTAGCCCCTACTTCCACTGTTGCTTCTAGTATGAGCTTCTAGTCTTCGAGCAATTATAGTAAGTATTTAAATTATAAAGGAAAGGTAAATAATTAGTGACGATTTTTTATTTCTGAATGTTAAGAGTATGAAAATTTTAAAAATTGATACGAGTGTAATTCATTAAAATATTAGTCGCTCTTAACTTGTACCACACACTTGCGAAGAATGACTAATATTACAAAACGTTTAGGCCTATTCCAAAATATGTGACCTTTGTATTGCAATAAGTCAACATTTTTCGTAAACCTCTTCCCGATGTTCATTCGTCTCTTTTCTTTATAACATACATACATACGCCTTTATCCCTTACGGGGTAGGCAGAGCACTAAGGGCCGATAGAACCACACGGTGCCACTTCTGACCAATTGAGGATATAGTTGAGATGTACAAGTTCGGTTAGTAGTGACAGGTGGTCAGCCCATCGCCTACAAAACACCAAACCCTCTTGTCCCTCTTCTGACTTGTACAGTATGCCCGGGAAGAGAAGCAGCTGTAGTATTACACGTTTTTTTTACTCCCAGAGCAGCATAGAAGATATTCTTTATAATATATTCAATAAATATTTATATCCTTCAGACCACAGAGTATCTGCCTTCCTATTTCAAACCATGATAGGAGACAGAGTCAGGACACTTGCCTAACTGCTTTTTCAAATCTTCAATGATTGAGATATCTTGTGCGGGGCTTAATGTGGGGCTTCAATAAAATTCATCAGCTGCATCTTCTTCCGTGCATGTCGTAACATTCGACTAAGGAACTCTCGAGTCTTCTAGGTGTTGAAATAACAACTAGTTACTTATTTCTCATACTAGTGGACATCCGCGACTCCAGTCCGCGTGGACTACAGAAAAAACAAAATGTCCAAAATATGCGGGTTAAAAACATTTTCCCGGGATAAAAAGTAGCCTATATGTTAAGCGGGGCCTGTCACAATATATTCCTGAAAACTACATCGAAATCGGTTCAGCCGTGTCTGAGATTAACGCACAGACAAACAGACAAACCGACAAACAGACAAAAATTCCAAAAATCATTATTTTGGGTACTATTGCGTTGATAAATTAAAGGTCTCCTATAATATTTTTTCTCATATATATTCCATGTACAGACAGCAATCCGATACGTTTTATTATATGTATAGAATAAATAGATAGACGATGCCCCGCTGTGCTGAACATAGGGTCTTCTGTTGATACCCCATTTTGGAAATACAACCGTATGTATGTAAACGGATTTAACTATATATGCAATCTATAATTGAAGCTGTGATATCGGAGAATAAAAATAATATGACATAATATTGAAACAATGGCATTCAAAGATTTATTGATGAGAATGATAACCAGTATCACCAGTAGAGGTCACTTGAGGGTTAGCTGCTGAGTATCCTCCATCTTGGAACGAATGGTCCAAATACGTTGGCGTGGTAGCTTGGAAGGCTTGGCTAGATTGGTAGTTGGCCGTAGTTGGATAGCTTTGGGCAGCTGGAAGGTACGTTGGCGATGATTGGGCAGTTGGCTGGTACGATTGGGCCGTTGGTTGATATGATTGGGCAGTGGGTTGGTACTCCTGCGAATGTTGGTACTCGTAGTTTTGGGGCGGTTGTTGTTGTTGCTGGTCTTTGTATTGGCCTGGAAAATTTAAATTAGATTAATTGATAAACATACCTACATACCTATAACACGGCTGTGTAAATGGGGTGACCAGAACTACAGGATCACCAAGGAGATCTTACTGCCATCATACCACATTATAAGAGTCTAAGAAGAGCAACGAGGTTAGGGACTCGGGCAATCTCTTAGGCGATAAGCTAGCAACTTGTCACTGATCATTAGCACCTGTCTGCGCTATGCTAAACGTGAATGTGGGATCTTCTATATCATTCTGCAGTTCTGGAACACAGCCGTGTGTTTTTGTGTATTAGGTAGGTGTATTTTATAGTGGACTGGGATAAAAACATTTTCCCGGGATAAAAAGTAGCCCATATGTTAAGTGGGACCTGTCACAATATATTCCTGAAAACTGCATTGAAATTAGTCGTGCCATTTCTGAGATTCGCGTGCACAAACATCGATCCGTTACAATTTTATTATATGTAAATAGATATAGATATTATGACCGCCGATTGGTGTAGCAGGCAGTGACCCTGCCTGCGATGCCATAGGTCCTGGGTTCAAATCCCGGTAGGTGCAAACATTGATGCTATGAATATTGATGTTTGTTTCCGAATCATGAATTTTTCTATACATATCTATGTATTTATATACCGTTCTATACCTAGTACGTGCCCAAGACACAAGACTTGAGAGATCTTAATGTGGGACTATGTTAATGTGTTGTTGAATGTGAATATTTATTTGTTTTATTTATGTGTTATTGTGTAACCTTACCATCATCAAATACTCCACTGGCCTCATCCTTAGCATTTTGCTCCAAACTCTTCAGGATAGCTTCAGGTATGGGTGGTGGGGTTGGGATGTGAGCACCCTGAGGCCTGAACCCGTTCTCATCAGCGGTATACGTGATAGGAGTACACCTGGCCATCGTCACCGGTGTATGAGTAGCCGCCCTGGGCTTGCGTGCCTTTGACTATTTGACCAGCTTCTTGAGCTTTAATCCCTGAAATGAAATTGATTTCTAAAAAAAAACCACTACTTACTAATGTCTATAAAATTTTACATATTTTGCAACAAAAACAATTTTCAAATAGCATTTTTTTGTTTGAATCTGTAATAGGCTTTCATAGTGAAGGCTTTGAGGCTTTTATACTACACAAATAGTTTTATATTCAAACTTGCGTTACAATTCAGATAGGCGTTAAAAAATTATACTCGTACTGGAATTTCAACAACCATTTCAATTCCTTCCATTAAAGGCTATGCAAAAACATTTATTTGTATTTTGAAACACTTATGTACTTTACTCATTTCATATTGTGGTGTTGTTGTGGGTGCAACTTATACTTTAACTGCTATATATTGGACGATGTTCTGATGCTTTAATTATACCTATTTATATAGAAATACTATTTCCCAGTGGATTTTTTACTAGTTGCTTGATTGAGCCTACCTAATTATGCCCGAAAACAAGCGGTAGGCTCATCCCTTACAACGTGCAACATAGCTAACTGGTGAAAAGTGGGTTATGTGTACACTTCTGCCTAACCTCTTTGACAGTAAATGTATGTATTCGGGCGGAGTACGACGATTTTTTTAAAGAACCTTACCATTTTCAGTCTCATACGCATATTGGTAGTTATGTCCCTTATTCTCAAACTGATAACCCAAGATTCTGGCGCTTTTCTCTCTATTATCTCTTCCCTGGTAAGCCAATTGGTTCTGATTGGCAAGCTGCGGTTGGTCAACATAAAGTCCATGCTGTTGAAGCTCGAGCCCTGATTGGTAGAGCTCAGCTGAGTTGACATAATTGATCTGGGGCTGCTGCTGTGGTTGGCGGAATATGTTGCCTGCTGAAGCTACAGCGATGACTGCAGCTGTGATTGGTGCGATCTGAAAAGAAGAAAAAGTAAAACTGTTTTATCATCAACTTATTTGACATCATGAATGATTATGTGCTGATGCGGGGCTTGACTAGAATACATCAGCTGGATCTCCTTCCGTGCATGTCGTAAGAGTTGGCTATGGAGCTCAGGGGTATTGTCTGAGAATTCGCTCATGTAACAAGACTTGGTTAAAACATATACACTTAACGTTTGAAAAGCTTCTCAATAAAATTAATCAATAACATTTAATTTTAATGCAGATAAATTTTATTTAAGTAGGTACTTAAATACTTCTGCAACATGTAGGTAGGTAATTATCCATTTAAAAATTGAATGATAGTAAACACTGAAAGCACTTCTGTTATATTTTTATACCGAAAAACCACTTTCTTGGTATAGAATTTTCTGGTTATTCAATTTTTACTCCAGTTATTAATAAAAACTTTCACAAAATATCACAAAATTCTTTTCACAAATCCTAGAACGTACCAGTTTCATTTTGACCAAAACTCTGGTTAACTGTAAAAAGAACAATGAATGAATGTGTACAAAAAAATGCGACTACTCGTTTTTATACCGGGTGGTTTCCTTACTCACGACTCTATGAAATTCGCATGTGTCTGCGGGTAATCTACGAAAACTGTGAACCTCGACAATTTATTCATGAAATAATAGATATACACAAAAGTGTGCCCTAAAGGGGGTACTCAGAACTGCAGGATTAACAAGGATATCGTGCAGCAATGCGCATAGCGGAGTCAAATGTAAAGGATTAGTGACAGACGAGCTTATATTCTGAAGCTCATAATAATAATAATAAAATTTTATTTGACTTGATTTACAATTCATCCTTATCTAATATTTAACAGAGTAGGTATTTGTAAAAGAAAAACACTTTGCCATAATACAAGGAGAGCTGAGTTTATAGCGGTCCCCACACTAGGTCAGGCCTGTATCGTGGAGGGCCAGAAAAGAATTACAGTGGAGAGTTAAAATGTTAGGTGTACTCTGAGAAGTTACCGTTGAACAATAATATATGTAAGTACGTACATATATAGAATTTAACATAAAAAAGTAAAGAAATCAAATAAAGCCCCTCGTCAGCATGGATTTGAAGGTCAGTCGGATTTTATGAGCTTTCTTTTGTTGTCTGTTTCATTTGTATACCAAGGAATACGCACTCTAAGTATCTGGTTCGAGAAGGCTCGAGTGATCGTAGTTTCGGTCAAAGTAAATTTCATTAATTTCATATTTATTTATTTATTTCGTTCTTTGAAATATCGCATATTTTATTTGAGATTAGCTACGAAAATTTCGTTTCTTGAAATTAATTATTAATATTTGTAATTATTACTCAACTATTCAACAATATTTTTTCAACCAATCAAAATAAAAAATTTTGCCATGTCCGTAGTTGTCGTGTTATTTCACAAGAGACAAGTGATGTGAGTGTATTAAGTAACAACTCTAACGAGATGCACTCGATGGCTGAGCAACTGGAGCAGTTTGGGTAGATCTAGCAATGATTTAGACATGGCCTGAGACAAAAAATTTACGTGGGAGAAAATGAAATGATTTAGATAATCAGTGGTAAGAGCGCTGGCACGGAATGCAGAGGTCGTGGGTTCGATTCCCACCCGGGTGAGGAATTTTTTCGATTTCTTTATTGATGGTTTAGATAATATCTCATATTCTGGTCTGAGTCTAAAGATTCATGCGATATAAATTGGCCTATCTATAAAACAATAGTCAAAATAAGATATTGAGCTCGCTTTATAATGTAATTAATATCATGATTCGTTGGCACTGACATGAACAGGCGACCCTGTCGTCTACCTGTATGGCCGTATCACTGTCAATCAGTAGAAAAACAAACAAATTTTACTTACGCTAGGCACAACAGAATGAAGCGATAATGGCGCTTTATTGCTTATGTTACTCTATGGTAACTTACATACATAACACACAGGGTAAAGTTGCCGAAATTGGATAACCAGAACTGCAAATCACATAAGAGATTCTACAGCCACGTGTTAATGATTAGTCATTATATCACTAGCTTATCCCCTGAATGAGAGTTTCTCAGTCGATTCTATGGCTCTTTAGTTAACTCGCCCTTCTCGGAACTCGGACCATGGGATCAGTTAACCAAACGAATTCATTTTAATAATTTTCTTTAGTAAGGTGGCCCTACTCTTTATTTGGGCAAAAAATCTATTTTTTATTTCAAGTCGGTATACAGACGTGTTCAAAAACTGTTAAGATAAGTATAAATGAACCAACAGGGCTTCATGATATGAATATATTTAAAAATTTAATAGTCTTTTGACTATCACGCATTTGAAAGTAAAAAAACAACAACATATAGGAAAAATATAAAATAAAAATTTACTATCGTCTAATGACTGTCACAAGTGCTATCAAATTATTCCATTTCAATTCATATAACGAAAATGAAGACTTTTCGTCGCGGTTGTCCACATTAAAAATACAGATAGTAGGGCGAATTGACCAATTAAAAAATTCGTTAGGTCGACTGATCTCATGGTCCGAGTTCCGAATAGGGCGAGTTGACTAAAGTGCCGATTCTACGACGTGCACGAACAGAGATGCAGATGATGTCTTCTAGAAAAGCCCCGCATCAGCACAAGAGCTTATACATAATATTATGTTGATTTTTCACATAACTTCAACCAAAGCGAAGACTTAAAACTGTAAGGTCTGCATCATTCTAAGCTCTACAATTCATTACACCTTTGATGTAACAATTATCCCCTCAATATGCCGCCTCTAACTAACAACATGATCGTCAATATAAATAAATGAATGTTTAATTTTACCGGAATAAGGCCTTTTACGACTGTTATTCAGTATATAATAATCTTATTGCACATTTCTTAAGTAATCATTATAGCCGATTCTAAACATCACAGACATACATAGATATATACAATCAGTCGATAGAACCACATGGTGCTACTTCTGACCAATTTTGAGGGTATAGTTGAGATGTACAAGTTCGGTTAGTAGTGACAGGTAGTCAGCCCATCGCCTACAAAACACCAAGACCTTCTTGCTTGTCCCACTACTGACTTGTACAGTAGGTATGTCCGGGAAGAGAGGCAGCTGTAGTTATAGGTTTTTTTTTACTCCTAGAGCAGCATAGAAGACCGTCACACTTAAACCTAAACTTAAGATTAGTTCTACCTATTCCTTTCTGACTCAGCCGGCAAGCATAGCGTTGGGCGCCCTCCGATGGACCGATGACTTAAAGAGGACGGCTTACAACGAGATGACGACGAGTGACAGGATGGCAAAAACGGGAGATCGAGCCATGTGGCATACTCTGGGGGAGGCCTATGTCCAGCAGTGAACTGCAATGGCTGACGTTGATAATTTATCTGTAAGGATATAATAAAACTTGACCAAGATAGAGACAGCATCAACTTTAATCTTCAGATAGGCTATCTGATGATCATTGGAGAAATCGGCTTTTACACGGGGAAAAATACAATCATGTCCTGATTTTTTTTATCATGGGTCGTAAAATGTTATTACTATGGGTTGATTATTATTGAAATATTTAATCTGCGGTTAGATTATAGCGGCGGTAGGCACACTCCACTCAAAAATGTATGTTTATTTAGCACACTTTTACCCAACTATGAGTTAATGGACTTTACTATAACAATTTTTGATTAGTCTAATAATTTTGTTGTTCAAATTATAACTGTGTGAAAATAGGTAGTGGTTCTTTTGGGTCATTAGATCTAGAACAATAGGTTGTCTAACTTCTAACTAGTATCTGTTATTGTTTGAAATGTTATTATTGTAACGCATAATAAGGTGGTGTTACATTCTTTGGATATAAATTACCTAGTTACGTAACTGTCAGTTATTTACTTATTTAATAGCTATGTATGCTATTATAGCTATAGGTATATAATATGAAAAAATGCGAAAAAGAGGGTTTATGTTGGTTAAATCTGACAAAAAGTATATTGAGTATTTACCATGGTTCTTATAGATAATCTATAAGGAGGTATGGTTCCGGAGATATGGTCAAGAAAGAGGTTGGTGCAGGAAACTATTATACAGCATCTTCACACATTTGCTTGTCTAATAGATTCGGAAATAATTGACTGTAGTGATCCTATAAGGGTTCATTCAGACGTACGGAACATATGGTTAACAATCGAAAGAGGTTGGGGCTTCCTATTAAGCAAGATTTTTGCTTGTGTCAGGAAACTGCGCTCTTCCATTACATGAGAAGGTATAACCATAATAGAACATAATATTTAAAAAAGCCACCAATTCCATTTAGTGTGGGTGTGGTAAATATATACATGCATACCTACAGTCACGCCCATTATCCCCCAAAGAGGTTGGGCAGAAGTGTGCAAATTTCACACCCACTTTTCAACAGATAGCCTATTGAGTCTCACGTAGTACCGATGCTTTTTGGGCACAAATACAATAATCTAGCGACCTGTAACGAATCCAATAGGATATGTTATGTTTGACGGCCGATTGGTGTAGTTGGTAGTGGCCCTGCCTGCGACGCCATAGGTCCTGGGTTCGAATCCCGGTAGGTGCAAACATTGATGTGATGAATATCGATGTTTGTTTCCGAGTCATGGATGTTTCTATACTTATCTATGTATTTATATACCGTTGCTTAGTACCACGACACAAGACCTTAGGGATCTTAGTGTGGGACTAGGTCAATGTGTTGTGAAGTGTGTGAATATTATATTATATTATATGTTTTCATGTCATTCTAAATAGGTATTATGAATAATCTGTTTAGCGTGCAGAGCCTCGTCCGTTAAATAGCAGAGTGCACCACGGGCAGGTGAGGTGGACTTTGGGTCCTAAGGTGTTAGTCGAACTCACTGACACCCATAAATAATTACAATTGTAATGGGTAAATAATACTATTATGTAGTTTATTAGTGACCACAATACCCACATCTGTCTACTTATCCTAATTTACCTGATTTTTTTCATAAAATTTTACAAATATACATATCAATAGCCACGTGGCACAAGAAAGATCTAAAAGGTCAATGACAAGTTGCTAGCTCATCGCCTGAGGAAACGCCCTTGAGTGCCTTAGTCGACTCTTACGACAAGCACGGTAACATATGCAGCTAATGTCTAGTGAAGCCCCGTGAAGCACTTAATTAAAAATATAATTTTATTGCGATCGACTACTTTAATATATAAAGTAGTCTATATTATGGACTATCAATATTTATATTTCTAGTAACGTCATTATATCCTCAAATTTAATTAGTTTCGTCTACTGAAGCGTCTAATAAATCATCAATATGAGGATCTCTCGTTAGAGAGTAAGTATATTCTTTGATGAGAATGTAATGAATTCGGTAGTTTTGAATCGTTTTATTTAGAGTAAATTGAAGTGGTGGTTACATTTCAGCACGAGACAGATGAGTAATTTGTTTTTATTCTGTCATACTCGCGACCGATGCGTGCTAAAATATACCTTATTACTCAAGCGGTAAGTATATATTGCTTCACACGTCGTTTCGTTAGCGGTTTGTTAGTGGTTGCGTTTCGGCTCAAAAATTTTCAAGAATTGCCCCCCAGGTCTGCTTAGGGCGTTAGTTGAAGATGGATACGGGCTATGTTTAATAAAAATAAACTCATTTTTTTTTAAATTTTATTTTATTACAAAAGTTATCACATGGCACTATGAAAATAGTAAGTAGTCAAAATTAAGAACATCAACACAGTTGCAAGAAAACAATTTTCATATCTGATTTTTACATAATTATCGAGATCAGCGTCTTAAAATACTGGCTTTATTCGTAAATACCCATATACATAAAGAAAAAGTATTTATTTCTACTCAAGCATTTGCTGTGCTTTACATTCATAAATATTTTCAGATGGAGATGTGTGATCTCTGCCTACCAGGGAAAGAGGCGTGATTTTGATGTAGGTATGTATGTATGTATATTTTCAAAGATGAAAGTAAACTCAAGTACTACAGAATAAAATGAAGTACCGGCTTCTCAGTATGAAAATTGTCTCGTGTTCCTAATATCGCTCTATAATAGTTTATCAGCGGATTCTCTTTAGTACCGACGTCCGTAAGGCTTGTACGCTGGAGCCAGGTACTGGTTAGGAGGTTGGTAAGGTGATGGCTGGTACTGAGCCCTGGCAACCACTACTGCATCGCTGTATTTACCCTCATGGTAGCTTCCTGTAAAAGATATTGTTTCTTGAAGATGGTGATAATCCAATCATTGGATTCGTATGGTTTTATTTGTTGTTAATGGAGAAGATGATAATGGTTTTACATTCTACGAAATCCTACCTAAATCTAATAAAAATCACTACATATTATAAAACAAAGTCGCTTTCAGCTGTCTGCAACGGATTTTGAGTAGTTTTTCTGTAAATAGATAAAGTGATTCAAGAGGAAGGTTTGTATGCATAACTAGGAACCCGCCCCGGTTTCACACGGGTATAATGCTCTTTCACGCGGATGAAAACGATCAAAAACGATCTAGAATTGTGTAGGATGTAACTAATCAAATCAATTGATTTAAAGAGTGCTTTAATCTATTTTATTTATTTTATTTTTATTTTATTTTATTTTGTAATTAATGACCTCAGTGCATATTATCATGTATTAATGTCCATCAATTCTTATGTATTGATTAATTTTATGTTTTATGAGAACTTTTAAGGATCCCAACTACTTAATTAAACAATTACCGTCATCAAAGATGCCGTTAGCCTCATCCCTGGCATTCTCCTGCAGAGCCCTTGCAATAGCTTCAGGAAGTGGTGGTGGAGTCGGCAGATGAGCACCCTGGGCCTGGAAGCCGTTGGCGTCAGCGGTATACCTCACGCTGTAGACCTGACCATCATCGCCGGTGTAGGAGTAGCTGCCTTGGGCTTGGATGCCGTTGGACTCGTAGCCTGACTCTTCAGCTTTGATACCTGGACAAGAAAGGATGCAAATACAGGCTCATCAACGATATCCCATAACCACGTTTAGCATAGCGAGGACATATGAGACAAGTTGCTAGATTATGGCTTCAGAGAATGCCCGAGTTCCTTAGTCGACTCTAAGGACGAAAGGGATGCAGCTGATGCATTTTAGTGAAGACCAGATAATTATGAATTCTAAATGGAGTTAGGTATTAAAAAAAAACATACCATTATCAGTCTCAAAAGCATACTGGAAGCCTTGGTCATTGACTTCAGCATTGGACCTCAGGATAGCAGCATTGCCCTCATAGGACCTGGGTCTGTACTGGTTGTAGGTCTGGTACCCAGGGTATTGAGGCAGAGCTCCCGCGGAGCAGAGGCCGAGGAACGCGGAAATGATGAACTGGAAAGAGTTAAACTATTGAGTTTATGTAACTTCTACCATTTTTATGCCTTGCTGGTGTACACCAGTAACTTAGGCATTTTATTTAAGCATTTATCATGCAGTTAACTATATATATATAAATAACCGCTGCAGCTTCTACTAGTATAAACTTTGGTTGCCAATAAGATGAGGAAAGTCAAAGGAACTGTTTTTAAAATTCATTAAAAAGATTTTTTTATTTAATTCTTATCTATCACCATAATTACATGCATCGACTCAATGCAATAGCACAGGTTACACTTGCTAACAACAAAACAGATAAAGAATAAAATAGAAATTTTGGGAAAACCCCAAAAAATCCAGAGATGTAACATCAAACATGGCGTCAATCACTTCACTATTACAAAACCACTATTGTTACACTCGTGATCGCTATTATTGCACCGGCAGTCGCTATGATCTAGTTTATTATGGCGTAAAAAAACCCACCAATTTCATGATGCTATCTAACCGAAGATTGATTGAAGAATGCTGTAATTTGTTATAGAAGCAGCATTTATAGATGCTTGGTCTACCAATGTCAAGGTCGAAGGATGTTTTAAGATGTGTAGGTTAGGTTCGATAGTGTAGGAGATAGCGTCATTATACCTTCAGGCTACTGTTCTTTGGTTTGCTGCACAAACTAAAAAGAGATAATTGACCCGATAGCTCAGTTGGTTAGAGCAAAAGCACGGTTGCGAGAGGTCGTCAGTTCAAATCTCACTCGGGTGAAATTTTTTCATTTCTTAATAATATTTATAATATCTCTATATTTCTTGTTGTAATTATCTCTACATCACGTTTTTTCTCCATGCTGGAAGATGGTTTCCAAAATATTAGGGTCCAAAGTGTGTAGACTGCGTTTTTCTGCATAAATGCACATAGACGCGCGTAGCAGGATTTTTTCACGTCTATGTAATAATTAATAAATTTCGTAAAAGAAAAATAATTAGAAAAGAAACATTTTTTTTTGCATATTTTAATAGTTTTATTAAAGCATTATGTATTAAGTTTCCATGTGATTCAATCATAGATAGGAACAAAGTAATTTATATATATTATACCCTATTAATCATTTTCTGACATAAGGAGTCAACTGCTCAATATCTACCAACCAGTTGGAAGTGGCCTACGTTCGGCAATCCTGGAATCCAATTTTTATAAAGTAATCGGTAAGGTTTGGGAGAGTGTGAAAATGTTTCGATGCTTTTAACTCTTAACTTAACATTTATCGAACGGATTTGGACAAAACTTGACAGTGAGATCATATACATAGTTCACACTGGTAAAGTGGTCACCTGTCATTGATATAAACTGCAATATTGACCGTCACCTCTTAGTCTATAAGTTGCATGGTTGAATATCTTTTGTTTGTTTGTATGTCTGATTCAAACTGTCAGATAAGAATGTGAATCTATGATGTTTCGATTGTATATCTGTTGTAAGTGAAGGCAAGGAAGCTTCCTTTCAAATATAGAGTAAAAATGTTTATACACATATTTTTTTGGTTTATCTATATCCAGGCACAAACAGTAAGTAACTAGCGACCCGGTGCGACTAAAAACACTTCCCTTTTCACTTCTTCATGATTCATGAGAATTGGATATTGAACCCAATTTTGCAAATTCAAACGTAGGCCATGTTTTAACATAAAAAGCTGTCATAATTACCATAATAGAAGCGTTGATGATATTGTTAACTGTCACTCAAATATTATGTTTTAGAAACTGCATTTGCATTTATAATCAACATCACAATAAAATGTTTACCTTGTAGTCTGCCTGAGGGCTATATCCTAACTAAAACGGCAATGAATATCGCCTTCGATTGATTCATGATTCATTGCTGGGTTTTTTTCAGTAAAGTTGCAACTGCAATAGTAAAATAAGTAAGTCGAAATATCTCATCTATTTGTTACGTATTTAAAGATACGTGTTGATGCCGGGCTTCACTAGAATACATCGGCTACACTAACAACCCTTCGTGCATGGCGTAAGAGTCGAGAAGGAAGGAACTCAGGTGCGTTCTCTCAGGCGATGAGGCAGCAACATGTCGCTGGTCTTTTACACCTCAATCCACCATGCTGTAGATGGCTGCGGGATCCCGCAGTTCTGTCTATTCCATTATGGGACCACAGCCATGTGTACAGGATGATTTTTGGTCGTCAACGTTCCCGAAAACTACGGAATCTCCTCGTCATCACGATCATTTTTCTCCATGGAAGCATACCTGGGAAGTATCTGGTTTCCCAAATATTAGGGTTCAAAGTTGAGTAAATAGACTGCGTTTTTCTGCATAAATGCACATAGACGCGTGTAGCAAGATTTTTTCACGAGAAACAATTAATATCTGTCTATGAAAAAACTAGCTACTAAATTTACATCGTTTCCCAGCATTTTTTTTAGCATACCCTAAGGGTGGCAACGAAAAAACACCCTGTATAACCGGTTGTAATTTATCTATCCCGCTATCCAAACATTGTCATGTATACAGTACGTACTGTACTTCGTTTAGGGGTGGTACGTAAAAAAAAAAACACCCTGTATATTATAGTACGTATTGATATGCACTTATTATTTCACCTAATAGATATACCAATATAGGGTGGTTTGGGCATGTGGAGAGGATGAGTGAAAGTAGACTGACAAAAAAAGTGTACAACGGAAGAGTGGATGGAAGGTTGGAAGGGGAAGATCTTGCCGGACCTTCACCGATCAAACTGGTGAAATTCTAGAGAAAGGTCAGGTTAAGAGTACCCTAAACCGACGAGCGTGCGTGAAGAATATCATGAAAGTAGATGAAACGATAGAGATGTGTCAGGATCGTAGCAAATGGAGATCCGTGATCTCTGCCTACCTCTCCGGGAAAGAGGCGTGATTTTTATGTATGTACGTAATAGATATACCCATTGCTATTTAACAGACGAGGCTCTAACGCTAAAAGTTTATAATATCTATTTAGAAGGACTCGTTAACATTTCCCATTGAATTCGTTACTGGTAGCTAGATTGTTGTATTTGTGCCCGAAAAGCGGCGGTAGGCTCACCCCTTACGTGGGACTTAATAGAGCAACTGGTGAAAACTGGGTCTGTATATTGCACAATTCTACCATGTCATTATATCATCATCATCATCATCTTCCCTGCCCTGTTCCCATTTATTCGGGGTCGGCGCAATAAGTACTTTTCTACCATTCATCACTGTTATCCGTCATCTCATTGCTCACTCCCAGTACACGCATATCCTCTCTCACACAGTCCATCCAACACTTCTTTGGTCTACCTCTTCCTTTATATCCATCCGCACTCATACACAACGCTCTCTGTAAAATATGCCTTTCATCCCGTCGCTTTACATGCCCGTCTACTATGTCATTATATGTAAGTGGATATATATAATAATAATGATCCATACAATATAATAGATAATAGCTAAACATATACACATATGTGTGAATGACCCATCCCTAACGTTCGAGATGTTTATATTCACATATGACCCATTAGATAAGATACTAATTTTACACTCCAGATTAAAAGTTCCTAAATAAGAGTAAGAATTTTTAAATTGCCTACTACTACTTATACTTCTAGTGGGCAGAAGGCCACATATAAATAAAACAGAAACTTCATAGTACCTAATAACATCATAATTTCAAATAAACACCTCAC
The DNA here is from genome assembly GCA_014607495.2 of Carposina sasakii. NCBI lineage: Eukaryota > Metazoa > Arthropoda > Insecta > Lepidoptera > Carposinidae > Carposina > Carposina sasakii. The sequence continues at coordinate 2,110,064 of CP053162.1, forward strand.
CAACAAACTTACAAGCATACTTACAAGAGTTACTCGCTGTACCTAAAATATACGGAGACAACAGTAAGATATTTGTGTGCACCATCATTTTGTACAGTGTGCCTCTATTGTTGCGCCCACGCATGTGTCAAGGATGCATGATTCACCGACAAACACATATTTGTAGAATCGGGAGACTTCTCGTGATATTATGGAGAACTCTTCTATGTTAGTTAGTAAAAATGCTCTTTATTCTAAGGTTGCTAGGGTTCAGATAGTTTGAACGACGTTATGTTCAGCGTTTTGTGCGTTAAATATCTGTATGCGTTCCCATTGAGGGTCCACATTGGAGTTCAGAGCTTTTTAATGCATCAACCTTTGTTTAGTGTTTTACAGGTGTAAAATCTATAAGGAATGTCTCATAGAAAGTGATAGGATAATTAAAGCTTTTGTTAGTTAATTCAAATTTTTGACATTATTTATTTTGTTGTTATAAATACTTTACCACTGTTTTCTCATACGCGAACCTGTAGTTCTGAATACTCAATTTTTGGGAACGCAGCCATGTATGTTTTTTGTAATATGTTACTCGAATTTTTTTAGGCTGTAATTTCAAATTTTGTAATATAATAATAAGAACAAAACGCAGCTTTCATACTATAGGGGCACATCTCGAAAATTATGTGATTTCCAGTTTTTATAATATATGGGCACAAAATCACAACACGCCTACATCTTAAAAGCAGTTTCCCTATAATCTTTTTTTTTTTCGAGTTGTGCCCCTATAGTATGAAAGCTGCTAAAATTGTTATTACCTAATGTTGATGTAAAGAACTACAGTCGCGTTTGTAAAGGACATCAACGCAGTGTTCGTATTTCTTACATTTATTTAGTATGAAAAAATTTAATGTAGCAATCAGTATGAATTCCCAAAGAAAATTTAATAATCCAATGATTTAAAAAGGTTACATGGCCAAAAATTTTGCGAAAATATTATTATTGAACTAGTGGACGCCCGCGACTCCGTCCGCGTGAACTACAGGAATAAAAAATAATTAAATTATCCGGGATTAAAACATTTTCCGGGATAAAAAGTAGCCTATATATTAAGTGGGACCTGTCACAATATATTCCTGAAAACTGCATCGAAATCGGTTCAGCCGTTTCTGAGATTAGCGTGCACAAACGCACAGACAAACAGACAAAAATTCCAAAAATCATTGTTTTGGGTACTATTGCGTTGATAAAGGTATTCTATAACATTTTTTCTTATATATCTTCCATGTACAGACAGAGATCCGTTAAATTTTTATTATATGTATAGATATTATTTAACTATGATAACGGGGTACAACGGGGCTTGGAATTTTATATGAAAGTCCTTGGTTTTTTAAATAAGGATTTTTTTTATGTTGTCACGGGAATCGGAATAATGGGAATTTTAAAATTCAGGCGAATGAAGTCGTGGGCGTCTATATATATAATAAAAATCTAACGGATCGCTGTCTGTACATGGAAGATATATCAGAAAAAATATTATAGGAGACCTTTATCAACGCAATAGTACCCAAAACAATGATTTTTGGAATTTTTGTCTGTCTGTTTGTCTGTGCGTTTGTGCACGCTAATCTCAAAAATGGCTGAACCGATTTCGATGCAGTTTTCAGGAATATGTTGTGACAGGTCCCACTTAACATATAGGCTACTTTTTATCCCGGGAAATGTTTTTATCCTGGATAATATCGACATTTTGTTTCTCTGTAGTCCACACGGACGGAGTCGCGGGCGTCCACTAGTTTATATTAACATCAAAATAGAGCCGGAACACATCATCCTCGTCGAGGCTATGTATACTCCTTAATAATAGCAGTAATTAAATTCTATTTGCGAGTGGGCGCTTGCATTATTATCTTGTCGTAGATTTGGCTAGGCTTTAGTCGGTGACTTTGCATGGATTATTATAAACCTTGTGATGTAAGGATGAAACGGTTTGTATTGAAAAATAATTTTCCAAGGAATTTGTAATGATATTCATATCATTTCACTTTACATACTCCTTTCGTTACAGCCTGTATTTGTCGTAGCAGTTTCCTGTGTTTGTTGTAGGGTGTAGACTCTACACTGTAGAGTCTCATTTACGGCGGATTTAAAAAAATTGTTATTATGTTTGCATAAAATGACTGATTTTGATAAAATTTGATGTTTGGATAGCGGGATAGATAAATTACACACCGGTTATACAGGATGTTTTTTCGTTGCCACCCTTAACGAAGGGTATGTACTTTATACATCAAATAAAGTACGATTATGCCAAAAAAATGCAGGAAACGATGTAATTTTTTTATTTTTTTATTTATAGTGTCCAGTGTTTGTACTAATTTTTTCATAGACAGATATTAATTATTTCTCGTGAACAAATCTTGGTACGCGCGTCTATGTGCATTTATGCAGAAAAACGCAGTCTATTTACTCAACTTTGGACCCTAATATCTTGGGAACCAGACACTTCCCAGGTATGCTTCCATGGAGAATAATGATCGTGATGATGAGGAGAGTTCGTAGTTTTCAGGAACGTTGATGACTAAAAAATACCCTGTAGGTATAAACTTAATATAATAACAACAGCTGCTTCTGTGCATGCATGTCGATAACAGCTTGTCACTTATCATTAACATCTAAACGCAGCTGTAGGATTTCCCATATGATCCTGAGGTTCTTGCCCCATTTTGGGAATACGGCCGTATCAATATATATGTATGTATAATATATAGCTTTGTAGACTCGAAAAGAATTAAACAATCACTCATAGAAACACTCCTTATTATTTTAAAATTATTAATAAAGAAATGCAAAAAAAATTCCTCACCCGGGTGGGAATCGAACCCACGACCTTTGCATTCCGTGCCAGCGCTCTTACCACTGAGCCACCGGGTCAATTACTCGGATGACGAATTTTACCATCTCTTTTTTTATTACATTATTGGAAACGTTATTTTTTTTTCATCCCGATAGCTTATTATTATTATTATTATTATGCATATGAAGAAACACATATTTTTCACATAGACAAATAGCAGGTAACTAAGTAATTGATATGGTGATTACTGAGTTATTTACTATTCATCGATTCCCATCAAGATAACAATCAAAATTGCCGATGACTCACGCGCATATCATTAGTCGTTACTTACACTCCAATGCCCCTCAAACGTAAAATATATCTTTATGCCAAGTGAGATAATTCCCCCTCGAGAGAAAAATATTACTTAGAATACCAATATAAGTGAGATTACATTGTACTAATAATTATTAAATATCGTGATTGAACTAGTTCCACACTTCGTAACACTGTATGTCTGTCTTTTCAAGGCAAAAACTACTTAATTATTGGAACGTCATTCTGCCTTAATCCTTGATATATTAAAAGATATTATGAACTAGTGGATGCCCGCGACTCAGTCCGCGTGAACTACAGAAAAAACAAAATGTCGAAATTATCCGGGATAAAAACATTTTCCCGGGATAAAAAGTAACCTATATGTTAAGTGGGACCTCTCGCAATATGTTCCTGAAAATTGCATCACAATCGGTTCAGCCGTTTCTGAGATTAGCGTGCACAAACGCACATAAACAGACAAACAGAAATTCAAAAGACGAAATTTCAAAATTTCCCGATCATTCTTCTGGATATTATTGCGTTGATAAAGGTCTCCTATAATATTTTTTTCTCATATATCTTCCATGTACAGACAGCGATCCGTTACATTTTTATTATACAGGGTGTAAAAAGACAACGATTTTTGGTGGTGTCTTTAAAAAAATGTTTACCTCAACATATTAAGTCCAGATGTATGTATTTCACTATGGGTAACGCCCACGACCACTATTAACACGATTTATGACGGAAGTTGCGTCTATAGCCGTCAAGTTCAAGTTCACTATGTGACATTATCGGCAATAAAAAGTAACCTCAAGTGGGACCGTCCAATATGTTCCTGAAAATTGCGGTCGTTTTTTAGCGTACACAAACGCATAGATATTGAATTAACCGACAAAAAGACGAAAATTTCAACATTTTTGTGTATTAAGCAGGTAAACCATACTTCTAATATTCTTAAAAGGATTACAAAAGACAACGATATAGTTTGGTGGTGTCATTTTCTATTTCCAGATGGATTTATTTTTCTACTGTCCGTCAATGTTAAAAAAAAATATATATATATATTTTTTTTAATGCTGATATTCATGTAACTTTGGACCTCAATATCTTGGAAACCCGTGGTTTCCCAGGGATGCTTTCATAGAAAAAAAATATCGTGATGTTACAAAGAATACGAGGTTTAAAAGAACAAAGTTGTCTTTTTACACCCAGTATGTATAGATTTAATTAGGGAGCACCTCTGAGTTTATCGCTCGCCTCTTACGACATGCACGGAAGGAGATGCTGCTGATGTTAACCCAGAGGTAGCAGTCTCATTCCGTATAAAAAAGTTATAATGTAGGTAAGTGTGGCTCATTGTTTTAACCTTTCTCTATACGCTATATTAAGATATTTTATAACAGAAACGTACCTATTGTAATATTAATATGTATGTATATATGTATATACTCGTATGTGCACGAGAGCGTAGCGTCTACCGAAGCATTTATTAGGGATCCGTAGGCACTATATTTTAAAATGGTTCAATTTCATCATATTTGCCATTCATAATTGTTTTTAGAATTTGGAACGAAAGCAAGATATAAAAATAGATATAAATATAGATATAAATATAGATATAAAAATAATATTTTTCTTATTCTGGGATACCTGCACTTATATCTGCATATAAAAAAAAGCAGTACTTCAACCCAAGCAGCTTAAGTAATTATTTTCATTATAGTTAAGAAGCTTTTTAATGATAGAACTGTCAAAAATCAACTTTCTTCTACCCATATTCTACCTACACAGGGTGTAACAAAAAGGGTATGTTAAGCGAAAAGCTTCTTAAATAGCCCACTGTAGAGGACCTATCCACAAAGTTTGAGACTCGAAATCACATGTTTATTTTTCAAGATTGTATAAAAATTCTTGAGATATTTAAAAATTCTCCTTTTTGTTACACCTTGTATAGAATAAAGTACTTACGGAAGATTTGAAGTCTTAAATTTTGGTTAGCAATAAGCATAATTATTATATATAAATATAAGAACCAATGAATTTATTTCATGTACAGATTTTTATGTTGCAAAATTGTCACTTAGCTCGTGCCTCGGAAAACACGTAAAACTGTTGGTTCTGCGCCTGATCTCTCTCCGGTCGTGTCGGCTTTCCGTCCCATCGGACTATGAGAGTGAGGGAATAGAGAGTGCATCTGTGTTTACGCTCACACTTGTACACTAAAATATATCATGCGTACCTGGCCAATCTCCGTAGAGACTGGTCGCCTTGACCGAAATACGGTCGGAGATCATCATCATAATTATTCTTAAATAATCACTTATTAGATAGATAAGGGTGTTAAAACAGCAGCCACTACAAAATAATTAAAACATTGTCTAAGTATGACAAGACAAATATGACAACAGATATTTCATACATTTTGCAGACAAATGTCATTTTAAAGAGTGTCCTGTAAACTAACACCGATAATATTGAGAGTAACGTGAGATTACAATGAACTTAAGACTATCTTGTTAAACTTGGTGTGAACATATTATTTACGACGTACCAACATCCGCGTTACACTAACTTTTAGTTATTATTTTATGGTCTGATGTCAAAAGAGCAAAATAGATCGTTTTAGCAGTCCACCACGAAAACTTTGAACATTCGTCTTTAAATGGAATTAAATAAATATGCTAAAATTCACGAAAAGTTACAATCTTATTATGAGGAGTAGGCACACTTAAGTATTTTTGCTATTCAAATCTTTAGCCTGTATAATTTTTTAAGGTACTTTTAATGCAATAATATTTACTATACTTTCTAAAAGTCAGTATTTAAACATCTGATTTAGATATACAAAAACAATCATTTAAATTTAATTAGGAACATCAACTTACGTACTCACCGCAGATAATGTAGTAAGTCAATCAAGTACCTAAATAAGTAATATCACATTAAGTAGGACAACCACGCTATTGTTGAATCAATACTAACATACCTATAAATACAACCATACAATCATGATGTCCTATTGCGCTTACGTTAAAAGCCAAAAGAGAAAAGTTGAAAATATCTCAATCATAACCAAAAACGTTGCATTGAAAGGAAATAAAAATATCTCTATTTCATTGCCCTCCAGTAAATAATATTCAAGATAGTATTTCTCTTAAGTCCACAGTCACAGAGGCTGTGCAAAGAGGAACTGCATACAAGGCTGTGACATTTGCGCTGAGAGCGGTTCACTAGCTCTAGTTGTGCATAAGGTGCGCTTTTATTCATAAGCTGAGCGGTTTGAAATACTTTTAATCGCTAATAAATATAAGCATGAAAAAATATATTAATCTTTTCTTATATTGCCCCTAAGTAGTTGAAAAAACAGAAAAAAAACAGGTATCAGCTTCTTACGCTCATTCGCTTTGATTTGAATGCATGTTGACCATCAGGCATTCACTTAATGACTCAATAGGTAATGGTCTTCGTTAATTACCTTAAATGTATGTATGTATATTCTGACGGTGCTACTAATAAACAGCGCATACATTTTTACATAACTTTTGACAGGAAAATATCATCATTCATCATCATTTACAGCCCTGAGAAGTCCACTATTGGACATAGGCCTCCCCCAACAACCTCCACTCCGACCGGTCGAAAACAGCCTGCATCCAACCGACGCCCGCGAACTTGGCTAGGTCGTCCATCCACCTCGCGGGTGGCCTTCCCACGCTGTGCTTGCCGATACATGGTATCCACTCTAGAACTTTCCGACTACATCGGCCATCAGTTCTTCGAGCTATGTGCCCTGCCCATTGCCACTTTAGCTTGCTGGACCGTTGAGCTATGTCGGTGATCTTTGTACGTCTGCGGATTTCCTTATTTCTGATTCGCTCATGCAGAGAGATCCCAAGCATAGCTCTCTCCATCGCTCGCTGTGCGATCCTGAGCTTCTTTATGAGGCACATAGTTAGAGACCACGTCTCGGCACCGTAGGTCATCACCGGCAGTACGCACTGGTTGAATACCTTCGTCTTTAAGGACTGGGGTATCTTGGATATAAATAAGCTTCGTAGTTTCCCGAACGCTGCCCAGCCGAGTTGAATTTGCCGATTTACCTCCTTCTCAAAGTTGGACTTTCCTAGTTTGACCGTCTATCCCAGATAAACATACTCGTCAACAAATTCAAGCATCGAGCTCTCAACCAGTACAGGAGTGGGCGGCACATGGACATCTTGTCCATGTTCATCTTCAGGCCCACCTGTTGGGAGACTCGATTGAGGCCATCGAGCATTGTGCTTAGATCCTTTAGCGATTTTGCCATGAGCACGATGTCGTCTGCGAACCGAAGGTGAGTGATGTATTCGCCATTGATATTGATGCCGAGTCCTTTCCATTCGAGAAGCTTAAAGGCGTTTTCCACTGCATTGGTGAAGAGCTTCGGATAAATAACATCTCCTTGTCTCACTCCCCTCTGCAAAGAAATCGGCTCAGTGCTCCGCTCCTGTGCTCGTACCGACATGGTGGCATTGCTGTATAAACACTTCAGCACTTCGATATATCGATGGTCAATATGGCACCGGTGGAGAGACTGCCCATGTCTCGATCGAATCAAAGGCCTTCTCATAGTCCAGGAACGCTAAGCATAGTGGCCGATTATTCTCTTCCGTTTTCTGTATAATCTGCCGTAGCGTGTGGATATGGTCTATGGTACTAAACCCTTTTCGGAAACCGGCTTGTTCGGGAGGCTAGAAGTCATCAAACCTGCGAGCAAGATGATTTGTGATTACCCTTGAAATGTATAAATAAATAACCCTTGAATGTCTACAAGATTTAGACATGGCTCAGAAGCGATATGGGTCTATAATTCTTCAGTAAGGCTTTATCGCCTTTTTTAAAGAACAGCACACTTCTGCTCCATGCTTCCAGCGTTACGCCTTCGAGCAGGAAGGAATTTAAGAGCCTCTGGAGAACCTTCAGTACCGGAGTTCCACCCGCTCTTAGAAGCTCTGATGTAATTCCATCATCGCCCGGCGCTTTGTTGTTATTTGTCGTCGTACAGTTGGAACCCACCCGGGGATTCTTAGCACCCCTGGCTCCCGCACTTGACCGGCACCTGTCGGACACGCCAGTGTCGCCTCCGGAGCCACCGGGCACTTGGGGCCTTCCTAGATTACTATCTATCTATCTATCCCTTATATTATAATAGTTTATTATACTCTGAAATCGCAAAAATAGGCAGTTGATAATTCGCCAATCACTTTATATGTTTATCACTTTACTTATCACTTGGATGTTATCATCAACTCTTAAAGTAATATTGATTGATAGTTTTATTCTACAAGCGAGACAACTAAACAGTGTATATACCTATACAGTGACATCTCGTTCTCACAATAGAAACAATTCTGCCGCTTTCAGAGTTCTTTGCAACTATAGATATATACTAATTATGTATCTCTTTTAAACAGATAAGGTTTTATTAATAACAAAAAACTTCTGCTATCCAAAATTTACTTCGCCTATCACTATGTACTCATCCTAACCTAACACCTATATAAACAGTTTAAGATCAAACGCTTTGAATATTTTAACACTAAATCTGAACATTTGATACGTTAGCAATTACTCGAATTACAGGCAACTTAAATTATTGAGTTTACATTTTGCATCAATCTACATACGCGGATATAGGCGAAGGATTACTACAATATTTCTACGGGTACCTACTCTTTACGGTGTCCACATGTAAAAAGTTCTCCCGCTAGCGGCAGCGCGATATATATGTATACAGTGTTTGTGACAGCCAGGCAAATATTGATATGTTGACTTCAGACCATTATTCGGAGATAAATACCAGTGAAAATTTTCGCAGGAAAATTCCAAAATTTTGCGACATTTTTAATTTCTCGAGGAAAAAAATAGTGTGGTTCGTTTAAGTTGGCATTAAATATTGACTTAAAAACAAAATTTTAACCAATGGGCCATTTTAAAAAAAAGCTGCCTACAAAAAAGTTCAATTAACTGATCAACCACAAAGGAGAGTTACAAGCGATCCAAAAAACACTAATGTATGTACAATACCAATAAGCCCATTTAACTAGTCACAGAGACGCCCGATATATTTGACGCGGTAAGCGAACATTGCGGATAATCAAATTAAAAATGCGTTTCCTGCGTGTAACAAAATAACACTGTCTTGTATCTCAAAATAATGGTATTTGTTCAATTTTTTAATATTTGCTTGGCTGTCACACACACCCTGTATACATATAGATACAACCGGTTGTTTTTCAAAAAGGGTTGCCAGAACTGCAAGATCCCATAGTCACGTTTACCATAGCAGGGATAGATGTAAATAATTGGTATCAAGTTGCTAACTCATAGCCTGAGAATATGACCGTTCCTATCCTAGGAAATAATAGCTTACCGGCCCCATTACTACCTAACTAGCAAATGCAAAGCGATAGCAAAAATTGTACAAAATTGTTTGCTTGTCAAATTCGTATTATAAATGAAATTGTATTAGGCGTTACAATTCGGAAGTTCAAACATTCACTATGGGTGCGCCCACCACCGGGCCCTACACCCTCCACTGACCCTCGGATCTGATAACTCATAATTGCGACAACAGGCACTTGCACTAACTACAATCGCCATGAGAAACCAGACCCGAGCACCTAGCATGCAAGACGATACATTGCACTATTCCGAAATCAAAAACTAGATAAATAATCTACATATGTTTCGCCAACAACCGTGGCATCCTCAGGATTATAGAAATCAGTAAATTAGTAAACCACTAATTATTATGAACCTCTAAAACCCAACACATGAGTTATCAGATCCGAGGGTCAGTGGAGGGTGAAAAAACTAGGGCCATAAACGGTGGTGGCGCACCCATAGTGAAATTCGCCCGATTACAAGTATAATGAAAAAATTTTTTTTTTTCTAAGGAACTTTGACAGTTTGTACAATTTTCGCTATCGCGCTGCTTCGGCTTTGCTAAACTTGCTTTTTTGATGTATAGAGTACGTACCCTCGTTAGGTTGAGACGAAAAAACACCTGACCTAACCTACGTATACAAAGACTTTAAAATCATAACCTTTCATGTATCTTTCATGACTTAGCAAACCAAACTTTTACAAAAGATTTTCATATTCATTTGAACAAATAAATAAATTGACCTTTCTACTATCCCCGTACGGGGCTGGAGCGCAATGAACCGCGATTTCATTAAAACTACAGCATGGCATAACGAATATTAATTAGTAAAGTTGCTATCGGCTACTGGGCTATGCTCAGTTATGTGCAGATAGTCAACTCATAATACTTAACACCGAAAAATACAAAAAATATGAATTATGTTCAAATAATCGTAGGTACTTCATAGGTGTGCTTGTCAAGATTAAGGATTGTAAGATTTTTTCGGAGCATTAAGATGTGACGATGATGATCTCCGACCGAATTTCGGCCAAGGCGACCAATCTCTACGGAGATTGGCAAGGTACGCAGGAGATATTATAGTGCACAAGTGTGTGCGCAAACACAGATGCACTCTCTATGCAACGTTACTCTCATAGTCCGGTGGGACGGAAAGCCGACACGACCGGAGAGAGATCAGGCGCAGGACCAACGGTTTTATGTGCTTTCCGTGGCACGAGCTAAGTGACAATTTTTACAACATTAAATTCTGTACATGAAATATTCATTGATACAGGCCCGTGACTGGGATCGAACTTACGCCTCCCGCTTGGAAGGTGCACGTCTTAACCACTGGGCTATCACCGCTTAATTTGTAATAAATGTGTAAATTGTCTCCTGTGCTGGGGCTTCACATCCTACTTATATTATAAACGCGAAAGTTTGTGAGTATGAATGGATGAATGTTTGTTACTCTTTCACGTAAAAACGCCTGGAGCGATTTTAATAAAATTTGGTATGGAGTTAGCTGACACTCTGGATTAACACATAGGCTAATTTTTATCCTGGGAAAATATTTTTATCCCGGATAAGTTAGACCTATTGTTTTTTCTGCAGACCGCGCTGACGAAGTCGCGGGCATCCACTAGTCATATATACATCAGCTGCATCTCGTTCCGTGCATGTTGTAAGAGGCGACTAAGGAATTTAGGGGTATTCTTTCAGGCGATGAGCTAGCAACTTGTCACTGATGTTTCACATCTGACTCTATGCTATACGATCAGTTGCGATTCTGGTAGGTTGGGAACACAGCCCTATGTACCTGTATGTTTATACAGGGTGATTTTTGGTCGTCAACATTCCAGAAAGCTACGGAATCTCCTCATCATCACGATAATTTTTCTCCATGGAAGCATACCTGGGAAGTGTCTGGTTTCTAAAATATTCGGGTCCAAAGTTGAGTAAATAGACTGCGTTTTTCTGCATAAATGCACATTGACGTATGTAGGAAGATTTTTTCATGAGAAATAATTAATATCTGTCTATGAAAGAACTATATGTTTATGCTAACACTGGACACTATAAATTTTGCCCGATCAAGTAATTTTAAAAAAATCATATTTTTTTTTTACATGGTTTCCCAGCATTTTTTGACATAAACTTACTTTATTTGATGTATAGAGTACGTATCCCTTCGTTAAGGGAGGCAAGGAAAAAACAGAATAGCACCACTCCATGTCTGCCTGTGGGTATCGTACGAGGCGATCAAGGGTTCCGGGAGGTGGACAGCAGTGCCTCCCGTGTTCACAACATAGTCCAAAAGTCACACTGCAGTCACCAAGGCGGGTTGGTGACTGCAGTGTGACCAGAGTGGTGACTATGGCCAAAAATCCTCTACGGCAGTAGCCTTATAGCGTGCCCTGGGGGAGGCCTACGTCCAGCAGTGCACTGCAATAGGCTAATCTGTGTATACAAGGTGTTGGTGACAGCCAGGCAAATACTGAAATGCTGAACAAGTATCGTTGTGTTAAGTTATCATCATCATCATTTACAGCCCTGAGAAGTCCACTGTTGGACATAGGCCTCCCCCAACAACCTCCACTCCGACCGGTCGGAAGCAGCCTGTGTTAAGTTAGTACGATAGTGTTATTACTTGGAGGAAATGTATTTTTGATTTGATTATCTGTAATCTTTGCTCTCAGCGCGAATCGCTAATTTTAAAAATTGTTGCGAAAATTTTCAGTGTTTTCCGTCTCAGAATCATGGTCTGAAGTCATAGTATCAATATTTGCCTGGCTGTCACAAACACCCTGTATACATTAGTTACATAATTTATTACATTCCATTCGATGTCCATTTACCGGTAACTTAGCTTTTTTCGCTAAACCTACTTACACCTGAAATTACCACCCCATGTCTGCCCGTGGGTATCGTACGAGGCGATAATTTCCGGGAGGTCCAGGGCCTCCCGTAAACATTCCAAAATACAAACTAATCATAATAAAATCACAAGCATGACGCAAATATATACTAAATGTAGGTAAGTAGAAATAATTAGAAAGAGATAGTGAATTGCGTAATAATGCGTTAGAGCAGTGACCTGGATGTCGGAACGTCTGCAACTGTGTCTGCATGAACGCAGATGTTAGACACTTTTGGTTTTAATTTATAACTCATTTACCAGCAGTATAATTATTTATTTATTTCGCTGGATTTTAGCTTAATATTGTGTATATTATACAGTATAATATTTTTCCTTCCCTATATCTCACGTTAAAATAAATTTAGAACTCGTATTTTAGATTTCCACCAATACGCACTGGACCAGCGTCATAGTCCTATAGTCTCGCCCTTCCCTATTATAGTACAACCGCAGGATGTGTACCAAGGACTACCTTTACCTCTATATATTCTATTTCTCTATTGGGTAAAAATATTTAAGATCAATAACTTTAGTCTTACAGCATTGGTACACCAAGCCACTTTTTAATTATACGCAAAACTAGTTTGACATTTATAATAGAAGCCAAAAGTTGACGACGACTGCATGTGAAAGGTCAAGCTCTAGTGGAATAAGCAATGGCACTTGCAATACGTTTACAATCGCCCATCTAATTTGATAGTGATGTTTGCACATAAAAAATTATCGATATCGATGTTTCTTATTTCTCCATTAAAATAATATGAATGGTGATGATGACTAATAATACCATCACTAATGAAAAATGAGATTGTCGGCTAAAATGATTTATAAAACTATCAATTACAACTTAGGTCCCTTAATTTACGCTATGGAACACTATTACAATTGTAGTTTTATGATACCTTATAGAATAAATAAAAATGTACAACTGTACAACTGTAACTAACATTTAGATTTACCAATAATCTGAATTAAATAAAGTCACGGTTATGGTTAAATATACACCTACTTCGTTTTTATTACATGTCGATTAAATCTTATATTCTTATTCAACTTTAACTAAGAAATTAAAAAACAGGGTTAACAAAAGAAGTATATGACACATTTAAATAAATAAATTATCCTTTAAAATTTTTCTAAATAGGGTAGATTATATTCCTTCGCTAGTTAGGAAAATTCATGCAATATTGAAAATAAATATTTTATTTTTTAATTATCTACAGTCTAGCATATGCATGTAAAATCGAAATGTGAAAGTACACTCAATATAAAATACATGTTTTTTTTCAATATGTTAATCTAAATAGTAACTTATCAGGTTCGTCTTACGTATAACCATTTTCAAAGAAAAATATTATAGCTATTATAAACGCCAGTACCTACTTGTCCATTATTTTCTTAACCTACCTAAGAATAACATGATCTCTTAAAAAATTACGGCCTTGTCATAAATAACTTATCGATATTAGAACAATACATCGATAGCCGCACAGCACTAGTTTACATTTTAATAGATTCGCAGACAAGCACGTCTATAGAGATGTTAAATGTAGCTTTTTATTAGTCTTTGTAATGTACTAGATTATTATTTCTTAATTACATACATTAAGTACATACTATATCCGTTGTTTTATAAGAAGCTCATGTCAAGGTTAAATGTTTTCAGCAATTCAGTTTTAGCACTCATTATTTTATTGGCTTGCCGCGTGGTGCCGGTAGAGTAGAGTTTGTCCCATGCCTGCCCGTGGGTATCGTACGAGGCGATTAAGGGTTTCCGGGAGGTGGGCAGCAGCGTCTCCCGTGCTGACAACATAGTCCGAAAATCACACTGCGGTCACCAACCCGCCTGCCCAGCGTGGTGACTATGGGCAAAACCCCCCTGTGGCAGTAGCCTTGTGGCGTGCTCTGGGGGAGGCCTATGTCCAGCAGTGGACTGCGATAGGCTAAAGACGTTTTGATTGGCTTATGGCAAAATATTAGCTATTACTCGTACATACATAGATACATACACGGGTGAATTCCAGAAAAGCTACAGCTAAAGTTATCGCCAGAGAGAATGACGGACTCTTTAGTCGACTCTTACGACATGTATGGAAGGAGATGCAGCTGATGTATTCTAGTGAAGTCCCGCATCAGAACAGGACATCATCAGCACCAGAATAAATAAATTATATTATTATCATTATAATAGAAAGGGATGCACTACACTAGCCCCAGGCAGTCTAAGCATGTGCGAGAGAGAAACTTATTGACATCGCTGTCACTGTCGCTTTTGGGCATAGATCAATATTATAGTTCAAAGTTGAAATGAAATAAAGTATGAAATCGTGCAAAGTAGTTATGTCATTCTATGTATAAACTGCAAACTTAGGTTTGCCGTCACAGTGGTGGCGCTAGTATCTATTTATTAGTGTTTCTAAAAGGGAATTAATCTGTTAAGGCGAGTACCAGAAATCGCGTAGAAAGGTAGGCTTACGAAAGCCTAACTTCTAATTGTTGTGGTTGAATCAAACAATACATAGAAAATGTTGTTATGAGTTATTATCAACTCGAATACAACATTTGTATCAGTTATATTGTTTTATTTAAGTTATTCTTATTTATATAAGGATAATTTCATTTTTTTAAATTTACGATGTCCTGATTTTAGCTTGAATTCGCTAGTGCTCCTAAGCTATAACGGCGGCGCTTGGAAATATACATATATTATGAAACAAATAATTCAATATTCTTCAGACCTAACATAGAATTTTCAAATGTAAAAATTTTTCATTAAAATAGATCAAAAAACATAAATTTTGAGCGGAAATTAAAAAAGGCCAATACTGATTTGTATTCAATACTACAGTCCTCTTAAACTACAGTCCGTTTTAAAGAATAATAAAATTTCTATGTCTGATTTCGGAACTAAATTTTTTTGTATGCAGCAAATCAGAAAATGTGGTCATACACATAGTACTCGTAACTAGCGCTATGGCAATAGCGGGGATAGGGGTGCAACGAAACTATATGGTGAACAGCACTCTAGTAGGTCCAATAAGGTTCCAACTTTGACCACCGGCATTCGTAAGTATGTAATACCGTTATATTGGTTGTTGGTTGACCCCTACTGTAATGGTGAAGTCGTGAAACTTTATTGAAACGTCCGATTCATGTTGTAAATGCTTTTAAGAAGGAAACAATGACATTTGATTCATTTCCTGTTACCGTCAGTCCTATTTGAAAATGAGTAGTTTATGTTTTAGAAACAAAAACTTCAAAATTTATTTCTCCTATTTCCGGGAGTCATGTCATTACTTAACTTCGAATAATATAGAATCCATACACGAGTATCTGTCCATCTCCTATCTTTTCACGCTAAAACTAATG
Organism: Carposina sasakii; assembly: GCA_014607495.2. Lineage (NCBI taxonomy): Eukaryota > Metazoa > Arthropoda > Insecta > Lepidoptera > Carposinidae > Carposina > Carposina sasakii. Next base: position 2,125,901 of record CP053162.1, read on the forward strand.
CACCTATTTAGCTGAAACAGCTGAGAAAGAATACAGTGTGTGTGTGTGACGCCAGGAAAATATTTAAATACTGAACAAGTACCATTGTTGTGATTTACGACAGTGTTATTATTCGCAATGTTAGCTTTCCACGCCAATTGTACTCGTATAGGGCGATCATGTGACTAGTTAAATAAGTTTATTGGTTTTTGACTGTAATAGATAACTGAGGCTGAACAAGATAGTAGGTAATGATCACTGTGAAGCTGACTCAATGTAAATTTTATCTATCAGTTAACTTATGGCCTATCAAGGTTGGTATAATCTTTTGGGGTAACTCGACCCATCATGGCGTTCGTTTTGTCAATTTTGAGAGTTGTCAGTCATGCATGTACATCTAAGGCATTTCCTAACGCGATGCCATTATGGTTTTCAGCGTATTTGGCATGGCTCCTAGAGTCCAAGTGACATTGAGGATCATGGTCTGAAGTCGCCATATCAATATTTGCCTGGCTGTCACTTCCACCATTTATAAGCTATTTTTATCCGAAAAAAGGTTTTTCGAAAAGATTTTGTTTTTCACTCTTTAGATAATTAATAATTATTATAGCAATTAATAAAGTAAAGTACTTGTTGCAATTCGGCCTGTATGAAGTCAAATAGATAAGCTAATTAACCTTTGTGTAAAAAAACTCTCTAGTGTTTGCATTGTAACCTGTAATAATTAAGTAATCAGTCAAGTCTAGACTAGCCTAGGTAATGAAGATTTCTCGAGTTTTGTTATGCAGTAATGTGTTTTTGTACAGGTCAGTTGTAGGTTCACCTGGAATGTCTCTGTTTGTATGTATGTCATGTTACAAAAGCATAAATAACATTAATTAGATGCTACAAGTATATATATACTACTCGTAGACATATAAATCAGCTGCATATACAGAGTGTAACAAAAAGGGTATGTTAAGCGAAAAGTTATGTAAATAGCCCACTATAGAGAACCTATCCACAAAATTTGAGACCCGAAATCACATGTTTATTTTTCCCGATAGTATGGAGAATTTTTAAATATCTCAGAAATTTTCATACAATCTTGAAAAATAAAAATGTGATTTCGAGTCTCAAATTTTGTAGATAGGTTCTCTATAGTGGGCTATTTACATAGCTTTTCGCTTAACATACCCTTTTTGTTACACCCTGTATAAATAAATATATATAGAAAATTCTGCTTCCTCAATAGCATCAGCTGCATCCCTTTACGTGCATATCGTAAAAGTTGGCAAAGGAAGTCAGGGGCATTCTCTCAGGCAACGAGCTAGCAACTTGTCACTGTCTTTAACATCTGGCCCAACCATGCTAAACGTGGCTGCAGGATCTCCGACGTGATCCTACAGATCTGGCCCCGTCTTTAGGAAAATATCCGTGTGTATACCTATATTACGCATGTATTGATGAATGACTAGTGGACGCCCGCGACTCCGTCCGCGTGGACTACAGAGAAACAAAATGTCGAATTTATCCGGTATAAAAACATTTTCCCGGGATAAAAAGTAGCCTATGTGTTAAGTGAGACCTGTCACAATATATTCCTGAAAACTGAATCGAAATTCGGTTCAGCCGTTTCTGAGATTAGCGTGCACAAACGCACGACAAACAGACAAACCGACAAATAGACAAAAATTTCAATAATCATTAGGTCATAAAGGTCTCCTATAATATTTTTTCTCATATATCTTCCATGTACAGACAGCCATCCGTTACATTTTTATTATATGTATAGATAAGTTAGGCACAATCTGCAGTCAATATTCTTCTCTGATCAATGGAAGCATACCTTTCAGGGTCCAAAGTTGAGTAGGATAAATGCATTTTTTTCACGACTGTCTATAAAAAAACTTACCATATAAATTTCGCACGATCAAGAATTTATTCAACGATGATAAACTTTTATAATAGAGTACGTACTTCGTTAATCCTGTATCGAAAATTTTCAGGAAATATAACAATCAATTAATCAGATTTATAACAATCAATTAATCAGTAGCAATCAATTAAGGTTTCAATACTGGACGGAATCTAACCATCATCATCATCAGCCTATTGCAGTCCACTGCTGGACTAGACCTCTCCCAGAGCACGCCACAGGGCTCTTTCTCCCATTTTTGCATCTAAGATATATTCAACACTGCTACGAAAACAAAACTTGCTTGATGATGCAACAAGAGTTTTAAAGGTGTTGTTTATATATCACGTTATACATGGTGATTGAATGGCATTCAATGGCGCTCTTATGTGACCTTAAGTGTAAACAAGTGCATTAAAGTTAAAAGTAACTTGTGGTATATAGTTCAAGGGCGCAATGTGTGTGGGCGGAGTCAAGATATTATTATGAATGTGACTGCGTCAAAAGATTTCATTTTGCGAAATAATACATTTTGGTATGTATCAGTCCCACCCTGCTTCCTTCTATAATAATGGATTGCTGTGTGGTGTCGGTAGAGTAGAATATCACCACCCAATTTCTGCTCGTAGGTACGAGTATCGTAAGAAGCGACTAAGGGTTTCAGGGAAGCAGCAGCACCTCCCGTACTGACAATACGAGTATGATATGAAGAATGCACAAGTTCCTTCGTCGACTCTTACGACATGCACGAGGAGGAGATGCAGCTGATTGTGTTCTAGTAACGTCTAGTACAGTGGTTCCCAAAGTGGTCCAGGTGGACCCCCAGGGGTGCACAGGAGACTCGGTGGGGATCTACGTTAATGTGAAAAAATTGAGGTTCACAATTAATTTGTATATGGTGTAGGCCTGTAGGGGGTCTACCAGAGCCAGTTACTTTTAAAAGGGGTCTATGAGTAAAAAAAGTTTGGGAACCTCTGGTCTAGTATAACGTTTACCTTATCACAACATATTATGAAAGTTAACAGCTTACGAGTATGCTTACTTCCATTTAGTTAACGTAACATAGGTAAGTAGGACAAAATATAACGGAGAATCAACCGTCGCCAGTGTTGTCACCACACGGAGTGAAGCATTCATAGTAAGCTCGGTAACGTAGTAGGGATGTGTACTGACGCGTTATCCACCCACACATACAAACTATAGTAAGCTCGGTGCCTACCAGAAAATCCGCACACATACACAACGCGCTGCCATTATGATGCTTCAACCTGTGCAGTGACAGCATTACGTCCGTTGTTCTTTATACGTTCATGGTCTCTTCCCGCTGTCAGTCCCTGTGTAGGTAATCTAAAACTACGCAACGAATTATAATGCGGTTTTTTAAATAGATAGAGTGATTCAACAGGAAGGTTTAAATTTATAACTAGGGCCCCTCCAAGGCTTTGCTCGGGTGTAATGTGCTTTCACACGAACGAAGTCCGTGGGCGGCCGCTAGTTTAAAGATAAAATATCAAGGATTCTTTTTAGTCACTGCTGTCTATTTAAATTAATATCCTAATCAACCTCGAAATAAACCAACACTGCGCTTATCAGCAAACCGATTAATTTCGACGTTTGCTTGTGTCTTGTCTGGCACAATGTTGAATCCTCATATCGTGTCCGATGTGCACTTGGCCGAATTATTTTATACAACTTGTCAATAACTCTACAATTAATATGTAAGTCAGTATACACGGAGGCGTGAGTTTAAATAGAAATGCTGCAGTGCGCAAATGGACAAACGGACTGTGCTTGTAATTATAATTTGCGGAGATCTGTGGTATATAGCTAGCTATATTATTTTTAGGAGATCATAATACACATATTCAGTAATAATTAATATATTAAAGTAAATACTCGTAGTCCAAAATAATCACAACGGTATAAAGAGCAATGGATAACTGTGTATTATTGGCGATACTGTGGCTGAATAAAATCAAATTGACAGTTTCAGTCCGTCAATGTATAAATTAAATACTATTATAGACTAAGATAGCTGCACCTTTAGAAACTATAGCCAAAATAGTTGATTCAGTTTTTAGCTGATTCAATGGTCCTAATCTGACCGCATGCAGTCCACCAGATAGCGCCGTGCAAAGTCGGGTTATAGAAAACGGTTTTTGAAAAATTATAACTCGTTTTTGCGCGGCGATATCAAGTCATCTGGTGGACCGCATACGGTCAGATTATGACCATTCTGATCAGAATAGAGCCCTACACCTACCAAACACTGAATTTTGGCGATAGTTTCCAAAAGTGCAGCTCTCTCTTATAATATTATATGTATGGAGTAGCCATAGCCAAAAATGTTTTTAACACACGTCTCCTTTTTACTCATTTTTACATAATTCTTAGAAATATTTGCAAAGAGACAATCTATCGTAGCATCTTGCCTTTGTGGTAAGATATCAAGTATTTCATATATTATGCAATTTATAAAACACAATGTCCTTGCTAGTAGATCAGACTTTAAATAAAATTGGTTAAAATCATTGCTATAAGAACCTACAGTTTTATTATCTCATCCGTTGTACTCGTACTCTAGCAGCCGCCCACGATTTCATCCGCGTAATTTTAGATTTCCCGTTTTTCCTGTTCCCGTGGGAATTTCGGAAAAATCCTTTCTTATGGGATATCAATGTCATACAACGAATACCCCCTTCAAGTTTTAGGTCTTTAAGGTCAGCTGTAATATAAAATCGCAATCTAAAATACTGTTTATGTGGTAACCACAAGTTGGTATATAAAAATGTTATTAATGTGTTTTTACCACCAAGACCACATCGTGACAGTTTCTTCCTTGTACTGAGTATTGTACCAATCAAGTGTATTTTTGATATAACTTAATCTCATTGATAAACAATATTACTTTTGCTTTCTAATTTATGGTCACCCTGCAAAACAAAGCGATAGCAAAGTGATAGCGTAAAATGAAAAAATCTAATACAAGTTACGTAAAGGTGAAGTTAGAGTAGAGCATTTACTTGTAACAGAAAATCGAGCCGCTCTATAGGGTGTTTTTTCGTTGCCACCCTTAAACGAAGGGTACGTACTTTTTACATCAAATAAAGTAAGTTTATGCCAAAAAAAAATGCTGGGAAACGATGTAAATTAAAAAATAATTATTTGATCGAGAGAAATTTATAGTGTCCAGTGTATGCTAGTTTTAGACAGATATTAATTATTTCTCGTGAAAAAATCTTGCTACTCGCGTCTATGTGCATTTATGCAGAAAAACGTAGTCTATTTACTCAATTTTGGATCCTAATGTCTTGGGAACCAGACACTTTCCGGGTATGCTTCCATGGAGAAAAATGATCGTGATGATGAGGAGATTCCGTAGTTTTCGGGAACGTTGACGACCAAAAATGACCCTGTATAAATAATACGTTATAGTGTATCACCCTTCACGAAATAGACTTGCTTTGGAAACTGAGCTTTTGCCTGTATTGTACCATTCGTGAGAACGTTACATTACAAAGCAATGCTCGAAAAAATGCTCTACTAACCTAACCTAACCTTCATAAAAAACCGGTCGATACAGATGTAAGGAGAAGAAATTTAATCAGTAAACAGATGTAAGGAGGAGCGTGTATATATCTATTGGCCGTAATCAGTGATCTAATCCCCATACACTTGACAAGGGTGACAATAAAGCAAATTCTTTAAATGTCTTTCGAAAGTTTATTGCAAATACATGTCTTAACATGTTTGAATGTTGATTACCTTAATTCTATATTACCTTCAAACTCAATTAAGCACGTAATTTGAGGCTGTAGTAACAAAATAATACGTAAGAGTTGGTAATTAAGAAAAGGTTGTTGGTTCCGTAGATTCCCTACAGTAATATAAACTTGATTTTGCTTTCTCTGGTGTAAATATTTAACTTTTTAAAGCCGAGTTTCCAGTGGTCAGATATTAGGTATATCTTTTTTAAGGATAAAGTTGATGGATGTTTCTATCTTGGTCAAGTTTAAGAAATAGACAGTATCTATTTTTTTTTTTCAGTATTCTTTACCTATTAAAAATCTTCTCTTACAATAATAAGGGAACTCGATCGATAGATGAAAAATCGAATATCTATACATACATACATATAATCTCGCCTTTATCCCTTTTGAACATCTATCGAAACTATAAAATCCATTAAATAAAACTTACTTTGCTTTTATTTTGCAAAGATAACAGATTTTTTAGTATAAATAAAATTTAGGTAAGTACGCCAAACATTTTATACTGAAAATATTTTTTATTTAAATAAATGATAAACTATTCACACTAAAACTTTTTACATTATTATAACTATGTACTTTATCATCATCATTCAGCCTATTGCAGTCCACATGCTTGACCTCCCCCAGGGCAATTTAGGGGTATTTGCCCATAAAAGGCTGGTGACCGCAGTTTGTATTTTGGACTATACTGTCAACACGGGAGACGCTGCTGCCCACCTCCCGGAAACCCTTAATCGCCTCGTACGATACCCACGGGCAGACATGGGGTATATTGAAGACATACTTTATATAGAAGAAAAAAGCCTTTAACATGTCTTGAAATTGTTACGGTATGAAACAGTATAAAATTTCCATACGTTAATAATGATTACGGAACTCTAAAGCTCCTTCACAACGCGATGAAGATGCACAAGTAGGTATTTATATTGACAGACTCTAATTACATACCGTTACGTTACGGTGTGGTACAAATTAAAATATATTAAGAACTAGGTATTCGATATATCACAACCTACTCTTGCTTCTCTTTATTTATAGGTATGTCAAATTTATATTATGTTAGTTTTTATTTTGTTAATAGTGGACGCCCGCGACTACGTCCGCGTGGCCTACAGAAAAAACAAAATGTCGAAACTATCCAGGATAAAGACTAGCCTATATGTTAAGTGAGGCCTGTCACAATATATTCCTGAAAACTGCATCGAAATCGATTCAACCGTTTCTGAGATTAGCGTGCATGAACGCACAGACAAACCGACAAACAGACAAAAAATCCAAAAATCATTGTTTTGGGTACTATTGCGTTGATAAAGGTCTCCTATAATATTTTTAATATTTTAATTTTATTATATTTTTTCTCACATATCTTCCATGTACAGACAGCGATCCATTACATTTTAATAAAAGTATATAGAGATAGGTATATCGAATTATCATAAAATAATCCAAAATAACAGCTCAAAGAACCGACGGCTGATGGAGACGAAAATTTCTAGAGTGGCTACCACATACCGGCAAGCGCAGCGTGGGAAAGCTACCCGTAAGATGAGATGGACGACCTAGTCAAGATTGGGAGTATCTGATGGATGCAGGCTGATTCCAAAGGCGGATTTAAAAGTTCCCACGGTGCGTGATTTCGCGGACGGGCGTGGACGCGCCGACGGCCACGGACAGACGCGCACCACGGACGCGTCTGTATTACCACGGACGCTCCATTTCCCACGATCCGTGGTGCGGACTGGTGCGCGTCCGTCCGTAATATCACGCACCGTGGGAACCCACCTTAACAAGTTACATTGCACTTCCAATTTTATCATTTTCCTTTAACTTAGACCACAGGGTCAAGGTTCAAATCCAGTTATAAGCTGCCTTAAATAGGTTTAATGAAGTGTTTGGCGCTACTAGCCGTGTTGTAATGTTAAATAATTAACATTATAAAAGTTTGGGCAATTACATACATGTGTCGAGGATAAGTTTATTGAAAGTTTAGCAATGTAACTAACTATAGAGTGTTATTATAAACTAGCGGCCGCCCGCGAATTCGTTCGCGTTAACCCATTTTTACCATTTGCTACGCGATAAAAAGAACACATCCTCCAAGTTTCAGGGATCTAGAACAAAAGTTTCAGGATTAGCAAATCTCTGTTTCAAAATAAAGTAGAAGCACAAGCCACGTTTATCGCAGAGGGGACAAGTGTAAGCGACCAGTGACAAGTTGCTAGCTTATGAGAGAATGCCAGAGTTCCTTAGTCGACTCTTACAACATGCACGGAATGAGATGCAGCTGATGTATTCTAGTGAAGCCCCGCATCAGCAAGGATAGAGAGCAAACCACCAAAAATAGGATAAGTAGGACTAGAAGATTAAAGAAACGATCTTACACGGATCTAAAATTCTAGACATCAAGGTTACCTAAAACTCTGCACATTCTAACAATTGGCAACAATTATTACGCAACGGCATAAACTGATTCCTATTTCGTGACATGCTCAGGACATGCCTATCTGTGGCATGTGCTCTAAATCCTATCATAAGTTCATCTTCTATACCAACTTATCCATTCTGCAAGCGATGGCGCTAGTTAACACGTTACATTAGATTTTTTCATACTTCTCTATCTAGTTCCAAGAGTGGCTACTGTAGAATTAAGTTGGCAACTCCATAAATTTTATAGCGAAGTAAAAACAAACGTATTTGTTAGACGACAAAGTTTAAACTGAATTTTGTTAGCAATATCAATACGTTTGAAACGCTCGTTGAAAATGAAACTGTAGTATTAAGATTTATAGTTGATTTTTCATTAAATATAGTTGTCGAGTAAAAGGGTATTGCCTCGAAAATACCTAATTGCTGATATCAATTTCTGCGACGATTTTGCACTAAACCCGTTACACACTATAAATTTTAGTATCTAGGTAATATAAGTTATTATAATTTTAGATTAACTAAACCTAAAACTGGGTCTAGGATAGGTCTGAAGCTATAAACAAGATGAGCATAGCGGCGCGCATGAGTAAAATTATTATCTTCTGCCAATAATAAAACTGTAACTACAGTTTGTCGGTACTTTGGATATAATGGCAGTAAAAAATAAGGGGCCCTTTGAGAGCCAATAGAAATGAAAACTACGAGTATTTAGGACATTTAAGATTTTTTGGCTGTCTTTATGTATTTTAACTGTCTGCATGTTTGTTCGCGCATCACGCTCTTTCTGGCGTAGTTGAGAAAAAAATTAATGTGGTTTCTATTTTATAGAAAACTGGTACGACACTTTATTCTATTCACGCTTCACGCTGACAAAGTCACCAGTCTACTAGTTTTAACATAATCATATCTTATTTGATTAGCGAGATTAATGAATAATAATAATAATAATTAAAGAATGCAATCATCTAGGATTCAAAATGTTTTCAGACCAAGTGGATTTGGATAGATAGATTCGCATTATTAGGCATTAAAACTATCGATCGAGCTAAAATTTCATAAAATTAAATTGCAGTTGTTTCTACACATCTGTTACCCTGTTACTTTTCTTCTATTTTCGTCACTTTTGCTGGAAGAAATGTCTTGAAGAGATAAGTACGCCATTGTGCATTTCTCCTGTTTACCTACTGATTACATGTAATATTTTTGCTATTAGATTTAATTGTATCGTTTTATACGTGGCGAAAAGATTTCTTTCATATATGAGGAAAACTGTGACATTTAACTTTTAGTTCTTACGTACAGAAATGCGAGGAAAGTATGGTAAGTACAGGTACTTAGCCTAATAAAGTACAATATTACGATATAAAACACATATGAGTCAATATAACCAAGTAACATATATACGTCAAACGTTACATAAATTTATAACATGTCTAAAATAAGGTGTAAAATAAAGCCATAAACGGGGTTACTAAAGAGTGTATTGATCTTATAAACTCTTGAAGAAAATGCAGAGTGTGTAGCCGTACCCGTGTTATGGTAGTTTCTCGAATAACCAATTAAAATGAGAAGGTTGAGAGTGGAAAATGTCTGATCGCTCATATTTGTGTCATTCACGAAGACATGCCTCTCCGTTTTTCCCAACTGCGCCAGGAGTCTTTCTTACTTTCTTTTTTGGTACGCTATGAAAAACGGCTGAATGCATTTGAACTTGAGAGGTGTCATTTGATTCGTCTAATGGCCAATTTCAATACGAGATATCAAAAAGAATCTCGGATCTATTTATTCCTTATATGAAATTTTGTATGAAAACAATTGAAGATTAAATCTGAGATATGCAAAAAATCTCAAGATCAGTATAGAAATTGGCTGTAAGTCTCGAGAGTGACACTGGGAGGGTAGATAGATATTCTTGTTCAAAATTCACTCTCCTCTATCCTTACCTCTATCATATGACACATAAGCATGAGGGAGACCACTAACAAATATTATGTTCTTCTCTCCAACCGCAGGCAATTTTCCCTCACATAATTTGCAAATGTACTTGAGTAACATACATTTATAATAACATTAGAGACTTGCTCGCGGTAGAATTTCTTAAACAAGCTTTGTACATATCTCTTTTTGTAAGTTAAAACGGATCTATTTACATTTTGTTATCGTCCAGTATTTAAAAAAAAACTATCTATTTTTGTAATGTCATAATTTTATGGGAAGATTTTTGCCCTCTTAGCAAATCATATCTGAGCAAAAACATTCATATCAAACGAACTGACCAAGAAAACTTTCCCAAAAGTTCACACCATCAATATCAATGTTTATCGAATAAAACCTTTCAACTATCGATTTATTAGATAGTAATCAAGCGATCGATTATAAACGTCCAATCCATTGTAATACAGTCATCGCTTCTTTTGTTATCTCTACGCGATCTTCACGATCTGCAAATTTATCTGAAACATTAGGTGTGGCGTTAACGTCGATATTATCATATTTAGGATTGTAGTTTAATGGAATGATAGCTTTAGTTCCAGTTTCGTCCACCTGATGAAATAAGTTTGTTTCGGTTGTTAAATCATCAATGTTTGACAAGAGACCTATTTTGTAATGTGAGGTAATATAGTTTTGTTGATGGATTTGATTGGAATTTCAATAATTTTAACCGTAACCTAGCAGTGGCAGGTAAAGACATTGATTAAGTGACGTAATGACATTCCGTCTATTCAGAATAACTCGGCAACATTTCGCACTGGATTCGTTACTGATTGCTTGATTCTTGTATTTGTGCCCGAAAAGTGGTGGTAGGCTCGCCCCATATGGACTCACCACATGGACTGAGGTTGACTAGTGAAGTGGACGTATGACATCTAAAAACATAACGTACATAAATATACAGACGACTGTGTACCCAAAATAGCCAGAGCCAGCAGCCAGACTGCTGGATCACGGAGGATATCCAATAGGCACGTTTAGCATAACGGGGACAGATGTAAATGATCAGAACTAGCTTATCGCCTAAAAGAGCGTCCTAGAGCTCCATAGCCGACTCTAACGACATGCACGGAAGGAGATGCATGCAACTGATATATTCTAGTGGAGCCCTGATGCACAGGGCATAGATATTAATTAAGTACTAGAAATTCTTTGTAAGCGCTTATGCTCATACTTTTTTTTTCATTTCGATTGCGTAAATTACCTAATCGATTTAAATAATATACGTAAAATTAATAATAACTAATTCATGTTAATTTAGCCTTAACCTTATGCTGAATATTTAAATACTGGTAGAAACTAGTACGTATTTTTGGACATAAAATAACTGTCATTAGATGCAGGTCGCTTCCAAACTTAGTAAGCCGCGTTGTTCTAAGCCAGGGGTCTCCAAACTACGGCCCGCGGGCCAAATCTGGCCCACCAGTGCCATTAATCCTTAGGACTGGTGTCATCAAATTGGCCCACGACAGCCAATGTTTTACAGTTGTTACTATTACTGTGATAAGTTGAATGGAAGAGAAAGAAAACCCAGTATGATAATTACTCGATTTTATTTACTTGCAAGGTAAAACTTTACGATAGAAATGATGACGCAGAAAACTCAACTTAAGTATCTAAGCTTAAGGATTTTCATAACTAATAAATAATTTATATATACAGTGTATTCAGTACACTATCAATAGTAATTGAAATGCAAAAAAGCCTATGTTTGCTTAGGTGGGCAGAAAAATTAAATTTGTTTTGGCCCTTGGAACATACCAAAAAAAATATATAATGGCCCTAAGGCTTCAAAGTTTGGACACCCCTGCTCTAAGCTTAATTCCAACCGGTCGCATAGATAGTATAATTGATATCCATGTCGCTTATCTTTAGGCATTTGAGGCGGTTTACAAAACTCGTTTATATAAACCACATGATAAAGCAAGTGGTTAAAAACTTACAATACCAGCCCCCTAGTATGACCACGTATCGTGAATATCGTATCGTCTCTATACAAAATTCAACATGGCGGCTATATTTATCGTCTTTTGACAGGCTAAATGTCGATAAATCGGTTTATCATATCTTGTATCGCAGGTCATGTGAAAAATGTGCTATGCAGATTTTTTATTATATTATGAAAGCTTGTACATATAGGTATTTATTGTTTCGGTTATCGTGTACCATCATGTATTTAATAAAGCAGGTAATAAATAGCTTGAATATTGGAGTAATTTCTCAGTGTTATAAATTTTAGGTAACGTGCTCAACGAAAACCCTTATGTTTTCACAGGAAACCCAACCCTTATTGTCTAGGGCATAAAATCCATTAACATGAGAACACGTAACATATTTAGTTTAAGTAATATTTTACGTCATTAACTGTAAGGTGCAGTCCTTGCATAAAACCTAGTCGTGATCGTTCGAAATCCAACTTTGAATTTAAACACGAAGACGCACATTCGCGGATGTGTGAAGGGACGTTTGAACGTCGAATTCCGATCCAATATCATTCGAATATCGAACACAGTTAGCAGTATAAATTGCTGGCAGATTCACATGATAGTCACATTTTACTATCATCTCCCGGAGAGTAACCATCGCAGCCATGAAATACGTTAGTTTATTTTGTGCAATATGAGTGATTTAGTATTTACCTTTCTATTTATTCACATGTCACGAAAACAAGTGCTATCTTAGTGGGTTACGAAAATGCATTTATTTCGGTTAAGTGGAGTCCTTTCGTGAGGTTTAAAGAGGTGGAGTGAGGATTGTTAGTGAAGTGTGAAGTTTTGAAGAAAATAATAGTTTATAGTGAAGTAATTTAAGTCAGTGTGATCTAGTTTAGTGCGGTTTATTGACAGCATATCCCGGAGTAAAATAAATGCTAACGTTGAATAATAAAATAACATTTCTATCATGTGCATACTCGTATAGGAGGATTTAGGTGGGATCACAACCCCCAAGTTCGATGTTCCGCGCTTTTGCTGAAGCCTATTGATAATGAGCAATCAATTATGAACATGCACGCTCAAAATCGATCAATTAACCATCTGTAACTAATTTTGGTAGTTTCAAATTTGCTATTATCTTTAGTAGCTATTACTTTAATAGACTTCAAAACTAACGTTCATTGTGAGTACTCGTAACTAGTAAGACCATAGAAGCAAAGCTCACATTGATTGAAAGGAAGGACTCACTTAGGACTTGGATCGAAATAAACGCATTTCTTCTTTAATTTACATCAAGTAACACATTCTCTGTTCTGTACTGACGCAGAGCTTCACCAGAATAATCAGCATTTCCTTCCGCGCATGTCGTAAGAGTCGGCTTCGTCAAACCTAAGCTAACTCTGGGGCGTTTCTTCAGGACATAAGCTAGTAACTCAAATCATCACTTATCATTTACATCTGGCCCCATTCTGCTAAATGTGACTGGAGCATCTCCTTCGTGATCCTATAGTTCTGGCTACCCTATGTCGGGAGCACCAGCCGTGTATGTATGTATGTATGTACATAGCACGGAAGTAAGTCTAGTGTATATTATCTCAATATGATACCACCTTAACCTCACACAATATGATAAATAGCCTTGTTTCTCTAATTTTTACAGCTAATTATCCTAACCCTGGTCTCAGTAGCTGCAGCAGCTAAACTGGACAATGTCTACCTCCCCCCCACTTCTGAATCCTCGGGAGGAGCAGCCGCTGGTCTTCAAACACCCTTCGGACCTGGAGAGAATGCGAGGGGATCTTCCGGAAACTTCGGATCCTCTTCATCATCAGCTCAGGCGGAGATCCTAAGATACGAAAACGAGATAAATGAAGAGGGATACCATTATGCTTATGAGACCAGCGATGGTACCAAAGCTGAGCAAGAAGGTAAGTTTCAGAGAGTATAATCGTCATAGTCGTGTGTTGTACATAAAACATTTACCCTGATACCCACTATACCATGGCGCCACTATCTATGTAAGATTACCACAGATAATATAACAGCATAGCCATCTATCGCAGACGTAACCAAAGTTTAATACAAATCCTGGAACGCGATATCGAAGTCTCACAACAGTTGGTATATACAGGCTGATTTTTGGTCGTCAACGTTCCCGAAAACTACGTAATCTCCTCATCATCACGATCATTTTTCTCCATGGAAGCATACCTGGGAAGTGTCTGGTTTCCAAAATATTAGGGTCCAAAGTTGAGTAAATAGACTGCGTTTTTCTGCATAAATGCACATAGACGCCGCGTAGCAGGATTTTTTCACGAAAAATAATTAATATCTGTCTATAAAAAAACTAACATGAACACTAGACACTATAAATTTCGCACGATCAAGGAATTTAATTTTTTTTTTCAAAAAATGGATCCAGTGGGGCCGAAAGCGCTTCCCTTTTCACCACTATCACAACATAACATACTTTATACTAATGATGGCTTTCCACCAGAGATGTGCTATGCTACGTTGTTACGGATGCGTGTGATATCCTCCTCATCCTAAATCATCGGAATATTGATGTCAATGAATTTGATTAGTAGAGAGATATATCAAACGCATCCACAGCAACATAGTAATATAACACCCCAGGTGGAATCGCATGCAAACGGCCCCATGATTACCTAATTTATAATAGCAAAGCCGAAGCAGCGCGATCGCGATTCGCGATGTGTGGGGGGGGGGGGCGCGGGAGGACGCCTCGCGCTCGTTGCGCGATATTAGTCATAATCAGTGGTCGGAGTAGGTATATTGATTTTACATACTTGCGTCATGATATCATAACATGGACATGCGTTTTTTCCGGAATGTACCGGAGTTTCCAAAAATTTGGTAAATAGAGTAATAAAATAAAAAACCATACGTAACCAAACAAAATTGTTTATTGTTAATACAAATAATCATTATTACAATTTTATTAAAAACAATTATTTTTAATCCTCATCGGTTACAATTTCTACATTTTGTTTTTCTGTCTCTATACAATTAAAATAAATAACTATAATTTTTTCAATATTTTCTAATTTTAAGCTATTTCTTTTAACATCTAAGATCCATTTGTATGTGGAAAATGATCGTTGATCCGGAAACTTGGAGGCGTATCCATATTCACATATACGTTTGATGTCGATGACCTTAATTCAATATACCTACTCCGACCACTGGTCATAATCATAACGAAAATTTATAAAGACTAGGATTTCGCATATATTTTGACCGCTCTACACCAACCGGTCCCCCGATTACCTAATTTGCAATAGCAAAGCCGAAATCCTAGGCATTATAAATTTTCGTTATAAACCACATTGCGCCGACTCCATAAATAAAGGGATACCATAAATAAAGGGATACCATAAATAAAGGGATACCTACTCGTAATAGCAGGAAGATGATGACTTGTGGGCACGTGGTCCACATGGATAAATGGTGGTAATCAAAATAGTCATGTCGTTTCAATGACATATCAATGGTTACACGAGTCATGTATCTCGTCAATGTACCTATTATCGTTTAAAGCTGTGTCGTGACGTAAACATGTGTCAAGCCTCGCAATTTAGAGATTTGGTTGTTCCATATAAACTTTAGTACGTATTGCACGAAATTGTATGAAAAATATATGGATTTTTACACGATTTCACATTCAAAGTTAGGTCCTAGAGTCAATTTCCTTGTCTGGTGTTAGGTTAGGTTAGCCATCTAATCTTAAACCTTTTAATAATAATATTCTCTAACAAAAGTCGTATGTGAAATATTCTTAAAACGATTCACCTTTACTGTACTTTAAATATAAACATTGCAATAGCTACATACATACATAGGTAAGTACCTTTAGTAATTTGTTGTCAGTAGACATGATGGGTACCTATCATGTAGGTATCACAAATTGAAATCTACTAAAAGTGACCTTTCAAAATGGCTCCACATTAATTTGCCTACACTTGGCCCTTCACAGGTTGTCAGAATTAATCACAATCAAAACATTTGTAATGCTGGAACTGTAATAACGAAACAAAAGGTTAACGATCACTGCTATAATCTCTGATTATCGCGTTATAATTAACAAAAGTCAAACAGTTGAGGCCATAAGGTTCTACGTACTTTACATTTAAGATTAATTACATGTAATGAAAAATTAGGTAGGTAATTTATGTTTTCTGGGGAGGTGGGTAACAGTGCCTCTCGTGTTAAGAGAGTTTGTAAATCACACTGCGGTCACCAACCCGCCTGCTCAACTTGGTGGCTATGGGCAAAAACCCCCTAAGGCAGTAGCCTTGTGACGTTCCCTGGGGTAGGCCTACGTCCAACAGTGGACTGAAATAGACTGATGTAAATTATAGTGATTGGGGACTAAATAATCATATGAAGTATTTAGACGTTGTGAAACAAGGGAAAGTAAGTTTAATTCATCCCCTGCAGCGAATGCTAAGCTTAAAGAAGCAGATTCAGGGGCGTTAGATAAAAACATCAAGCTTAACTTGTTTCCTCTTTACATACTCTTTTCCCAGGTCAAGTCATCCCTGGACCAGCACCCGAGGAAGGTTGCCTCAAGGTGTCAGGGTCGTACTCCTACATTGGAGATGATGGCCAGACCTACTCCATCACGTACACCGCTGACGAGAACGGTTACCACGCTGAGGGTGCCCATCTTCCTACTCCGCCTCCAATCCCTGAAGCTATCCTGAAGAGTTTGCAGCTTACGGCTGGAGGATCAGGTAAGCTTCAATAGCAATACAGCCTTCAGAAACCACTCCTGCCCCCCTAGCATGACCATGCATCGTGGATATCGTATCGTACGATATCGTATCGTCTCCATACAAAATTAAAATTGGCGGCTATATTTATCGTATTTTGACAGGCTAAATGTCGATAAATCGGTTTATCATATCGTGTTTCGCAGGTCATGCTAGGCTTGCTGAGTAAAGGCATCTTCATCACGCAATGCCATTGTTTTCTGATGATGCCCAGAAGTTAAACCCCTTATTTGATTGTAATACACAATTCTCGTTAATGTAAATTTGCGAAACATTTCTCTTAAGGAGTTTCATTTCATTAGCAGATAAAAGTGCATACATATAGACACACACGGCTACGCTCTCGAAACGGGGCAGTCAAAACTGCAGGATCACATAGGAGATTCCACAGCACGTTTATCATTCGGGGACAGATGTAAATTGACAAGTTGCTAGTCTATCGCCTGAGAAAATGCCCTAACTGTTTATAGTCCACTCTTATGATATGCACGGCATGAGATTTAGGTGGTATATTTTAGTGAAGCCCCGCTTCAGCACAGAATCGAGATAAATACCAGACGTTTTTTATTGTTTTTCAGGACAATACGACAGCAAGAAGAGTAGCTACGATGCTGATGCCGGATATTAATTAGATTAATTTAAGTAGCTATTTATATTATCATAAAGGGTCAAAATCCTTAAGAACAAAGAAGTTGTAACTGAAAATAGAGTCTACACATTTAATACCTGTTTGAAGCCAATTCCTTCCTATTACTCTTAAGAATAGAATAGGTTTTTATTTAAAGATAATACACAGTTATGATAGCAACAATGGAAGAAAGAAGACAAACAGGGTAGAAACATAGAAACCTGAATTTTATTATTATTGTTATTGATGCAATTAGAAAAAATTACAAGAGTCTCTTTTGTAGATAAGTTACACTATGCGTCTAACTGATGTCGGCATGCTGAAAAAATCCGCCGGCAGCGAATGTGTTAACCTATCCCTTTAATATATCCTTGTAGCGGAGAAATCCTAGAACGCGATATTATAATTTTAAAATATTTAATACCTTATATTCTTTGTAACATCACGATATTTCCAAGATATTGAGGTCCAAAGTTACATGAATATTAGCATTTTTTTTTAATAAATCCATCTGGAAACAGTTAACAAACATATTTTTAAAGACATCATATTAATATTTAAAAATGTTAGTTTTTTAGGTACATTTGTCAATCGAATACAATGCTTGCAATATTTTTTATATTACAGGCCCCTAGCATGACCACGCATCGTACGATATGGTATTGTCTCTATACAAAATTCAACATGGCGGTTATATTTATCGTATTTTCGACAAGCTAAATGTCGATAAATCGGTTTATCATATCATGTTTCGCAGGTTATGCTACTTGGGCAGATCGAAAAAAGATATTTGCTTCAAACAATTATTAAAAGAAATTACTCTTATGCAACTTGGATTTACTAGAAAAACCATCACTGTGATAAAGAAGGAGAGGTTACTTCTACCTTATACTGAAGCAGCCATAGCGGCACTGGTTACCAAAAGTGCAGCCAAGTATTATCTACCTACCTAGATAAAGTACATTCATAAGTAAAAGTAAAAAAAACGCCTCTTCATTCATTTTTTTTTACTTTTGTCATTCAGGTACTTTAAGCTCTGCAGTTCTATCGGCTATCTATGTTGACAGTTAATTGTCATTACCACTCTTTAAAACTTAATGAACTGGAAGAGACATGTATCTCTGTGTAGGAAAATTTTCTTTAAACAAGGCATTATGCCACTTCCATTTGTTAAGTTCCATTGAGTGATATGAACTGTCAAAAAAAGATAGCCGTTACGGTTTCCTAGGATAACGGTGCCGTCATATAGCGCCCGTATGTATACAAAGCCACGCCCTCTTTAAGGTGCCGACATGTGGAATATACCTTCGCTATAGGCCATCGCTATACCAGGAAACCAAAACTCACTTTTAGTATGCACTAAATTTTTAATAGACCAATTTTAAAAACTAATGTGTGAATGGACTTAACGGCCAGTGTTTTTAGTTGTAATATGTTAATGTTTTTGTATATTTTAAAAAATAAACTAAAAATTCGTAAAATAAAAAAAAACTTTTATTTATACTTACCTACTCATGTTAATTTTAGTTAGGTAATTTTCCTTTTAACCTGACATTGCCAGTAGGAGGATTATGTTAATAATGTTTTAATAATGTGTAAACTCCATTTTTCTTCCCGAATTTAGTGTGATAGATTTATCCAGGATAAGACAATTTTAGAGGTTTATACAATATTGTCTGTGGTCATCATGTGGTTCTATCGGCCCTCGGTGCTCTGCCTACCCTGTAAGGGATAAAGGCGTGATTATACGTATATATGTATATGTCTGTGGTCTAACTTATCTAACACTTTCCGGGAAAATGAGCTATTACTAAAATACAAAATTTTCCGCTATAAATAAAACTACATTGAATATAATTTGTTTAGTTACCGTGCTGAACTATCACACCATACACCATACACACCTCATTTTATGTACTTTGGCTACCCGATTTCGAGAACACAGCAGTGTCTATATTTATAAGTATGTATTTAGTTAGGCACACACAAACCTCAACGGTGTTATTACATAAGAGCCCCTAAAGTTAGACTCGATTTAAATATGACATTTGACAGCAAAATGTATCCGTCGTAATTTAGGCAATGTTTCGCTTAAATGATGCTTATATTCTTTTGTAATAACACCGCAAAGGTTTAAGTACTGTTTTTGTTTCATACTCCTAAGTGCCGATTTTTCCAAACGTCAGATAGGCGTCAGTCTCTGACAGGCGTCAGAGAAATAAAGTTGATGTTGTCTTTCTCTAAAACTTGATAATGATAGAGACAGCATCAACTTTATTCTTCTTAGGGCCGATTTTTCCAAACGTCAGATAGCCTATTAGAGGAATAAAGTTGATGCTGTCTCTATCATGATCAAGTTTTAGAGAAAGACAGCATCAACTTTATTTCTCTGATGGGCTATCTGACATTTGGAAAAATCGACCCTTATAGGTATATCTGACGTTTGGAAAAGTCGGCTCTATAAATGTATTTATTGTAAAATTAAATAAATAAAAAATGTTACCGTTATCCTATTTATATAAGGTCTATTTAAAATTTGTGATTATCTTTTGACACGAAACTATTATAGGTAGGTAAAAAGAAACAACTTTCACTATGGGACCAACTTCGAAATATTGAAAAAAAAATCAGCTGTTCCATACAATCTCGAGCAATTAGGTACTGCACTGAAATGTATGGAACAGCTGATTTTTTTTGTCAATATTTCATAGTGGGTTCCATAGTGAAAGTTGTTTCAGGTTTACTTTTCTAATATGTAATCGCGAACTTTGAATCTTGTATCAACTCCATTTTACTCCCCATAAGTTCATAACTTCATATGACTCATCATAACTTCTTGACATCATCAGAATTGACATTGGATCAACACCATCAGATATCAGGATTAACAGTTAAACGTTCGTCATGATTAAGTTTAACAATGATCCTATATTTAACTGGTAGTTACAGTTAAGTATACATTCAGCAAGTTAAACAAAAAATATGGACCGGCATGTGCTTGCACGTTAAGAAACAAAAAAACTTTAAAAAAATAAGGGTATCAATAATAAGTATGTACTGGCAAAACCTCAAGTGCTTAAATGTAAGCACTACACAATAACGGAAAACCAAGTTATGGAGAAAATTTTTAGGTACATAATTTTTTGTGGTTTGCTGAAGAAACCTCTGTATATGCATGCCTTTGTACATACCAATGTATACTGTTATAAAATGTAGATACTTATTGCACATAATAATAGATAAGAAAATTACTTATAAACATCCAGGTAGGTAGATCTCGTCCACTTATTTATTATAATCACAGGTCATATTTGTGGCCTACTAGCACTATGACACACTTCTCTTATTAAGTACGAACAAAATGGCAAGTGCTTTTTTCATGATTCATCTAGCCTAAGTTGCGGGTCGATAGTGTTACGAACGTAAAGAAGCTCGTACTTAGCCCCAAGAAGGACTTTTCCATCTACACGCGTTGAAGACATGCACATCAGCGCATTGCAGTTCACTGCTGGACGTAGGCCTCACCCGGCACGCCACAAGGCTACTGCCATAGGGAGGTTTTGTCCGTAGTCACCACGCTGAGGAGGCGGGTTGGTGACCGCAGTGTGATTTTCGGACTATGTTGTGTTGTTTAGGGCTTTTAATTTTCACTTCGCACAGTCAGTCGCGGTCGGATCGAATTCCACTTATTAGCGCTCATTGGGCTTACTATGTAAGCACAGCGATCACAAGACTTGCTGATCGATAGGTCATCCATGGATAAGACGGGGCATCCCCAAACACATAGCCACGGATTCTCCAGGGATCGCGGACCACAGGTCATGATACACTGTTTTACAGGATAGCTGGTAGGGATCATGTCCCAGCAGCATTCTCCTTTGACTCTATAGGTACTATACTTTCAAATAAATCTCAAATTCAGGTTAATCATAAATGACAAAAAAATCTGACTTTATGTTACTAAACTTCCAGTTAACTATGTTTAGCGATACAAAACATATAAATCAAATGTTAACACACAGTTTGTTCAAAAATTTTGCACTTGGGCACGAAATGCTAGTCTAGACTCAAGACCTAAGAATTTGACCTTGAAATAGTGTCTGCCTAACTACTTCATCAAATATTTTTTCGATTGGAAGATTTGAAATATCTGCTTTGAGCTTGGAGTACAGTGACCTACTACCATAACCATACCAGAAACATTTTTCGTTAAGCTTTTTAGAAGTCTTCGTCTTCGAAAATCGCGTAAAATAAAAGATTATAGTTGAATAAATTAACGCATCTGTCACAACTGATTTTGTCATAAATAGAGCCAATTCAATCAATTGTGAGCATGTCATAAAGATGATAAATAATTTTGTAAGCACCTACTTATTGGTCATACAAAATTGCATCTTACATTACTAAGAGATGAGGTAATAATCTGTCGCAGAGATCATCATAAAATCCATTCAATTCAGAGCTTACATACCAAGTTAGCCAACAAATCGAACATACATAAATATCAGCCTATTGCAGTCCACTGCTGGACGTAGGCCTCCCCCAGGGCACACCACAAGGTTACTAGGGGGGTTTTTGCCCATAGTCACCATGCTGGGCAGGCGGGTTGGTGACCGCAGTGTGATTTTTAGATTATGTTGTCTGGAATACCTACCACTTACTTAGGTATGCTTAAAATCATCCTTTTCCAGGAAAAAGTAGTCAATACTATTCTAAAATAACAAATTTTGCGCTATGTTTGTCCCAAAACCACATTAACTGCAGTTTATTTATTTACCTTATGTATTTACAATTATGACATAGTTTTCAGAGACCTATCAATCTAAAGGTGCTATTACTGACAACATCGATATTTTTCGCAATTTGAATTAAACCCGCTTTGAGAACGCGATAGACTCTACTGTTAAATGTATTAATAAAAAAAGACTTTTATTTTAACAATATACAGGGTATCCATTATCGTTTTGATAAAAAGCTTTAAAAAATCGTCTTAAAGCTTTGAAAAATAAGAACAATTTAATAGTCCTTTATCTAAATACAGTAAACATTAAAATGCACTTTCATCCACTTCGTCTCACTTGTACTAAACTGATTGATGTGATTATACAGGATTAGTGGCCCGCCCTCGCTTTGCTTCGGTACATATCCTCTAAAATTTGGAATTTCCATTTGTCCCGTTACCGTGGGAATTTCGAGAAATATGTTATCAGTGTTTGCTTACACTCCCTACTGAATATACCTGTCATATTTCATCATTATATGTCAAGTGGTTTTCGTAAAAATTGGGAATTCCCGTTTGTCCCGTTCCCGTGTACTCTCTTATACCCCCTAATGAACATACATACACACCAAATTTTATCTTATTTGGCGGGAAAAGCTGAAAGGAAGTGGGTGTAATTTACCTACTTGTGAAATTTAAAACTTATTTGTATGTTCCGTTTCTTCGTGGGCACATGTTGGTATGTTTTTTCGCAATTCTTTTCGATTTTGACTAATTTTAAACTCGTTTTTGAGGATTTTCCCGACGTTTCCATTTATCATCATTATCAGCCATCATAAATTCAGAAATCATTAGTACTAAAGACAATAGCTGTATGGATGCTGCATTCCTCATGCCCTTTCTTCGGGATAAACAAAACAAACAAAAAACGACAAAAAAATATATCAGAAAGGATATAATTTAAATCTTAACGAAATCATAATGACAAACCACTGTTTCTGTATAACTCGAATTATTACTGCACTAAAATGTATGGAACAGCAGATTTTTTTTTCACCATTTCGAAGTTGGTCCCATAGTGAAAGTTGTTTCTTTTTACCTTCGTGTCAAAAGATAATCACTAATTTTGAAAAGAGCTTATTTAACAGCATAATTAGTAATTACAAAAGAACGTATATCATAGCAAACATCTTAAAACACACAACGATAAGCAGATTCACGCGGCTTTACAACAGACTTATTAATGTTATAATAACAAATGAACAGATCGATTATTTGCAAAGATCCTTTACACACCATCCTGTACATTCTCGAATGTTTTGTTTATCGTGCGTTTTAAGAATAGGCACCGGCATCGTCATATTCAGTGTCAGCCTTTAGTCTAGGTCAGACTGTGATAGAGTAAGTTTGGGCACAGCTCTGCTTGGGTCAAAGATGGACGCTAGAAACTTTTGTGTTGTTTTGATTATACTTATCCTGGCAATGGAGGGTGGCGTTTGTAAGGTAAGATATATCTTTACCATGGTATTAGAAAAACTCTAACCAGTTAAGCTAATCTAGGTCCACGAGCAAGTTTGACAGATATTCCATAATACACAATGTTATTGTCAAACTTCGTTTTATACGATGTTTAATTTAGACACGGTTTTGTAATAACATCATTAATAATGTACACCGAAAGCTTAATCGCCTGCTAGTATATACTTTGATAGATATCTTTTTCAAAAAGTGCATGAATGCTAAGCTGGGAATTTGTGTTGATTCCGAGATTTTGTCATTTTAATTCGTTAAGTAAGATAAAATTTCATTGGTGACATCGTTTTGCACATTGACACATTTATTGTCTATCACAAAGATGTAAATAATATCAGGCATCAAAAGTTATCCGAAATTAAGGGACTTTGTAGGAGTATATTGCATATAAGTAATGCTTTCTTTGAGTTTTTACTTTGACGAATCGGTAAAAAAACGTAAGATGTTCTGTGTATATTATTATATTTCTTGTTTTAGTTCCCATCTGAATCTGACCAGGATTTACCATATGTATGTAGATTAATAATGCTCTCCATTGTTAGAAATTGATTACTTTAACGGTACAATACACATTACATACATAGAGTATGGCGAACTTTTTGACAAAATTATTTTTTTCTTGAAATTTTTCCATTCACGAAATTTACCAAAGGTTTTGTTTTATTTCGCGGATTTGCCAAAGTTTAATTTAATGATATCGCTTTTTACCAGATGAGATTATTCCTTACGCATATTTCACCGACATGTCTTCTTGATAATATATAGCTAGCTTTGAACAATAGCTTCCTTTCGATACAGCTTTTAACTGGCAGGGTTTATAATTATTATCTCTTATATTCAAAGTTTTACGACTAAGAACTTTATACGACATTTAGTGCCTGAATATGGCCAGCATATTCCTGGTTTATTTTATTTGGATTCCTCACGAGCGTGCCTGTATATTTGTAATAAACTACATATTTGCAATTATCAAGGTTGTTCAATTTTACGAATGGAATTATTACTAAAAAGAAAACGGGGGAATTCGATAAAGAGAAAATAACAAATTGGAAAATTTTGCGAATGGAAAAATTGCTTTAAGAAAAAAATTATTTTTTCAAAAAGTTTCCATAATTGCTTTAAAACATTATACATATATCATATACGTACTTATAGTACAACGAAGATAATATTAAAGTAGTATCCATTATTGTCCATGAATTTAATTTAGATTTTTTTCTTTAATAATTTACTGCAAGCTCGTACTTAGCTGTCTTTTTAAGGCCAAATGCCAATACTAAAGATTAAGATAAAACCGCCGATAGATTAATCCAAATTAAAAATTTTACCAAAACTAAAGGATCTTAAAGAAGATCCTACAGCTACGTTAGATGTTAATGATTTGACATGCACGGAAGAAGATGCAGCTGATGTATTCTAGTAAAGCCCTGCATTAGCACAGTATGACACTTAGGGCCAATTTTTCTTTCTGAATGATATGGTTGATGTTATCGTTCTCTAAAATTCTATCAACGTAGAGACAGCATCCTTCAGATACACAGATGAACATTGGAAATATCGGGTTATAATTTATTTTCAGAAAGCTATAGACAGAAAACAAAGTAAAATCGCAATAATGGTGCACTACGACGCAGCAGTAACATTGGACAACGTAAAGCATAACTTCAAAAAGCGCGCAAGACTACGAAACATTACCGAAACCGTTTTGAGAGACGTCGAAAAATACTTCAACCATAACAGTTTAAACAAAGGTGTTAAACTTCATCTGCTGGACGCAAAGTTCCTCAGAAACAACACAGCCGTTCTCAAATCTGATGACAATGGGCCGGTTTATTTGAAAAACTACTGTGAGTGGCAAAGTATTATGAAGAAACGAAAGTCCAAGTGGTATTTCTCGTTGCTATTTACTGGCTTGGATTTATACTATTTTGATAAGCAAGGAAACAAAGTTCGATCTTCTACAGGTAAGCTTGATAAGTTTCCGTGCCAGCGCTCTTACCACTGAGCCACCGGGTCAATTACTCGGATGACGAATTTTACCATCTAATTAAAAAAATTAAAGATAATTTTCTATATTTGAATAGTTTTTTAACCTTAGTGTAATTTCTTCACAAAATTTTTGGAATGTGCTCATTCATGTCTTGAACCTTTATTTATCAGTCAAGCAAGTGTGTTTTGATTTAAATAAAAAAATGTACCTAACTACACATAAGTTTTATGTAAAAGTTTACAAATTTACAATTTTTTTTATCATTTTCTATGTGGATAACTTTGTTTCTTGCATTTTTTTTTATAGTTCTACAATCCCATCGATTTACAGATGCTTACAACAGAAATATTTTGTATGGATGTTCTTTTACCGTTTAAACCACATCGCATTAAAAGTTCAATTCAAGCTTCAGCACCATAGCGATGTGTGTTTGTCCTAGATGGAAAAACCTCGAAAATAAATCTACCAATTTAAATGTTCATGAATTTCAGGACACATTAATTTATGTTCTAAGAATCACCTAAACTTCTGAAGTAAATTAGGACAATTTGGACTTTCTGACATCATGAAGACAAACACCTAAATTGATAGCGCAGACGAATTTTTTATATTTAAAATTGTCGACAATTGGTATCAACTTGTTAGATGCAGTATCTATGCATATTTCTATACAACACAATAAAAAACATTACGTAATAGTCACGATGATGTGACTGATGGAATATAAAATATTCGTATCAAGATTTGCCTACAACGTTGCTAAAATAAAATTAACATAAAAGAATCTATTTCATTCCTTTTGTAGGTTTTTTGAATATCTTTGTTTTTCACCTTTTAAATATACTTAAGAGCTGGTGCTCACACTGTGCTCATCGCAGTGAGTGTTAATTTTACATCAAATGACAACACTACTCACGGTTATGATTCACCTCAAATGTTTTTTTTTTTAGAAACGTCTATCTCTATAAAACAATCGAGAAGATTATTTTATCGTTTCTGTCCTACTATGCCTTCTTTCAGTAGGACAAAATCGATAACCGGCATCTTCATGATATAAACTAATCCAATCTTTAAAACAACTTTTTTTTTTCACAGCTCGTACTTATTTGGGCGGCATATGTAATATTGAGAAAAGCTGCACCATACTAGAATGGAAACCGAAGAATTTGGCTTATTTGTTAACACATGAAATTGGACATAGGTAAGCGGTAAGAATTTTTTAATTAAATAAATAAGTAAATATTCACACACTTTACAACACATTAACTTAGTCCCACATTAAGATCCATAAGGTCTTGTGTCGTGAGTACTAACAAAATTGTGGAAAGTATTTCATTTTCTGCTGGATGCCGGCCGCTTGCATCAGTGGAGGTTGTTAGGGGAGGTATTTGTTCAACAGTGGATTTAACGACTGAAACTGATGATGATGACGATTTCATTTCCAATTCAAATCCCAGTAGATGCGAAAATTTATCTGGCGTGAACCTAAAGTTTTATGAAGATTGCGACAAAAATATTCACCTGATTTTCATTTATTAAGAAATGTTTTGTAAATTTTCAGCCTGGGCCTCAACCACGATGGTTTCCCTAACAAGTGTAAAGACAACCAGTACATCATGAGCTCCAAGTACAACCCATACAGGACGCCGAAAACCTGGTCCAAATGCAGCCAGAAAGAACTGGAAATGTTCATGAAGTAACTTTGCTACATTAATTTGTTACCCATGTGACCTACATACATAGCTTATATTATGTTATTTTGATGTACTTATTAGCTATGTATAACTTGCTAAGTTTCATCAATATCCGTTCAGTAGTTCTTGCATGAAAGAATTATCATCCAATCAATGATTTTCACACTTTTCCAGATGAAAAAAGAAACAAAATATCGTAATTAATTGCTGCACATCATCAGTGAAAATGTTGCTAGCTCATCGCCTGTGAACACACCCCTGAATTCCTTAGTCGACACTTATGACATGCACAGAATGCAGCTGATGTAGTACCTATTCTAGTGAAGCGCCATATGAACAATTTATAACATTTTTTTCAGGAGCCGAAAATCATGGTGTCTGAAGTGATAATCTCTTACCAATCAGACAACCATCAATACCTCTAACAACAGTATTAAATATATGCGATATAATTGTAAACTTTAAAAAGAATTCTGACAAAATCCTCTCTGATCGCTGTTGTAAGTGATCAGAGAAAATTGTACGATTTTTGCTTCGTTTTTGCTAAATACGACACGTAACGTAATAAGGGGGCTGAGTATGTAACTACTAGATTAAAGTAAACTATAAGTAGATAACGTGCCATAGAGTTCTGTATTTCTCAGATGTTATTTTTATTTTTTACTAGCGGTCGCCCACGACTTCGTCCGCGAAAGGGGGCATTGCACCCGTGCGAAGCCGGGGCGGATTGCTATATACCCTATAGACTTCCTCGATAAACGGGCTATCTTACACTGAAAGAATTTTTCAAATCAGACCAGTAGTTCCTGAGATTAGCGCGTTCAAACAAACAAACAAACAAACTCTTCAGCTTTATAATATTATTAATTAATATATAGCTGTTGCCCGCGACTTCGTCCGCGTCAACAAACAGAATAAAATATTTTAAAGTACTTCTGCGTAAATTATATTTTTTGTTTTATTTTCTTGTGGCAGAAGAACATACTGATTTTCTCCGCAACCCGATCTTGACAACGCGACATATAATTGGCCGTGTGAAAAGCAGTCTTGACGTAAGTCAATTCCAACGTGTTTAAACGTTTGCCCCTGTGATTTATTAATTGTTACAGCAAAAGATAACTTAACAGGGAATTGAATTCTTTTAAAATGTTGAATAACTTTTCCTAAGACGGTATTTTCATATCTCTCAAAGTTTAGCTGGGCTGCTAAGGGTTCTGCATCAGGCAGTCTAGACCTTCAATTTTTTTCTTTCATATCATTTCTACGTCATTTTATTCTTTCATACATATTTTTTGGATAACTTGAACCGTTTACGCAGCGCACGCAACGGAAGTCTCCAAAGTTGAATAATTTTCCCCGTTTTTTCCACATTTTCCTCTTATTCTTCATCCCTATTGGTCGCACTATGATGATATATAGCCTAAAGCCTTCCTCGATAAATGGACTATCCAACACAAAAAGAATTTTTTAATTCGACCCAGTAGTTCCGGAGATTAGCGCGTTCAATCAAACAAACAAACAAACAAACAAACAAACAAACAAACTCTTCAGCTTTATAATATTAGTATAGATTATGTCTTTTATTTTTGATTTTATATTTATCTGTCGTGGTCATGGCAGAATCGCTGAAGGATCTAAGCACAATGCTCGATGGCCTCAATCGAGTCTCCCAACAGGTGGGCCTGAAGATGAACATGGACAAGACGAATATCATGTCGAACGTCCATGTGCCGCCCACTCCTGTACTGGTTGGGAGCTCGATGCTTGATGCTTGAAGTTGTTGACGAGTATGTTTACCTGGGACAGACGGTCAAACTAGGTAAGTCCAACTTTGAGAAGGAGGTAACTCGGCGAATCCAACTCGGCTGGGCAGCGTTCGGGAAACTACGAAGCTTATTTGTGTCCAAGATACCCCAGTCCTTAAAGACGAAGGTATTCAACCAGTGCGTGCTGCCGGTGATGACCTACGGTGCCGAAACGTGGTCTCTAACTATGTGCCTCATAAAAAAGCTCAGGATCGCACAGCGAGCGATGAAGAGAGCTATGCTTGGGATCTCTCTGCGTGATCGAATCAGAAATGAGGAGATCCGCAGACGTACAAAGATCACCGACATAGCTGAACGGTCCAGCAAGCTGAAGTGGCAATGGGCAGGGCACATAGCTCGAAGAACTGATGGCCGATGGAGTCGGAAAGTTCTAGAGTGGATACCACGTATCGGCAAGCGCAGCGTGGGAAGGCCACCCGCGAGGTGGACGGATGACCTGGTCAAGGTTGCGGGCGTCGGTTGGATGCAGGCTGCTTCCGACCGGTCGGAGTGGAGGTTGTTGGAGGAGGCCTATGTCCAACAGTGGACTTCTCAGGGCTGTAAATGATGATGATGATGATTTATCTGTCAAATGAACTTGTGATAAACGGAAGGGTAAGCGCGAACCTCTCGATAGTCCGGAACGCAATCGTCCAACTGTCAAATCACATAGATTTTGCTAGCGAGTCGCTAGTGTTACGCCGCGTAAAAAGGTTCGTGCTTACCCCACAGTGCTACTAAAAAACTGTGCTAAAGTTTCGTTGAAAGCTCGTTGTACATGTATGACCTTTGACAGCAAAATATATTGAAGTCTGTCAAATTATACAACATATATATTGACAATAACTGCTCTATGTTTGTTTTATGGAACGCTTATTTAGTAATGTTGTTCTGAATAATAAGATAAATTTAACCTGGGGGGTAAAGTATTAAGTAGGTATACTCAGATATTAAAAAATTATAAAAACTTTATAAGGCTGTTTTTAACAAGAATGTATCTCTGAAAGATATCACATGACTGTCATAGGTACCAACTGTACCTACTCGTATAGGTATAATAAGAAGTTAACCTTTTCTAAAGTTGTTGTTTTTTATATTTTGATTAAAACAACCTTACCGCTCGAACTGCTTATTTATTAAAATTACATACCACAATGTTTATTTCTGGCTGCTTGCCTAGCAAATTAACATTTAGGTAATCTAATAAATTTAAGTCTCGCGCTGACATGACGATCGTTATCGTGAGTGAGGATTATCACGTTACATTAATTCCTATTGGAGGAAATATTGCGATGAAAGTGTTACTTTGTCCAAATCCTCTGTTCTCTGTTCAGCATGTATCTAAACGCCTACAAGTTTTAACTTACTAAAGTGGCAAAAAATTACATCACTAAGTAACTTTATGAATCAGAATCCAATAGGTGTAACTTGATATCACAAGTTCTATTACTACCTATTCCTACACCTTAAACGGATAATTAATTTAATTTTAGCTAAGAATACTTATTTGAGAAATAAATCCATGGGTCGAAAACGAAGAATGTGAAAACAAGTACAAACACCACGAGCTAAATATTTTAACTTTTTAAAAAATTAAATTGGCTTACGCTTGACTACAACGCGCCTGATGGTAAGCACCATTGCAGTCTAAGATGGAGCACGCTTGCCTAAAAGAAACCGGTTCACTCTCGACTTGAAGACCGCAAGATTATAGCTCATGGGGAACAGGGATTCAGGCAGGGAGTTCCACAGCTTGGCCGTTCGCACTATTAATGTAGAAGCAAAACGCTTAGTACGAGTTTTCGGCACTTCAACTGTGAACCGGCGACGTCCTAAATTCGGCCCCGTAAAAAAAGTTTCAACTAAGTATAACTTTTAAGACCGATTTTTCCAGTGATCAGATAGCCTGATGCTGTCTTTCTCTAAAACTTGAGCAAGATAGACACAGCATCAACTTATAATATTATCATAGGCTATCTGACTATTGGAAATAGCGGCCCTTAGGGAAACAAGAACGTTCTGGTAGTTTTAACAAAAGTACAATAACCTAAAATTAAATTAAAATTAAACTATGTTTCCTACCTACCGGAATATGGAAAATCAAAATGAAACCAACACTTTCACAGACAAATGTCCAAAACAACAATACATACAAAATTCAGAGCATGCATCCGAAGTTAACACCATGGAGCACTTGCACAAAGGAGGTGTGATTTGAGGCTACCACCAATTAGCTTACCCAGTAGATATGCCACTTGCTGACATTTACCAGCATAATCGACCGTTACATAGGACATGTCACTCACACATCAATAGCGACTGGCGACTCTATTTTCTAGTGATGAGTGATCGATCTCATAGGGATGAGTGGAAAAGGATAACATATTCTACTGACCTCAAGTAAATGGGATTAGCGACACGATGAACATGGTGTTAGAGCACTGACACGCGGAATGCAGAGGTCGTGGGTTCGATTCCCACCCGGGTGAGGAATTTTTTCCATTTCTTTATTAATAATTTTATAATGGTGTTATTTGTTTATTCTAATATATTAACCTTCTTAAATATATTAAACCATGCTGAATAAAGTGGTTTTTTTTTCTCCCTATTTACACGCGAAATACTAACACACATTTTACCTACCTATGATTATTTTAAGCAGGATCTAACAAAAGGAGTACCTAGATTAATGTTTAGCGAAATGTTTCCAAAATAGCACACTATAAAGAACCGATCCTCAAAATTTGAGACTCGAAATCACATGTTTATTTTTTAAGACTTAATTAAAATTCCTGAGTTATTTAGGAATTTTCCAGCTCCAGCAATCTGCCACTTAATGTGAGGTGAGTGATGTCGCTCTCGCTCAACTAATATTACACACTTGCAAACACAATATGGTATGATACCGAGTCAAGCACAGATTTCCGAACTATCATAACACCTCCTACGTGTATTTCCTCCACAGTAAAAACCCAACAATTTACCAATACATTTGTATTCCCCATACTCGTGAAATTGAAAGTTACCTAGCGAAAGTTCTAGAACATATTAAAGAGAAATGAGCTAAAGTCTTAGTGACTATTAATCTGATTTAGAAAACCAATAGATGGAGTAATATTGTATGGAAAGTGCCAATAAACTACAGACGAGTGGACGGTAGCAATCTTCTGATATAATTATTCGTTTTCTAGTAATAGCAATACTAAAACTGACGATATGAAGAGAACTGAATGACCTTGACTTGCATAGGAATATCAATTACCTTCTAAGGCCCACTTGAGGCAAATCTAAATGTTAATGGAGAGTCTGTGTCAAAAAAGCAAAACGAGATGGATTGGATTCTTAATAACATTCATTATGGTAACTAGTTTCAAATTAAATTATAACATGACACACATGACAGCTCTTTCTGATTATGACAAAATGTTATGCCTTATTTTACCTAAATCCTAACTTAAATCTAGAATAGCTTTTGCTTCAAGTGAAAGCTTAGTATGGCATCTATTGCCCTAACTAGCAATTGTATGAAAATAAGCATCTTATCATACAATTATGATTCATAATATTAACTATATTATCTTCCTAAAATGTTAGTTAGGTGGTATTGACACTTCACCGGCGATAAGCTGTCCATAGTAGGTACGTTATCCTAAAAAATAAAGGTCCTTTTGTTGTGAATAAAAGAACAAGAGCAAATATGGAAGACGCTGTTGCATCCGGACTGAAGATAAGATAAAAAAATTCTAGTTCTGAATTTAAAAAAGCCATATAACGTCATCTCACTTAAAATTATTTAATTTAATTAAAGCCAGGGTATCTACGTCAAAGGTAGTTATAGGTATATGATCCGCCGTATTACAATACACCAGCTCTAGTAGCATGACCTGCGAAACATGATATGATAAACCGATTTATCGACATTAGCCTGTCAAAATATGATAAATATAGCCGCCATGTTGAATTTTGTATATGTAGACACTATACAATATCGTACGATACGATATCCACGATGCGTGGTCATGCTAGGGGTCTGACAGGTTAGGGTTTTGGCTATTAGTCTCTATTACCAGCCCTCTTTGACTTTAAGTCATCGGTCTATCTAGCCGAAGGGGATCCAACTAAATTAAAGAGTTTCCTTAAAATATATGTTTAATTAATATCATGGTTAAATAATCTAGTGAATTTCGCGTGGCACACAATATGGCGATGACCCGTATAAGTAAAATAGAACTTATAGGATTAAGGCCGGTCTACGTTATGAGTCCTTAATAATTAACAAGATAATGTGCAAAGACTATTGGCTTTCAATGAATAATGTAGGCCATTTTAACATTTCCCATGGCCGCTCTACTGACACACAGAACTAGGCATAAACAAAACAAAAGGAAACAGTTATACTAATGAATACATTTCAGTTAATTAATTCGCGGATGTAAAAGTGTAAAACGGTAGCCGATACGGGTCACGCGATTTGGGATAGTCGAAACATATGTTTTAACCTACAACGCCAAAAAGAAGTAGAAATTAATGAGTTTATTTTCCTACAGTGTAGATGGACAAGGATTAATTGTATTTATCCCACAATAAAAATTGCCTTTATTTAGTGTAGATACTCTAATTATTAGTAAAAAACATTTTATCAATGACATTGAGAAGGAAAATTTTGAGAAGCCGATGGATATGATGATTTCACAAAGAAGATGGCACTATTAGAAAGGATGCCAAATAGCCACATTAATCTACTATTAGACAATAGAATGCATACATACATATAATCACGCCTTTATCCCTTACTGGGTAGGCAGAGCAGCAAGGGCCGATAGAACCACATGGTGCCACTTCTGACCAATTTTGAGGGTATAGTTGAGATGTACAAGTTCGGTTAGTAGTGACAGGTGGTCAGCCTATCGCCTACGAAACACCAAGACCCTCTTGTCCCTCTACTGACTTGTACAGTATGCCCGGGAGGAGAAGCAGCTGTAGTATTATACTTTTTTTTTTCCCAGAGCAGCATAGAAGGTACTAATATACATACATAAATGTTGTTATCTTCATACTTCACATTCTGTTTTTCTATTCGTTTTAATGCTTTATAGTCGCTAGTTAGGTCCCCGGGGATTTTCTATGCTTTGTTATTGCATTGCATTTTTCTGGTCGCCTCTGTTGATCCTGGCTCACAGGAGTTGCAGAGGCGGGAATGAGTGGTGGGCCAATCCCAGTATATATAAATGTTGGCAACATACACAATATTTTTTTCCTAAGCACATCAGATATTTAAAAAAAAGAAAATAAAAATAAACACAATTTAAAGTAGAAAAATAATATACGCACACAGTATAATGCGTATATTCGGTGAAAAATCTAGGCTTTTATACTCTAGATTGGTTATCTATCAGTAACTGTCTAAATTGGGAAACAGTATAAAAAAGGCGTATGTATATGTTTGTATGTATGTATAAGCATTTCTATTGTCTAATAGTGGATTAATGTGGCTATTTAGCATCCTTTCTCTTTTCCTTTCCGCCATACTGTAACAATACACGGCGGATGAC
The DNA here is from genome assembly GCA_014607495.2 of Carposina sasakii. Classification (NCBI taxonomy): domain Eukaryota; kingdom Metazoa; phylum Arthropoda; class Insecta; order Lepidoptera; family Carposinidae; genus Carposina; species Carposina sasakii. The sequence continues at coordinate 2,160,621 of CP053162.1, forward strand.
GGTGAGATATCTGTATCAAACATTGATGTAGAATTTTATAGAGAAACAAATCAGTTAAAAATGTTCCAGTGTCAGAATCAAGATTTAAATAAGTAGATAATATTAATTTGTGTATTATATTTGGGTGCTAAACGTAGAATAATGAGTTCTTGCCTCTGAGGTGATAAAAAATTCAATAAGCTATATAGATTTTCTACTACAAATAAACCACGTGTAAAGTTACAACCTCGTTATCATCATCATTCATCATTTACAGCCCTGAGAAGTCCACTGTTGGACATAGGCCTCCCCCAACAACCTCCATTCCGACCGGTCGGAAGCAGCCTGCATCCAACCGACGCCCGCAACCTTGGCCAGGTCATCCGTCCACCTCGCGGGTGGCCTTCCCACGCTGCGCTTGCCGATACGTGGTATCCACTCTAGAACTTTCCGACTCCATCGGCCATCGTTATACCTAATCATTAACACCAATAAATATATATATATATATATATATATATATATATATATTAAACTGTGAATAGCTTATACCTAGTTTAACTCTTTCAGTCTTGGTGGTTAGTGTCACTAACCACCTATTTCTGAATTTTTTTATTAAAATCTATGCCATCTACTTATAATCGGTTGAACTATCATGAAAGTTCGATTCATGCTTGACAAGATACGACCGAATATACCGTCAAATGAAAGAATGACAACTCAATTTAGTTGAATTGAATATTGCACTTACGTAATTTTAATTGCGTGTTTTATAAAAAAAATAACAGGTAAGTAAGTTAGCTTTTATCTTCAATGTTTTTTATTAACTTTATTCTCATTTATCTGTTTTATATATATTTACATGAAAATACTACTACTCTTAAGTTTTTTGCAGTGTATTCACATTGAAATGCGTAAATTATCATTAATAGTTTGTATCAATAGTCATGGTGGTTAGTGGCACTAACCACCTCATTTTTCGAAAACCTTAATAAATTTTTTTTTTTCCTACTTTATATGATTTTTTTATTGTTAATAATGCTAAAACTTACATACATATGTTAAAAATATTCTTAATCTAAAAGCGTGACGGAAAGAGTTAAAGCTTTTTATTAGTAAGGCCTTTATATACATGTTAATTAATGATAACTTGATAATTTGATTAACTAATAGCCACATGTTCAATTGTATAATTTTAAGTGTAAGATGGATGCCATTAGATATAGACAGATTGATTTAACCAACATTGTTTATGGATGAGTGGAGCCTGATTTGATCCTTGCGAGTATATTAGCTTAAAGGAAATATAGTCTTCTCCACACTATTCTACCTCTATGTCAGTTAGGAGAAAGGTCCCGTAACAATAGTGTGATACAGTATGTGACAACATCGAGTGCGATCTGTACTGTACTGGGTTAGATCAGAACAGGGCAGGATTGGAGTGGGCTTTGGCTAGATGTTATAGAAATTAGGTAACCTACATTTATAACCTACACCAAACTACTCGTACCTAAGCAAGCAAATTTAAGGTAGGTATTCAGCCTTTTTAAATTTTATTAAGGTTTGATTTTTATTAATGTTATAAATGCGAAAGTAACTCTGTCTGTCGGGTTTTCACTCTAAAACTACTGAACTGATTTAAAGGAAATTTAGCACAGAGATAGTTTAGGGCCTGAGGACAGATATAGGCTACTTTTTATCGCGGGAAAGTATTTTTATCCTAGATAATTTCGAAGTTTTGTTTTTTCTGCAGCACTATTAATTTATATAATCTATAGGTACTTAAAGAGCAAAAAAATATATTTCTATACTTTCTCTCTTTATTTCTTCAGTAGGTAAACCTTTTGTGGCTGAATGGATATTGATGAATTGAGTGACAGAGACTACTCTTAAGATTTTTTGATCCAATCCGTAAGCATAAGGGAAGCGAAGCATAACTTTAACTCCGTAATATCTGTCTGAGCATTTCTATTAGATTTGAGTTTTGAATAACTATCTAATTTCGCTGTTTTTGATACCTACTATAAAATTACCCCTATCTCGATATTCTTTTGTAAGGTGCCTATGTTTTTATAGTTCCTACTTACTAAGATGTTAACTTACATAGGTGAACATGAACTATGTAAAATTTTCTGCCTATCAACTTACTTTACTGACGAATATAAGCTACATATTATAGTAAGATTTACGTTAATCTATGTCTTTCTAATATAATAATATGCTCTTTATACCAGCGTTTCTCCTAAACAATAAAATTAAACTTAATTTTACTGAATTAAGAAAATCATTCCCCTTTCTTAATAGAATTCCATAGCTAAATGGCAACTTAACGCGCACTTGCAACTTATTAGGCTGTATGGGCTTAGTTCCCCTTGCCTTTCCTTCGGGATAAACTGAAAAAAAAAAAAAAAAAAAAATTGCAACTTATTTTTGTGCCTTCGTACCACCCTACTGCACTCCAGCCGGTGTTTTCTGATACGAGAGCCCAGTCAGCGTCAACGAAACGCGGCGCGTTGACGTTTACGTTACTTTCAAACAAACACACCAACAATATCACCTAAATAAAATACTAGCCAAAAAAAATTTAAAAAGGCAATCCACAAAAAATGTCCTAACTAGGCTGTATAATTTGCAAATTCTTTTGCCTGTGAAAAAAAAGTAAGGCGGGAAAATGCGCGGGCTGATCAATTTTAAAATCTCCCTTTTTGTTTTAATTTCTTTGTATACATAATTTTAATAAAGTGTAGTTATTTAGTAATTTTATTAATAAAATATGAGTATATTAATTAGTTTTTTGTGTGAAGAGTGCGTTTATGGCAGAGCGTGATGTATTGGAAGAGGGTGCTGCTTACTGCAGCATTTACCACCATTATAAATGTCAACAGCGAACATTGGTTCGGGAATGATGTAAGTACCTACTCTATCATATAATCCGAGTTAAAGCGTTTTTCATATTGGTATTTTTTAAGATTCTTGCTTATGAATATGTTCAAAAATCTTTTGAAAAGATTAGCACGATTTTGTATGAATTTCTTTCTCTATATTCACACTACAGGTCTTGTGTACAAAAAAGAATAAGATGTCAAACTTACCTTACCCATAATATAGGGTTAAAGCTATGTAAAATCATAAAGCAAGCAGTTATTAAGTTTATCCTGTCTATAGGCTATCTTTCCACCAGATGTGTATGCTGTGTTACTGCCGACTACAGATGCGTGTTATCAATAATTCCACTGGTCCTTGATGTCAATGAATTTGATTGGTGGATCCACTAATCAAATTCATTGACATAAACAAACGCATTCATACCAACGTAGCACAAATCTCTCGTGGAAAGACAGCCTTATGGTATCGGACAATATCTACGTAAATATTTAATCATGTTGGTACAAGCAATTAACGTAATTCCCTATGGTACCCTATCTTAAAAGTTTCCTTGTTTCTGTTTTAAAGTTCCAATACTTTTAGGACTTTTCAATAAAGAGTACGACGTTGTAAAGAGTTATATATCCCGTGACCCAAATCATGTCGGCATCACAGCATTTCCTTAGTCAGCGATTTATTAGTAGAACATAAATTCATTGTCTTCTCCCGTAGGTGCATAGTAACATAGTAGGTAATCAGATTCACTGCCTACTCAAACTACGACTATGTTGTCGTGCAAACCAACTTCGTTATAAGTACGAGCTCAAGATTTGATTAATATTTATAGACTACAAAGATAAAAAGTCTAGAAGAAGTCCTGCTGATGCGAGGTTGCACTAGAATACATGAGCTGCATCTCCTTCCGTTCCGTTTACATCTGTCCCTGATGTGCTAACCGAGGCTGTGGGATTTCCTGTATGAACCTGCAGTTCTAGCTACCCCATCCATACAGCCTTGTGTGTATTGAGAAGTGGGGCGAGAAGTGAGCCAATAACATGAGATAATTCAGGAGAGACGTTAAGTATTGCATCAAAAGAAGATGGAACATACCTAGGATAATAATCACCTTCAATAATAAATTCTCAAGTGATCAGAGCCAAAAAAACGAAGCTTATTTCTTGAACCGCATTCTTTATCTTTTGGAAACCAATAGAGGATGTTCTTTTTTATATACTACCTATATACCATCTATACAGCTAACCCACTGGTGAGTAAAGGTATAATATCTTTATAGCGGATCTCTGTCCGGTGTCATCCTCATACAAGAGAGTAACGAACGCCCGTATTCTTTGTGGAACTCGAAAAAGAGATGAAATTACCTTCTTTAATATGAGTATAATTCTTCAATAGTTGAGTTCACGATCAAAGATACAAGGGTATGACATACTCGTACATACCTACATACATATAATTACGCCTTAATCCCTGACGGGGTAGGCAGAGCACCAAGGGCTGATAGAACCACATGGTGCCACTTCTGACCAGTGACTTGAACTAAATAAGTATTTAGGCTAACAAAATGGCGAGTGTCTCCAATCTAATACCGGTGGCCGAGTCAAATGGTTCACAGATGTCAAGGTTCACAAGCATTTCGAACAATGAGAGGAATTTCTTGTCATGCACATAATATAAGAATTACTGTGACAGAGGAACCTTGACCGGAGGTCAGGCTGCTTAAGCAGAATTCCTCTTACCCTATTATTGATGCGAAAGTTTGAGAAGAGATAGAGATGAATGGATAGAAGTTACTATGCTAAACGTAACTGAGGGATTTCCTTTATGATCCTGCAGTTTTGGCCCTCATTTCGGGAACACATTAGTGTCTTTATGTATGTAAGTAGGTAATTAAGCTTGAATAGCATACCTACAAGCAACAATAATTCCTAGTAGTATGCGAACTCGGAGGATTTTTTTCCAGAAACTACATTCAACAATGCCAAAAACGTTATGATTACCAAATACTTCGTTACTTCCTTAGACTAATGAATGTAGGTAGGTATGTAAGATTAGAAAAGTGTGGTTTTCTAGGAAACGGTGTCGTCATATAACGGCCAAGAAGGAACTATTCAAAGGTCGGCACCGTTAAAACTGTCGCTATTAGGATGTCATAGCTTAAGGTAGATAAACGTGTGTGTAAATGTACTTTGCTTTATATATAGAATTAAAGTAGTTAGGTATAATATATAATAGCATAAATACGAGTAGGCCCATAGATCTAAATCTCTGTCCAAATTAGGAAACGGTCGGAGCAATTACAGTGCATGAAACTTATGGCCAGTTAAAGCTTACTGTCGAAATAACTTGGCCATACAATACAAAATTTAATAACTCTACACATAAAGATTAATGTATATTTTATATGTGTGTAATTCATGCGTTCTTTGACCATAGATAAATGTAATATCTACCTGTCTAAAAATTGCATAAACTCAAATGTAAAAACAAAAGAAGGTTTTTTATTTACTTTGTTAACTTTTGGCTATAACTGGGTATGAATTATTTCTACACCTACTAAATGTACTAAATACTGAATAAAGTCTTCCCCAGATGGTATCGATACTATTACAAAATCGCGGTTAAGTTAGACATATTGTTTAAAAATGACATTTGACGGAAAAATGCAGGGAATATCTGTAAATTTTAGGTTCCAAAGTCTCGTACTCTGACATAAATTTTTACTATGGTTATTTTTGAAAAGTATTTTTTACTGTAATTTACAAGGGATTATAATATAAAAGAATTAGGCAATTAGGTACTTTACTATAACTTCACTTTCGATTTTACATGAATGTCCGTACACGTGAATAATATTGTAAATATAATTTAACCGACACCACGATTGAGTTGTCAGCTGGGAAATCTATTCATTGGCGTGTTACCTCTATTGTGGTTGTTTGTGCAATGTGCTCTAATTATTTTGTTGAAATATGTTTTAGTTACGATTTTGTTCACGTTGGACAGCGTTTTTAGACTTTTTGGCCAAGCTCTATTATACAGAATGATTTTTAGTTGTCAACTTTCCCGAAAACTACGGAATCACGATAATATTTCTCCATGGAAGCATACCTGGGTAGTGTCTGGTTCCCAAGATATTAGGGTCCAAAGTTGAGTAAAAAGACTGCATTTTTTTTCATAAATGCACATAGACGCGCGTAGAAAGATTTTTTCACGAAAAATAATTAGGACAGATATTTATTTTCTATGATAAAACTAGCATAAACACTGGACACTATAAAATGCTCCCGATCACGTAATATTATTATTTTTTTATATTTACATCGTTTTCCAGCATTTTTTATTATTCTGAAACTTAATTCCGACAAACGTTTCTCTGCCGGATGAGCCGCCGACGGAACAGTTAGTATGACATTAGCACTCTATGTCTACATCTTATTTCTCTATGACCGAGTAGAAGAATTTTTCGTACACCACCAGTAGAATTTCGCATTTCGTATTCTGTTTAAATGATAGGAATATCCTTCGTGAATTAATTTATTTTTAAATGAAGCTATTGTACTCTTCATTTAATTTGAATTACTCGCGTAGACGTTTTACATCAATATATTATATTTGCCAGAAATGCAAAATGGTAACTGGCCTTTTTTACAGTAAAACATTAACGTGGATTTTGAAGGAAACAATTTCATAATTTTTGAATCAATAGCTTTTAATGTTGTTTCTCTTTACAGGTTAGTGATTAATAAATTACTTAGTACATAAGTGTATAAATCTTCGATAAAAATAACTTGTGTAAAATGGTTGTAAAATTCATAAAATAAATTTCTCTTTACAGAGCAACAACTAAACTTTTTGTTTCAATAAATTACATTATTATTACATATTTTTACTGCGTTTTGAAATTACAATTTCACATTCACTCACTTTAAAAAAATAAATCTAAACCTTTTCATTAACACGTGGTTAACTGATTCCGGGCAAACATAAAAATTAAAAATGACAGAATGTGAAATTTTATCGTGACTTCAAAACGCGGTAAAAATATATTAATTCAGTGTCAAATCATGCAAAAATAAACTTTGTCGACGAATCCTACTCTGGTGAAAGATTCTGTCGTCGATTCACTCATGAATGAATCGTTCTGTCGGCGAAACGTTCGCAGTGGAAAGATTCTGTCGATGAACAAGTCATGAATGAATCTTTCTGTCGGCGGCTCACCCGGGAGAGAAACGTTTGTCGGAATTAAGATTCAGAATCTTTTTTTGCATAAACTTACTTTATTTGATGAATAGAGTACGTACCCTTCGTTAGGGATGCCAATGAAAAAACACCCTGTATAGGGGTAGCCTGAACTGAAGCTGTTCTATACTACAGCCACGTTTAGTCGGGTCAGATGTTAAGAATCAGTGACAAGTTGCTAGCTCATCGCCTTAGAGAACGCCACCTTTCTTAGTCCGCTCTTACGACATGCACGCAAGAAGATGCAGCTGATATATTCTAGTGAATCCCCGCATAAACGTGGCTTTCTATTGAAATAGACGAGTCAGGGACGAACCTCTATCGATTCGATCGAGATTATTATTATCTAGTACTTTGTCTAAGACCGCAGAACTTATCCAGCCATAGAACAAAAAATATCAGAGAGATACGACAGTATTATTCTACTTGATAGGCAGGTTCTTGACCGTCAAGTCACCTTGTGGTAATTAATTATTAATTATTATTACTAAATGAGGATGAAAATATTTGTTATTCTTTAAGACATTAGCCTCTAGCCTATGTTGTAACGTCGTTTTTAAACCGTGCCCCGTCCGGGCCACGTACACGGCCCGCCCCGGGCACGGCCCGCTCTAATGAGAATCATCCCATGTTGTCATTTTTCTACGGTCAAAGAACGCTTGAATTATACACTACAGAAAGAAATGCAGTAACAAAACATGGAAACCTAGCCGCCCGCGCCGTCACAACGACTGAGTTTATAGTTATTTTATGCCAATTAGGCAACTTGCGCATAGGAAACTGAATTTTACACAAGAATGCGAAAGTCTTACAGAAGAAAGACCTTCGTATTAAATGCATTCTCCAATAACACGTCGTACTATAATCCTATTGTTAGAATGTGTCGCCAATACAATGAACTATCGTCAGGGGAAGCTCGGCTGGACGTCTTTATTGATAATTAATTTGAATACTTTTAAAAACGATGTAAGGAAAATATTATGTCCAAATGTATGTAGTACTAACATACTAACACGCTAGGTACCATCGTTGCCTTATACTATATATACTATTTTTTTTTAAACTAACACTGCTAACGATTTAAAAATGTTATGTGTCAAATACACTTCAAACACTCTGATTATAACGTGTACATAATCTAAGGAACCCAATCTGGTTCAAAACTTTGAATTGCACTTAATATTGTACCTTAATAAGATTGAGTTTTGTTTTATGTACCATATTTTCCTAAATAAATAAATTAAAAAAATTATCTCTAAATACGAGTAGTCTAGTAGTAACTAAAAGATGATGGGCAAAAATGTATGAGATGGATAGTTAATAGGCTATGGCGGCTTTGTTTGCTCATAAAAATAATACATTATCAGTGATAAGCGGTGATAGCCCAGAGGTTAAGACGTGCACCTTCCAAACGGGAGGCGTAAGTTCGATCCCAGTCAAGGATTTTAATGTTGCAAAATTGTCACTTAGCTCGTGCCTCGGATAGCACGTAAAACTGTTGGTCCTGCGCCTGATCACTCTCCGGTCGTGTCGGCTTTCCGTCCCATCGGACTATGAGAGTAACGGGATAGAGAGTGCATCTGTGTTTGCGCACACACTTGTGCACTATAATATCTCCTGCGTACCTGGCCAATCTCCGTAGAGATTGATCGCCTTGGCCGAAATACGATCGGAGATCATCATCATCACATTATCAGTATTATTAACAATCAATCCTGCGGATTGAAAAAACAGTTGAAAAAACAGTTATGTAGAATATAGAGTTATTGTATATTTTATAATTCATCTGAGTAAGTATCTAATTAAACTTGCCCGGTTAATTTGCCCCAATCCCACTCCAAAATGAAATGAAAAACCGTAAACCAAAAAACAATACAAAAAAGTAGCCTATATCAGCTGAACTGCAACACTCGTAGTATTATTGACACCTCTTTTATAAAAATCGAATGAGTAGTAGTGTAGCCGGTATAGAACTTATTGCGTTTGCAGTGGTCATATAAATAATCTTCATACTTCATATTCCATCATCCATATTGATTTAATTACCTTGATATTCAATTGTTAGACACCCAGACACCAGCTTTTTGCATTGTTTTGCGGTGGCGGGAGTAAGTGTTGAGCCACTGGATAAATGCCTCACCCAAGGCACGCTACAAGGCTACTGCCATAAAGGGATTTTGCCCATAGTCACCACTCTAATTAAACCGTAGATAATAATGGTAAGAAATAAGTTGTAAGACCACAAATACATAAACAAGTATAACACATCATGGGATGAAATATGCTGATACGATGCAACAGAAGAATATAACGGTAACCAAACCATGCACTAGTAACTTTTAAAATAAACAAAACCGTGCACTTTCAAAGTTCGTGCAAAGCACATCAGTTAAAAGATAACAATCCGTCAAGTCACGAGGTGGATTTGTCAACAAAATTGTCCGAAATTGCGAAGCCCAGTCAAAGTTTGTCATAATAATCTGCTATTATTCTACTCCTTTATAGTTTTGGAAAGATTTGAGATGTGCCATTTAATTTTAGTACATTTATCATAGCAAAAACAAAACGGTTTTATATGGCTTGTCAAAATTTACTCTTAGAGCGTTTTGTTCGTTTAAATACACTATAATGATAATATACTATGAGTACATATTAATAGGTAATAAACATTTCTGGAGACCCATCAGTTACTGGTAATATAACAAATCGAACTGGATAGCTTCATAAGATTAAATTATGTATGCTATTAATCTTTGGTATAAGAAGTCAGTCGTCAGTCAACTAGCTTCGTGACATACATCAATTAAACGCACCAAAGCTCTTATCAAAATCACGACATAATTGCAAAAGAGCGTAACTTTGTTCTCACTTGAGATGAGACAGTGAATCGTACTACCCGAATGACAAGCAGAGCATGCGACAAATTGTCGTGTCATTGTGCGAATGAGTCCGTATTTATTTTTGTGCACATTTAAATAATTTTGAGAGGAAAGTCTCTTTTTTTCTGTGAAATAAGTAGTGAAAGTTTGACGTTAAGAAGGTTTTAGGTCTACTGATTAAGGCCCACTTGCAGCAAATGCCAAATCGAGAAAATTACTCGTCAGACACATAGGATATCATTACAAAAGCACGTCTAAAGCTAGTTAGATACGGTTTAAAAATGACATTAGATAGCAAAATGTGCGGAATTTCTATCTAATTTAAAAATATTTAGCTTAAATAATGTTTAAATTCCTTTATAATAACACTCCTGTCGTCTTACTTTTCTTAACATAAACATAATGAACGATCATGTGTGCTAATTCTTGTTTTACTTAAATCTAGATTTACGCATTTGCTGCTAGTGAACCAAGATTCTTAATAAGTTATTGAATTAAATCAAGTATGATCAATGGCTACTAAATTAATTACCAAAGTATATTTAATTCAAGATCAATGCGTGTCAGCCATGCCAAACTCTATATTATACGAATGGTCAATGCCCAATATCTGTATTATTATCAATTTAGTAATATTTCTAGATGTTACGAAAGCTATAGGTATTTTAAAAGCTAAATTATAAATGTGAAATAGATGACAAGAAGCCATACTAGTTATCCCTGCCAGATTTTTCTCGAACGTTATACTGAAGTGCTCTATCTAGAATCTATTTCCTCTGAGTCAAAGCTCCAACGAGAATCTATAGCGGCACTAATAATGACAATGTGCAAGCATTGTATAGAAGTGTCATCGTACCGCGATACGCTTCGCATGGAAACAACTGTAGTTTTATTTGAAATTCCACAATTTAGCGGCTACACAAAATCTTTTAGATTTGACTATTCAGTTCAGTTTCTTAGAATAATAATTCGCTCTACGGGGCGAAGATTTAAGTTCAGTTCTTTTAAATATTCATTTTCACACACTTTCTGCTGAGAGTGATGATTGCGGTGTTCGCCGAAGGGTTATAGTTGAGTACCTAGTGTAAACACAAAGTTAGATATGCTAATGCATAGATGATCCAATAGGAGTGAATATATGAAATGTGATTGAGATGATGACAAACAAAACGCAGCCAAAACTACTGGGCACAGGAAGCCGACACGTGAATGATACTTGTAAAAGGTAGGCGCTAAGAAAGGATTTCACAAGAAACTTCATAGGAACTGAAGAAAGAGGAATTATAATGTTTATCACGAAGTCGTGGGCGGCCACTTGTAAGTCATAAAACTCTAAAAAAATCATATATGCGTGAAAGGTACATAAAAACTTTAATATCAAAGCGTCATCGATCATTAAAACGTTCATAGAAAGTGAACAGGTAGATAAAGAGGAAATTAAAAGACACTCTATTATTTGCAACCTAATTAAAAAAGGTCATTTTGCAAACAAGTATGCTGTAATTGCCGCTTCATAAGTCGTTTAATAATCATCACGATAGAAATCTCAACACTCTCTCGCGCTAAAACAATTAAAGCAACGCCCATAAAAGGTGGTAAGCAGTAAAGTAACATACTACATACCGTTTTAGTATAACAATAGTAGCAAAACGCCAACTTTCGTAAAGTATGCTAAGTAGCTAATGCTGAAACTGGGCTTATTTTGCATAATAACCTTATTAAGAATACTGGAGAACGTTGCAGTATGTATGCAATTGTTGGTTGTCAGCTTTTTAGTCTGATATTAAACAATTGTAGCTGGTTGTTAGCAGCATACTAGAAAAGGAAATGTAGAAGTTTGCTTCTATGTAATCCCTAGATACCTACTTAATTATCTTTAAGGTGCCATTGCCAAAGAATATATAGTATTCGTCTTACCATTACAGAAATGGATGCAAAAAGTTCGGGGCATAGAAAAAAATCACTTTTTTTACTTATCAGAATCGAGGTCACCGGTTAGTGTAAGGCCCGATATTAGGCGAACCCTAGTTTAAACAATATAGGACACCAAAGCCCTATTTATTATATACGGAAACAAGCAAAACACGCGACGTAATTACAGTTCATACATCTGCAGATAACACTAGAAATTGCACTTACGCCACGGCGAACGCAGCGGAGCGCATGAATAGATGAGATGCTGCGATAATTTCCATACTTCCTTCTCACTGCTGTAGAAAGTTGGGATTTATGAAAAGGCGTGTAATTTTTATGACCAGATTCGGATGAAATCACACACATAACTTATATAGAAGAATAAATAAGGTGTTCATGTGCTGATGCGGGACATCATTCGAATACATCAGCTGTTTCTCTTTCCGTGTATTCGTAGATAAGAATTAACTGGAACGTCAAGAGCGTTTTTTGCTGTCAATAAGCTAACAAATTGTCACTTCTCTTTGATCTGGCCCCGCCATGCTAAACCTGGCTTGTCTGAAGGATATTCTTCGTGATCCTGTAGTTCTAGCTAACGCAGCCGTGTATTAATTTACCATGAGTAAAATTTTCCAAATGGAAAACTCATTATGACTTTCTATGTTATGAATACATACATACATACATATAATCACGCCTTTATCCCTTACGGGGTAGGCAGAGCACCAAGGGCCGATAGAACCACATGGTGCCACTTCTGACCAATTTTGAGGGTATAGTTGAGATGTACAAGTTCGATTAGCAGTGACAGGTGGTCAGCCCATCGCCTACAAAACACCAAGACCCTCTTGTCCCTCTACTGACTTGTACAGTATGCCCGGGAAGGGAAGCAGCTGTAGTATTATATGTTCTTTTTTTCACTTCCAGAGCATGTTATAAATACGGTTCATATAAATATGACTATAATTATACAGAAACGTTGCCTAGATCAACGCTGATAGGGTTTAAGCGTACCTTAGTTTCTAGCTTTCACCGTATAAGAAAGTAACTTGGAATAGGATACAATCTAAGTTCAATTAATAATAGGCTAGGTACTTTCGATTTTGTTTGTGATATCCATAGGAAACTTGCGTAACTGCTCCTACAGTAGGTACCTAGATACTTCTTTGATAGCTGAATTTCTAGCTGCTAGTTTAAACATTGTTGTAGTTAATGTAAGGTTGCCACTTGTAACATGTAACACAATGTAACTTTGAAAACCAGGATTTGAAGAAGAAATACCCGGACATTTCGATTAAAAGCCAGGACTATACATGTGCGAGCCCAGTGACAATACGATTGAAGAGAGTTAGTGGCGAGCGTACGAGTATTTCAAAACATTTATTATTATGTCTTTAACACGTTCAGTGCCGGCGACTACGTATTTGGGTCTTTTAGGCTTTCTAGAAGTGCCGCTGACACTTATTTGCGTCGTCGCAATAGGCGTTGACCTGATGTCAGCACCCTTAGAAAATCTGCCGATAGCGAATGTGTCAGGACACTTAAACTCAGGACGATTCTTAAAAACTATCCAGGACACCTCAAAAAGCAGCACATTTCCTGGGAAAACAGGACGGTTGGCAACCCTAAGTTAATGGAATACTGGAAGTAGTATCAGTAAGATTTCATCTAGTATTGTTACTAGGATATGTTCAGCAGTGGACTTCTCAAGGCTGAGAATGATGGTGATGATTTTTATGGTAAGATTCATCAGATGCCATGATTATTTAAGTTTTAAGTTTTCTCAGGTCTTAAAGAAATACATACATGCATAAAATCACGCCTCTTTTCAGGAGGGACTAGAACTAGAACATAAAGTAAGACAATTTTGTTTCCGTCTATAGTTAATCAGATAGGTAAATGTTAATTAGGTGTATAAGTAAGGCAATTAAAACAATTGAACACTTGATTGAGTTCTACTTAAATTACCTTATAACGCGGCGTGCTCATTACATTATATTGAAATAGATTTATTATTAGAGGAAATACTTACGAGTATGCAATAAAAGCTTTAGTTTCAAACGCTAAAGGAAGGTGAGCAGAACCAAGAGTTTAAAAAAAAAATAGCCTATACTGTGTCTCACTGCTGGGCAAAGGCCTCCCCCATTCGAGTCCACACCCGTCCCGTTCCCGCTATAGTGGCCCAATCCAGCAGAAACCTATCCAGGTCGTCTCTACGTCTTCTCCTAGGTCTTCCCCTACGCCGAGAACCAAGAGTAAGCTTTATTTATACCTAGCGTATATTTAGTAGTCACTAGGAAGGTAGTCTTGTCACAGATCTCTAACATCTGGCCCCACTATGCTAAACGTTGCTGTAGGATCTCTTTCACAATCCTGCAGTTCTGGCTACCCTATTTTGGGTACACAGCCGTATGTATGTTAAGTATAATCACTTCCTGAGTCGAAACTCTAAATAATTAATTAACAGAGAATAATCTATCTATACGTACTACAAAACATATAAATAAAATATAAAATAAATTAAAATTATAAAATAAAATTGTATGTCCATGCTGATACTCGTATAATGAAGATCATCGAAGAGGTCGGCTAAAGTGTAACAAAGAAAACTTTACAATAAACAATTTGCACTACTTAGGTATTACAAAACAGTGTCTTCTTAAAAAAGAACGCAGACAAATCAATCTCTTGCGTAACGCGCAACTTTTTACCGGAGCAAATATTTTTTTAAATAACGGAACCTATCAACCGGAACAATGGTGTTGGTCAAACAAGTGAACCATTTCGTCTGGAAATGACTCACGTCGGTTGCGTAATCACATCACATTAGCCTCTTGCAGTCCACTGCTGGACGTAGGCCTCCTCCAGAGCACACCACAAGGCTACTGCCATAGGGGGGGTTTTGCCCAGTTACCGCGCTGGTTGCTGACCGGTAAGTTGCGTAATGCGGGTAGAAAATTAAAATGATGCCATTAATGTTTTCTACCAATTATTTGATCAAAGTTGACCTCCATGAAATTTCAGAAAGTTTTCAGCTAAAAATTTAACGAAAGCGTATCTTGTTTTGTTATACTCGGAAAGTAATTTAACTTAGATTAAAGTTGGCAAAGGTTGTATAAAACGCAAAGTGACTAGAGCATTGCAGAATTGAAAATAGTAGATAATTGTTCTCAATTTAAGACCTTTGACTTCTTTAGAACCATCCCAACTCAGAGAGACCTTATGTATTTCGGAAGGTGCCTGTTTATTTGACTTCAAATTCGTTTTCCATGCCAGCTTTTACATTGAACATTCACAAGGCACGACCCTTTTAGGTGGGTATTCATTTGGGAGTTAATTAAAAACCATCAGTAGACAAAACCATACACACAATTGAAAACTGTCGTTCTCAATAAGCCTGTGCTATTGAACCATAGAGATATTGTAGCACGATAGAGAAATTGTCATTTTCCCCGTGATACGGACACGGTACGAGACACTGGAATGCCTGATTTCTGAGCACTTACGTGTGCGATGTTACGGTTTGCGTGATCGGAAGTCACTGGGTATTTGATTCTAAGTGTGGTAAGAGTCTACTAGTTATCTACAGGGGACTTAATATACAAATTCCTAAATGCAAATTGGAACACAAATTTTATTTCGTGCCAGTGAGCCTGGCGAAGAAATATAAACTGCCACAGGAATATTGTTATAACTTTGTTCGGGTTTCATTAACTATAAAAATAACAAATTGCATTTTTAACCGACTTCAAAAAAAGGAGGAGGTTCTCAATTCGTCTGTATGTATAATATTTTTTTTTTTATGTATGTTCAACGATATTTCCGTCAATTATAAACGGATTTCAAAAATTTTTTTTTGGTTGGATAGAGTTTACTTCTGAGGTGGTCCCATTTTCACCAGGTCAGGATCTGATGATGGGATCCAGGAGAAATCTAGGGCAACCACCGAAAATTGTATGCTCGTATGGTGCTTTTGTTACGTAATCATGTCTTACTCAGGTATATGCTTCAGGGTGTCAACATCTAATGCTGCTGTGCTGATGATGAAGCTACAGAACTCCTTAACGGTTAGGAGTTAGGATACAGTACTGCAATTGGTCAATGGAAACTATTTAGTAGTATGTAGGGCTAACGTGTTACTTGAATCAACATCTGATGCTGCTGTGCTGATTATGAAGATACAGAACTCCTTAACGGTTAGGAGTTGGGAGACAGTACTGCCATTGGTCGATGAAAACTATTTAGTAGTATATAGGGCTAACGTGTTACTTGAATCAACATCTGATGCTGCTGTGCTGATTATGAAGATACAGAACTCCTTAACGGTTAGGAGTTGGGAGACAGTACTGCCATTGGTCGATGAAAACTATTTAGTAGTATATAGGGCTAACGTGTTACTTGAATCAACATCTGATGCTGCTGTGCTGATGATGAAGCTACAGAACTCCTTAACGGATAGGAGTTGGGAGACAGTACAGCAATTGGTCGATGAAAACTATTTAGTAGTGTGTAGGGCTGACGTGTTACTTAAATCAACATCTGATAGTGCTGTGCTGATGATGAAGCTACAGAACTCCTTAACGGTTAGGAGTTGGGAGACAGTACTGCAATTGGTCGATGGAAACTATTTAGTGGTATGTAGGGCTAACTTGTTGCTTGTGAGGTATACTTGAATCAACATCTGATGCTGCTGTGCTGATGGTCAAGCTACAGAACTCCTTAACGGTTAGGAGTTAGGGGACAGTACTGCAATTGGTCGATGGAAACTATACAGGATGTTTTTTTGTGGCCACCATTAACGAAGGGTACGTACTCTATACATCAAATAAAGTAAGTTTATACCAAAAAAAAATGCTGGGATTTTTTTTTATTTAATTACTTGATCCGGCGAAATTTATAGTGTCTAGTGTTTATGCTAGGTTTTTTCATAGACAGATATTAATTATTTCTCGTGAAAAATCTTGCTACGCGCGTCTATGTGCATTCATGCAGAAAAACGCAGTCTATTTACTCAACTTTGGACCCTAATATTTTGGAAACCAGACTCTTCCCAGGTATGCTTCCAAGGAGAAAAATGATAGTGATGATGAGGAAATTACGTAGTTTTCAGGAACGTTGACGACCAAAAATCACCATGTATAAACTAGCATCTATTTAAGTCCACAACGCATTAACACAACTAAAAATCGAGAAATAAACTGACTTTTAGAAAAAAAATTTAACCGACTTCAAAGTTTAACTAAAAAGCAATAAATAACGTAACTAATTTATCTACTTAATAATTATTAAATATCTCAAATTATTTAAATATTTACAACTTAATACCTAATTCTTTAACAAAGTCATCTTTAACTATTTAAATATTTATAATTATAACTTATTTTTTGGAGTCGGTGCCAGCCAAACAAATAAATGTAATTAAGAAAACTGACCCACACTAAATAGTAAAACCAAGAATAGGAAATTGCATTACCGCTGCCTACTACACCGTATTGTATTTTACCGTGTGTGTGTCGTTGCCAGCCGCGCGCGTCCATCAATACAACAGACTACGTTACCTAGGCTGGCACCGACTCCAAAAAATAAGTGATAATTATAAATATTTAAATAGTTAAAGATGACTTTGTTAAAGAATTAGGTATTAAGTTGTAAATATTTAAATAATTTGAGATATTTAATAATTATTAAGTAGATAAATTAGTTACGTTATTTATTGCTTTTTAGTTAAACTTTGAAGTCGGTTAAATTTTTTTTCTAAAAGTCAGTTTATCAATTACTGAATTGCTAAGCAAAGGTTGGCACCCAAATCGCAAGTTTCATTCTAAAACGGTATATTTACTAGCGTAACATAAATTGTTGCGTATCTTACAACTTAATAAGCGCTATGATCATAGCAATAGAGATGGATTTAAACATCTAACGCAAAGCTTATTGTTATGTTTAAATGCACAATAAAACTATAGGTAATGTCGCAACCGCCGATGATATCGTGACTAGATCGATTCACGAATCGTATATATCAAGGAGAACTACTGCAAGTAACTAACTTATATTATTTCTATAAGATTTTATTTAGGGCATATACAAAACGCGTGGTTTCATTCGTCAGTATTTAATACAAATCATCACCAAAAGAAACTTTTGGTTCAAAACAAGCAGTTTCTTTCTCAAAATCATCATCATTATGTTTATTGTCATTACCTATACTACGAGTATAACTCTTCGGTTTTAACTAGTCTAGCACTACACAAATTTTAATTTCAACCTTTACATCTTTCGAAACCTTTATTATATCAGTGGTTACCACAATAGATAGACTTTCAATTACGTCGCCCTCGAAACTAGTCAAAATACCATTTGTTAAAATTACAACACGAATTCAAATGAGATTTTTATCATCGAAATTAATATTCAATGTTAGAAGTAAACTAAGCGATAGTGCGCGCCCTTCCACTTCAAATTACATACAAATTAACGGGTGTAACATTAGAGAAAAGTGCCAGCTTACGATGGCTTATCTCTTTAAGCTAAATTGTTAATGGGCAAACAAATTGTATCATTACTAATAATTACAATCGATCAATTACTTGTTGTCAGGTCAATTTAGGAACATAATATATCACTTGTATAGATTATCTTTGTGAATTACTTTAGGGTCGTATAGTCATGGATAACTTGATGGGATGAATGGAAGAAAAGAACATATTGCGCCGACCGCAAATAAATGGGAACAGTGTTGCCAAGCCACATCCAATGTTACCCCAAGATTTTTTAATTTTACCCCTAAAAACCACTAAATTCCAACTTTAACTCAAGAGCGGGGTGAGGGGAGTAGGATTGTGTTCGTTTCATAGCATGTAGTGACACAGAAAATGTGGTCATACACATAGTAATTCGCGTCATCACCATCGGAACTACTCAATGAAACGGACAATACACGTCGAGTCGTTGAACCCCTTAAAAAAAACCTTAAAAAATTCTGCCCCTAAAAGTCCCCCTAGTTATCTTTTTTCCCGTAAATTTAGGGGTAAAACCCCTAAGTTGTCACCACTGAATGAGAAACAGGGCAGAAAGATAATGATAGTCATGGATAACAGTTTGGTAGTATAGTTACCTTTTGTATACCACTTCACTGTCGCTAGCTTGAACTATGAAACAAATAAACAACATCATGCTCCTGCCCCTGTCCCAATATTTTTCGGATCAGCGGGATATGGTTTCACTCGAAACTCAAATTGCTAAGTATTTAGCGTTTGTTTCACGGCTGACTGCCTGCCTAACGGCAACCCTTCTCGGGTATAGTGTAAACAATTGAATTTGTCTGCGATATACTCGTACACTAATGCCATACGAGTAAAACCGCCCCTAGCTTACACAATCTGAAACAACCGAATCGTGAAGATAGAATCAATTTCATAAGTGATAAAGTCAGTGACCTAACAGGTTTTTTTTTATGAAATATTGAATTATGGCAAAGCAACCATTGTAGTTATAACGCTTATTATGATAATGGCTATCAAGTATTCTGTGATCATGTAGTAACAAGAGTTTCGTGGTAACTATCTTTCTGCTCCTTTCATCTCTCAAACAAGCGTTCCTATCGGCTATCTTATTAAAAGTTCATAGTTAAGATCACTCATTAAAACTTGAGAATTGGAAATAGCATGTATACATATATGTGTATGTTCCCAAATTTTCTTCCGGCAAGGCATAATGCCTATTCCATTCGATTAAGTTGCAGCATGTGATCATCACTATGTAGGTACGGTTAAAAAAACAGGCGATACGGGGAAAGGACCTAAAATAGTCATTTAGGAAACATTAATTTCGAATGATCCAAACATTAAAATTTATAATAAGCGTAGATTAAATGTATATCATAATAAACAGGATTGAAATTGTTGACCTTGAATAGGATTCGTCGAAAGAAAAAATTGCTCAAAACGACATTACGGGTACATACTTGTATTTCCGTCATATACAATACACGTGAAAATCATGGTATAAACAAATCAATATTAAACTTTATATCATCAACAATAAAGTACTTTAAAAGTGAACTGTAGTACTATTGTCATATATATTTGTAACCGCATATTTGTAATGCGGTTAAAATATTAGAACCTTGTTATTAACATTATGTAAAGTTACACTGACATTTGGGAAGTAATATCCATAAATATCTGTGTGGTAGAGGTCCAATCATAATGCATCAACCAAAATCATCTCATTACCATGATGCTGTCTTAATCTTGATCAAGATTTAGAGACATCTACACCTATACTAACTATAATGTATATGGCGCTGAGGATTGAAACATTAGTTAAGTCACCAGTTAAACCACTTCACTGACAAGACGCCGAGCTTACAAATGTCACAACATGACACACAGATAGATAGACGAACACAATGCCTTCATGAATATTAACAACGTGAGTTCCGCTAGCAATTTCAACACTTTCGAATGTGGTTTAACGTAGGTATATGTTTCAGGTTTAACAAGCATAGGAATTAAGCCTGTCCAATTGAATGTATAATATAAATATATATAGGCAAACCAAGGCATGAAATAAATTAGGAGTAATTATCTGTTTAAATGGGAACATTAACATATTATTGAATTTTTAGCATTAAGAAATTGTCAGAAATTGAACAAAATGCAGAGAAGCGTAATTTTGGTGAGGTGAGTGCTATAACGATTTGACTACAGGAATGACGTAGGCTTTTTGTATGAACATCTGACTACTTCATCTTGTAATATTATATCTGAAAATCCCATTTCCATGTATCCATTGCCTAATTATAATGCAACAGCACCAATTAACAAGAGTGAACTAACTAACACTAGTAAACCAGTGCATTGAGCGTGGAAGCGTAAGCTATTGCAAAGATTACTCGACGACCTTCTTAATAAATAACCTAAATAACTAACGAGTCAGCTTAGGCCCTAATAATTTCATTAATTCTCAAATTTTGCAGACAGCTTCTCTATGGTGGGTATACTCTTCTGTTACATTCTGAATATGAGACTACGCAACTGACGTGTTCCTTCGAATTTCTAATATCAATAAACTTGCAATAGAGATAACTAATTAGTTTCGTGAAAGAAATTTCTTTGATAGCTAATTTTTTAACGTATACGGCTGACATACAAAGTTATCCCAAATGTACCTAAATATGTGATTTTTCATTTGAGTTTAAGATCGGTCTCTCAGTCTTTAAAGGGTTGGTGACCTTTGAGGAAACTGGTAACCCTTCGCAAAGTTAGTTTTATAACCAGTAGAGTCTATAAATTTCCATTTTCAAACTATGTAATATTTAATAGACCCGTCTGGTTACTGCGTATTTTCCTAAGAACTAGTTAGTTTCTGCAGTCACTGCACTGCATTTTACATCAGGTGCAGCTCGTACCTCAGAGTAAATAGTTATGCAGAGTGTAAAAATGTGTCTATTAGCAAATAATTTAAAATAGAATAGAATATTTATTTCTGCAAGAAAATAGCCTATAATAAAATAACCAGCTCCCGAAATTCGTGGTTGTGTGTTGTCGGTCGTAAAGGCCGATTCTTCCAATGGTAGATATCCTATCCGAAGGATAAAGTTAATGATGTCACTATCTTGTTCAAATTCTTGAAAAAAACCAGCATCAAATTTATTCCCCAGATAGCCTATGTGACCATTGGGAAAATTGGCCCTAAGATGAAAAAAAAATGTGTTTTTCACAGATTCAAGTGCAGTGCGCAAAGGCCTTAGAACTCACTGCACTAAACGTATACAATATTGCGAACCCCACCTTATATTTATGCTATCTTAGCAACCTGTTTGTTTTCACCTTGTTTACGGCTTGAGTAACAAACTATAAACATAAACAAAATTACCTGCAAATTGAATTTGTCGATAGAAATTTATAGTTTTACACGTAATTATTTATAGACTTTTAATAACTTTACACTTTAAGATTCCCCCATAAACATTTTCATGCAAAATGTAGCCAAGACAAGAGCGAGACCACATGGCGCGCATTATCAAAAAGTTATCAGATGTCATGTAGAGCCAAGCTTATTATAACCCAACTCTACGAGTACAAGCATCTTACTTCACTATCACAAACTTAACATTTATGCTAAAATATGTGGATGGCCGTTTCGCAGCCTTATATGGGCGTAATTTTTTTTCTCTTACACAATTTGTTCTTGTGGTAACTCAACGGCTAAGCCACAGATAGCTTATTCTATCTTTCGCTTATATTTTCACGGCAAAGCAATTTTTTGATACAGTACAGGAATATCCTAAGACTAGACACATGTTTATCCCGGAAACAAAGAGAGACGTCCCCCTAGATATTAGATTTTTCCGGAAACTTAGATATTTCGTTACAGGCAAGTTTTTTCGACATAGGTATTTACATTTTTTTTACCCGTAAGTACATCACGTTATCAGTGGGTCGCATCTTTGAGTTAGTCCATCATACATCAAGCTTAAGCTAAAACTGTTCATATTCCCAGCTCAATTTAAGACTAGCCTAGTTATCTAACACCTATTGCATACATCGTAATTACCTTTTTTCTATCCCGCAATTAGTTACGTGGGGAAAAGGCGTGACATATAGTACAGTGACATAATCATAGCGGGCCATAAAACAGAAGTATTAAGCTGACTTAAACCGTAAAATGGTTTTGTAATATTGAAAAACATAGAAATTTGTTATAGGGTTCCTCAAGGAACTGTACTTGGTCCTTATTTATCAATAAAAAAGATAAAGTTGTTTCGCTAGATATGGTTTTACCTTACAATTATAGGCAAGTGTTATAATATCTTGCGGTTTAAACAACGGAAGCTAATATTTAAATATTCATTTGTTACAAAATATCTGAGTGACAGTTGAGATAGGTAATTAATATCGCTCGTATCCTTTTTGACAATACCAGCAGGATACTGCATGTTATCTATTAACTGCACCCAAGGAAACAAAGTCTCAACTTAAGAACTTGACACTAATCGATATAGCTAAATATTAGATCCAAATTATAGGACCAACCATAAATTTTCTCGCATTTCGTTCCCAGCAAATTATATTCTGATAATAACCCACGAATTAAAGCTAGGAAACTTAGTAAGGCGTTAGGTCCTTACCACAGATTAACTAACATACAGTTGTGCAACGAAAAGGGAAAATAAGTAAGTATTTGTGCAAAGCATTGAAGAGGTACATTGTGGTGACGCAGTCCTGTATACGGGGCTTCACTGAAATACATCACAGCTGCTACTCCTTATTTACATGTCGACTAACGAGCTCAGACAAAGAGCCAAACGTGGCAACTTGTTACAGATTTTTTACATCTGGTCCCGTATCCTAAACGCGGCTATATGATCTCATTCGTAAAATCTTTGGACGATGGCATTAGTTGTTCTACGTATGACTATATTTTATTAAGTATCTGTGTAACTGCATACAAAAGACGTTAGTTCCGGAACCATGTACGGGTGTTCTATGTATATACAGGATGATTTTTGGTCGTCAGTTCCCGAAAACTACGGAATCTCCTCGTCATCACGATCATATTTCTCCATGGAAGCATACCTGGGAAGTGTCTGGTTTCCAAAATATTAGGGTCCAAAGTTGAGTAAATAGACTGCGTTTTTCTGCATAAATGCACATAGACGCGTGTAGCAAGATTTTTTCACGAAAAATAGTTAATATCTGTCTATAAAAAAGTACAACATAAACACTAGACACTATAAATTTCGCCCGATCAAGTAATTTAAAAAAAAATCAAAAAAAATCCCAGCATTTTTTTTTGGTATAAACTTACTTTATTTGATGTATAGAGTACGTACCCTTCGTTAACGGTGGCCACAAAAAAACATCCTGTATATGAAACGGACTCTACATACGATATAGTAATAGCGGTTTCAAAAACGTTATGTTACTGCATGAAAAATAATAATGTCGTTACACTGTGGTTTTTACCTACTTAGGTACCAGATTGGTCCTATAACCTAAATTCTTACCTTAAAATGTGGTATTAAACTTTACAGTGACACGAGTTTAGCCTCTAAATAATTCATAAGTTTTTATGTAATTTCATATTATATGTGCACTAATATTATCACTGTGTGAACTAAACGACAAAATTATGGTAACAATATTTGATAGACGACAATAAGTAGTGTAAAGTTTATGTTTATTGTGATCTAAAAAATTTCTTAGAATTATTGAAACATCATTATCATCATCAGCTTATTGCAGTCCACTGCTGGACGTAGACCTCCCCCAGGGCACGTCACAAGATTTCCATGGGGGTATTTGCCCATAGTCACGCTGGGCAGGCGGGTTGGTGACCGCAGTTTGTATTTTGGACTATGTTGTCAACACGGGAGGCGCTGCTGTCCACCTCCCGGAAACCCTTAATCGTCTCGTACGATACCCACGGGCAGACATGGGATGGTACGAATTATACTCTGCCGGTACCACGCGGCCACTGCCGGCACCACGCGGCCAATTGAAACATATGACAAGAGAATATATACACACCTCTGTGTTCCCAGGATGGGGTAGCCAAAACTGCACAATTATAAAGGAGATCATATAGCCGCGTTTAACATAGCGGGGACAGATGTAAATGATAGTGAGAAGTCGCTAGCTTATCACCTGAGAGAACGCCCAGTTATGAAAGTATTAATTGGAAAAATCATCAATCACTTAGTGTTTCACTGGAACGATTTGATTTTGAATGGTAAATAATCCGTCAGTAAATGTCGGTACATCTTACCGATTGGATATTCGCCGTAATAAAGAACCCGTGGAGCAAGCACGAACCTCTCGAAAGTCCGTAACGCTAACGTCAAACTGTCAAATCTCATACTCTAGCGAGTCGATAGCGTTACGCTGCGTAAAAATGTTCATGCTTGCCCTACAGATATCATTTTCCCTCAAAACATTTTAAATCTAGTATCACAACATCTTCTATCTTCTATACATATAATAAAAATGTAACGGATCGATGTATTTACATGGACACAGATAAACCGACAAACAGACAAAAATTCCAAAACTCAGGTCTACCTATATATGAGAAAAAATATTATACAAGACCTTTATCAACGCAATAGTAGGTACCCAAAACAATGAGGTTTGGAATTTTTGTCTGTTTGTTTGTGCATTTGTGCACGCTAATCTAAGAAACGGCTGAACCGATTTCGATGCAGTTTTCAGGAATATTTTGTGACAGGTCCCACTTAACATATAGTATAGGCTACTTTTTATCCCGGGAAAATGTTTTTATCCCGGTGAATTTCGACATTTTTGTTTTTTCCGTAGTCCACGCGGACGGAGTCGCGAGCGTCCACTAGTTTCAAATATAATTCCACATTCATGGAAACATTAAAACATGATATGCTTCAGGCACAACAATATTATGATCACGAACGCACAATTATTTCACATGTAAGCTATAACAATAGAACATCATTGTTTTGACCCTGCTGCTTACATGCTCAGATGTATTAAATGACTCGAGTTTTTTAATAAAAATGTTTGCTAACTTATCATAAAATCATACAATTTTGCGACGCTTTTATGTCGTTGAAACTGCAAAAATTTCTGATAATCATCATTAAGCATTACATAAACAAGTAATCTTTGACCCTTGAAATTTCCAACACAATAACAATTTAAGAAGGATAGTCTATTATCCCAACTAATTTATAAATACGAAAGTAACTTTGTTCATTTGTTTGTTACTTCTTCACTTATTTATTTAGGTACTGAATCAATCTTCTTCAATAGTTGGGAGTACCTACGGAAAAGGACATAGGCTACATTCTGTAGTCAACGAGGACGAAGTTGCGGGCAACAACTATATCTCCATAAATTACCTATATCAATATACCTATATATTCGCTAAATTAATATAGGTAGTAAAATAAAAATCCAAGCGCTAAATAAACCCTCGGCATTATATAACAAAACCCCAGCAGATAAGCTAAGAGGCTGCAATTCCAATCCGCAAATTTGAATTCGCTGTACTACCTTGTGACCTTTGTCTTCAAACAAAAAACAATCGGTCATTATGTAGTCTACGGAAAGGAGCTGGCAATTTTGACACGCAGCTATGCGTTAGAACTTTTAGCAATAAACAAATCTTGGAACAACATTTACACGGTCGCTGGTTACTTCATCGTCTATTTCAATTTTATCAGCTATTGCAATGCAGGCTTTCTAAAGTTTTGTTGTGATTACATTTAAATACGAACCAGGTCTCTACTGCAGTCATTTATTTCCTAATTTCAAAATGTAATATGGAGTAGTCTCTAAATAATTTTATAAAGAAATTTTGGGGCAATATTACTACCAAAGGTGTAACAGGTAAATGTGAGTCTACTACCATAGCAAGAAGGTACGTTTTACTGTTTTCAAAGAAAAATATAAAAGTACATATACAAACGACTATGCAGCCGAAACAGAGTAGCCAGAACTGCAGGAGTTATAGTAAAGTTACTAACAGTCCTTAGAGTCGGTATCATATACCTCATCATCATTATCATCAGCCTATTGCAGTCCACTGCTGGACGTAGGCTTCCCCCAGGGCACGCCGCAAGACTGCCATGGGGGATATCTGCCCATAGTCACCACGCTGGGCAGGCGAGTTGGTGACCGCAGTTTGTATTTTGGACTATGTTGTCAACACGGGAGGCGCTGCTGCCCACCTCCCGGAAACCCTTAATCTCCTCGTACGATACCCACGGGCAGACATAGGGTGGTACGAATTCTACTCTACCGGTACCACGCGGTAATACCTACCTAATCAAAATCCAAAGCCATAACCACAAAACAAAGCTTTAATTCAAATGATACTAATCACTTATGATTTTAATCGGCATAAACACACACCTATTATGTTCTCGAGAAAAGCTGAGAGCTTATTGTTTTTCGGAATTATTTGAAGGCACAAGGTTATTTCACTGTATCGCTTGGTCCTTTTTCAAAGTTAAAGGTACTATGCTTATATCATATCAGACCCTATTATCAATATAATATCATTTTTTTTTTTTTTTGTTTTTTATCCTACATCTGCTTTGTAAAAGATCGTCTTCGGTTGAATCGAAGTAATACACCTTCATGTGGAATTAAAAATTGTTTTAGATATCAAAGGTAATATTCCAAATATAGGTATAACCCCAAAAAAAAAAAAAAAAAAAAATCTTTGAAACATATGGCAGCCCCTGGCGTCCCCGCCAAGACGTAGCGGGACAAAAAAGGCAAGTGTTTTAACAGTTACTTGATTGATTATACTCGTATTCAATTAGCGCTAATGGCTAATTAATCATTGATAGTAATAGTCTAGCTTTAAGTGTACAATTTTCCTGCAACTTCAACATTATAGAAAATGAACAATTCGTCAGGATCGCACATTATATTATCATTGCTTGTCACCTTATCAAAGAAACACAAAAATCATACTCGTAATCACGCTAACTTGTAAGCAAATTTAGCGCTAAAGCAATTAGCCAAGATAGCCGATGCGAGACGAAAAATCCGAGATCTTGATGCTCAAGACAATAGTAGCAAACAATGAAACCTTACAGAGATATAAAAAAATATCATTTTAATTCAAACCTCATAATTGTTGCAATTAGGAAGCTGAGAGTGTCTCGGACGCAAATCATTGTCATCTGATTTTAAAGGTTTATCTATTTTTATAGTATTTCCTGTACAATTATTTAAATGTGAAGAACATTTATTGTAATTTTTAATTGCAATTATGTTCTCTACAATAACTATGTATAAGTATTTCGTTTTTAATTTACTCGTACAATTTATGACATCATTTATAATTTGAAATACCAAACTGGAATATATAGGTACAGAGTGGATTACAGGATCGAGGTAAATATTTTTATAAGTAATAAATATTCCTAAACAAGTGGGTAATACATAGGTCAAAAATACTTTTGAACTCGATTTAACTTTGTGATAAAGCTTCCAACGGAAGGGTCTTCTCTAAAAATGCTTATCACTCTAATCTTGAATCTAAGGCTGTTATAAAAGTTAAAAATATTAAACTTAAGGCCACCACCGTAGAGTCCAATAAAAAACCTACATTCCTTTAACAAGAGGTATTGGAAGAATGTTCAAATAAAAAGAGGAAAAGCATGTTGTAATTATTAACTGACGTCTTGTTATGGACATGGTCGATGAGACAGCCAATGAGATGATACCTACTGCTGCATTCCTGCCAGAAATAATGTGAAAATTGCAGTTAAGAGAACGCAAGAAAATGCGAGGAATGTTGAATAAATTTAATATTGATGTTCTGCTATGGATTCGACTTCGGGACAATGATCGTGTCTTCACAAATAACTTAGACGGTTGCAGCTTTTCTAAACATACCCCTCAATTAGGATTTTTAAAATAGGTGACCGAAAAAAAATCTCAAATTTTGACGTGGCCAAAGTAAATGGGATTTTTAATTAGATTCATTTTATAGATGGGTCATAACATAAGTCGCAACATTCTTGAAACGTCCTTGTCTTTAAACTCGACTTATAGCACCCGAAATCTTATCAACCTCGCGGATATCTAATTACTGGATATAAGACTATTGTTTTAAACACCATAGGTATGAGAGACAGCCTCGACATATTACTTTTGACAATGGATGGATTCGCACGGCAAGCGATTGTGATTAATTGGATCGTTCAGGTGTCAAGTTATGACTGGTGGGCGTAAAAGATGCTATCGAACGTCGCGGGCGCACGTATCTAAGTAGATGTAAATATTCGGTAATTAAAACCCTTACCGGCTATATCTATTAAAATCCTATATAAATAGGTAGGTTCCTTTACATTATTTATTACATAAATGATGCCGACTGATTAATAACAAAAAATAATTTGCAATTAATTTATATTATAATGACTCCAACTCATCATCAATCATTAGGTATTAATAACTTAATACAGTTTTGGCACAATTTTAGAGCTTAATTATTGTCTGTAAACTATCTACCAATGTTTTTTTTACTAATACTTAATTTAAAATCGCTACAGGCTCTCAACCACGCCACGCAGTCTCTATTGTTTATTTTATTAGCTTCATGCATTGTTTTGAGCTTTACCTATAGTTTGATTAGTTCTTCCCTTTCCCAAAAAAAACTCATTTACACAAGATACGCGTTTTGTCTCTTTGTCATTAGAATAATTAACTGCAATGTTATCTCTATCCTTGTTGATAATTGCTTAGGTATATTCAGTCAAATTGTGATTGTATATAACCCTTTTGGGATAAGGCACTACATTTACTTCATCGTTTTCAGCGAGGAGAAATCCAACACTGAACAGAGGCCTCCCCCAATAACCTCCTATCCATCCGTCCCTAACCTCCATCATTTACCTATTGAGTTTGATTCTCAAAGTATTTTTTATCATCTTGACACTCATATTTTGCTTAAGGTAATTATTAGGCAATAATATGTAAGTATGCTTATTTTCAATAGTTAAAATTTTATTATTAATAAAAAAAAAATAAAATAAAATCGTGAGTTCAAATCTCACTCCGGTGAATTTTTTTTTCATTTTCTTATTAATATTTTATAGTTAAAATATTGTTTTATATAACGAATTACAAAAAATTGTAGTCCCATATTACATTCACATCCTTTTTTTGTAATTAACTTGTAAAACTGTTCGCCATGACAAGGCCATTTCATTATATAGCTGCTCATTTCATATGAATAGCATTATAGAATTTTACGATATCATCATTAGCCATATAGCCAATAATAATAGTTGCATAAGCCGCTTCATCAATTTTAAAGAAACCTGCTAAATCATTGCATACTTTTACCTTATTATATTGCATTTCATATACTTTCTTTAAAATTATTCAATTTTTCACTAATTTCCGACCTAGTAAGTTTGAGCGCGAAAGTGTATAATTAGTTTGATGTGCCTCATCTTGAATTTGGAATACAATGAAAGTGTTTGACACGCGCGGTTTGGTACGGATCTTACGTAAGATATTGCGCTCTGGATTTATGAACAACCTTACCGTTCCTTTATTCGCTTTTAACGGTATCATCTTTGATGAATGTTCCAATAAGTCATGGCTTAAGTTACGTAATAACAGTTTAGACGAACCCAAAAGAAGAAATAAATATAAGTGTAGTACCTTAGCGACCATCACGCATGAGTTTCATGAATGCAATAAAATATCAATCACTTCTTCACGGTGCCCAATGAAAACAAAAGTCTTATATTTTTCTATGCTCATTCAAAATCTTCCAAATATTACCTATGCAATTCTTTAAACCCATTATTGGAACTACATAATATTCTAAGCACACTTTACAAGTATCCATAATAATTACGAAATCTGTTGACAAGGTAATGATGAGTATCACGAAGCTTAAAATGCTCAGCCAATATGTCAGGTCATTCGTGACTGCGATGATCATCTCAAGATTCAACTTTTAACCCTTGAGGAATGCATAACTATTATTCACGACTTCCATCTGTCGATACCTTATAGTAATGAACAATCTACTTTATCTTAGTCACAAGTCCCACATAGGTACCTATATACATACATATATTGACACGCTTGTGTTTCCGAAATGGGGTATCCAGAACGGCAGGATTATAAGAGATCTCACAGCCATGTTCACAATAATGGGGACAATTGTTTATGATCAGTGAAAAGTTGCTAGCTTATCGCCTGAAAGAATGCCCGAGTGTTTAGTCGACCTTTGCGACATGCACGGAAGGAGATGCAACTAATGTATCTACTCGTATTCTAGTGAAGCCCCGCATCAGCACGGGAATAAGTCCTACGTTATAAAAAAATCTTGTAATTTACTAGATCGTACCAACGACAATTGATTAAATTTTTTTAAGATAATAACTGCCACTAAATAATTTCCCTTTCCTCCTTTGTTCCAGGAATACTCACGCCAACTCCTAAACCACTTGACAGAGTCAGAGAGGATATTCCTATTTGGTGCCAACTCCGATGGTAAGTTTCCGAAAATACACAAGACATTTGCAGAATTTTTCACGGGAAAATCACGTTCTTTGTGAATCACCTATCTTAGATAAAATGCAGATGCAACCTAAGCATCATATTATTGACTTATTACGTAATGCGATTATGCCCGTAAACAACTATGTATTTCAATGCTATCCTTTATTGCAACTGCGTTTACAGGCAGAGTGGGAGTAAACTTCTAACGTAAATTGACACTTTTAATTTTAATTACAGATGTAAAATATGAGATAGCACATCTTAAACACCCTAAACGCCGCAAACGCTCTCTATACCACAATGATCAAAACTTATTATTTCTGAAGGATCATTTAAACCTGAAACTAAATCCGCGCCACAGTTTTCTAGACCCTCATTTTCTGCTTATGAGAAGGTGGTCCAATGGCACTGATGCTGATTTGGACCAACATGCGGATGAGGAG
This sequence comes from Carposina sasakii, assembly GCA_014607495.2. Taxonomy (NCBI): domain Eukaryota; kingdom Metazoa; phylum Arthropoda; class Insecta; order Lepidoptera; family Carposinidae; genus Carposina; species Carposina sasakii. The sequence goes on from CP053162.1 coordinate 2,191,983, forward strand.
CTAGATCTGTGTTACTATAGAAGCGATAATGCAGCTTTGTATCTATGTGAAGATGTGGTAAGTAACTATGTATCTAACTAGTTTATACTATCTTAATTTTTACGAGGGAATTATAGGCGAACTGACTTCAATCATGCAGGCTATCAATATCTTTGATACTGTGTTAGGAACAACATTTAAACAATATCGAAGGTCAAATCTTTTTTAGTTACAAATTCTACTCAGACCTGCAAGTCTAGATTTTATGTGTGAATCTTATGATATTTAGACAGATCAACTCAAGTAAAAATGCCATATCCTTACCAAGTATTACAAAGTATTCAAATTTTCAGAGAGGTTTAATCAAGTCAAACAATAGTTACTATTCTATACATCCACTGCCAGAGAGATTCCACACTGAAGATTCTAAAGCACATATTATAGTCAAACGTAATAACGATATTTTTCAAGATAATGAAGAAGACACATGTCTAGAAAGAGAAGATCTTGCTTCTTTCGCTACACCTCAATCAATACGCTTATGGACAAAACATCGAAGAAAACGGGCCCTCTACAATTCTATAAGCAATATAGAAGAATTTAAAATTAATTTAGCTCATAGAAATAAAACTATAGGAGACTTTGTCGGTAAATTAACCGACGGAAGTAGACGAAGAAAAAGAACTATTCTTCCAGCTGTATTTGTTGAAACAGCTGTATTTGTAGATAGAGATTTATATAAACACATGACTGTAAACTTTCCTAAAGACACAGAAAGGGAACTAGTTAGATTTGTATTAGCTATGATTAACGCTGTACAATTAATATACCATGACTCATCTTTAGGTAGACCAGTGAATTACATATTGAAAAGACTTGAAATACTACACGAAGATCCAGCTAACTTAAAAAGACCTCACGATATAGACAGATTTTTGAGTAATTTTTGTACGTGGCAACGATTGGAAAATCCTCCAGGAGATAATGATCCACTACATTGGGACCACGCTCTTATTTTGACTGGTTTAGATTTGTATGTTGTAAATAAGAATGGAAAAGTTAGCAGTCAAGTAGTTGGTACGTTTACTATATTTTTATTTTAGTAATTTATAGTAATGGCTTCAATTTTTATAATTAAAGTGCAATTTAGTTAAAGATTGTTATGAACTTATTCAAGACAAAGACTTCACACGACCATTACAACTTTCTTGTTGGTACACAATCAAATGTATTTAGATTAATCTAGTGCAAAATTACAGAGATACACATCAACTAAATGGGTACTTGAGAAATGTTTAGTTAGTGCTCTGCAAAAATTGTGAAAGTGAAATTGGGTCATTAAAATATATACGAATGCAAGCTGATAAAACTTTTGGTATTTCCAGGTTTAGCACCAGTAGCTGGTATGTGCACAGTAACAAGCAGTTGCACTGTTAACGAGGGCAGACATTTTGAAAGCGTTTACGTGGTTGCACATGAAATCGGACACAAGTGAGTAATTTTAGTATCTATAGAGATGGTATGTAGAAATCTCAATTTGAATATGATGAAATACTCGTATATCTACTGGTTTATGTAGATATCTTATTGAACTTAAATATTATGATGAAGTAAATCCACAAAACATCGACGACATCTTCAAATGTGTAAGCACGAACTAAGGTAAATATATGAGATTTGATAATGTGACGATGGCGTTACGGACTGGGGGTCATGCTTGCCCCACTGTACAATTCTTTTATTTATTTATTCAAGTTTGGGCATGCGTCACGATGGACCTCAAGCAGACAACGGATGTGACCCTAGCGCCTACATCATGAGCCCAACACTTGGAAGTGGCAAGATCACCTGGTCTCAATGCAGCAAGAGCTACCTACAGAAGTTTCTGGAGTAAGATACTACCTTTTGTCTCTTTAAAATTCATAGTAGTAATTATTTATTTTCACATACATTTAATCTTCCAAAGAACTGGTTTTCCACAGGTTGGTTCGGTTGGAGAGTGCTAAAAATGATCTACTTGATTTAACATGATATTGCATTTCAGTACCCAACAATCAAGGTGTCTTCTAGACCACGGAAACTCAGCAGGACAATTAGACCATAGTGCTGAAGGAATCCTACCCGGGGAGAGATTCGGTGCAGATCAACAGTGTAAGTAGATAACGCTAAGGTAGAGATCTTGTAAAATAAAACAGAAAAAAAAATACATGAACTTACAAAATTTCAGGCATGTTAAAATACGGGCGAGGCAGCAAGCATTCCGCCAGTCAAAACCTGGAAGACATTTGTAGGGACCTTCACTGCCAGAGGGAAAGATATACGTGGACCTCACATCCAGCTTTAGAGGGCACTAGCTGCGGCGAAGACATGGTAATAATATTTTTTTTTTTAAATTAGCTGATACATGTTTGCCTAGAAAGTGCCTATTCACTGGAGCTTTGAAGAGACCAATTTTGTAGTGCTCGGGAAATACATCGGCAGGAAGTGCATTCCACTCCTTAGCCGTTCGCATTACCAACGAGTTAGCATAACGTTTGGTGCGGATGGGTGGGATATCAACAACAGAAGGGTGATGATTTCATACAATACCTACACATGAAAAACCCTTTTCCCTAAGGATGCGAAGTAAACTCCTCAAGTGAGGATAGATGTACCCACATAGGTCCTACAAGTACATAAGTTTACGACATACACGGCGAAATACAGCTGTACTCGTATTCTAGTGAATATAGCATAGGACTACGACAATGAATACCAGAAGACTCAATACGTACACTCTTTTTTCTATCCTGTTCCCATTTACTGGGGTAAGGGGGATTTTCTGACAAGTTTAAATAACTGCAAAAATAGATGGCGTAAACGAATCTCCTACCCTAATCGCCCCGCCTCACCTCCCCCAACTCGAAGGATATTGTAAGTCCCGATGATGTATTTTGTTTTCGGGTAAGAGATTCGCTCACGCCATCTATCCATGTGTTTGTACATTTTTTTTACTTTTTAATAGTTTCCCTCATTACGAAATGTATTATTATTCTACTCATCCCTAATAGCCCACATCTCCACTACCCAATATATGCATATTTTCATTCACACAGTCCATTCAAAACTTCTTAAAGAATTAAGAGGAAGACTCCTCTGAGAGTCAATACATGATAATCTTTCCATAATCCAGTACTGCCGCGGTGGTGAATGCGTGGACCGTTCCGGTTTGCGCTCCCTAAGCCCATCTGGCTGGGGTCGCTGGTCAGACTGGTCGGAATGCGCGTCTCCGTGTCTACGTTCCGCTGCGCAGGGGCTCAAGACTGCTACTAGACGCTGTTCGAGACACAGGTATTTGTAGACATAGCGATTCAAATAAGATAATATACCTAACTATTTTTTTTTTTACAATTAGCTAGGCAAACATTTGACCGCCATTGTGCCTGATGTTAAGCAAGATGCGGCCTAGGGTGGTACATGTTTGCCTAGAAAGTGCCTATTTACTCTAGCTTTTAAGAGACCAATGTTGTAGTGCTCGGGAAATACATCAGCAGGAAGTGCATTCCACTCCTTAGCCGTTCGCATTACAAACGAGTTAGCATAACGTTTGGTGCGGATGGGTGGGATATCAACAACATAAGGGTGATACGCTAGTCTGCGTATAGTATCCCGATGGTGAAAAGGGGCTGGTGGAACTGTATTGTGAAGTTCCCACGCACACTCTCCAAAGTGTATCCTGTAAAACACTGACAAGACAGCAATTTTACGGCGGTGTTCAGGTCCTGGAGTTTCGAATTTGGTACGGTTTCATCTCCAATAAGTTTTTTTGCCCGTTTTTCCACCGAGTCCAGTGCGGCTAGCTGATATTTAGCTGATCCATCCCAAAGGTGGCAGCAGTACTCCATACAAGGGCGAACTTGCGCTTTATATAGCGCCAATAGTTGCTGTGGAGTAAAATATCACCTAAACTTGGATAGGACGCCTAGTTTTTTAGCTGAGATAATATATATAACTAATATGTATATTTTTAATATTTATTTATCTATAAAAATTTTATATTTCAAACTAATATGTAGGTATTAACATTTTTTATTTTATATTTTGATTGAGGGTATAAAAATGATTTGCAATACATTGGTTTTAGTTGTTAGTTAGTTGGTTCGGTAGATAGAACTACGAGTAACATGGAAAACTAATCTTGATGATGCCACGGGTGTTGGCGAAACATATGTCGATTAAAAATTTAATTGGTTTTCGGATTAGCAGCTATGTATTTATGGTTGCATGCTAGGTGCTTGGATCTGGCTTCTCGTTGCGACTGTAGTGTCTTGTGTTCGTGATCATGAGTAGGCAGATCCGAGGGTCAGCGGAGGGTATAAGGCCCGGTGGCGGGCGATATACATGTCTCCATAGACCTTAAATAAATGCAAAAAAGTGCACAATTTAGGAACTGGGAAGCAAAAGCCGTGAGATTGGGTGATTTTAAATAAGGTTGAAAACGATGATAATAAAGAAAACTTGTGAAGCTATATACACATAGAACTTATAGGCTTATCAAACTATACCTAGACAATCAATAGTACTTATGTCCATTTTTAAAATGTTCAATAATGAAGTTCTCTCACATAGATACCTTTATATCTTTATCTTCTCACAAATCCTTCAAGTAGTTAAACTTTTTAGGCTAGAATCTGGTAGCTTCTGCAGCGGACACGACAAGAAGTACCAGACATGTCACGCAGCAGCTTGCAACGCGGTCACACAGCATACCGTGCGACAGTTTGTCGACGAGATATGTCGGCGCGCTAGAGATGTCGATCCTGATCTTATAGGGACCGGCTTGCAGAGGATTGACGCTGAAGGTCAGTAGTTTAGAAGGTTCTTGAAATGTTGTCTTAAAACAGGTGACATTATATCCACTGTAAAATCTTGTAAAGTGATGGAACCTTCCATCCTTGTTATTTCCTGATCCCATGAATCTTATAAAGTGATGCAACCCTCCATCCTTGTTATTTCCTTGGCCCATGTACCTAATGTGAGGGAACCTTCCATCCTTGTTATTTCTTTGGCCCATGTATCTTGTAAAGTGGCGGAACCATCCCTCCAGACGTATCAAGCGCCTGCGCGGTGTGGTGCGACACGCGCGGCGGCGGCTACAAGTCGCGCGGCTGGGCGCTGCCGGACGGCACGAGGTGCTCGCGGGATGGAGACATGTATTGCGTTAGCGGCTCTTGTCGTGTGAGTAGTTACGATTAGTTTGACTTGGGTGTTTTCTGCATTCGTTATTAAAGCTATTATACGTGTTTCAGGTACCTTACTTGTCAGTAGACTATACTATTCAGTAGAACCAAACCAGACTTTCGCAAGAGGTCAGCAGTCTTCTATTACTCTAAATACTATGTAGTTCTGCGCTGATCCGAAATGTTTATCTTCTTCCGTGCGTGGTGTCGATGGGCTACTTATCACTTGATCTTTGTATCCCCAAATCTTACGCTAAACGTCTCTTTTATGACGTATTTAACATAACTTGGTATTAAAATCGTCAAACACATTACATAATTTTTCTCACGTCATTCTCACACAGCAATCCCCGCAAAAACTTTATTACCAACAGGGTGGTGAACCCTTGGAACAAACTACCAGAAGTGCCAGAAGCACCAAGTGTCAATAATTTTAAAAACAAACTAGACTAACACATAAAAACATAGAAAAACCTAAGAAGAGAACATTCAGATACAGGCAAAATCAGTTGCCTCAGCTGCCTGCCTGTTTACATATACGAGTACATATAATATAATATAAATGGTTCACAGAAATTCACTTGTTCTTCGAGTCCCGATGCTGAATTCTCTTTGAACCCTAGTGAGTGCGAATGGGAAGCTTTGCAGGCGACTCCTCCACAAAGTCCAACGTAAGTTAAACTATTTTATTTACGATTGATGTTTTACAGGTTGATAATATGCGTTCTTGTTGTTTTGTTCTATTATCAGGTTTTTTGACGCAATATTTTTAATTCCCTTACTCATCCCTATCAGCCGTATCGTTGATATGCGGAACGACTTCGATCATCCTTCACATAAAATTTTAACACTTATCCTGCCCTTGAGAATACGAGTAGACCTAAAGTTTGCTGGCATAGACAGAAAGTGTTTATATTCTACTATTGCTCTTGAAGGAATCAAACATGTATGTTTGGCACTATGACACAACTGCCTCTAGAATGTCATTCCGAGGAACATACACAAGTATTTCCTTCCAGCAAGTCAGGTTCCCCGTGGCGCCGCGCGGTAGGATCGCACTGGCGCGCGGCGAGCGGCTGTCACTACCACTGCATCACCCCGGGGGCCGGCGTGCGTCTCGTGCGCGCGCGCGGACAGGACTCCATACAGCTGTGCGCGCCCGCCGACCGGGTGAGTGTGCACTGAGGGCAGTGTGACGTCACTACCACTGCATCACCCTGGGAGCCGGCGTGCGCCTAATTCCTTTTATGTGGCTTTCTAATCGGTGGTTTTCTAAGTTCTATGGTGTTTTAAGATATGCATTGATTCTGTCTTGCTTCCGATAGGTGGCTCCGCTACAGCCCAATCCAAGAATCTATCCAATATCGAACAATGCGACGGCTCTTTATTACGTACCTTTACAGTCATTTCAAAATCTTGTAATCATGATCAGTAGGTACCTACGTGTAATGTTTAAATTTCAATATGCTAGCTGTAACCAGATCCGCTAAAATTCCAGGGTTGCACACAGAGGAAGACACCATTCCAATACGCAACGATGGTCTGCACGAAGTATAAGGAGAGAGTGAGAAGACTGTCCGGGTTGGGCATGCAAATCTCCCCAGTTTTAGGTAAGAATGTCAATAAGCCATTGCCCTTACTAAATTCGTTATCACTCTAGAAAATTAACGTTTTAAGTTCCAATCATCGTCATAATGAGGTCGACGCTTTACCTTTGAAACTCATATTTCCAAGGATCGGTAGTTACTGGTTACTGGATGGCAAAAACGGGAGATGGAGCTTTGTGGGGTGCTCTTGGGGAGGGGCCTACGTCCTGCAGTGGACTGCAATAGGCCGATTTATGTATGCCTCGTGGTGCCGGCAGAGTAGAATTCATAAATACCATATACCACCCCATATCTGCCGTGGGTATCGTACGAGGTGATCAAGGGTTTCCGGGAGGTGGGCAGCAGCGCCTCCCGTGTTGACAACATAGTCCTAAATACAAACTGCGGTCACCAACCCGCCTGCCCAGCGTGGTGACTATGGGCAAATACCCCCCATGGCAGTCTTATGGCGTGCCCTGGGAGAGGCCTACGTCCAGCAGTGGACTGCAATAGGCCGATTTATGTATTTATGTAAATAAATAAATAGACTTAATTTTGACAGAGGACCCAGACCGACCATGCCGCGTAGCTTGTCAGGACGAGTCGGTGGCTCATCGTTTCTACATGGTGAACGGTCACGAAGGATGGTTCCCGCTGGGGTCCGCGTGCGGCCGAGCCAACCAGTCTTACTGCGTTAGCGGGAAGTGCTTGGTATGTTCAACAGCTACATACACGAAATACTAAAAGTTAGAACGTTATTGTTGAATACTTAAAGTTAACGCCATCAAGTTCGAAGTGAAAACTCGCAATAAGCCCTTAAGCAATGACCAGAAAGATATGTGTTGAGCGAATATAATATGTAGATTATTCGACTCGAAGGACCATTTTGGTCCCTGTGTATGTTAATGCTGTAATAGTATGTTTGTTAGGTGAGTGGTATATCTGTGGCTTTCGACTAAAATGAACACATTTTCCCACATTTAGGAATTCGGTCCGGACAACACGCCGCTCTCAGAGTCGGTATTCACCCTCCCCTTGCTAGGCCGCTCCCCGCACTCCCCGCACTCCCCTGGCTCCCCGCCCCCCCCTGCCCCCCGCACTCGCCGCGCCGTGCGGGCGTCGGGCGCGGTGGTGGCTGCGCGTCCGCAGATACAGGAGCTGATCGCCGCTCTTAACATCACTGGTGAGTGTAATCCTACGAAGATTATAAAAGGGGTGTAGTAATATCTTAGAAACTAGAGTCAACCCCACCTGGGGGCCAATTCTTGAAAAGTCTCGAGTTGGGACGAAGCCGAAACGGAACCGTTGTAGACGCTCAGAACAAAGCAATAATTACTTTATGGTGACGTAATTAGACACATTTCAGCACGAGACAAATATTTGTTTTTGTTATGTCACACTCGCGACCAATGCGTGCTAAAATATACCTGATTACCTACTCAATCGGTAAGTATAGATATATTGCTTCGCACCGCGTTTCGTTAACGGTTCGTTAGTGGTTGCGTTTCGGCTCAAAAAAATTCAAGAATTGCTTCCCTGCCCGTGGTGTATCCTGCTATTTAACGGACGAGGCTCAGACTCTAATCAGTACATATTATAAAACAAAGTCGCTTGCCGCTGTCTGTCCGTCCCTATGTATGGTTAGATCTTTCAAACTAGGGAACTAGGCTTATAATTTTTTGTTTTTTTCTGTGTACAATAAAGAATTATGAAATATGGTCGCTAGATTGTTGTATTTGTGCCCGAAAAATGGCGGTAGGCTCACCCCTTGCCACTTGGAACTTGATAGGCTAACCTAACCTATCCTCTTTGGATGGGGATAATGGGCATGACTATTATGTATGTATTATAAACGCGAAAGTTTGTGAGGATAAATGTGTGTAAGGATGTTTGTTGTTCTTTCACGCAAAAACTACTGAATGGATTTTGATGAAACTTCACATTATAGCTTTCTGTATTTTTATTTTTTTTCGATTTTAATTATGACGATAAAAACGTAATTTCTGACAAACGGGCCCTTAAATACGTACTTTATTCCAGACCACACCCACTCACACGTGATCTACTCCGACGATATTCCGGAACACATCGAGTTGGACTTCGCCAATCCCGTGCATATTGCACCGGGAGACACTTTACTGAGGAAACCATCACGACCAAGCTGGGACTGACACCCAGGAAAATGGGAAACCTAATAACAAATGTGATTAAGAGACAACCTTATGATATAACAAGGATTTTTCACACCTAGCTGGGATTGAGAGGGATGCAAGATGGCTGTAGAAAGAGACAAAATATACCAGGACGTAGGAAACCTATAACACGATAAAGAGACAAACAACCTAATAATATAATATGGTTACTTTGCAATGTTGCAAGATGGCTACAGAGAAAAAAAGATAAAACATGCTGCAGACCTAAAGAAAAAAATAACAATGAACTACGTACGAACAGGACAATGATATCTACGAGTAAGAGGTATCTGTAGAGAAAGAAACAGAAACTAAATAATATATATCCCTGAATGATGTAACTATGCTCGTGATGACATTATGTTGTATAGTCTGTGGACTTAAGCCGTATTGTTACAACAGAATTTAAAGTTCAAGCTGAAAATTGCTTAAATTTGACAGATATTCCAATATTAAACAGTGCCTAACTTTAGACACGGTTTCGTGATTATACCGAATGGTTTGAACAAAGATTACCTACTATTTTTATACGAAAAAAAAAAGATGAACTGACACTTGTCTGTTGTACATTTTATTAGAAACCTAAGTATAGTCAACGCAATATAAAACTTGTTATAAATGACTGTACAATTTATTGTGATCAATATTTAGTATTTATTTTAGAGAAATTCTATACTATGTTATTTGTATTTAGGTAGTTCAATTAAATAAATGTAATAATGTTAAATATTGGCTTTATTTTATATTTAAACGTTTTTACAGTAGAATATAGTAATAAACCGGCAGTGGGCTCAGTCTGGGTAAAGGCTAACTAATATGGGTGTGTATTTTGCACTCCTCTGCCCACCGTTTTAGGGAAAATAGAACATCACTAATATGTAAGTAAATATCATTAATAATAATATTACAATCAAATGAACAACCAGTGTTGCACTACAGTTTATAAAACAATTCAATAAACTAAATTATAAAATTACTACATAATACTTATTTTAATTCACTGCATTACTAATATTAAATGCATGCATAGCAATATAAACAAAATAGTGGCCAAGCAAAATCAATTAAACCAAATTTCTATTAATTCCTTAAAGAAAATATACACATTACGCATTATCTTAAAATTACTTATAAAACGTCAAATACAGTTGTTTTAAGGTCCACAGTTGTAGTAAATGCTTAAATCAAAACTTATTTCAATTAATCGACAATTAGAACACACGACATCTCATTCTTTATGTCAAAGACAGAAGGATGGCATCTGTGCTAACTTTCCATTAACTAAAAGCTAGAATAAAGAGTTTGCTGCGAGCAACCTAAACAAACAAGCTTCAGTTTAAAAGACCTTTTATTAAAACATGCTTTTATTATTTGTTAATAAAATGGACTGATCGAATCAAACGAGCCCAAACTTGATTGGGTTACGGAGTTCCTATGGCCACCTTCCAGCTCCATCATCAGATCAGCTCTATGTCATAATAATATTACATTGTCATCCGATTTATACATGCATGCAAAATTTCGGCTCAATCGGAAACCGGAAGTGCATCAAATTTAACTTGCAAGATTTGGTTACAGACAATGGGAGAGGTGAAACTAAATATAAGCTTATAATAAAGGAAAACGTGTTCGATTCTGGTACACGTAAACTAAACTTTTAATTAGTTATGTCTGTCCCTCTCTATTATTAATGTACACGGCTGAGACAGGTAGAACAAAATTCAAGTTTATATTTAAGACCACAATATCTACTCAGATCGCTATATTAAAAGTATCAAAAGTAATACCTATCTGATCACAAGATAATTTCTAATGTATGTTATAATTATTTTAAAGTAAGTACCTCTATAAAGACACTAGCTTCTAGCTGACCCATTTTTAATGGCCGCCAGCAATTTGGACTGATCTGTGAGGAACCACTGCCATAGCTTCCTTAGACCTTGCTTGTCACCACTCTGAAAAACAATAGATAAACTTTTTATATACTACCACAATGCAGTTCAAATACTGCCACAAAACAATTCATGTACTGCCACAATGCAGTTCATATACTGCCACAAAACAATTCATATACTGCCACAATGCAGTTCATATACTGCCACAATCATCATCTTCCTGCCCCCATTCCATTGTTTATGGGTTCGGCGCAATACGATTCCTTTCGAAACTCACATTGCCAAAGATTTGGCATTTGTTTTACGGCCGACTGCCTGTCTGACGCCAACCCTCCTCGGGTATAGCTAAAGGACATTTTTCGAAAATCCGTACATAAAATAAATTCAGTGGTAATAGGCCCGTGACTGGGTTCGAACCTACTTCTTTCTACGAGTTCGAATATACTGTCACAATATCGTTCCTAAACTGCGGGGCGGTCGCGGGTTACGCTTTTGAATTATAGTGATGTACAATTTATTTTTGTTTGAAAAAGATGTGGAATACCGTCATTAAGATATTTTGTTCGAGAGAAATACAGATATCTCGCCGACACAACACTATGCTCTACAGAGCAGCGCAAGCTTCCCGCTCGTTTCAAGAACGGCCCCCTTATTACCTAACTAGCAAAAGCCAAGCGATAGCGAAAATTGTACAAAAATCGCTGATTGCTTGTCAAATTCGTATTACGTAAAATGAGTTTCAAAGGAACTTTGACATTTCAAGGCGAATATTGTACAATTTTCGCTATCGCTTTGCTTCGGCTTTGCTATTGCTTTTACGTAATCAGGGGGCGGGTCAGCGCTACCCGCGCCGCCTCCAAGCCCGTCCCGTTACCCACAAAATTCGAGACAGAGGCCTAACTGAATAAATATTTTTACATATAAAAGTACAATAAGCTAGCTAATAAAATACTGTACCTTAACACTAGCAAACGTGCTGCTATGTTGCACAAGTCTTGCGTCTACGTTCTCCATATTCTGTCGCAACGTGTGTGAGAGAGACGACACGATTCGGTCCCAACACTGAGGCTGTTTCGTACAACCGCCTAGTACGTAGTTAGTTAGTGCTTGATATGACTGCTTACTGAAAACAAGATACAAGTTATTTCAAATTAAATAATAAATAACATAATGATTACGCCTGCTAAACGTAGGCCGCCCCCAGGGCACGCTACAAGGCTGCCACAGTGGGATAGATTTTGATGAAACTTGCCAAGTATACAGCTTATACATAAAAATAATACATAGGCTATAAAAGTTCACGCAAACGAAGTTAAAAATAAAAAGAAAAACAATTTACTTACAGGGCACATATTCGATTCTCTTTCTCCTTATAACTTTCTTGTATACTATCATTCAGGTCATTAATCTCGTTCTTCAGTTCACTGAATGATTTGAATATCACCATCGCATCATTCGCGGGTACGTTCAGTATTGTGCTCAAACAGTTGTGTAAAATGTCTGAGGTAAGTAACTTCTCTTCCCGGGAGAGTTGCTCGGAACATATCTCGTTCATGGACTCCTGAAACAAAATAAAAGATATTAAAAAATAATCACACAATCATAACAAAGGTGCTTATCGCTGTATGTCTGTTCCTATGTATGCTTAGACCTTTAAAACTACGTTTTTTAAAAAAGATAGTGATCCAAGAGGAAGTCTTATATATAGTATCAGCATTGGACCCGTGAAAAGCCGGGCGGATCGCTAGTACTTTATACGACAAGTATAAAGGCACACTGCAAGCGTGCGGCTTGATGTCATAAGTACGAGTACTAGCTAAGCATGCATTCTTTATAAGACTCTGCCAGGCGAATATGTAAAGGCCGTATATGTAGGAAATTCGGATGATGAATGCGATTGATTTGAATGTTGTTTTATGTTTACTTAATTAATTATCAAAATCATACCTATCTGTAAAATCGATTTAATTTAGAGCCGACCTTTTCAATGGTCAGACATCCTATCAAGGTACAGTTGATAAGAATAGAATAGTTTTCGTTTGAAAATTACACATACACGAACAGAAACCACATAGAACAAGATAATAGAAATACGGTCTCTACCGTAATTTCAAAGATAGGTATTTTGGTAATTCTGGTAAGCATAAAGTTAGTAGTATGTATATTATTTTTTTTTTTTTATTTATTTATTTCTCACACACTACACATTACAATTCCATGCAACTTAAACTATACAAATTATAAAAACACGATCTAAATTGTAACGCAAATACATGTGCGCACAAGAAAAGTATATTAGCCTTAACGAAGGGTACGTACTCTATACATCAAATACTCGTAAAGTAATTTTATGGCAAAGAAATGCTGTGAAACGATGTACATATTCTTTTTTTTAATTTATAGATCGGGCGAAATTTATAGTTTCCAGTGTTTATGCTAGTCTTTTTATAGACAGAATATTAATCATATATCATGAAAAAATCTAGCTACGCGCGTCTATGTGCATTTATGCAGAAAAACGCAGTCTATTTACTCAACTTTGGACCCTAATATCTTGGGAACCAGACACTTCCCAGGTATGCTTCCATGGAGAAAAATGATCGTGATGATGAGGAGATTCCGTAGTTTTCGAACAAAAAACATCCTGTATGTATAATCTATAGTATAACACTTTCAATAGTTACTCACAATCCTCTTACAAATGGCGTCTTCCTCTCCCTTGACATACCCCTTCAATTGAGCACTGAACTGCAGCAGCTCTTCTGTAGTCCTCAACTCTTGTCTCAACGCGTAGTAAACTATGCGGTCGAGCGAGAGAGCTTGCTGCGTTGTGTCGAGAAGGAACGAGAGGTCCGAGTTTATTTTACTGCAATTTTAGATATATGTACCGTTAGAGCAACCGAAACCGGCGAGCATGTATGAAGAATTTAATATTTAGGTAATAACCCTACTTTAGTATCTGCCTACCGCTATGGGACATAAGCGTGATGTATGTAGGTATGAAGACCGTTAGTTCTAGTTTAAGGGTTACGGAATCTATGCCAGCAGTGGGAAACGATACAGGCTGATAAAAAAATTGTATTAGATGCTATTCGACAAAAGTAAAATAATGTAATATAATGAACAGGATATCATGAAAGTAGATGAAGCGAAAGAGGTATGTCAGGACCGTAGCAAATGGAGATCCGTGATATCTGCCTACCGCTCCGAGAAAGAGGCGTGATTTTATGCATGTATGATAGATAACATAATATTTAGTTAATGTAATTTTTTTATTTATATACACGGACTTGACGGCATTACAGCAATACCAAGGTGCCATCAGGGAAAAATAAAAGAAGTTTTTTTTAAATTATATGGCATAGGACAAATAAATAAAATAAAAGTTTACCTTCTAACAGCGAGCGCGGACCTGGTTGCCGCATCCACTGTAAGCCGGGTGCGTTCTTCTACAAACTCTGTGACCGCGGATTGCAGTTGTTGGTACACTATGGACTCCTCTTGCTCCAGTAACTCTACTGCACTTTGTGCCTCCATTATTGCTATACTGCAATACATACATACAGGGGTAATTTTAAAACATCAATAACCTCGCAAGACTAGGTAGCTACCATCATAAACAACAACATTTTGTTCTACAAGTTGTCACATTTTACTTTCATACAAAAATAAATATCAATTTAATATTACCTCTGAATGTTCTTAAGTCTGTACATAATATTCGTATACCTACGAATGGAACATAGACTTACAAATAACACGACAGTACAATAAAAGCTTGGAAAATCATTTTTAATTAATATATTGAGTTATAATAAAACTCGTAGAACAAATGTTATTGTTTATGATTTTAGCTATCTAGTCCTGCGAGGTTAGACAAACCGACAAACAGATAAAAATTCCAAAAATAATTCTTTTGGGTACTATTGCCTTGATAAAGGTCTCCTATAATCATCATCATTTATAGCCCTGAGAAGTCCACTGTTGGACATAGGCCACCCCCAACAATCTCCACTCCGACCGATCGGAAGCAGCCTGCATCCAACCGACGCCCGCGACCTTGGCCAGGTCGTCCGTCCTATAATATTTTTCTCATATTTCTTCCATGTACAGACAGCGATCCATTACATTTTTATTAAATGTATAGAATAGATAATAGATAGATAACTAGGCATCCGACCCGGCTTTGCACGGGGGTATCCCCACACGCGGACTAAGTCGCGGGCGACCGATAGTTACTTAAGTGGACAATTATATGAAAACACGTAACATATGCTTGACTTTAGAGCTGCGTAATTAAAAGGGGTCTTTAGAGG
Source organism: Carposina sasakii (assembly GCA_014607495.2). Classification (NCBI taxonomy): domain Eukaryota; kingdom Metazoa; phylum Arthropoda; class Insecta; order Lepidoptera; family Carposinidae; genus Carposina; species Carposina sasakii. The sequence continues at coordinate 2,207,170 of CP053162.1, forward strand.
TACCTTAGCCGCGTGGTGCCGGCAGAGTAGAGTTTGTACCACCCCTGCCTACCCGTGGGTATCGTACGAGGCGATTAAGGGTTTCCGGGAGGTGGGCAGCAGCGCCTTCCGTACTGATAACATAGTCTGAAAATTACACTGCGGTCACCAACCCGCCTGCCCAGCGTGGTGACTATGGGCAAATACCCCCCTGTGGCGTGCCTACGTCCAGCAGTGGACTACAATAGGCTGAAGAAGAAATATATATATGACGCTATAGGCACAGCCTGTGTTAGCCCTGAGCTGGACCTTGAATGATTGCATGCTACTGCTGGTAAAATTTGTAAATTATAAGTTAATATTATTTTTTATTTTATTTTTTTCATTTAAAATTTTAAAATCAATTGTGATTGCAATTTTGTAAATATACCAATGTAGTTATTTTGAAGTAGGTAAAACTTTTTCTTGCATGCTGTATGTTTATGGCTGTATAGGAGATTCTGTACTTATACATAATCCACCACCTGTAATGTACTCTATACAATGGCAAATAAAGAAATTCTATTCTATTCTATTCTTAAAAAAATAAAAAAATCGGTTGACCGGTCAAAGAAAACAACAAAGAAAATACTCACGTAATTTGACTGGGATGCACTGGTGTGTAATTGTTGACTAGGGTTATTTTCGCTTGCTCCCCACTTAGCTCAGCCTCTGTCTTTATATAGGCGTAAATAGCTTCAGTAAGTCTGTAAAAGAGACCATAAGAGACGTAAATAACTTTAGTAAGTCTGTAAAAGAGACCATAAGAGCTTTACTATCTTGCATATATACTATCATACCTACTTGAACCAATTTACATTATACTCGTATATTTTAATAATTTTTATTATATTATTTATTAAAAAATGAAAGGTATCCGGGAGGCGGGCAGCAGCGCCTCCCGTGCTGACAACATAGTCCGAAAATCACACTGCGGTCACCAACCCGCCTGTGTCAGCAGCCTTGTGGCGTGCCCTGTAGGAGACCTACATCCAGCAGTGGACTGCAATAGGCTGAAGACGAGACGACGATTTTAATAATTTATGAATAACTAGTGCACGCCCGCGACTTCGTCCGCATGGACTGCAGAAAAAACTAAATATCGAAATTGGCCAGGATAAAAATATTATTCCGGGATAAAAAATATTAGTACTATGTGTTAATCCAGGGTGTCAGCTAACTCCATACCAAATTTTATTAAAATCCGGCCGTTTTTATGTGAAAGAGTAACAAACATCCATCCATCCATACTTACAAACTTTCGCGTTTATAATATTAGTAGGATATATCATATTTTGATAACTTCTTGATATAACTGTTTACCATTTGTTACAACATTTACATAGAAATTAGCCTGTTCTTCCTCAGAATCTGGGCTATCTCTGTACCAAATTTCACTTAAATTGGTTTAGTGGTTTGGGCGTGAAAGCGCCTTACATTTACTTTCGTATCTTTAATAGTAGTAGGTAAGGATTATTTCTTACCTATCCTCCATGCTCTTAGCTTCCAGCAGAACCATTCTCAGGTCATCATCATTGATCTTGTCATTCTGCCGTTTTGAGAACTTCCGTGACGTGAACAGGTCAAAGTGAGAGTTGAAGAGTGCTTGAGACTGTCTGTAGGATTCCAGAGGGCCAAACGTGAAGAACTTTTTGGCCATTTCCTGTAAAAGTTGATAAATTACTGTAAAACTTAAGGTAAACCAAAACAACATACAAGGGCCTTGCTTATAAAGCAAGTTAAGCAATATGGTCGATTCCGGCAGTCACACTTAAACCTAAACGTAAAATTAGTCCTACCTGTCCTTTTCTCTCTCAGCCATTTATGTTAAGAACGAAGAGAGATAGACCTGACTAAGATTAGGTTTAGATTTAAGTGTGACTGCCGGAATCGACCCTATTGTTTAGTTAGGCTAATCAATGTTTTATTTGACAGACATTTGATATATTTTGCTGTGAAATGTCATGCTTAAGGAGTGCATAACTTTACACACAGTTTATAAGTTGCACTGTAAATCTATAAAATAAAGTCCTTTGTTGCTTTCTATGTGTATGACTATCGTTTTTGACAACCGATTGGTATAGGTAGTGATCCCTGCCTGAGGCACCATAATAATAATAATATGTTGAATATCAATGTTTGTTTCCAAGTCACGGATGTTTCTACACTTATCTATATATTTATATACCGTTGCTTAGTACCCATGACACAAGACCTTAGGGATCTTAATGTGGGATTAAGTTAATGTGTTGTGTGGTGTGTGAATATTTATTTATCTAGTTATTTATCACCTTGTCCCTTTGACAGCTACTGTACACCTCCAAAGCATCAGCCACTATATCCATGACTCCTTCAGTCAGATCCTCCACCTCCTCTGCCAGTTTCAGACACTCCTCCGCAGCGAGGTTCTCCTCATCTTGACATTGACGCTGAGCTGCCGTCAGTTTTGTCACTTCTTTGGTTAATGCCTCTTTGGTAAGCCTGAAATTTGTTATATAAATAACTAGTGGACGCCCGCGACTCCGTCCGCGTGGACTACAGAAAAAACAAAATGTCGAAATTATCTGGGATAGTGGCCCGCCCTCGCTTCGCTTCGGTACATATCAGTACATTAGCTACAACTTCATATGTAGGTACAGCGGTTTTCGTAAAAATTTGGAACTCCCGTTGGTTCCCTTCCTGTGGGAATTTCTGGAAATACGTTCTTAGAGCTTCCTCGCAGTCCCTAATAAACGTACAGGTCTGATTTCAAATACATATGCGGGTTGTCGTAAAAAAATTAATGCCCGTTTGTCCCTTTCCCGTGGGAATTTCGGGAAATCCGTTCCTAGTGCTTCCTCGGGGTCCCTAATGAACATATATGCCCGATTTCAGCTTCATATGAATAGCGGTTTTCGTAAAAAATATAGAATTCCCATTGGTCGCCTTCCCGTGGGAATATCAGGAAATTCTTATAGCCTATGTTCATCCAGGTCCATTTTTCAGTCCATTTCTCTTTATAATATTAGTATAGATATAGATATACACCATGGCACCATGTGGTTCTATAGGCCCTTGGTGCTCTGCCTACCCAGTAAGGGATAAAGGCGTGATTATATGTATGTAAGCATGTCGTCGAAGTATCTACCCCGGTTTGGTCAACATACCAATTGTCCCGTCAACCAGGAAGGAAAATCATCAAGATATGTCGCAAGTGTCACCCTTCTAGTTTACGTACGGATTGGTGAACCCACAATACTGGCAAATTCACCAACTGGACTGCCAGGCGCCTGCGGAACTACCAACACATGATACAGTACACTTCAAAGGTAGGCGTTTCCATCCTATTTTCCACTTTTGGCCGTACATAAAATTTTTATAATAAATTATATAAAAATGTCCTAATTATAAATTTCCTAGACACACTTAATAATAATAATAATAATAATAATAATAAAGCCTTTTTATTTCCAAATTAAAATACATAAATTATCATAATAAAATTTATAAATGTCATAAAATGTCTTATATCTAATGGAGAACCCATTTGTGGGCAAAGGCCTCCTCCAACGCGTGCCACTCGGCTCTATCTCTTGCCAACCTAGTCCCAGTCCCGCCTGCCAGTTCTGTGATGTCGTCGCTCCATCGGCGTCTGGGGCGACCACGAGGTCGCTTGTCCTCTCGAGGCCACCAATGAAGCAAGCGTTCACTCCAGCGTCCATCTGGTGCACGAGCCACGTGACCAGCCCACCTCCATTTGTATCTGCAAACTAGCTCAGCAGCATCTTTTAGCTTAGTTTTGTGTCGAATGTCAGTATTGCGCACTTTTTGAATCAGTCTCAAGCCTAGCATACTTCTTTCCATTTTTCTTTGGAATATTTGAATTTTCTTAATTAGTGCCTTTGTCAATGTCCAACACTGGCAGCCATAAAGTAGTAACGGTAAGATGGTGTTATCAAATGCTTTCTTTTTTAATCTTATTGAAATTTTGGATTTAAATATGTGTTTAAGAGCCCAGTACTTACTCCATGCCATTTTAATTCGTCGTTCTACTTCTCGCGTTGTTTGGCTTTCGAAACTTAAATTTTGACCCAAGTAAGTATATGTCTCTACATAGTCTAGGGTGAGTTGATCAATATTGATTGGTGTTTTGTTTGTATTGGTCATTATACAAGTTTTACTCACATTCATGTGCAAACCGCACCTTTTTGCTTTCTGAATTAAGGCCTTGCAACATGGTGTTTAAGTCATTATAATTATCACTGAGAATTACAATGTCATCAGCGAATCTTAAGTGGTTCAACTTTGTTCCATTTATGCTCACTCCAAAGTTTGTCCAATCAAGTTTGCGAAAAATGTCTTCTAGTAGAGCTGTAAAAAGGTTGGGAGATATGGGGTCCCCTTGTCGAACTCCTCTTTTTACTTTGAATGGAGTACCTTTTCTTTCCAATTTGACAACTCCTTTGCTTTCTTTATACATTGTTTGCAGTAGAGAGATGTATTTTTGGTGAACCCCTTGTCTATACAGAGCGTCCCACAAAGCCTGGTGCGAAATGCAGTCAAATGCCTTTGAATAATCTATAAAGGCTATGTAAAGATCTTTCTTATATTCAGTAAATTTTTCTATGATTTGATTTAGAACGAAAATGTGATCAATTGTTGAAAATTTTTGCCTGAAACCAGCTTGTTCTTTTGGTTGGTTAAAATCAAGAATTGGCATGAGTCTTCTGAGTATTGTTTTTGTGAAAACCTTATACAGAGCGGGCAGGAGACTTATAGGTCTGTAGTTTCCCATATCTAGTGGGCTGCCTTTTTTATATAACAAAGTTATTATAGAAGTTTCCCACTCCTTAGGTATGATTTTTTGATATAATATTTCATTAAATAGTGTTGTTATAATTGGGGTGATAGGTTCTATTATAGCTTTTAAAATGTCATTTGTTATGTTGTCACTGCCCGGGCTTTTCATTGTCTTTAAACTTCTCAGTGATGCTCTTATTTCAGATTCCAAAAAGGGAGGCACGTCGTCTGCGGTTGTTTCCTTGTTTAAACTTACCATTAAAGCCATATTTCCGTCACTGAGTTCATTTTCAGTATGATACAGTTGTCTGTAGAAGTCAGATGCAATGTGTATTATAGATTTTCTGTTAGTTTTTCTTAAAGTTGGCTTTGTTCTTTAGTGCTGCTATCCAAGGTTTCGAGGTCATTAGTCTTTTTTCTGCTCTCTTAACTGAACTTCTCTGGTCCAACTCTTCTTCTAATATTTTTTGTTGGTGACTTTTGATATTATCTTTAATTTTCCTACTTATTTTCCAGTAAAGTCTAGTTAGACGTTTTTTATCTTCTTTAGTTTTATTGTTTTTCATTTTTAACTCTTCCCTTTCTAATATCATGTAGGCTATCTCAGGTGTAATCTTATCTTCTTTGGAATTGTTTACATGGTTTGATGGCAAATTATTCAAACAATATTTGATATTTTCCGTTACTGTGGAATAGTATTCTTGTACGGATGTAAAATTAATATTTATACTTTTCTGTGAAAATATTTTTTCAGCCTGTTCCTGTTCTTTTGGAAGAAGCCTTGTGTTTTGTTTATTTTTAAATGTTGTTCTTGATCTTTTAGTATTATTCATCAGCACAAGTTTTGCTCTGACAAGTCTATGATCTGTTGGGTGAGTGGTTCCAATAATCTGTATGTTTTGTATGGTGTTTGTGTTTTTGGTTATAATGAAATCTATTTCATTGTACGCTGTATTGTCGGGTGTATGCCAAGTCCATCTTTGTTTCCGATTCTTTTTGAAGTAAGTATTCATGATGTGCATTTGTTTTTCCATACAAAAGTCTATTAAATAGTCTCCTCTATGATTTCTAATCCCATAGCCCCATGGACCCATGACTGCTTTATCTTCAATAGTAGGCTTCCCTATTTTAGCGTTGAAATCACCCATTATTATTACATTATTAATATTATTTATGTTTTCTAATATGTCATTAAGATCTTTATAGAAAATTTCAATATCTTCTTCAGTAGAATTTTTGGTAGGAGCATAAACTTGAATGAAGTAGTATTGTTTTCCAGCTATTTCCATATCTAACCTTGCCACACGATCACTAGTCGCAATGAAGTCTATTATATTCTTCCTGTATGATTTCTTGATCATGAATCCTACTCCATTGAAGCCACTTTTTTTGCCAGAGTTCATAATTATGTATTCAGCATTTTCGTTAATATATATACCTTCTCTTTTTGTTTCTGATAACCCTATTACATCCCAAATAATATTTCTTAAAGCATTATCCAATTCAACTTGTCTTGTGTTATTAACTAATCCGCGTACATTATAGGTACACACATATAGGAAATTGTTTCTATCACGTGTAGTTACATTTTTAGGTTTATGGCATTCTTCTGAATGTGATGGAACTTGTCTTGACTTTGGAGGGTGGTGGTCTAATATCCCACGGGGACCAGCCGGATTGGGACATGTATATGTTTTCCGGCTCCCCTTTAATTGTTTTTTGCTCACACAGACACACTTAAGTACTTAAAAATTTCATTTATTAACTAAAATTTTGTTTTATATAGGTACCTAATAATAGGGAGAAAGTTAATGCTGGAAAAAGGGGAGAAAAGTACTTCTATCAGCTAAAATTTATCCCGTTCTTAGGTACTCAAGAACATTCTAGCACAGAATGAACTTGAACCTCTCTATGTATATGCAAAGTACATGTAAATCATTATTTTCCTGCCCTTATTCCATGTGTTATTATAATTGGGGTTGGCACAATATGGTTTTTTTCGAACTTTCATACTCAAACTCACATTGACAAAGAGTTGGCTTTTTTTAAGCCGACTGCCTGCCTGGTTCCAACCTTCTTGAATATAGCTAAGTGACAATTATTAGAAAATCTGTACATTTAATAAATTCAGTGGTACAGACCTGTGACAGGGATCAAACTTACACCTCTCGCTTAGAAGGAACACATCTTAACCACTAATGCTATCACTGCATGTATATCCACTTATTTTGGCTAGTTATTAAAGCTCTGTGAATTTTATATTAAACTACATTATCACACACTACTCATGCAGTAAGTATGTGTTTTTGATAGCTATTTTGTATGAATTATGAAGCCTGAGGGACTTCATCATTTCTTATATCTCTTACCCACTACTGAAGCTATTAAACTATTATTTCAGTAAACTTACTCATTTTGTTTTATAAGATCTTTTAGACATGCTTCTTGTTTCTCCAGCATGGCCAATCTTTCTTTCTGCATATTTATATCCAGCTTCAGGTCATCCAAGTCTTCCTTCTCTCCGGGTAAACAAATATCATGATATTTCCCTTTTATTTCTGTTATAGAACATTCTAAATCATCCTCGGATAACAGTCCACCTCTTTTCGCAATTTCTCCATATCTAAAAGAATTAGAAAAAGAGAAAATTCAGTAAAACATAGCTACTTACTTATTTACATAGCTACAACATAATGCAGTATGCGGTTAGGAAATCATGCTACTCTAGCCAAACCATAAAAAAATTTCCAATGAAGTTAAGTTCAGTTAGGAATCTACTACTTAGTTTTAAGTACAAGATTAAGAATAACTAGGCAATTGGGATCAAAATTTATTTCACTTGGACTAAAATTACCAAATTTATGGTAGGAAAGTTTCAAATGTATTCAGAATTCAGGCGAGATTTATTATGAATAAATAGGTACTGTAATAAGTTACCTGTACTCTTCCCGAGGAGTTAAGGCATTATTTTGATCCAAATTGCGGTATAACCAGCGTAGAACTCCAGCAAAATCGGTGTCGTTCAACAACCACTCAAACGACTTTTTGTAGGTTTCCACGCCTAAATCATGAAGAAAAGGCACAAATTCTTCATCACTTATATCACTGTAGAGATTCATCTTGGCCAGTTACAATAGTTAATACTAGGTACATATACGATTTTAGTATTATTTTTATAAACAGTTCGTTACAATTTTGCAGTTTTTGAAACTTTGTTTTTGTTTATGATGTCAGTTGTCAAACTTTGAGTGACATTTCAAAAAAAAAGTTGCCATATATTTGTCAAAAAATCCCACATCCAAAACTTATTTCGAGTAAAACTTAAGCAGTTCACACACGGCAGCTATAATGTAAAGATGTATATTATACAATACGTAAAAATATACATTATACTATAATGTATATTTTTACATCTTAGTATCTTAAGATACAGAGCGGTACGAAAATATACATTTTATATCTCGATCTTTGTACAGGCTGTTCAAAGATAGACAGAGACACACACACACTTCCCAGAGAGAGAGAAAGAGAAAGAGAGAGATAATCACAAAATTTTCTGTTTGATAAATCATCATATAATTTGTATAATTTAAACTCTCCGCAACTTTCCTTATACTTTATGTGATTTTCAATCCACATTGTTCTGTTTTTGGCACATGTGGCAATACGCGCATCAAATTTAAGATCTGAATAATCTTCTGATGAACTATCTAGTACGAGTAAATCGAGTAACAAGTAATTCGACAGATCTAGAATAATATTATAGCATTAAAAATAAGGATGGCGATATTTTTGACAAAATAATTTTTTTCTTGAAGTAATTTTTCCATTCGCACAATTTCCCAATTTGTTATTTTCGATAGTCTAGCATTGAACAATGGGAATAATATCTATATTTTGGTTCGAGTATAGGTACGTACAATCTAGGTAGATACCAACTTAGAGACACTAAAAGGTACCTAGGACGCTACTAACTTAAGACTTTAAGCAGGTACTTAGTAAGGCAATAATAGCGAGTCGGGTACCTAAACTTTAGTAGGGGCTAGGGCCAACCGATCTCTATTTTCGGGGAGCGTACCAAAATTTTGGCTTTATTGCCACGTTGAATGGCAAGATAATAAAAGCATGATTATTTAGCCGAAGTAGCAGCTATATGTACCTACTAAAACGCGCAATACACAACTGCGCACACATAATAAAACATAATTTATACACAGACAAATATACGTTGTGAGATAATCATAAATCAGTGAGTTGACACAGATGAGGGGAAGCAGTCAATTGACTAAATGCCCAATTCGGCAACCCTCATGTTATGGCGGTTGCTCGTAACCTGTTTGACACGTCCAAGTTCAAGGTTAATTCTTTAGTACCTTGGGCAATGTCGCGAAAAATTGTACTGAAATTGATAACGCTTGAATTCGTGGTTGAAGAATTTTATTTTAATAATAATTATGGATAGGTAACGTTATGTGTAAATTGTTATTACACACCTATGATGTAGGAGCGGCGATAGCCCAGTGGTTAAGACGTGCGCCTTCCATGCGACGGGCGTAACTTCGATCCCAGTCACGGGCCTGTACCACTTGGAATTTCTAAAATTATCACTTAGCTCATGAACGTATAAACAATAGCGGACAAAGTGTTGTCACTACACAGAGTGAAGCATTCATAGTAAGCTCGGTAACGTAGTAGGGATGTGTATTGACGCGTTATCCACCTACACATACAAACCATAGTAAGCTCGGCGCCTACCAGAAAATCCGCACACATACACAACGTGCCGCCATTACGGTGCTTCAACCTGTGCAATTACATCCGTTGTTCTTTATACGTTCATGACTTAGCTTTACCCGAGAACAGTTGGCATCAGGCAGGCAGCCGGTCGTGATACAAAATTATGAGTTTTCGCAATGAAACCATATAGAAGACATTTATTATGGGATAAGGACAGGAAGATGATGATGACATCCATGATTTATACTTGAACACGAACGAGTCCTTAGCTGCTGAATACCTACTAACTTGAGTTTCACTTCCTTCGTCGTCGTGTCACTTTGGAGCTGTACCACTTTCACGTTCCACTGTAACACGTCAAAACTTACGTAGGTAAATATCCCGAAAATTGAGATTTTTTGAAATATTTGACAACATAATAAACTAGTTACTGTATTTACCCAATTACATAATTCATTACATATTCATTATGTATTCTAAATAAATATTACATTATACATGATGTTTTTTCGTTGCCACCATTAACGAAGGGTACATACTACATACATCAAATAAAGTAAGTTTATGCCAAAATAAATTCTAAGATGTATTTTTTTTTTTAATTTAATTATTTAATCGGGCAAAATTATTTTGGAAACCAGACACTTCCCAGGTATGCTTCATTGGAGAAAAATGATCGTTATGATGAGGAGATTCCGTAGTTTTCGGGAACGTTGACGACCAAAAATCAACGTAGTTTTAAACCATAAAAAAAAGTTCGGCAAAAAATATATCTAATCAAACAGCTAATTTGGCACACTAAATAGGTATCTATTACCATTACATATTTAAAATGTATTGTTTTTTGTCTATCTAAATGAGAGTACCTAACAATAATAAATAATATTTTACAAGTACTAATGTAGGTTACTAACTTTAATTTTGATAATGTTACAGTCGGCAAACACGTAGTATGGCCGTTAACGTGTACATAATGCCAATGGAAACAAATACCAATACAGCAGCAGCAGCGTAGGAAGTGGCGACATCGAGCATCCTTCACCATTGTCCTCTCAGCTAGAAAAACAATAGACCGAGCAGCTTTTACAACGAACACAAGCCTCCGTCCAACTGTCCAAATCACCGATAAAACCTACATCATTGTATTAAAGCTTAAAATCATATACCAACACGAATACGACGGAGATTTTTAATTTTGGTTTACGCTTTCCTTAAAGCTTTTATCTCATGAATCTCAAAGCATGTACTCGTATTAAATGCTATATATAGTAGTATATAGTTCAAGATGAAAGATCGATAGGTATAGGTAGAAAGAAGAAGGTACATAAAGCATATAAGCGAGAATAATACCGCTGAAGTGTAGATAAGATCCCTACAAATCTAAGTAGTTATAATACATAATTATACCTACTTAATTAATAATAGCATCATAGAAAGATGTTGGTTGGTTGGTACTTGGTAATAGAAGTACTACATAGGTAGATACTTAAGTGTGGAAAGTTGAAGAGAAAGCCAAAATGTAGTAAGTACGAAATATCATTAATTCGTATTATGGTGCCTAATTTAACTACTTCTACTTGATACCACAAGATGGTGTTGGTTTGGTCCAACTGTGTAGGTTTATGCAAAGGCGCAATGTAAGGTCGTTGGTTCCTCTATTCATTTACAATAATTCTATTTTTATCCTTTTCCCGCACCTTTTATAGACAAACGATCTTTGAAATAGAGTTTTGTATGTAAAGTTGTCAGTTTGTTTATTTGTTCGGACATCCCACGCCAGCCATGCCGGCATGCGACTCATAGTCTCTTTGGTTCAAGTGCAAGAACAAAAATATATTTGAGTAGCTTTGCTGGTTTTATAATGTTTGGCCTGAACTGAATCGTGGTTTTAAAGTGATAGTATCCAACCTAGTCGGAACCAATCTGATTAATGATTGACTTCTATCTAGCTAGGAACATCTCTTACAAAGCTTTTGCGTAAAGCACTTACCTACAGATTTGAAAACGTATCTTGGTATTTTATTTCAAGTTGTCTTTATATTTTGAAATAGCCTGTAGTGTTTGCCACTACTGAGCAAAGACCTCCCCAGCCGGGAGGTCGAAACCTATCATAGGTGGGGACAAATACTCTAGTTGTATTCTTTGGACTATGTGCCCACCACGCACAACCAGTACCTACGGTTTGATAAGTTTTCGCTGATCAGCTGACGACCACTTGCTGGACGCAGGTTGGGCTTGCAATATGTTGCGAAGAACCCTTCCATCCGTATGTATTTTACTAAAAATTATATGCCAGGGCACAGAAGAACGACAGCTGAAGAAGACATAGCTGCTCAACTCATCAAAGTTAATGAAATCCTTAATGACCATCTCCATAGCTTTCCTAGCCCACATTGTGTGCTAAGTCACACAGGATTATCTCGTTAAGGTGAAGGACAACAAAGGGATACTGTGACGAGGACATCTTTGTAAAAGGTCAAACTTGCCTTGTAACTTATTCTTATTCTTTATTATACACTAACATTTTATACAGAAAAACAGTTTACAAATTATAATGTACAAAGGCGTACATGCTACATTATATCCTCCATGCTTAGTATATCATTGAGATATTTTCAGCGATAAAAGGAAAACTAGGTAGGCATCTAGGTACCTATATTTTAGATATATCTTAAGGTAGGTTCCCACGGTGCGTGATTTCGCGGACGGACGCGGACGCGCCGACGACGGCTACGGACGGACGCGTACCACGGACACGTCTGTATTACCACAGACGCTCCGTTTCCCACAATCCGTGGTGCGGGCTGGTGCGTGTCCGTCCGTAATATCACGCACCGTGGGAACCCACCTTTAGACCGACGTCCTAATAGTGCCAAATAGATTATTTGTACGTGTCTACCTAACTTCTATTAACATATGTAAATTGTAAATTTTATTCTTAGGTACTTACCTACTTGTTATGTACCTACCTATGTATAGCATCATGAAGGAGATACCATAGCAACGTATAGCATTGCGGGGCTCATCGCTCATCGCTTTAGGGTCAGTCCCGTCCCTGAGTTCGACTCCTACGACATGCACGGAAGAAATGCAGCTAATGTATTCTAGTACATAACTTTAATACATAACAAAATAATTTCATTTCATGTCAATACATAACTTTGTCCAGTTTCTGCAGATATATCTCTGCCCAGCTTTAGAAGGGCCCAAACAAAACACACACCTTTTAATAGACAACACACATCCGCCTAGAAATTACGAATTAACATTTATTTGGAAGGGTGACAGGGCGGTTTTGGAGCTTTGAAGTCTGTGTCTTGAAGGAAGCACTAAATGGAAATGGCTTAAGATGGTAAACAGCCTACACCGTGTCCCACTGTTGGGCAAATACCTTCCCAATTTGAGCCTACACTAGTCTTATTCCCACTATAGTGCTATGCTAAAACTTATCCATTGGCCATCTTCGCGCATCTGTCTGGGTGCATTCAACTTATGTGTCCGGCCCAGTTCTTGCAGCCTGCACGTCAACGTCTGTGACACCAGTGACCAGAGTGGACTAACCCTCCCGAAATGGGGTAGACAGAACTGCAGGATTATAAAAGAAAACCCTCAGCCACGCTTAGCATTGGGACAAACATAAATTATTTAGGATAAGTTGTTGGTTTTGCTTTTTGAAAACAGTGTTGCCTTTGTGTGTTGTCCCAGAAGGAAAGGTAGAGATATACTATAGAACCTGCCATTGGTTCACGCTGCCCCACACGACGCTGCCTGCCTATAATAGGTTTAATATGCGGATTATTGCACCTCCTCTTCGTCCTTTCTTAATGGTCCTGACCTGCATAAGGTAATGTAAACATAAGGTTTAGTTATACAGCTGTATTAACAAATTAAGACCGTTCATCCTCTTCATGAAGTGGAATAAATTAAGGACTTCTTATGGATTTCCGTCGAAAATCGATCGCTAGTGGTATGTGTTGTTGCATTTAATACATAGTAATAATAATAACAATAATAATTTATTTTCGGAAAGAATATTACAATCCATTTGTTAGTAAGTACATAAAAACACCACTTAAAATCTATGTCAGTAAGACACAATTTAAAATCGTTGTTTTCGACATGCTCTTACCCGAACAACATTACTTTTTCCACACATGTACTTTTGCAATATTATTCAGATAAGAACAGTCCACCCTATTTGCTATCATGTTTAGAATGCTGTTGGTGCTGCCACGCACTCTGCTGACCATTGCTGCTAGGCGCTTCCGTATCAAGGCCTCAAACCCTTCTACTCTAGCCCAAACGAACATGCCCGAGGCACTACAGTAACGCGGCAGCCTCAACAGCATCCTGAACGCATTATTAAACTGAACTCGAAGGGCATTATACGCTTTTTTAGTGTATGTATCCCATAGGCTGCATGTGTAGAAGGAAGTACAGTATGCCCTAAATAATGTAATTCTTGCTTCAATGGAGCAGCGTGCAAACCTACGAGCTAACATATTTGCTCTCACCGATAATGCCCTCCGCTCTCTCTCTATGTCCAGTTCGTCACGTAAGTCTGAGGTTAATATGTGACCTAAATACTTAAAACGTTCTACCCTTTCTAAAGAAGCCCCATTCATTTTTACTGGCGGTATTATAGGGTAATGTTTAATACCGGATTTAAAAACCATATATTGGCTTTTTTTGGCATTATATATTATAGTAGCTGATCATGAACAAAACTGTCATTCATTTAATTCATATATGTTTTTCAATCCGTTTTTCAATCCGCTTAGTTTCAAGCTCCTAGACTAGGGAACTATTTCCGAGTGCCTCGGGAAGCACGTAAAGGTTTTGGACCTGCACTGCGCCTAGTATCTATAGTCGTGTCAGATTTCCGTTCCATTGGATGTTTACAGTGAGGGAATAGAGAGTGCACCGGGGCCTTAGATAATGTAATATTATTCCTCGATCGAATCGATAGAGGTTCGTCAACAACAAGTTTGCGCGAATACAAAGCACATTTTCCCGCGTTCATCAAGTCACGTGATAAATTCCAACTATTCCGCTATTGGTGGGAGTGTTGCGAAGACGAATGTCGATGCCAATCGATGTTAAATTGTCTGAACACAGAGTTCTATATTTGGGCTTAAAGCTCCTAGACTAGGGAACTATTTATAAAAGTTACATCACAAATCACTCCGCACTTTACAGCGCTCGTTTATTTTGACAGACTGTCAACACACGCTGGCTACTATGTTAATTTTTTGACACCTCTCCTTGTTTGGGACTTTTTATAGAGTAAATAAGATCTATTTAGGGATAGATATTCTTATAATAGTCTTATTTTGCTTATTAAGTGCATGAACGTATAAAGAACAACGGACGTAATGCAGTCAATGCACAGATTGGAGCACCGAAATGGCGGCGCGTTGTGCATGTGTGCGTATTTTCCAGTAGGCGCCGAGCTTACTATGGTTTGTATGTGTGGGTGGATAACGCGTCATTAGGTCATTACACATCCCTACTCCATGGAATATCGTTACCCAGCTTACTGTATTGACAACACTCTGTCCGTTATTCTTTATACGTTCATGGTTCTGTATCATCTGTTCACAGCATTTACAAGTGCTAGTTTTTCTGCTCCTGAACTCAGGCATTCTTTTAGGCGAACTTGTCACAGATTATTTACATCTGTCCCCGCTATGATAAGTGTGACTGTGGGATCTTGAAGAAGCTAAGTCTGGCTAAGTACCTGATTTAGTTATGTTTGTTGTATCCTGTTTGGCATTGACTTTGAACCTGGGGGTTTGGCAAGTTGGCGAATAAATTGGCTGATTGAGGACCCGATGGCAATGCCCAATTCATGGCCAAGGGTATTTTGGCGCAGATTTCGGCTGCCGGGTTGTATGACAGATAACTGTTATGGCTAGACATTGATTAGGACATAAGGCCGAGTAGTCTTCCTGGTTTGAACTGAATAAACCTAACTTTGAGAAAGAAAAATTAGATAAACGATGTTCATCATGTAATAATACCTGGTTCTCTACTATAGGTACAGGATGTTTTTTCGTTGCCACCCTTAACAAAGGGTACGTACTCTATACATCAAATAAAGTAAGTTGTTGCCAAAAAATGGTGGAAAAAGATGTACATTTTTTTGAAAAAAAAATTGATTTCTTGATCGGGGATAATTTATAGTGTCCAGTGTTTATGCTAGTTTTTTCATAGACAGATATTAATTATTTCTCATAAAAAAATCTTGCTACACGCGTCAATGTGCATTTATGCAGAAAAACGCAGTCTATTTAGGTACTCAACTTTGGAAAATAATATCTTGGAAACCAGACACTTCCCAGGTATGCTGCCATGGAGAAAAATGATTGTGACGATGAGGAGATTCCGTAGTTTTCGGGAACGTTGACGACCAAAAATCAGTCTGTATATGTACCTAATCTGTTAGTGTGGGGCTACCCACATATTATGTTCTTAAGTAACCAAGTTAACTGGTAAAGAATGCCATGCAAGGAATTAAGCTCGTCCTTGTATAGAATGTTGTTTGTAGTACAATAAACAATTTTATCTTTCTGTCAATGTATATCTTAATATATAAAAAATCCGTGTCACTGTGTATGTTCCGAATAAACTCAAAAACAAGTCAACTGATATTCATGAAAATTGGCACTATGTAATTTGGTCCAACTTAGATGATAGGATAGTTATTATTTAAATTAATGGTCTTAATAACTAATAATTAATAAAAAACTGATCATCAACGTTGGTTGTTGTTATTAATCGTACGTTCCATAAGTCTGCAACAGATGGCGCCTTCTGAATTCTTCTGTCTTTTCTGCAGTCCACGCGGACGGAGTGGCGGGCGTCCGCTAGTAAAAAGATATAAACCAACCTTCAAACTACAAGACAAGAAATCATGACACAGACACAAATGCCTCACGCGTAATATTTGAGTCTCGAATTTCGTTAATGCATTTTGACATACCTACTCGTTGATCTATATTTGGTGTGTAATTTTATTATTAGTATTAAGTTTCTTGATGTGCTCGGTAGGTAGTGCATTTTCTAGAATGTAATAGAAACATACAATACAATATTAAGAAACGACTGGTAGGTATCTCGCCCCGCGACTCTGATGTTTTCTGCGGTTCATAGAAAGAAGTATGCAATTACCTATGCACTTATATATACCTGCTTAGGTATAGAGTACATAAAATCCATCCATACATTTATAAGCTGAAAATCAATGGAATCTGGAGAAATAAACAAAATATTTTGAGATTGGTTAAATTGGTCAGGAATCCGATATTCCTAAGTATACAGGATGTTTTTGACAGCCAGGCAAATATTGATACCATTCGGCATCCGAGTTAATTGACCCGCCTCCTGATTACCTAATTTGCAATAGCAAAGCCGAAGCAAAGCGATAGCGAAAATTGTACAATATTCGCCTTGAAATGTCAAAGTTCCAAAAATACGAATTTGACAATCAATCAGCGATTTTCGCTATCGCTTTACTTTTCCTAGTTAAGTAATAAAGGGGCCTGTAGCTCAGTTGGTTAGAGCAAAAGCACGGTTTGCGAGAGGTCGTGAGTCTCACTCGGGTGAAAAAAAAATCATTTCTTAAAATATTTATAATTGATACCATTGACTTCAGACCATGATTCTGAGGCGGAAAACACTGAAAATTTTCGCAGGAAATTTCCGAAATTTTGCGACATTATTTTCATATTTTCAGGCAAAAAAAGTTTAGTTCGTTTAATTACGCCTTAGACCTTAGAAAGAATTTTTTAAATCAAATCAAAATTACATTTCCAGCGAGTAATAATACTGTCGTATAACTCAACACTTGTCGTATAACAACCATGGTACTTGTTCAGCATTTCGCTAATTGCCTTCCTATCGCCCACACCCTGTATAATGTACCTATAGTTTATAAATAAACGTCAGTTAAAAGGGACAATTTACGCATTTGTGGTTAATGCATAAATTGGTGACATCCAAAGTTTACTTTTCAGTATGTACCTTTTTACATCCTTTTATGGTAGGATTCAATTAGTAAGTAAGTACCTAGTAGGTACTTATAATACCGGTGGGTCTAGCTATTCTCGGGGCATTTAAAACCGTTTTAATCCAACATTTTTGGTACACACATAATTATGTTTAGCCATAATAATTTGTAGGACACGTCATTGTTTAGATACTGAACAATTGGGGTCGTCGCCCCACGCCGCGGCTTCAAATAGTCGATCCAAAGTTTAATGTTAATTTTCTATCATTTCTTCTTATCCCGCCAAGTCTGGTCCAAAAACGGAGTGCATACGGATTTATATGGAACTAGATATATTATAGTACAGTGTTAAAATTACGTAGACACTAGCGCCGTATCAGGGGACTTCAATAGAGAAATCAGGATTAAGAGTATCGTATTGTTTCTTGATTTGATTGATTGTGTTATTGATGGTTCAGTCAATTAGGAGCTTATGTTTGTTTTTAGGTTCCGTATGGTGCCGTTATATTAGTCTGAGTCAGTCTAGTCCGAAGTAGGTAGGTAATGGTGAGATGCCTACCCTCTTTCAGCCCCTCTAGCATGACCATGCATCGTGGACATCGTATCGTCTCAAACAAAATTCAACATGACGGCTATATTTATCGTATTTTGACAGGCCGATAAATCGGTGTATCATATCGTGTTTCGCATGTCATGCTACTTGTCAGGGATAAACATTATTCTGTCTCTGTCTTGATCACGGTTCTGAGAACAGCCGGAACCTCTAACCTTCAGACAGGCTATTGGTCCTGGAAATTTCGGCCTTTAAAGAAAAAATAATGAATTAGCAGGTTTATAATATCTTTCGGCGGCAGCTTTTTAACTTCACTGAATTACTGCAGCTATCGAAAGCTTAGCTACAAATTTTTACAATGAAATATTATAGTAATCGAATCCCCCGCTGAGTGCATACCTAAATAATTACATTCTTAGTATATGTACCTACCTACTAATAAATTAAATTAAATTTGGTCCAATTGCTAAAATAGCAGATGTTTCTAAAGTTCAGTGATCCAGTTTTAGAGCAGTGACCGCTGCTGTTATAGTGATCAACATTATAGATTTTAATCCATATATTTATCCCCGCTATACTAAACATGGCCGTAGGATTTTACTCGTGATTGGGCACACAGCCGTCTATGCTCAATTTATTTGAACATAAAAGAAAGTCATGTTCGTTACACTTTATAACTTGAGAGTGGCTGTGCCGATTTAAATGAAATTTGTTGCACAAATAGTCTAGCTAGAGCCCGAGGAAAGTTACATAGGTTACTTTTTATTCCAGCACAAGTAGTATGACCTGCGAAACACGTTATGATAAACCCATTTATCGAGATTTAGCCTATAATATTTTTATCCCGGATAAATTCGACATTTTGGTTTTTCTGCAGTCCACACGGACGGAGTCGCGGGCGTCCAATACGTTCCAGAATAATATCGATCAGTACCTGGCTGGATATTTTAATTCTACCTACTTATGTCTCGTTGAGTCATTAAAAGTGCCGTTAGTCATAGGGCTTCCCCCGGTTTTCCCCGTTCACTGGCCACAGGTACCTAAGTACTAAAGATAAGGCTAACCACAGAGGCGAAAGTTATAGCGGAACTTACACTGATGTAGTTTTGGGCACACGCGGTGTCACAACGAGTTTGATGAATTTCAAGCTTAGTTTTTAGTGTTTGATTTACATTGAAGTAAGTCTATTCTATTCTATTCTTTATTGTACGCAGACATTTTATATGGAAAAACATTTTCAATAAAAACACTTCTCCATTAATATAATCCGTTAGGATATGGTTGATCGTTTCATCTTTAAACATTGTGCTGTAGGATTCCGCTTTGTTTGCCGAGATTTGGCTAGTGTATAGCTATCGGGATGAAGAATAACGTTGCCAATATGTCATTTAGAAAAGAGATGGTCAAATTCGTCATCCGAGTAATTGACCCGGTGGCTTAGTGGTTATAGCGGCTGGCACGGTTTGCAGTGGTCGTGGGTTCGATTCCCACTCGGGTGAAGAATTTTTTCCATTTTCTTTATTAATAATTTTATAATTGAAGTAAGTGTAATCTATCAGTCTGTTTGTAATCCAACCAATACGTATCGGGTAAGGTGGCAGTGTTCATTTTTGTTAATCAGCATTTTTACAATCTGCTTTCATTGAACTCTTTTTTTGACGACATCTCCTCTGCACTCCACACTTCTTTATTCCGTGGTAGGTAAAGTACTTAGTTAAGGTACTAATCGAAAAAAGGCAGATTGAGTTTCATACAAAAGTTCCTTTGAACGAGGGCGCTAGTTGCTATGTGCATAACAACATTATCTATGCAACTGCGTACAAAAAATGTTAGTTCCTAAATCAGGCATATGAGTTATTCTGTGAAATGGACTCTAGTATTGCGTGACTAACAACACGATGCAAATGTTAGGAAGGAAGTAAAATAAAGGGTGGCTGAAACCATTGTTTATGTAGCTTTAATGTAACTCGATATTTTTTTTTCCACAATATAACGAGGTACAAATAGAAAATAATTTTAGTAAGTGGATATATGTAAGTAGGTACTTGCTATACATAATTTTTCAACTCAAATTATAAGTCATAGCGAACCATAATTCGAACTATGCATGATGATCTCCGACCGTATTTCGGTCAAGGCGACCAATCGCTACGGAGATTGGCCAGGTACGCAGGAGATATTATAGCGCACAAGTGTGTGCGCAAACACAGATGCACTTTCTATTCCGTTACTCTCATAGTCCGATGGGACGGAAAGCCGACACGACCGGAGAGAGATCAGGCGCAGGACCAACGGTTTTACGTGCTTTCCGAGGCACGAGCTAAGTGACAATTTTGCAACATTAAAATCTGTAGGTACATAAAATAAATTCATTATACGGCTGTGAAAGAATTATTATAGTAAAGAAATCATTTACATTTACCTATTTACAGTAAATGACGTAGTCGGTCAACTACCTACCGCTTCTGAAAAAAAAATAGGTACCTATTCATTATATTCGTCATGGCACTAAGGATACCACTAAAAAGTTTAATTTAACTAATAAATTACGAGTATAAAGAGCGGCGTTTTCCTGTTTTATTTAATCATTTTTGGCAAACTAGGGTTACAGAACTTTAATTAGCACATTTCAGTAATAGGCTATTTGTCTATACAGGGTGTTTGTGACAGCCTGGCAAATATTGATACGGTGACTTCAGACGATGATTCTGAGATGAAAACCAGTGCACATTTTCGCAGGAAAATCCCAAAATTTTCCTATTTTTTTCATTTTTTCAAAAAAAAAAAATGGTTTGTTTAAGTAGGCCTTAAATAATGACTTCAAAACAAAAATTCAACCGATGGATGATTAAAAAAAAAAGTTGCTCTCAAAAATGTTCAATTTATTGATTATCCTGAAAGGAGAGTCAAAAGCGATTCAAAAAATAGCAATGTATCACACAATAACCAATAAGCCCATTTAATTAGTCACAGGATCGCCCGATACCGGGGGTCTCTGCCTACCCCTACGTAATATAGCCGTGAGTTATGTAGGTATTGTATATGTTCCTATTGGAACAACAACCTAAAGAGGTTAAAGACTTAAGCTTATGTCTATTGTAGGTACTTACCCATTTAATATTGCATAACTGGGTCAATATTAGAAACATAAACAACGCAATATGTCGAGTCAAAGGTCCGTAATCTGACTTTGGACCCCTTTGAAGTCCCGTCATCGTTATCTTAACATGACATGTTACACTTGGAGAAGTAGCTAATTAAATTTATGACAAAGTCATACATGATAATACTGATTTTGATGGAGTCTGAGCTTATTTCTCTATAGGGCTCCGATTCTCATTTAGGTGTCGCTGTATCTGTATATCATTCATTTGAGGCTGTATCGCTCGGCATAAATATTTCTACAAACAAATTGTTGCGGCCAGCTCCCGTTTCAGCGGGTCCGGCCGGGGAAAGGATCCCCGGGGTGACGAACGCGGTGGGCCCGGGGCGTAACTCCCAAACCCGCGCTGGTCGCGTCCGCCTCGCGCACCCTTCACCCGTGTGCGCAGCTCAGATATCAGCCGCGGCGTCGTCGCGTACTAAATACGCGCCGGTCACCCTATTGTATGTTGTTGTCAAACCCACCCACTGTATGTTGCTGTCGCACCCCTGTATGTTGTTGTCGTACGCGGGAGTGAGAGAGACAAAACACACTTTTCTTCCAAACTGCGGGCAAGAGGTCAGTCTTCAGGCAGTCTTCAGTGGCTTCTCTTGTTCCTATTTTGCTTCCTTTTCACTTTTCTTCTTATTTTTCTTCTTAGGAACTCGCCTCGGATTGAACACACAAAATCCGTGCGACTTACAATATGTCGACGGTTCACCCTTACCGTCTGGAACGCGGTAGAAATTCTCTACGATTTCTTCTAACATTTTATCTAGTTTGTCCCTTGACTGACCTCTTTTGCGCCCTATTTTTATTTCAAAATAAACATTACATACATGTGTTATACATTGTTAAAAAGGTCTTAATTAGCTCTATCTAATTATATAAGAATCTTATTTTTAAGTTTAAACAATAAAAAGTTGTCAAAGGAGAAAAGTCAAAAATCTTACCAATTTTACCGACTTGCTAAGTTTAGCCCTTAATAAAAACTAATTTATACATCTATATACATGAATTATATATCACTAGAAAGGGCATAAACTGAACTCTAATAAGAAATAATCAGATTCATTCTAGTTGGAATATTCTCGAAGCTACTGTGAGCACAAGTTCAAAATCTTAATAAACTATAAAATCGCAAATATCTACTAAAGTAATTATTCAATCTACTTAAAAATACTCTTAATGTGCCCAGAATAGCTACCTACACCTAATAAAACTCAAAGGGATAAGAAATAAGTCAGACACAAAACAACCCTACCTAGTACAAACTTAATGTTAGCGCTATACCTAACATATATTGCAAACTCTTTATTCAAATATCAACCTTATCTATATGTACATAACATCGAATCATTCAGTTTGGGTAGGTTTCATGTCTTCGTCGCCGACATTCTCCCCCTCGTGCAGAGCACCAACTCTCGGCTCCGGCGACGACTCCACCGGCACCACCAGGATGATTTTCGAATGCGGGCGACGCAGTACTCCTCCGGGCGTCGCGACATCGACGACTCTCGTTCTCCCATCAGGTCCAGGGTAGACTTGGGTGATTCTTCCTTTTGGCCAGGTGCAGCGTGGTAGTGTGTGATCCACCACCAGCACGATGTCTCCACAACGCAGGTCCCTTGTTGCTGCTCGTCCATCAATCTTCCTGGGCAGCAACGTCGGCAGGTACTCCTTGATCCACCTGCTCCAGAAGTGGTCGACCATGCGTTGTGTGCTCTTCCATGTGCTCCGTCCTGCCATATCTTGATCGGTGAAGGCGCCCACCCTAGGCGCTCCGCAGGATCTCCCAATCAGGAAATGATTGGGAGTGAGAGCTTCTTCACTGGCATTCTCGTCCAAGTCTGTCAAGGGTCTTGAGTTGACGATATGTTTTCTGCTTCTACCAGCAGCGTGTGTAGTACTTCTTCTCTCGGGTCTTCTCGTTCAGGGTCGCTGCAAGGGCTGTTTTCACGGAACGGACCATTCTTTCCCAGGCTCCGCCCATGTTCGGTGCGCCTGGTGGTATGAATTTCCACCGGACGCCAATCTTCTCTGCTTCGGTCGCTAGAGTGTCTTCTTTCTTCAATTCTTCTATGGCCTCTTGCAGTTCTCTCTTCGCCCCGACGAAGTTGGTCCCGTTGTCGCTAAACAACACGCTGGGCATTCCTCTTCGTGCAGCCATTCGTCGGAGAGCCAGTATCATTGAGTCGGTTGATAGAGAGGTAGCCAACTCAATGTGTACCGCTCTTGTGGTGAGGCATGTGAATAGAGCCCCCCACTCTTCTCATGTCTTCTTCCGATCGTCACAATCATTGGGCCGAAGTAGTCCACCGCAGCACACGTAAAGGGTGTGCTCCATGTCGCAGTCGTTCTTCTGGCAGATCTCCCGTCGGCACCGGTTGTGGTATCGTCTTCTTGACCCTGCACCATTGACAGTGATGCAGAGTCCATTTAACCGCAGATCGTAGTCCCAGAATCCAGTACCGCTGTCTTAACTCGTTGATGACCGTCGCGTGGTTCCCATGGTTGAACCTCTCGTGGTAGTGCTGGATCAGCAACTTCGTGACGTAATTCTTCCCATCCAATACAACTGGTCTTTTGAAGTTGCGATCAATGTTCTGTGCCGCGTCGATTCTTCCTCGTAGATGTAGTAGACCATTCTCTTCTATGACATCCAACTTCTTCAATTTACTACTTCTGTCTAGAGGTTTCGATCTTCGCAGGCAGGTCATCTCCTCTTCAAAACAATCTCTCTGGCTTCTTTGTAGTAGAAGCTTTTCTGCTTGCTCTAAGTACGTAGCTTCTAGAGGTATGAAGCGACGTACTTCTTTGCTCTTCTTCACGGTAACTGGTCTTGCAGGGACATTCTTCTTCCTGTTGACTTTCCACGAGGTGTCGTCTTTTTCTCTCTTTCCTCGCAGCGTGGACTCGATTCTTCTTTCTGCACATGTCAATGAACTGCAAAACTCTGGCAGTTGCTCTCCATAATCTTGTCCAGCTAGAGAACCTCAGTGGATCAGGAGTCATCATCTTCGGGCCAGCGATTGCAGCAACTACTGCATTCTTTTCTTCCCCAGTAGGCTTCGTCTTGAAGGATCTGGGAGCTGGCCATTCTTCCTCTTTTCTCTGAAGAAACTCGGGGCCTGTGAACCATCTGTGCGCCTGGTTGAAGTTCTCAGGAATCTCTCGCGTCGCATCATCTGCCGGATTTTGTGCCGTGGGAATCCAACGCCACTCTTGAGGCTTCGTTGTCTCTTCTATTTCCGCCAGGCGATGTGCGACGTAAGGCTTGAATGTCCTGGGGTCCGACTTAATCCAGGACAGTACAGTGCTGGAGTCGGTCCAGAAGATCTTCCTCTTCGTCTTCAGGTCTAACTCCTTCTCGACTGAGTGAGCCAATCTGCTTCCCAGTAACGCCGCCTGCAGCTCCAGCCGAGGAATCGATATCGGCTTCAGCGGCGTCACCCTCGCCTTTCCAGCCAACAGAGACACCAGTATCTTGCCATCTTCATTCTTCGTACGCCAATACACGGCGGCGGCGTATGCTGTCTCGCTGGCATCTGTGAAGACGTGCAGCTCCCCCTCAGTGTTGGTCGGAGATATGCATCTTGGAATATGCAGATCTCGCAGCAGCTGTAGGTTCTTCATATACTTCTTCCAGGTTTCACAGGCTTCTTCAGTTATCTCTTCATCCCATCCAACCCCCTCTCTCCAGACATCTCTTGCATCAGTCTTTTTTCCTTGTATCAGTACTGGAGAGACTAATCCCATGGGGTCGAATGTTGACATGATCGCGCTGGTGATTTCTCTCTTCGTCGGAGTTCTGGCCTCGTTAATAACATCTTCTGGAGTGTTCCGCAGACTCGTTCTAAACCCCAATGCATCTTCTTTGATGAACCAACGAAGTCCCAGAGTCTTCTCTTCATGACCCAGCGTGATTTCAGTCTTCATTTCTTCGGTCTTCATGTCAGCAAGAACTTCTGGATGGTTTGAAGCCCAACGCGCAGTTCAAACCCAGCCTTCAGATGAACGGTATCCACTTCTTTGGCAATCTTCTTTGCTGCTTCAATCGTGGCGAAACTCTGCAAGTAGTCATCCATATAATGATTTCGCACGATCGCTCTTGCTGCCTCAGGATACTCTTCTTTATGTTCTGCTGCATTCCGATTCTTAATATAGATAGCCGTACTGGGAGAGGATGCCGCACCGAAGATGACTGACTTCATTCTGTATTTCTTCGGAGATCCCTCTTGTCCTTGGCCCCTCCACAGGAATCTCAAGCTATCTCGATCTTCATCTCGTATTCTTATTTGCAGGAACATTTCCTTGATGTCTGCTACTACTGCGATGTGACTCTGCCGAAACCTCAAAAGAACTCCAAACAGTGACTGCAACAAGTCTGGTCCCGGCAGCAGTGCATCGTTGAGACTCTTTCCTTGGACCTTGGCGGCAGCATCAAAGACAATCCTCATCTTCTTCTTCGTCGGATGCGTTACGGCGAAGTGCGGGAGATACCATTCTCTATCTGATGTACATTCTTCTGGTGCTTCTTCCGCGTAGTCATTCTCGAGAAGATGATTGATTTGCCGCTCATATTCTTTCTTCATGTCGATGTCCTTGTCTAGCTTCTTCTCAATATTCTTCAATCTGTTCTCAGCAGATTTGTAGCTAGCAGGCATCCTTTCATCTTCTGTCTTCCATAGAAGTCCTGTTTCGAAGCGACCTCCTTCAATGCGACGACTTGTCTTCTCCAGTGTCTGCAGGGCCTTGGCTTCAATATCCATACTCGGGCGACGAGGCTGTATCCCCAGCGACTCAATACTGAAATGCTCCTTGATAATCTTCTCCATGTGGTCATCTTCTTCTCCAGCCAGCTGCGCACAGTTGATGAAGTGCACTGGCTTCGACTCTCCTCCATCGGTGCCATGCAGTACCCAACCTAACTCAGTGAGGGAGGCGATGGGTTGGTTCTTCTTTCCCCTCCTGATGGCTCTTGACACGATGAGGTGCCAGTTGTCTTGCCCAATCAACAACTGTGGTGGATCTTCATTGTAGTGCAGCTGGTCTGCCATCTTCTTCAGATGTGAGCATTCTTCTATCCTAGACTTCTTGACGTATTGAGGCGCGAGGTCCATCTTGTCAATTGTTCGAACCTCGTTCAATCTCTTCTTGCCCTCTTGATGAACTCCTCGTATCTCCATAGACAGCCTTTGAGAGTTCTTCTTCATAATAGTCTTCCCGCCGACAGTGGATATCGCCAAAGTCTCTTCCGGTCCTGACGCTCCAATCTTCTCTGCCACTGCTGAGTCTAACAGTGATACGGTAGACCCTTCATCCAGTAGCGCCAGGACCTTCTCCGAACCCCTGGGACCATACAACTCCACAGGAATTATCTTCAGGAAGGCTCTTGCTGTACTCGCAGTGTTGACCGGCAGCATGACGTGATTGGAGACCTCTTGGACGTCTTCTTCTTCTTCTTTCTCCGGCTGCTGCTGTCTCTTCTCTGTATTGTGCAGCAGTTGATGATGAAGACGCTTGCAGATCTTGCATGGAGGTCTCTTGCAGGTTTCCTTCCGATGAGGACTATGCAGACACTTGAAGCATAGCCTGGACTTCTTCACAATATCCCATCTCTCTTGCACCGAAGACTCCTTGAAGCGTCGACATTCATACAGCCGGTGCTCCCCTCGGCAAGCTGGACACTCCATCTTCTCAGCCCGCGTTGGTTCTACTCGTTGCTCCGGCGGCCTTGGCTTCTCCGTAGTCTGATGCGTGAAGTGTTGCTTCAGGCCAAATCTTCTCGGCGTTTCAGGTGCTGCATATGCTCCACATCTATCAGCTTCTCGGTCTAGGAACCTGGACATCAACACCAGGTCCGGCTCTTCACTGTCTTCATGTTCAGCGGCGAAGTCGTACCATCTAAACTTCATGATAGGACCCATCTTCTCTTCGATGGCCTTCTTCATCTCTGGCGAATACAGGAAATGTATCTTCTTCAGATTCTTGATCGTCGCAACCCCATTACTGACGATGCTGGCGAATAAGCATACATCCCTCGCAGTATCCATGATCTTCGGTAATGCCTTCATTCTTTCCAGTTCGTGCATCACCAAAGCATCTGGTCTTCCAAATCTTCTACGCAACGCATCGATGATTTCTTCAGGTGCAGAATCAGAATACAAAATATTCTTGATCGCCTCTCTTGCTGCCCCCTTCAGCGCTCTTCTCAGCCGCGCCATATTCTGAGTGCTTGAGAAGAGTGGTGCAGTATCTTCATATACTCTCTTGAAGGCCAGCCATTCCGCGCTGTTTCCTCGAAGGCAGGTAACTCGTGCATATAACTGGGTGGCGGTGCTGGACTTCTCACTGGACTGGACTCCATCGCCATCTTGATAGCTCCAGCCAACTCGCTGACTCGGTACCCTGAAGACTCGTGCGGCCTCGCGTCGATGGCTGGAAGAGCTTCCTTCATCGGCTCCCCCTCCTTTTCTTCAACGTCCATCGTCGCTCGGACCCATTCTTGCACGTGCGCCGTTCTGTCTTCAGGCTCCTCGTCTTCTGATCTGGACTCGTCCTCTTCATCTTCATATTGGATACGAGCCAGTCTTGCTTCTGCCAATTTTGCTTCAGCCTCTATCTTCATTAACTTTAGACGTGCCAGTTCCTCACGCGCCTCAAGCTCCTTCTTCCGGGAGCGCTTCGACTTGGCGAGCGAGGGTGCCTTCACTGGAACCAAGGTGAGTGCTGAAGAGCTCTTCTTCTTTCGGGTGTTCTTCTGTACCAGCGGCACTGGCCATCGTGCCAGAGCCTGTCGTCTTCGTCCCGGCGGAATCCATAGTCGACGTTCCTGTGGTGCCCGAAGTCGCTTCAGAAGAAGTCGTTCCCGAAGTCATCTCTGATGATGTTCTATCCTCTTCTTGTGCCGAAGACCTTCCGTGTTGCGATCTGGTGACCGGCATCTTCTGCGCTGATATCTTCTCTTGTCCGAAGGATCCGGCTCGAAGGACCATCTGTTGCGGCCAGCTCCCGTTTCAGCGGGTCCGGCCGGGGAAAGGATCCCCGGGGTGACGAACGCGGTGGGCCCGGGGCGTAACTCCCAAACCCGCGCTGGTCGCGTCCGCCTCGCGCACCCTTCACCCGTGTGCGCAGCTCAGATATCAGCCGCGGCGTCGTCGCGTACTAAATACGCGCCGGTCACCCTATTGTATGTTGTTGTCAAACCCACCCACTGTATGTTGCTGTCGCACCCCTGTATGTTGTTGTCGTACGCGGGAGTGAGAGAGACAAAACACACTTTTCTTCCAAACTGCGGGCAAGAGGTCAGTCTTCAGGCAGTCTTCAGTGGCTTCTCTTGTTCCTATTTTGCTTCCTTTTCACTTTTCTTCTTATTTTTCTTCTTAGGAACTCGCCTCGGATTGAACACACAAAATCCGTGCGACTTACAAATATGTCGACGGTTCACCCTTACCGTCTGGAACGCGGTAGAAATTCTCTACGATTTCTTCTAACATTTTATCTAGTTTGTCCCTTGACTGACCTCTTTTGCGCCCTATTTTTATTTCAAAATAAACATTACATACATGTGTTATACATTGTTAAAAAGGTCTTAATTAGCTCTATCTAATTATATAAGAATCTTATTTTTAAGTTTAAACAATAAAAAGTTGTCAAAGGAGAAAAGTCAAAAATCTTACCAATTTTACCGACTTGCTAAGTTTAGCCCTTAATAAAAACTAATTTATACAATCTATATACATGAATTATATATCACTAGAAAGGGCATAAACTGAACTCTAATAAGAAATAATCAGATTCATTCTAGTTGGAATATTCTCGAAGCTACTGTGAGCACAAGTTCAAAATCTTAATAAACTATAAAATCGCAAATATCTACTAAAGTAATTATTCAATCTACTTAAAAATACTCTTAATGTGCCCAGAATAGCTACCTACACCTAATAAAACTCAAAGGGATAAGAAATAAGTCAGACACAAAACAACCCTACCTAGTACAAACTTAATGTTAGCGCTATACCTAACATATATTGCAAACTCTTTATTCAAATATCAACCTTATCTATATGTACATAACATCGAATCATTCAGTTTGGGTAGGTTTCATGTCTTCGTCGCCGACACAAATGGTTAAAAACAAAATGGCGGATTTTTGATCAGCTGATATTTCCTTAAAATATAGTAGGTATAATACCACCAGCATTCGACATACATCTCTAATGGTACCGATTAGGTACTCTAGAAGTCTGATAAGTTTTCAGTAGGATCTCTACGGAATTACAGTTAAACACGTCTATTCGATAATGCATTTATTAACAGACGAAACTGACATTGAAATAAATTGTTTACTTACTACCTAATATATCACACCTCCACCCTTACTAACAGTTAGCCTAAAAACATTAATAACATAGAATAGTTATCTTTCTTATAACAATAAAGGCGCATCCAAACAATAAGCCTGAATATTTGACTCTGTGTACCTAACTACCACCAGGCTTAGTGTAATTAATTAGAACAATAGAACTTAAGAACAGAGTAGTGTAACAATAGTACTTGACGATAGGTAGTTACATTAGTCAAAATCGATCCGTATCTTTTAACTGGGTTCCGGATACGCTTAGGGCGCTCCTCGGGGGCCTCATGTACGTCGGAACTTCTGCGTTCACCGAGGCCGGTGGATCAGGTTGCTGTAAGCTCAAGTCTGTCTCCCTTGACACCTGCTCAATGCTTTTTCCGTTACGGGATGCTCTACCCCAGACGCGATAGGTGATATGGTACTACTGGGTCTGAAAAACTTAACTGCAGAATGGTAAAGCAGCCTATGTGTTACCTGATCCAGGGTGTCAGCTAACTCCATCCAACATTTTCTGCTATAAACCTCCTAACCATTTCCGTCCTTGTAGATCGTGAAGATCCCCAGTAAGAAACATACTGTACTTGTTTTTGTTGTGCGCTGTGTACTTTTTCCTCAATTTGTTTATCGCTCTTACTAAATCTAACCTAGATCTTAGGTGCCTTCTTTGTAATAGCATTGCTGGGGAAGTCCCCGGTACTATGATCTACATTTCTATACATCATAAGGTATGTTTGTAAAGCAGCATCAATATCACAGCCATCCCTAATTGATTTTTTTATTGCACGTTGCATAACTTAACCGCACCCTTGCCCCGTTGGATGACGGGTGATACGCAGCTGTGAACGTTGCTTTAATATCCGTTGTTGGTCACTAGGTATTCTCTGCTACTAAATGGTGGACCGTTGTCCGATACGACCTCCCTAGGTAACCAAAAGAGCAAACGTCTCTCTCAACATCTTAATGACTGCACTCGTGTCGTTCTTTGCATCAAATAGACTTACAGCCATTTAGAAGTAGAATCTATTGATAACTAAGAACATTTTACATGAAATGGACCCAAAAAATCTACATGTAGTCTGGACCATGGCTCCTGTAATGTACGGCCAGGACTGTGGTGGTGCTCGTGGAGGTGCAACGCCCTCTAGTGCACACGTGGTGCACTGCTTTCCCGTGTTTTCGATCTCGTCGAACCCGGCCACCACACTATGCTACGCGCGATACATTTCTTTTCAGTATAACCTAAGTGACCTAAGTGTGTTCTTTTAATATGTAGCTTCTCAACTTAAATTATTTAACCGGTAACCCCAACGATGCAACCCCTATCTAAGTATAATTTCAGTTTTATATATAAATATGATTTGTAACGCTCTATCTTTACATTCACTGGGCCATCCTGATTGTAAGAACATAACTATTTTACTTAGAACTTCAGTCTTAGGTATACATTTTCCACTACTTGCCTAGTTATAGGCAAAAAATTTTGTACAAAATTTAAATAAGTATCTGCGTTTCTTAATTGCTTCTTCTCCTACGGGTAGGCGGGATAATGCATCTGCGCATTCTTTTCGCTACGTACATACTCAATTTTATAATCATAACCCGCAAGAATTACTGCCCAACGTTGCATCCTACTCGCTGCCATGGCAGGAACCTGTCTTTCCCCGAATATGGATACAAGTGGTTTATGATCCGTTCTTAATACAAAGCTACGACCGTTAAATATTGGTGGAATTTTCTTATAAATAATACTAAGGCCTCCCTTGTTATTTGAGAATATCCGCGTTCTGCCGCGTTGAGCGCGCGCGACGTACGCCACCGGGCGCTCGTGGCCGTCCGACCAGCGAGTGTGAGATGACGGCGCCCACTCCCACGCTACTGGCGTCCGTCGTCAGTATTAGCGGCAACTCAGGTGAGTAATGCGCCAGTACCTCACTCGAAATAAGCATCTGCTTAATATTATTTGCTAAACAGTATTTATCCCACTCATATTTTACGCCTTTTTTTAGCAACGAATTAAAGGTGCCAATACTGTATTACGTTACGGACGAATTTTGCGTAGTACATAACTAATCCGAGAAACGATCGGTAATTCGCTAACATTGGCCGGTACGGGTGCCCTTAGTAATTGCTTCAATTGTCTGGACACGTATGTTCCATGTTTTACTAATTCTTAAAACCTAAATTGTTACTGAGTCAGCAAAAAAAGTACATTGTTTCTATTAATCTACAACCCATTTTTTGTAACCGTTGAAATACTTTATGTAATGTGTCAATGTGTGAGTTATCGTTACTCCCGTAATAATTAAATCATCTAAGAAAACTCCTACCCGAGGCATATCTGAGAATAGCTGCTCTAACTTCCTCTGAAATATACCTGGACTTGATGCGTATATGAGCCTATTATACATAAATGCTGTGCGTGTTGAACCGTATATTTCTTGATATTTATTCAAATTACGCTTGTGATAAGTCTAGCTTAAAGGTTTCCCCCATGCAACTTAGTTAAAAGGTCGTCAACCTTAGGTAACGGATAGTGGTCCAAAGCATTTGTTACAAGGTCATTTTAAAATTCAGCACATACCCTGATTGTACCGTCTAGACGGGTACCATAGGCGTAGCCCAGTCCGAGGTGGCGACCGGCGAGAGCACCCCGTCGCGGAGCAGCTGGTCGAGCGCGCGCTCCACCGGCTCGCGCAGCGCGTAGGCGAGTGGGCGCGGCGCAGGAAACGGGCCGCGCGTTTGCTCGCACGTGGAACCCCACCGAGCCGCCCGTGAAGCGCCCCATCCTCGAATACTTTACAATATCTGGAACTGAATTCCGTCATATTAAACGAGACATTATTGTCAAATATTATTACAAACAAATGTCGGTATCATTTATTTTTAATTGTGCTCCAAGCCCTACCTAGAAGACTGGTCTTACCACATTCAATTACATACATATCCAATTTTTTTCCTGACAATTGGTTTTATTTTTCCTATCGGTTTCACCATTTCAGCCTGTATAATATTTGAGTACTAAGATTGCATTCTCTAGGCACAACTACTTCTAAATAGCTTATTGTAACAATCATAACTAATGCAAGAGATAGCACTTCCGGTATCGAATTTCCATTTTTAAATTAATACCTGCTATACAGACTCAACCATGTATGGTGCAAAAACGTTTTGATTCATTATGGTTTGTAAAGAATGATTATTTACCTCATCACTGTCCTCACTGTCCATTTGGACAACCTGCTCCTCGTTTACATTGTACAAAGCATTTCTCGCAATCTGGGGCAAAATGACCTTCACGATTACACACTCGGCACACGTACATTTTGAACTTGCACGACTCGGCGTCATGTCTTCCCCCACATGCTGTGCATTCTTCCTTCCCATTTCTAACCGCTTTTCGCTCCGCTCATTTTGTTTGGGCCATCGCCGTCGCTCGCCGAGTTCCTCGCTGGCCGACCGCGCTTCCGTTCTATGGCTGCTGCTCAGTGTAAATGTGCGATTCCCGCTGTTGGTCTGATCCGCTCATCCGCCCCTGACTTGTCCTCCTCATCTGGTGAATTCATAGACGTTGTACTTGTCGGTGCACTGTCACCATGCTGCCTCTGGTGACAGTCGCTCCACCAACCCGCGTTTGTCTCGGCTGTCTCCATGGCTAGCGATTTTGTATGCCTTATCGAACGTTATCGTATCGTCCTCCGTAAACAACCTCTGCCGAATGTCGTCGTTCACCAACCCGCATACAAACTGGTCCCGTAAATTATCGCTTCAAACTTTCCGATGTAAATCCACAATCCTTACTGAGTTTTTTTAACTCGGACACATAATTGGCAATGTTTCACTTGTCTCTGAATCGTTGGCGAAATAAATCGTTCGGCCAACATGCTTGGCTTCGGGTTCAAGATGACTCATAACCGTTACCAGTTCACTTATGTTTTTGTAGATGGTTTTTCGGTGTACATTAACCATACAAATTAGGCTCAATTACTGTAATTAACGTTGCCACTTTCAATTCACTTTTTACAATTTGCTGTACTGTTCTAATCGGTCTACGTACGAGTCCCCCTGAACGGTCAGTCGTCAAACGGTGCGATTTTCCCCACCGCCATATTGTTGGAATGTTTTTTTTTCTTTAAACTTCAAAATATAATCTTACGAGTGTCCACTTTCGTCGCCATGATAAGTTTTCAGTAGGATATCTACGGAATTACAGTTAAACACGTCTATTCGATAATGCATTTATTAACAGACGAAACTACTTATATGACAAAAATAAATTGTTTACTTACTAACATATATCACAAAGTCGAGATACTGTACGTGCAGCCTCACGTGCAGCGCTGGCAGCAGATAATAAGCAATAAGTACATAACCAAGAGTGGTGACATCAGCTGTCAAATATCCGCCATATTGATTTTTGGATAGATCTATGGCCAAATATGTCAAGCGAAGACATGACGAGGAATTCAGCCTCAATGGCGTTGGTGGGTTCTACTAATTCCTCATGGATCCAAAGTCAACCACACCTACGTGCACCACTACCCAGCTTTACAACTAACACTAAGGGGAAAAGGGGCGGTAGGCTCACCCTTTACTACGTGGGGTGCAAAGTGGGTGTATTTTGCCCAGTTCTGGCTAACCTATGGTCGTGAGTGTATGTACCTAGTACCTGCTATTTATAGATTGCTCCACTCTCAGTAAACACCTATATTAAGTGTAATAACCACTAAATTTCTCAGCATAGTAATAGGATCATTTATTCCAAAGGGCTTCGTGCACCAAATAAGGATGTTCATAGTTCCAGTCCACGAAAGCGAAAGTATAACGGAACTGTCATAAAATTACTACACCTGTGTTTAGACAACATAACATCGTTTGGCATCGACGTTCGTAGCCGCAATGCCCCTACCAATAAAAGTTGTTACTTGATTTGACGAACGTGTCGGTGAAAAAATCCATCTCAGCTCTATCCATTCGATGTATCTTTGTAACGTGTGGGCATGATTGCGATTCGTCCACCGCAAATTTTTGGTAAGTAAATAAGGAAATTCAAGAAAATTTGTCACATTTCGTTCGTTTTGTAAAATCAACAACGGACAAATCACAGCCACACCCACGTTACTTTTGGTATCTTTGTCGACCACAAACTTTTGTATGATGGCAGCTCCGTTATGCCTCTGACCTCCAAGTTCCCAGTCCCTTGTTATTGTTTGTGTTGCGGTACCCACATTATGTTCAATTTAGACCTATTTCATGGTAATTTAAGGAAAGAATCATGGCAGGGGATATAGAAAAATAGAACGTTTTATTACATTTATTTACAATCTCAGTTACGAGTATAATGCTACGTATATTTAATAAAGATTCGTTTTGTAAAAACACTAAATGTACCTAAAGTGTGTTTCACATTGTATAAAATATATTAACCTATCTCAATTCTACTTACACACTAAATTCTTTACAAACTAATCACAGCATTCGTAAATAAATATAAATATAGCATTTACATACTTACCTACCTAGCTAGTTATTACTACTACGTTCTTTACGTTACAGCATTGTTGTTTTAGCTCTTATTTTAAGGTAGATACCATGAACGTAAAAAGAATAACGGACAGAGTGTTGTCAATACACAGAGTGAGGCATTCATAGTAAACTCGGTAACGATATTCCATGGAGTAGGCATGTTATAAACCATAGTAAGCTCGGCGCCTACTAGAAAATACGCACACATGCGCAACGCGCCGCCAATTCGGTGCTTCAATCTGTGCATTACGTCCGTTGTAATTTATACGTTCATGGTAGATATATATATTTTACAAAAATAAATAAAATTTCCACTTCGTGACTTAATATTGGTGTACCTGCCAATAAATAAATAGACAGTATGGCTGATTCTGACTTCAACATAAACGTAACCGCTCATAAATGGCTTAGAGAGAAAGGGACAGGTAGGACTAATTTTACGTTTAGGTTTGACGGTCAGAATAGACCATGGCATAATAATATAGACACGTCATATAACTCATATAATAATACTGGCAGGCAATGGGTGTGAGGTACTACAAGGTACTACACGGTATAGGTACCTACGGTTTTTATTGAATCCTTTGGATACTCTTTTTAGAGTACCTGATTGTATTCCACATGTATTCCTAGTTTTAACCCCACTTAAAGATACTTTCTAGATACTGTAATCTCTCAGGCATTGAACTAGCAACTTGTTACTGATCATTGTAAGTATGTATGTATTTATTTTAATAGCACATGACATCTCTCATGTTTCAAAAACACAAGACGACATATGTACTAATTCACGGATAAAATTAAGTCTAGAATTTGGGCACGAATTTAGTACCTACCTTAAACTTAAACTGTTTCTCAAGTTGATTTATATCATCATGTATAATGCAAAATAATACTAAACTGTTTAGTTTCTCATCTGCCCTCGAATAAGATCGTCGCTCCCGACTGCTGCAATTCCATCTTTTTTGACAACTTCAGGGTGAAATAAGAAAAGGCGTTCGCGATTGTAATCTGAAAATGATAAAAAGGTCACAACAATCTTTATGAAAAAATTGGAAAGCTGATTACAGAATAAGAAACCACCAAGTTTCAACTATGTTTTGGAATAATGTGGGTGTGACATACGGACGGACGACGGACAAATAGACAGCATTACAAATCTATAAGGGCTCCGATTTTGCCATTTAGCTACGAAACCCTAAAAAGTGTGAATTTGAAAATATATAATCGACGAATCCATTCACCAAATCTACTTGCTCTAATACCAGAACCTCATGATCTCCATTGTACCGATGGTACTCACCACATAGAACAAACAGAGGAACCCAATACCAGTGCCGGCTAACACGTCCCACCAGTGATGGCGGTTGTCAGTGATCCTGGTGAGGGAGCAGACCACGGAGTACGTGATGACGATGACCTGCAGGATGAGGACGGAGAAGGTGTTCCTGTTGCTCCAGTCGAAGGCTCGCCGTTGTAGGTACCACTGGAGAATGAAATGTCCTGAATAGTTACCTAGTAAAGCTAAGGGTAAAATAAATCTGAACGTACGCTTTTATTTTATTTACATACATACATACATATAATCACACCTTATCCCTTACAGGGTAGGCAGAGCACCAAGGGCCGATAGGACCACATAGTACCACTTCTGACCAATTTTGAGGATATAGTTGAGATGTACAAGTTCGGTTAATAGTGACAGGTGGTCAGCCCATCGCCTACAAAAAACCAAGACCCTCTTGACCCTCTACTGACATGTACAGTATGCCCGGGAAGAGAAGCAGCTGTAGTATTATACATTTTTTTTTTACTCCCAGAGCAGCATAGAAGAATATATTTTATTTCTCAAACTAAAACATCTCTAACAAACCCTGCAGGATCATAAAAGAAATCCTACTGCTACAGTAAGGATAACTAGATTCAGCGAAATATGTTAGAGCAAGGATTACAACCGGGATAAGGTAATTTGGCCGCGTGGTTCCGGCAGAGTAGAATTCGTACCACCCCATGTCTGCCCGTGGGTATTGTACGAGGCGATTAAGGGTTCCCGGGAGGTGGGCAGCAGCTCCTCCCGTGTTGACAACATAGTCCAAAATAGAAACTGCGGTCACCAACCCGCCTGCCCAGCGTGGTGACTATGGGCAAATACCCCCCATGGCAGTCTTGTGGCGTGCCCCGGGGGAGGCCTACGTCCAGCAGTGGACTGTAATAGGCTGATGATGATGAAGGTAATTTAATTTTACTTCTTTTTATCAATATGTATGTATTGAGATACTTTTCATCGCTGCTGGACGTGGTATGACAATTTTTAGGGGAGATGCTACTTCGTTACCATTCGGAAGTTTACTATCCATAACAGTTTCTAATCACCACTTAGGTGACGTATAAGTTAAATAAAATAAAATAAAAAAATGAAAATCTCCCGACCGTATTTTGGCCAAGGCGATCAATCTCTATGGAGATCAGTCAGATATGTAGGAGATAATTATAGTGCACATGTGTGTGCGCAAACACAGATGCACTCTCTATTCCGTCACTCTCATAGTCCGATGGGACGGAAAGCCGACACGACCGGAGAGAGATCAGGCGCAGGACCAACAGTTTTACGTGCTTTCCGAGGCACGAGCTAAGTGACAATTTTACAACATTAAAATCTGTACATGAAATAAATTCATTGGTACACCCCGTGACTGGGATCGAACTTACGCCTCTTGCTTGGAAGGTGCACGTCTTTAGTGGACCTAGGGTTAACGACTGGGCTATCACCGCTTTTAAGTTAAATAACTTCAATGAAAGATTTATTTACCACAATGAAGAACCCGCAGTATACCGACATTGAAGTATGTCCTGAAGGAAAGCTGTGGTATGAGTCACTCTGCTGAAACCTCGTGTAGGTTGACGTACACTTGAAGGTTGGCACGAACTCCGTCCTGAAAATTTAATTATAAGGATAGGGAGTACACTTCTTATGCATGTAACTCATGCAATTTTTAGACTTGTTTTCAATTCTAGTCAAGTGATTATGATTATACTAACTGAAGATTATTTAATCTTTTGGGTATTTTACAAATTGTAACAGTGAGATCTATAGCAATATCTCTATGATTTCAGAGCCACCCTGTGTTTACAATCTAGCGGACAGATATATTTTTACTACTTTAAAAACTTGCAGAAGCTTCTAGGTAAAAATAAAACAAATTAATAAAAATATCAAACAACTAGTGTAAATGTGCATGCTATTTTAGAAAATACCTAAGCAATAGAACACAAGGAAATTAAGAATGCCCTTATCAATGTAATAGTGAGAATACGACTTTAAAATAAAACTCTCAATTTAAAAGGATATAATCAGTCCGTAAACGGTTAACTCCCAAGATAAGGAGTTTCTTAATTTACAGTTACTTTTAAGGGACACTATCATCTGACTAACGGTAGCTGTCAATACGGTAAAGCTTTTGGTGATAACCATGTTTTAAAAACCATTAAACAAAGTTTGTAGAAATGATAGCATTGTATTTAATTTTGTCAATGTCAAAGAATGAGATATACGCCGTAGCCATGTAACTAGGGTTGCCAGGTCGAAAAACCAAAAAGCCGGACAGACCAGCCCGTTTGTCCGGACATTTGGGTAAAAAAGCCGGACACCCCACATTATTTAGTATTTTGTGTCTCAGTATTAATAGGTACGAAAATTATAGTTACTGAATATGAAAACTGACAACGCAACATGCGCTAACAATCTAAGAATGATAACTATTGACAGACCGATAGAGTATTTGTCGGCGCGACTGCTGACAGTTGATTCAGAAAGACTGCCGGCCACCCTCGGCACTTGCTCGTTTGCGAAATGTTAAAAGAGCTAATCGAATTTCCTGAGACTACTTCTTACATGGGACTTAATTATACATACCAAGAATTTGTGGATATTACGAGCTCCATAATTGAGAAGTGAAAATCAGCTTAAGTATAGGTAGATATTATAAATGCGCGAAATTTTTTCTCATATTTAGCACGTAAGTTGCCTATTATATCATGAAAATTCAAACTCTACCGAGAATTTTTTACCATTTTGTCATGAGACTGGTCATGAGCCCCGCGATCACCTACCTGGATCCGTGCTTGGTGAAAAGCCTAACAAAAGCCTGACAGGACGGACATGGTTTATTTTCGCCGGCACGCACACGCACTCAAAAATCCTAGGTAATAAAAAAGGTAGGTAAATGTCGGGCCAATTTCAATGACTTGGGCCTTCCTCCTTTACGATCATAACGTGCAAATAGTGTTGCGAACCCACATCCAATGTTACCCTCAAGATTTTTGCATGAGCGGGTAGGATTGCGTCCGTTTCATAGTATGCTGACACAGAAAATGTGGTCATAAGCATAGTAATTAAAGTCATCACCATCGGAATGCCTGTTATACGGTCTTTAGTAATTTTCTAACCTAGACATTTGCAGTCATAGTCTATAACATGAAACTATTTTCACTTACCCATTGCAAGTTTTTCCCGTATCAGGAGCGCATAACGCGAAGAAGGTCGGCCTTGGATTTCCTGACACTACTTTCATGACCTCTATTATAGTAACGTTGATCAACAGTCCGTAAAAATAGCATTTTACAAGCCAATACGTGTTCTTTAAGGCTTGGTAGAGCCTAGAATGGTTTGTGTTTTCGGAGTGTAAAAATAGATATTCTATTGGAAAGATCTGCAAGAGAAAGAAAATATGTATAAATAATTTGAGACTAATCATGATGTTATTAATATGAGGATTGATTTTTTAGAATTTGAATTATCTGTTAGACACAAATCACTTATGGCTGATGAAATAAAGCTTAATATAAACAACGATAATAACGGCCATAATCAGAAATATTTTTGATAAACATATGCCGAAACTTTTAGGAGTGATTGAGAATACAAAAGGTAAAAATTATAATAAACCTAGTTCAGAAATTTGAATCATACTTACAAAAAGCGCAGGAAAGAAAATAACGCTGATAACCAGGAAGGCATCAGGCACTGTATCTCCATTATACGGGAATGAGAGCTTGGGGTCGTTGCAGTAGAACCCAGCCTTGTGGTTCGGGATCACCTGAAGTTCCAGCAAGCCGATGATAATGCATACTAAAAGAAAAGACGAAGAGTTGAAGCTATTCCTTTAAAATATGTGTGGACAAAAGAATACCTTAAAGGAAATAGTGTAAATTTCCAGGTAGAAGTTATGAATTACGGAAAGAAGAAGTCATTTTCCTATTCTTCATGGTAGAATCCTATTCCGCTAAGCCTTATTGATGTTAAAATATAACAGGCAGAGTCGATTAGGCCTATGCCTATGTGTGTTGACTGGTGAGGACCCAGATAAGTGACCCTTATGAAGATTTAAGATAAAAGGCGGATTAGCCGATTTGAAGGCGATGTGCAAAATAATATAAAGTTTGTGTATATTTTATCAGAGATTTATTAAGTTTCCAAAAGTTTTAGTTTGAAGTATATATACGAATAAATTTGAATGACTCAATGGGCGCACACCTTTTAATATGAAGTTAAATGACGAACTTGTACTTCACTGTTTTCTAGTAAAAGGGTTTGACTTCGATTTCTGTAGTGTGCCGTGAGGTTTCCTAACCTTCTCCGAATCTTCGAAGTTGACCTAATTACAAGGTAGGTACCTACTTACTTACAAATTTGTTAGGACTAATAGTTAATTTCTTTAGTTATCCTGTCACGTTATCACCTTTACCATCACTTCCTCATAAGGTGTCAACTGCTAAGGTACAAATAATATAGTTCAATTTAAACAGTATATACAGGATGATTTTTGGTCGTCAACGTTACCGAATAATATGGAATCTCCTCATCAACACTATTATTTTTCTCCATGGAAGCATACCTGGGAAGTGTCTGGTTCCCAAGATACGAGTATTAGGGTCCAAATTTGAGTAAATATAGGTACTACGTTTTTTGGAATAAATGCACAGAGACACGCGTAGCAAGATTTTTTCACGAGAAATAATTAATATCTGTCTATAAAAAAACTAACATAAACACTGGACACCATAAATTTTGCCCGATCAAGTATTTTTTTTTTTTGCATAAACTAACTTTATTTGATGTACCTATAGAGTACGTACCCTTTGTTAAGGGTGGCAACGAAAAAACATTCTGTATAGGAGAGAACCAGGTATTATTACATGATGAACATCGTTTATCTAATTTTTCTTTGTCAAACTAGAACCGTTAGGTTTATTCAGTTCAAACCAGGAAGACTACTCGGCCTTATGTCCTAATCAATGTCTAGCCATAACAGTTATCTGTCATACAACCCGGCAGCCGAAATCTGCGCCAAAATACCCTTGGCCATGAATTGGGCATTGCCACCGGGTCCTCAATTAGCCAATTTATTCGCCAACTTGCCAAACCCTCAGGTTCAAAGTCAATGCCAAACAGGATACATTGAGGGGATAAGTGGTCAAACGTTGGTCGAACGCGCGAATTTTGCAATCACCACAAATTGTTGGTACGTCATAAAATAAATGTGAAGTTACGAGATGGTTGATGTTGGGTTAGATAAGGATTCTCAATCGGTATGTTGTGGGTCTCTACGAATAATAGTGTCTCCTTTAAACGTAGGTGGGTCTCCCTCCCGTGATCCCTACTCGTACGTACGAGTACGACATTCTTAGACATAAAAGTCTTTAAAAGATGGTCCACATCAATCGTCGTCGACCGCGTCTAATTTCCATCAGATAAAATGATTCAATAACATAAAAATACTGTAGGCACTGTAAGTATATTCGCCTGAAGACAATGGGTAAAAAGCAAGTCTGAACTATGAATTTTGTTCTAAAAAACAATATTTTCCATAAAGAAGTGTAGTGCACATGAATACATACCGATACTGTAGTAGTGGTGGATAATAATTATAAGTTTGAGAAGCACTGGCTTCGAGGAAGTGGCCAATGCTGTTAAAATTTGAACAAATCTTGAAGACAAATTCGATAAGTGTATGCGTGTGCGCATTATCTAAAACTACTCCTAGGTACTTACAATCATTGGTGAAGAATAAAATATGTAAACCACGAACATGGCAGCACAATAAACAAATGAAAAGGCAATAAGTATTTGAAAAGGGCTCACGTGGAACGCTAACTGATGAAAACTTTGTGTGTAATTAGGCATTTTAAACACTTCTGCCCAAGCTCTTTGAGGGTAGAGACAAGTGAATAGAAGAAGCTCGAAGATACAATGGCGCTTGACCACTACATCTTACGTAAATGTCAATTGTCATAAACGCTATTGTAACTCATTCAGCTACCCGGTAAGTCCCTGGTCATTCTGAAACATGTGTAGACCATGCCACAACCAACGTGATGAGCTTTACGCAACACCTGACAAATGCTACACGTGGACCCTAACGTGGTACATACACTGCAGCAGGATGACTCCTATTAAACAATAATGCGATCTGGAAACGTGGCACTTTGACTATTACATCATAGGGGGACTGATACACTATAGACCGAGTGGGGATTGCTCAAGCCGTGATTGATTTGAGAGGGCTTGGCCCTTTATTTTGTTACTTGCGACTGGTTGGATAACGTCAAAAGACAAAACTACAAAAATAATATGTAGGTAGTTATATTTTAATCTAGGTTTAGGATACAGACTTTTCAACTATTGTGCGAGCGGTGATGGTATCTGTCATGTGTAACTCTCGCCATATTAAATTTGACTGTCTAAACACACGACTCTGGACTGGGACTCTGTAGTCCCGTGAATTTCCAAAGAGATTCATTAGAAGATTGCACGTTTTGAACAATACTGATCGAAGATAACTCTCAGATTGTTATTAAAAAAATTATATGAAAACAATTGAAGATTATATCTGAGATATACAAAATATCTCACAAGATCGGTTAATGCAAATAGCTGTTATAGGAGGGCAGGAAGTTGATAACTACCGCAGAATACCTAGTTCATTCTAAATGTGTGAAACATTTCTCATAACTATCTACGCATCTAGTAGTACCAGATATAGCATTTATCTCTTTGATTAGGGTAATAAATAAATAGTTATAGGTGGCATGAATATTTCAATTAACGCCTGTGAAATTATTTATGGTTCTATTTATCTATGCTTAGTTTGACTACTCGGTAATAGATGGCGCTATTGGTATCAAGTTTATCGTAAGATTTATTTTGATCAAAACTTAAACGTTATTGATAAACAAATAAAATTTATTTAAAATAATCCGGACCTATAATGCTATAGCTAAAAAACGACGAAACACTTTGAGAAAAGGTCATTTACTATAGTTCTTTTACTTTTTTAGACTAATCTTGGCGAGGGCTCTATCATATCGATGGCCCCAACGAAGAAACGTGCAAGAGCTCTTACCCAAAATTTTTTTTTTCATATTTTTCGTTTATATGGTCTATGATACACCTATATAATTTTTTTGAATATTTTAAGACTTAAAATAAGGCTTTTATAGCACAATATTCGTTTATTTTACGGAAAAAAATATTTTCATATCACATGAATAACAAAACATGCGCCTATTGCATATTATTTGTTTCTTTGAGTACACCAGAATAAACGTGTTAAATCTATCTGCCGCTCGTGTCTATCCTCTCCTTTGGGTAATAACTCTTACACGATTATTCGTGTAAAAATGGAAGCAACTTTTATTAGTAATGCTTCATTGCAGACGGCAAAACTTTGAATATAATAATTACATCTATTCCATTATCTTTCACTAATTTCTCTTGTTCTTTCTAATTTTGTAAAGGTTTAAGCACT
Organism: Carposina sasakii; assembly: GCA_014607495.2. Lineage (NCBI taxonomy): Eukaryota > Metazoa > Arthropoda > Insecta > Lepidoptera > Carposinidae > Carposina > Carposina sasakii. Next base: position 2,251,102 of record CP053162.1, read on the forward strand.
AATATTCTTCGTTCATGAATTTTATGTTATTGGTAGTAACCGTTTAATAAACGGATACTTTTCCAATAGTGTCTATTGCAATCGCTCGTTAGTATAGACAAGGGGTGAAGCGGGGGCGGGGTATGTAAGATGCGCGTGACATCGCTAGACCCCGGAAGGTCAGTCCGGATGTGAATTTACTGGAGTTATTACATAATTTCGTTTGTTTACTGGGCACACGCATCGTTCTTAATATTCATATTAAATCATTAATGAGCGATAAGTATAATTATGAATAGACACAAAGGTGCTTCAAGTCGTTGCAGAAAGATATTAGAATTAGCGAACTATAGAAGATACGAAGGTAAGTACCTACATACTGATTAACCACTTGTGTAAGTAAGGGGATATACACTTTAATTAATGGAAATTGGATTTTTATTATTTCTTCCCTTGACACTATAACAGGTGGTACATATTATGTCGACTCGGAATCTGTTTTACTCCGACAGACAAACCTTTTTAGTTCATTGTAATAACAACGAAAATCACCTGACACAGGCACCGCGCGGCGGTTGCCTATTATTTAACTAATTTGTATCTACCTACCTATTATGTAACTATGCTCTTTAGAAGGATTATTGTTTTTACAAGATCAGCTGATGTTGTATAGAGTATATATTTTTTAAGTTCTTCTCTGTAAAACGATAAAATGGGGTCGTAGCATGTTACACTATTTTTTTTTAGAGAATATTAATGAAGATGACAGTAGTATTGTATTTGAAGAACAAAATGAAATTGAAAAGCAGGCAGGTTTTTCTTCATCAGGTAAGAATTAAATATTTTAACAAAGTATGATTTTCAATGAAAAATAATTGCCTACAGTACCTATTTCAAGGTAAAGAACCAGCATCGATTTTTTTTAATAAATCGCTTTTTTGACATTTTCTTAGCAATTTCGTTGGTATTATTTATTTGCAATTAAGATGAAATTAGAAGACGAGGCTTTTAAAACTAAATTACTTTTTTAAAATAATTTTTGTACATAATGTTTTACTTGTTTCCGATGTTCATTGTTTACCTTAAAGCACGTACCTAATACTCACTGATAAAAGAAGGCTAAGGCCTACTATCCACAGACGCGTCAAATGACGAATGTATGCAACCTACAAATAAAGTTATGCGTATTCCGTGCATATGACATGCACGCTTTACGTGCGGTTAACTCACGTAAGCTGCACGTAAAGCATGGGTGTCATACATAGACCCTAAGTTATCCAGGGTACGGAATGAGGAAACTTTTCTCATCCATAAAACAAAAAGTAGTTTAATACCAACTTATACTAGGAGGTACGACTTATACCTACATAATGGCTAGGTTTTTTAGAAGGAGAATAGTTAGCTTGATTGGGATTTCCTTTTCTTACACCTCCAGTGGTCCCAATTCTTGAACAGTGTGTGGTATGAAGAAGGGGTGGTGTGTTGATTAATACTCTTTGTAGATATAAGTAAATAGTTATTGAAAGCATAGTAATGTAGTAATTTGAGTAATTTGTTTCAGAAACTTTCACATATCTTTCGCGAAGTTCTTTCCCTATTGATGGCATATCAGACCTCAATGAAGTCAACTCAGAATCTGATGATTTTATTTCGCCGGCCCCATTAATAGTAGCAAGTGTATCGCCACACGATAATAATATATCACCACCAAATGTACCAACAAGTGAAATTTAGATATTTCTCATAATGTTATTGAACCATTACTACCTGAGATGGAATACCCTGCGCCATCGCAATCTATGAATAATAATGATGATTTACAGACTACCGATTCAATAATAATGACTCCATCAACCCAACAAAAAATAGATTTTATAGCCACGCCGACTGTTTTATACATTAATAAGGATTACGATCTAAGAAGTATTTCCGATCTAGATGATGTTTTACATAGTATTGAAACACAAAATATATCACAGGATATTGTAACTACAGAATCGGAGGAAAGACTCGTAGCTCCTATTGAACAGCTTACGAAAAAGAGAAAAATAGATCCTAGTTTATGGAAAGATCACAAAAATAAAACTCTTAAAAATTCTGGTAAAAGTTATGAAAGTGTTAGAACTAAAAAACAAAACGTAGAAAAATCTATTGGACCACCATGCAACTGCAAATTAAAATGTTACGAAAAGATACATCAAAATATGAGAAGTAAAATTTTTCAGAATTTTTGGGCTATCGGGGACCATGAAAGACAGTGGGATTTTATAAATCGCCATGTAAAGAAAAATAACGTCAAAAAAATTACAGTTGAACGTAAAAATAATCGTACACAAACATTAACATATCAACTACTCGATTATACTAATTCCATGATTAAAGTTTGTAAGATTATGTTTTTAAATACCTTGTCCATTACACAGCAAGTAGTATACACAGCTATTGATAAATTGGGAGATGACAATTATTTAAAAGACTACAGAGGAACTCATAAGAATAGGCCAAGAAGAATGTCAGAACAGACTGAGAAAAGTATAATCGACCACATAAATCTATTTGAAAGAGTTGAGTCACACTATACTCGTAAAGATAGCCAAAAGCAATATCTGTGTGAAACTTTGAATGTCTCTAAAATGCACCGACTATATTTAGAATGGATAGACACAAACAACCAGTACAATCAAACATGCAAAGCAACTAAACGCCAATATGAAATAATATTTAATACAAAGTTTAACCTATCCTTCCACAAACCTAAAAAAGATTTATGTGAAATATGTTCAATTTACCAAACTTCTGATGATGTTAGAAAAGAACAATTAAAAGCTGATTATGAAAAGCACTTGAAAGAAAAGCAACTGGTAAGGCAATTAAAGGAACAAGAAAAAGAAAATTTTTGTTCAGATGATAGTGTTGTAGCATGTTTTGATCTGGAAAAAGTGTTGAATATTCCCCAAAGTGAAGTAGGCATATTTCATTATAAACGGAAGTATCCTGTATACAATTTCACAATTTATAATATCATAGAGAAGAAAGGTTATTGCTACGTCTGGCATTGTCAGATTGCGAAAAGGGGTGCGATAGAAATAGCAAGTTGTCTTTGGTCATTTATCCAGGTACACGTTGAATTAGGAATAAAAAATATATCCTTTTATTCTGATTCATGTACAGGGCAAAATCGTAATCGTTTCGTATTCGCCATGTTTTCTTTAGCGGTAAAGAAATTTAGCATAAAAATAACTCATAGGTTTTTGGAGAAAGGTCATAGCCAATCGGAGGGTGATTCTATGCATGCTGCTATTGAGCGTTCCAAGAAAAAGCATACTATTTACACACCTGATCAAATGTATTCCTTGATAGAGAATGCCAAAGTTACCGGGCACAAGTATCAAGTAAAACAAATGACACAAGCTGATTTCATAGATTTTAAAGAGTTAATAAAAGGAAAGAATTGGTTAAAAGATACAGATGGCGATAAAATTTACTGGAGCAAAATAAAAGAAGTAGTTTTCTCTTATAATCATCCTGATACAATTTACTTTAGATACAGTTTTGAAGACGAATTACAAGAGATGCAAACTATCACGAGGACTAATTCAAGAAGACGACGAGGAGAACCTATAGAAGACGCTGAAGACCTAAAACTCGCATACACTGGAATGTTACCCATACCTCTTCCTTTATATAGGGATTTAATAAGTCTGTGCGACTCAGGAGCCATACCAAACCATTACCAGTGTTTTTATAGAAATCTAGTGCCATTAGAACCCACCTCGGTTACCAACGATAGTGGCGAGGAGGATTAGTACCTACCTAGCTACTTATTTTGTTATTTTCTGTTAGATTTTTCACGTTTTTTTTAAAGTATTACAGTAAAATACAAGTAAGTAATACCTGATAGGGACCTACTTCATTCTAAATTGAATAAATAATAATTATTCTTATTAACAATCTTTTCTTTTATTGACCCTTTAACAAAAATTATTAACTAACTTACATTGTTATAACATGCACTAATGTATTACATAAATAATGAATCGATCTTGTTAACACTAATATACGGGCCTTTATCTTTACAAACATTAAAAAGCAACAAAATATAGAAGAATAAGTGTGTAGATGGCCAGAGCACGGCTCAGGAAAAAAATATTTACGTAGAATAAGCGTGCAACATTTCGCTACACTTGTTTATGCTTCATTTATGACACGAATAAACATGCAGTAATACAATACCGTTAACAAGTCACATATAATTCACTATAATAATAAAATAATACGTTTTTTCTTGAATATGGAGAAAACTGATAATATTTTTTTATAATAAATATTATAATAAATAATATGAGCTGAAAGATATTTTTTTTACTTTTAATTTGATTACACATTATATTTATCTATTTATTATGTAATTAAAGTTATATGATTTCAAACGTTTTTATATTTTCCTGAAAACTTGTCGTTTTTCGTTTGCACGTTTATTCGTTGGGGCCATCGATATGCCCAGATAAAAATTAACATCATTTATTTATTGTAAAAACACGATTAAACTATAAATATAACTTCATTGTATAATATTTTGAGACAAGTAGGAAATAGAAAAATAAAATCTTCTCGTATGCTTAGGTGAGGCAGTTTTTGTAAGTACATTATTTATTAAATTAACTGTTAAGCATAACTGCTCACTTCTACTCTAACACAATACAATTTTATACCGGGCGGCACTATCGATTAATGACAGGACTCGATTGTAACGCCAGCGATCGATAATTACCGTTAAATCGATATCCATAAATAGGCAATCGATTAAAACACTCGCTTTTTATTTGGTAACAGCCAAACATGGTAATCATGAAGTAAATGTAACGGGGAGCTGGTTAATGTATCATGTAATCGCCAATGTTGGGTATGCTTTATGAATATTGAATATAATATGTAGACAACGACGTCAGTATATATTCCCCATTTCTTTCGCTCCATACCTATGTTACGTGCAGTGTATCTCTGTCACTTAGTAGGTAATGGATAACATTTATACCTACTACCTACTCGTATGACATAATATTGCCTCCCACCTATCGCCATCCGCTCAACGACACTCTTTTCCATCAAATACTACATTCTTTGTGTCTTTACTTTCTTATGCCGCCTCTTCTTTATAATATGCTCCATGACAGTAATTACTCAGCCCGGCTCTATAAGCAGCAGGAAGCAATACTTTTTACTTAACCACGTGTAAAATTGGATATAAAATAAATTTTATCTCATTATTTTTGATAAAAATTTAAATTCAAACGAGTTGTTTGCCTATTACGTAACATCGGCGATCAAGAACACCATTATCTCGAATGATAATTAGTAGAAAGTGTATAATGATTGGGATTATCATAATAATTGATAAAACCATTCTATCAAATGAGCCTATGTCGAAATTTCATGGAGGATGGCATCTTATTACAGATAATATAAAATAATGCATCAACAAGTTCTGTAATAATAACAGTGTAGGAAACATGGAGCCGATACAAAGTAGAGTTGCTGTAGTCAAAGTAGTTGTAAGCGGTAATAGTTCTGGAGGGTAATCGCGCTATTATTGAACGTATTTACCAAAACTAAAGCAAAAACAAAAACGTTATGCACATTTCGTATCATGCTAACAAGGTATATGGACGCAGGAAAACCAAAGTTAAACCATTACCAAAAACGTTCCGTTGAAGAGAATCCTCCTGTATATACGCCACTGTAATATCTATTTCCCTAACATCTAGAATAGACTATTTATTAGCAAAAAATGTACATACGTATGATATCTCCTGCATAGCTGGCTAATCTCCGTTGAGATTGACCGCTATGACCGAAAAATGGTCAGAACAATTGGACATTTCCTACATACATACATATAATTTCTACCTACATAAGAAACGTTGTTTGTTAGACCACCTCCATTTTGTATTTTCTTCATGGTACGAACGCTGATAATTTTTATTTTATTATAACATAGTAAAAATAAATACCTCGTTTAGTTTGTAATCATCACATATCTAAAAATAAACTTAAAATCCTGACTGCATCGTTTTCGCGCCGCGGTCGTTGACATAGTTATTATTTAGGGTTCTGCAGTGAAAAAGGAACCCTAGGGTATCGCCGTTGCATCTCACTCTGTACATACATACATATATACACAGCCCGATATGGGTAGCTAGAACTGTAGAATCATGAACGTGGCTATGGGTTTACTCTGTACCTTCATTAAAAATCTTAATCAATGTTGGAATTTTTCATTATTAGGTTACCTACTCAACCTTAATCACCAGGGTGTTTACTACAATATACCTAACATCGTTTGACGTCGACGTTCGTTGTTGCAAAGTCCCACCACTAAGGCTTCCTGTTGAATCAAACGCGTTAGTGACGAACTTTTATCAATCCGATAGAGAAATAGTGCTACTTTGTCTAAGTCACCAAGTCTTCATACTTTACTAGTTCCTGTATGACTAGACTACCTAATAAATATCTGTAGGTACTCCGTAGTTTCCTATAATGAGCACCTACTAAGTATCTGTATTCTGCAATTGCGACTACAGAACCCACTATAGCGTTTGTCCTGATACACTTGGCCTGTTTTTTTTTGTTTTTCACGCGGCACAGGGATTGCGCATATTCCGCCATATGCATGCAGCGATTCAACCCTGTGAGGTCTACCATTATCTGCCACGTGCATTGCATTAACGTCTTTTTTACCTTTTCTTATCGTTTCTTATAAGATTAAAACCTTTTTTAGTTGCGAGTTTTTATTTTTATCGCAACGAATACTTTTTTATAACTACGCGTATTGTAGGTATCAACTAACATATTTCGAAACACATTTCTTTAGTCTTTGTTTTATTAACATACAAGAATGTTTTGTAAATGTATGTAGAACATACGTTAAACTTTACACAACCGGTAGTTGATTAAACATTAAACTTATAGGTTTAATTTTAAATTCAACACATAATTTATTATTTACGGTCGCGAATTCAAAACTCTACCTTACTCCATTTTGTTTGCATTCAAACTTGATTAAACAAAAGCTATCGTAATTTAAATCACAAGTTCAATATATTATTACGTAGAGCTTTAAATATATCTTCGCCCTCATGAATTGGTATTCGTTTTGGTAATAAATTACTTTATTTTTACGTTTCTCAGGATTTTAGACTGTTATCAAAGCTTTCATGTGCTGATGCGGGTCTTCACCGCAGTACATCAGCTGCATCTCCTCCCGTGCTCGTAAGAATGGACTAAGATATTCGGTTCTCTCAGGCGACATGCTAGCAACTTGTCACTTAACATTATAATCCGTCCCCGCCATACTAAACGTGGCTGTGGGATCACCCTAATGTTCCTGCAGCTCTGGCTACCCCATTTCGGAAATACAACCGTGTCTACCTATAGGTATATATGTATGTATAAAATTTTTTTTAATGAGCAGGAATAATACTTATTCATCTATCTATTGTGTTACGGCGATTAAACAAAACGCAAATCGAAAAACTGTCTTCAAACTAAACGCATCAATATCATCCAATGAAGAGAGTTGGCGCGATGGTGTTTGGGAACGCAGCCAATCAGACGCCGCGCTGCATTCGTCGCGCAAAATTTCGTACAATCGGAGCGCGTTAAATCACTACTATAGAAAATTTTATCTCCAATTTTTATTGCTAAACTTTTTGTCGTACCTATTGGAATTTTTTATGTAAAAGCACAGTATTTTATTAAATGTACAATAATTAACGGAAATCTGCATATTTTTTCATCGTCGTCAACCTCATATTTACAACAACAGTGAGCATGAACGTGTAAAGAATAACAGACAGAGTGTTGTCAATACATATAATGAAAAATACATAGTAAGCTCGATAACCATATTCCATGGAGAAGGGATGTGTATTGACGCGTTATCCACCCACACATACAAACCATAGTAAGCTCGGAGCCTACTAGAAAATAAGCATACATGCGCAACGCGCCGCCATTACGGTGCTTCAATCTGTGCATTGACAGCATTAGGTCCGTTGTTCTTTATACGTTCATGATTGTGAGTTGTCATAATAATCTTCAATCGATGATCTGAACAGCTATCTAGATGATAGATACGTGATAAAATTAATCAGACTTGTTTCAGACTCAGTCATTGAACCTTCTCTTAATATCAAACAAAATATAATCAATATTATGGTACGAGTACTCGCATGTGCATGCTGAATAATTTTTTACACTATCTTTTTTGTTGTTTCTATATTTCGCTATCGGATAAGATAATGGTTAACATATAAAGAAAATTGCATGAGTCAGGTGTGGTTATATGGATATCATATTTATACGTACTTAGGTACCAAGTGTTTTTTATTCCTTTGATTTTTTTAAATGATTTTGTTAAGTAAAATAGAAAACCTGTACCTACACTAAAAATATTCGATTTAATCCAATCGAAGAGATCAAGCTTGTTTAATTTTTTTATTTTTTTTTTATTCTACGTAAGACTCCTGCTTTATTTCACTGACCAATTATACAAGGTGTTGCTGGATGGACCAAAAATAATGAACTATTAAGTTAATTCAATATTATGCAGACTATAATTATAATTATACCCTCAAAATTGGTCAGAAGTGGCACCATGTGGTTCTATCGGCCCTTTGTGCTCTGCCTACCCCGTAAGGGATAAAGGCGTGATTATATATATGTATGTATGTATAATTATTAGGTAAATATTTACATGGTATGTATTAAAACTTACCTAAAGTTAATAAGGGTATATCAATAGCGATTTTCCACCAAATACTGTGTTTTCCGTCTGCAGTGCTAGATGTTTGTGATTCTATATCCGTTCTCTGTAACAAAAAATATTATTTTTATTAAGGGGAGTGAGTATACTTAGCAAGGGCATAGAGAAATAAGTTGTAGACAAAGAGTGCTAATGTCATACTAACAGTTTCGATGCACCATTAGACTTTTCGGTGCCTCACAATTCCAGTCCTTGACACTTAGATTGCATTACAATACATTACTATACATTACACTAATAGAATCAAAGTGTCAAGGACTGGAATTGTGAGGCACCGAAAAGTCTAATGGTGTATCGAAACAGTTAGTATGACATTAGCACTCTATGACATCTTATTCCTCTATGGCAAGGGTAGAAATTATAATGTTTTATTGAATAAAGATTTGTCATAATAAGTAATGTACCTCAGAATATGGAAGACAATTTTGGTAGAGGAAAAATGAACAAGTAAGCTACGCACGTAAGTAGGTTACCTACTCTACACTAATCGAAGTTTACAAGTATGTAGGTTAACGTATTATTTACATGGAAAAACTTAATAAATGTGATTTTTGGTCGTCAACGTTCCCGAAAACTACGGAATCTCCTCATCGTCACGATCATTTTCTCCATGGAAGCATACCCGGGAAGTGTCTGGTTCCCAAGATATTAGGGTCCAAAGTTGAATAAATAGACTGCGTTTTTCTGCATAAATGCACATAGACGCGCGTAGCAAGATTTTTTCACGAGAAATAATTAATAACTGTCTATGATAAAACTAGCATAAACACTGGACACTATAAATTTTGCCCGAATAATAAATAAAAAAAATAAAAAATTTACATTGTACAGGATTTTTTTTGGGCATAAACTTACTTTATTTGATGTATAGAGTACGTACTCTTCGTTAATGGAGGCAACTAAAAAACATCCTGTATAGTTAGTCACGCCCATTATTCTCAAAGAGGTTGGGCAGAAGTGTGCAAATTACACACCCACTTTACACCAGTTAGCCTATTAAGTCTCACATAGTAAGAGTTGAGCCTACCGCCGCTTTTCGGGCACAAAAACAACAATCTAGCTACCAGTAACGAATCCAATGAGAAATGTTTCCGAGTAATTCTAAATATATATAACCTATTAGCGTCAGAGCCTCGTCCATTAAATAGCAGGGTGCACCACGGGCAGGCGAGATTGACTTTGGGTCCTAAGGTATTAGCCGAAGACACTTACACCCCTTACTTACTTAAACATAAAACGAATGTAAAAAAACCCTTTAATTTCTTATAACTAACATTAAGTAAATTATTTAGCTCTCAAAACACCCTGTAATTTGGGCCAATATCAAAACTTTTCTATAGATCCAACAAAGGGATGTTATTAAGGGTCTTACAAGGTTAGAGGTCGACCTTAGCGCTTAAGATGCCCTTCACAGAATAACCTTTGCGTGAACTTGCACTAAGGTCAGGTGGTCCTTGATAATAAATCTAGATAAGGTAGCTCAGAATGATTTAAAAAGTGAGCAAAAAATACTTTTTTCAACCTTCAGTAGTGACGCGATGCAGAAGATTAATTTTTTTTCGTCAAACTGATTAATTTACAAGCATATATTTTGAGGCCAACACAACAGTGATAATTTTTTGTAAAATATTAGAGTTATAAATTGTGATAGTAGTACATATATAAATAATAATAAATAAATAAATATTCACACACTACACAACACATTAACTTAGTCCCACATTAAGATCCCTAAGGTCTTGTGTCGTGGGTACTAAGTAACGGTATATAAATACATAGATAAGTATAGAAACATCCATGACTCGGAAACAAATATCGATATTCATCATATCAATGTTTGCACCTACTGGGATTCGAACCCAGGACCTATGGCGTCGCAGGCAGGGTGACTACCTATCACACCAATCGGCCGTCATATATTTAGAGTTATATATATATTATTGGTATATAAGGTCTACCAAAAAGTACTGATTATCTTTTGACACGAAACTCTGAACGACCAACTCTGAAATTGCAATTGTTCAAGATTGTATGGAACAGCTGGATTTTTTTTCACTATTTCGGAGTTGGGCCCATAATGAAATTTGTTTCTTTTTACCTACCTAGTTTCGTGTCAAAAGATAATCACTACTTTTTGGTAGACCTTATATAAGTAAATTGTTTTATTATGCGGTTCAATATAACATAGACTATTTAGCAATTGTCTAGGAGTATAATCATAATGTATTACAATTAATCATCACAGCCGTTATCTTTAAAATGTTAACTTAGTTAGAATTAAGCAAACACATTATTTATAAAGATTATTCACATAAATTATGCTATTCTATACATACCGGTACTGCGCCATAGTATTGTGATTCGGATAACATTTTACGCACAAATAAATAAATAATAAATATTTAATAACAAAACCACAAGCCAACACGATCACTACGTATTGGCAAATAAATGACTTTTAAACCATGCAAAGATAAATTAATCTGTATCTGTATAGATTAGATAGGAAGTATTCGTATTTGTTGATGTAATTTTGGACTGGCTCTTGGCCGTGGCTTAAATTTTCAGAATGAAAAGTAGGTAAGTAACCTAACTCTAGGCCTTCGAGCCTAAAATTTTCGGGACTAGAAAAAGGTAGACTAACTGGGTAGATATTATAATGATAACATGTAATTACGAGTCTCAAATTTTGGAAATAAGTTCTCTATAGTGGGCTATTTACTTAGCTTTTCGCTTAACATACAAGGCTACAGATTGTTATTTTAGTACAGGTATACAGGGTGTAACAGAAAGGGTATGTTGAGCGAAAAGCTATGTTATTAGCCCACTATAGAGAACCTATTTCTAAAATTTGAGAATCAAAATCACATATTTATTTTTCAAGTTTGTATGAACATACCTGAGTTGTTTAGGAATTCTCCATACTATCTGGAAAAATAAACATGTGATTTCGAATTTATTATAATTCGTACCCCACGCTGTGGAGACGGCTGGGACATGGTGCCGCGAGGCAAAAGAACATGTACGAGGCATCAGTGAGCGCTTCATAGATAGGGGCTCAGACTGCCGCTCCGGGCCCTACCTGGTCCAAAGGATCTCACTCGCCATCTAACGTTGAAATGCGGCCAGCGTAATGGGGACCTTCGGACCGGGTACGCTCGGCAACGGGCCGTAAGCGTCAATAGTTTTAAATAGATATGAAGTTTGTAAATATTGTATATGTTAGATTACACTTTATTTATGATATAGAATTATGTACAAAGCGATAATAAATAAATATATATAAATGTATATCAAAAGTATAATAATAGCAACCTACCTCTTCCATAATTACCAAATTAGGGATCAAAGAACCCTTCCTATTGGATAAGGAGTTCCTGTGCAACATTTTTTTTTACAATAAATTTTCAATTTTCTCTGTTGAAAAATCACTCTATTCTCACACAATGGTTAACAACACAATTAATTGCTCACTGACTGAACATAATATAATAAGGACAATGTAAAAAAAGTTTATTACCTACGATTTTGTGACGCTACATTAAAATATCGGTTACTGTGAAAATAGTGCCAAGTTCGATTTCACTAACAATAGATACTGTACACTACCAATGGGCAATCGTAAAAGTCACATGATGCATTGCAGCTGGCATTTTATACGAAAATAATTGTGTATTCAAATCGTAATTATACTTATTAATTTAGTTTATTATATTTTATATTGAATTTTTATCAATAATCTTCAAAACAGAATGGAAGCCATAGAGAGAAGACTATGAATTTAACTGTATTAGGTAGTCCTGCACGTTAATAATAAAAGTTTGCATTGTAATTATTACTTGTCTTGTTTTCAGCCTATTGTAGTCCCCAAGGCACGCCACAAAGCTACTGCCATGGGGGATTTTTACCTATAGTCACCACGCTGGGCAGGCGGGTTGGTGACCGCAATTGGATTTTTGGACTATGTCAGTACGGGAGGCGCTGAGTATGATACCCACGAGCAGGCATGGGGTGGTACAAACTCTACTCTGCCGGCACCACGCGGCTAATTATTACTATTAATAGATTATTATAATATACACGTGGCTATAGAATCTCCTTTATTATCCTGCAGTTATAGCTAACCCGTTTACAGCTTTACAGCTAACACATCGGTGTCTATGCTTGTAATAAATTATTTAACCCTTAGGTACATACAATTCTATTATTATTACATAACCTGGTCTTGGCCCTAATTTTACACGGGCGACTTACAGTTCTAATAATTGTAGATGCGACGTCACTAAAGTACGTCATACACTGTGATTTATAATTTTTCCTCAATACCTAAAAGTTTATGCCTATTATTTTGCGGGATTTTACGCCGGGATATGCTGGGAAACGATGTAAATTTTTTTGATAGTTGATCGGGGGAAAATAGTGTCCAGTGTTTATGCTAGTTCATAGACCGATATGAATTATTTCTCGTAAAAAAATCTTGCTACACGCGTCGAAAAACGCAGTCTATTTACTCGACTTTGGACCCTAATATTTTGGAAACCAGACACTTCCCAGGTAAGCTTCCATGGAGAAAAAGGATCGTGATGATGAGGAGATTCCGTAGTTTTCGGGAACGTTGACGACCAAGAATCACCTGTATACTACATATAAATACATTCGGGCGAAACGCCTACTAACAAAGTAGTAAAAATGTCCCTAACCCCACTATGGCCTGATTCACTATACTTCACTAACTAACTAGATAGAATGCATCAGATGCATCTCTAACATGATGGAACTTAATCATAGTAAATGTTCTTATATATCTTTTACAAGAAATCATAGTACATATGGAAGTGGATACTGTATGGACGGACATGAACTGCGGTCGGTTGAGGCCATAAGGGACTTGGGTGTCATGTTAGATGCTAAGCTCTGCATATAGACAGTATTGTTTCAAAATCCGCAAAGATGGCAGGTTTTGTCATTAGAAACACCAATAAATTTAAAGGGCACCGGGTAAAAATTACTTTATATAAAGCTTTAGTGCGTAGCAACCTGGAATATTGCTCCCCTGTTTGGAACCTACATTACAAAATCTATATTAACAAAATTGAAAGAGTCCAAAAAAGTTTCTGCGAAATGTAGCTTTCAAAGGCCGACTACTTAACAAATTGGTTGAATATCGAGATATACTAAATTATTACAAGGTATCATCTCTCACTGATCGCAGGACATGTCTGGACCTATCCATCTTGTACAAAATTGTTAATAATATCATAGATTCACCACAGATACTACATGAAATTAGATTTAACATTCCACGCTGTGGTTACAGATTAAAAAACTACCATCTATTTAGCCCGAGTCCGCATAAGTCTAATCTAGGTAGGCATTCTCCTCTGACAAGATTAATGGATACCTACAACAAATTATCCAAATCAGTAAACATTGATATAACTGGTGATCTTTTAAATGTATTTAAGCATAAAGTTTTTCAATTGATTAATACAATTTAGTCCATGCTTATGTTTTAATACGCTTCATTGTTTAAATAATGGTTAAATAGTTTTACTTCATTTATTGTAAAAGTTGTGCTAGCCTGTAATTGTGATACATAATATTATCGTGTGCTCCTGTCCAACTTGTATCTTAACGGAACTGTTATGTATTATGTTGGCTTTCTAATTTAATAAATAAATAAATAAAATAAATCTCCTTCCGTGCATGTACTGCTAAGGAACTCGAGCTCTCTGTAAGGTGATAGCTATGAATATGAATAATATGAATAGGCAGTGTATTTTTATTTTATTTGCTTATACTAGTTCCTGATTCCATATTACATATAATGGGAATTTTAAAAATATTTCTGTTTTTAACCACTTTGGCATAGTGGCAGCAGATCATGACTCGCCTGGTCACTTTATAAAACAACGTGAGAATTGACACGTGCGGTTTCCAAAATCAGTTATAAGCGCCTGTTATAACAAGGTGTGTCATAAAAATACTGGAATTCCAATGTAGGTAGAAAGCATATTATTTTAAGCTACTTAACCATATCACCAACTGTATCGGAAGGATCCGTGCATGTCGTAAGAGTCGACTCGGGCTTCTCTCAGGCAACAAGCTAGCAACTTGTCATCGATCATCTACATATGCATGTCATCAATTTGCATGTCAGATATGACGAAATATGTAGAACGCTTGCTGTAAATACAAATAATAACATGTATTATATATACACATATTTGAGCAAATAAACATATTGATTGATTGATTAGTTAGTTGGTTCGGTAGATAGAACTAACATGGAAAACTAATCCTGATGATGCCACGGGTGTTGGCGAAACATATGTCGATTAAAACAGCTATGTATTTATGGTTGCATGCTAGGTGCTTGGATCTGGCTTCTCGTTGCGACTGTAGTGTCTTGTGTTCGTGATCATGAGTCGGCAGATCCGAGGGTCAGCGGACGGTATAGGGCCCGGTGGTGGGCGATCCCTCAATAGTGATTGATTGATATGTCCCCGCTATATTAAACGTGACTGTGGGATCACGTTTATGATCCTGCAGTTCTGGCTACACCATTTCGGGAACGCAGCCGTGTTACATACAGGGTGTTTTTTCGTTGCCACCCTTAACGAAGGGTGCGTGCTCTATACATCAAATAAAGTAAGTTAATGCAAAAAAATGCTGGGAAACGATGTAATTGTTTTTATTTTTTTTATTTCTCGATCGGGCGAAATTTATAGTGTCCAGTGTATATGCTGGTTTTATCACAGACAGATATTAATTATTTGTCGTGAAAAATCTTGCTACGCGCGTCTATGTGCATTTATACAGAAAAACGCAGTCTATTTACTTAATTTTGGACCCTAATATCTTGGGAACCAGACACTTCCCAGGTATGCTTCCATGGAGAAAAATTATCGTGATGATGAGGAGATTCCGTAGTTTTCGGGAACGTTGACGACAAAAATTGTCCTGTATACAAACAGCTGTATTCTCGAAATGGTTTACCTAGCTAGAACTGTATATTTAAATAATGTTTTACACCCACCCTGTACAATTACACATCTTGTTTATTTGTATTGTAGTGTGAAAGGCAAACAAATAACTCTTCATTGCGCCTGCGACTGATTATCCGGCGTCGATCTTGAGTTATGCACTTTGACTCTGGATGGCGTTATGCAGGAGTTGACAATTTTGCTGCCGAATCTTTTTTTACCATGCGCGTTGTTGGCATTTCTTGAAAACCCAGGAAACGCAAATACGTAGATGGCGGCAGTGAATGTATTAAACACTAGCAGCCGCCCACGACTTCGTCCGCGTGAGGGGGCGTTGTACCCGTGCGAAGCCGGGCAGGTTGTTGTATAGACT
The DNA here is from genome assembly GCA_014607495.2 of Carposina sasakii. Taxonomy (NCBI): domain Eukaryota; kingdom Metazoa; phylum Arthropoda; class Insecta; order Lepidoptera; family Carposinidae; genus Carposina; species Carposina sasakii. The sequence goes on from CP053162.1 coordinate 2,267,264, forward strand.
GTAGCCTTCCTTGGTAAATGGGCTATCTAACACTGAAAGAATTTTTCAAATCAGACCAGTAGTTCCTGAGATTAGCGCGTTCAAACAAACAAACAAACAAACTCTTCAGCTTTATAATATTATATATAAATTAATATATAATAATAATAATAATATATAGTATAGATTATGATTTATTTGTCATAGAAATTGAATTAGAAGTTAATAATTATGAATGGTAGTGAACTTGTCTAGGTATAAATGATAAATAAATAACAATAAAGTGTTTAATAAGGAGGGAGTACTGAAATGCTGAACATGTACTACTATGCTAAGTTAGACGACTTCAGTGATTTCTCTTCTGTTACTATTATTGTTTAAACTTACTTAGATAAACTGACTTATAAATGAAAACTTTAAAAAACCCCTGGCATATGAAGCTGAGGCATGACATGACATTTGGGAAGTATGCTTGAGCACTAACAAAACATTTCTCAAAATTGTCACGGGCGCCGGACTGAAGTGCCGATTTTACTAGAAACGCAACACACGTCAGCCTGTTGCAGTCCACTGCTGGACGTGGGCCTCCTCCACGATACAAAGCTACAACTGCCATAGGCTGGGCAGGCGGGTTGGTGACTGCGCTGCTGTCCACCTTTCGGAAACCCTTAATCGACATGGTACTATTTTACCCTGTAGACACCACACAGCACAATAGTGCGAGTAATACCTACGTATCTTTTTCCAAACCAAGCTTAGTTTTTACCCGCCTGCGCCAGAAAGGAGATTTTTATTTCTTTGGCTCGCTCCAGAGCTTAAATGGATAGTCGTATTTGAGTTTGAGGGCTAATATTAGATTTTCTCAGTCGTAAGAGTGACATTGGGTCCAAATTTTTACAGTCAGGTTTTTTTGTAAATAAATACTTTTTTATCTAATATTGTTCTAGCATTATCAATAGACATTAATTATTAAGCAATTTTGATCCCTTAAACCTGTTAAATACACGTGCGCATTATGCATCTTGTGTGAACCATCCATACCTAGATAATTGATAACCTCTAGCCCAGCGTGCGTAAAGGCACAAATTTATTGCTTTCTATTTATTTATTACTCTAAGTGGAGGGTAAAATATGTGTGCTATTTGTTAAAGGACATCTCCCTTTTATTGTTAGCTAATAATAGATACTGCTTTGAAAATTAAATTACGAAAATACCAACAAATGGTGTATTCTTTTCGTGCAATAATAATTTGTTAGATACTATTATATTTTATTTTATTTTTTAAACTGAATTGTAATAAAGTAATTATTATGAAATTATTAATAAATTATTAATAAAGAAAATGGAAAAAATTCCTCACCTGAGTGCGAATCGAACAAATAAGAATCGAATAAAGTAATTATTAAAATTATAACTAAGTAACATAGATTGGGTTGGATGCTTCTATCATTATTATACCTCTGGAATTTACGACGGCTCTTACAAGGAGTCAGCTCTTACGTGGTAATTACGTTAATTCTTCTACTCGATAGCAGATGGCGTTGCAAAGTCAATTTCGAAGATCTAACTAAGCAACTCGTCCACCTGTGTGTACACAGTTTATGTTTATTATAGACACATATTTATTTATTTCAATTTATACAGTGGGATGGATGACATATAATGAAAAAAAAAAACTTAGTTAAGTTTTATAATTTTCATAACATGAAACTTTGATAATGATGAAACACTTTCAAAAAACGGTTTCACCTCGGAAGATCATAGAAAATGGACTATGTAACTAGACCCCGTGGTCAAAAACTAACTACATTTTTTTGATGCTAAGTTTATTACCAGTTTAGTGTTTGTTCCCGAATAGCGGAAGTAGGCTCACATGGGACTTAATAGGCTTACTGGTGTGTAATTCAGACACTTCTGCCCAACCTGTTGTCTTGTATGATTTGATGTATGACTACATTTGTCAGCTGTTTATTTAGGGAGAATTTTATTTATTTACTACAAGGCCATAAAAAATATCTATAGCTAACTTAAAACTATGTACTTAGGGCTATGTCGTACCTATGGGAGGTCGGTTGACCGTCCAAATTTTTACAGGATGGTCAGCCGCCCCCTTACTACCTAACTAGCAAAAGCAAAGCGATAGCGAAAATTGTACAAAAATCGCTGATTGTTTGTCTAATTCGTATTACGTAAAATGAATTTCAAAGGAACATTGACAGTTCAAGGCGAATATTGTACAATTTTCGTTATCGCATTGCTTCGGCTTTGCTATTGCAAATTAGGTAATCAGGTATATATAATCTTATTAGGTAGCGTGCCCAAAATGCTGGCTGCGTTGCCGCGCTGTTTATTTACTTACATGTATGGTATGCCAATCACATAATATACAAGGTGTAACAAAAGGGGTATGTTAAGCGAGAAGCTATGTAAATAGCCCACTAAAAGGAACCTATCTACAAAATTTCAGACTCGAAATCACATGTTTAATTTTCCAGCTTGTATGGAGAATTTCTAATCAACTTAAGAATGTTCATACAATTTTGAAAAATAAACCTGTCATTTCGAGTCTCAAATTTTGGAAATAGGTTCTCTATAATGTTCTATTTATATAGCTTTTCTCTTAACATACCCTTTCTGTTACACCTGTACATTTGTACTTACATTATAAAGCTGTTGTGGGTACAAAATTCAAAATCTGTGGTTTTACCTAAGTTGATACTTATAACTTGTATCTAAAGCTGAAGATGTTATACATAGATAAATATAATCACGCATTTATCCCTTACGGGATAGGCAGAGCACCAAGGGCCGACAGGACCACATGGTGCCACATGTTATACATAAAAAAGGTAAACCACCCCATCATTTGCCATTGAGAACGAGTTAAGGAATCTGATTCAAGGATTGAACCATAGAAATAACATATATACATACATACAGGGTGATTTTTGGTCGTCAACGTTCCCGAAAACTACGGAATCTCCTCATCATCACGATCATTTTTCTCCATGGAAGCATACCTGGGAAGTGTCTGGTTTTCAAAATATTAGGGTCCAAAGTTGAGTAAATAGACTGCGTTTTTCTGCATAAATGCACATAGACGCGCGTAGAAGGATTTTTTCACAAAAAATAATTAATATCTGTCTATAAAAAACTAACATAAACACTAGACACTATAAACTTCGTACGATCAAGGAATTAAAAAAAAATTTAAAAAACCCAGCATTTTTTTTGTCATAAACTTACTTTATTTGATGTATAGAGTACGTACCCTTCGTTAATGGTGGCCACAAAAAAACATCCTGTATATACATACATAGGGTAGCCAGATAGCGTGGTTAGATTTTAATTATCAGTTATAAATTGCTAGCCTATCGCCTGAGGGTATCCGATGAGTTCCTTAGTCGACTCTTACGACATGAATGGAAGTAGATGCAGATGATATATTCTAGTAATTCACCTCACCAGCACAAGCATAGGCGAAGTCAAATTGACCACGCAACCAGTTTAAACAACGATTCAAATAGATCTGTGGCCTATTTCAGTAGGGCCTGAGCCGCTTTCCATCATTTTCATTACGCCGCCGCCCCCACCACCAGATATAAATATACATACATACATATAATCACGCCTTTATCCCTTAAGGGGTAGGCAGAGCACCAAGGGCCGATAGAACCACATGGTGCCACTTCTGACCAATTTTTAGGGTATCGTTGAGATGTACAAGTTCGGTTAGTAGTGACAGGTGGTCAGCCCATCGCCTACAATACACCAAGACCCTCTTGTCCCTCTACGGACTTGTACAGTATGCCCGGGAAGAGAAGCAGCTGTAGTATTATACGTTTTTTTTTCACTCCCAGAGCAGCATAGAAGATATAAATATTAAAAGAAAAAAAGCTTACATTCGAAACATTTTCATTTAACCTGGAATCCGCGGAAAGATTAATATTAAACACTTCAGTACTAGCAGACAGCATTTTACCAGGCGCAACACAATCCAACACTCCCATGTCTCACAATACACTTTTAATATCAATGTTTAATCACACAAGGTTGTATAAGTACTCATCGTAGTATAAATAAAGAATGTCTTGAGAACTCCGTACGATTGGCTGTAATGCTGAGTGAATTCTGCGTGTGCGCAGCGTCACATAGATCTAGATTGCGACTGGATGCGATAAGGTTATTTGACTGGTGATCGGTAACTTGTGTTGCTTGGGTATTAGTGTTTTTTAGGGTTCCGAACGTGAAAAAGAAATTTACACAATAATTTTGTTGGTCCTCTGTCTATCTGCCAAAATAGCACTATGACCCATTTTTCAGGAACAGGAGTAAGATGTAGTTTGAAAAAGAAAAGCAATTAAAGGGTCTTTAGTCAGCATCCAAAAAAAAAATTAGTCTAGTTCATTCTTTATAAATTTTATTAATTAGTTATTCTGCAAAGCAAATTAAATAATAACTTTACATATAAAATAAGAAACTTTAACTATATGTGATATTTGTCGAGATTTAGATAAGTAGATAACAACATACGTAGGAGATAAATAGTTATTCCGTATTTATTTATGTATTTAAAGGGTAAGCAACCAAGTTCATACACACTATTTCAGATGACATAATTCAAAACCCAATAACATGTCATCTTGTTTTTTTTATAGGTAAATTGAAGTAGACGACAGGTATCAAGATATAATTAAATAATTACCAGGTTTCTACAAAAACACTGTTTTTTTATTTATTTTTTATTAAATAGGCTCACGCTTGACCAAAATGCGCCTGATGGTAAGCACCGTTGCAGTCTAAGATGGAGCGCGCTTGTCTAAAAGAAACCGGTTCACTCTCGACTTGAAGACCGCAAGATTATAGTTCATGGGGAACAGGGATTCAGGCAGGGAGTTACACAGCTTGGCTTTAAACTAAAAATTGTCTACTATTAATAGATATCCTATGCCTATGCCTATAATATTGTGCTGTCAAATCTCATTAAGTATTAAACATTGTGCATTAAATTAATAATTATACTCAGTACAAAAATACTTATGATATGTATCAATATAGTGACTGGACCCTGCCTTTTCAAACCTTGACTCACACATGAGACAGTGATCATCCATATTCTATACATCATTGTTCCGGTCACTATGTGTCACATGAATCACCGGAGCGTTAAAAATCATGCCGCATGCCGTGTGTTACACAAATGGACGAACGTATGCTATGTTATGATGATGATGACACAATGCCCACTTCGTGACGATGTCCAGTAATAAATAACGTCGCTACTTCGCTAGTGTCCTTGTAATTGTAACACTGTTCTGTTTATTTTTCTCGTCGTTGTCGTCGTCATCAACCTATTGCTGTCCACTGCTGGACGCAGGCCTCCCTCAGAGCACGCCACAAGGCTACTGCCATGGGGGGTTTTTGCCCATAGACACCACGCCGCGCCAGGTTGGTGACCGCAGTCTGATATTTGGACTATGTTGTCAACACGGGAAGCACTGCTGCCCACCTCCCGGAAACCCTTAATTGCCTCGTACGATACCCATGGGCAGGCATGGGGTGGTACGAATTCCACTCTACCGGCACCACGCGGCAATTATTATTATTTTGTTTAGTTTTTTTTAATTTCGTATAGGACTTGGATTTTGTGTAGGTTGTCGACGTGGTCGTGGTAAACCAACTATATCCGCCAATAGAAAAGGACGTCAATGATGGTAGTAGAGTACCTATAGGTATGTATAAAAAATACTTTTATCTAATAGTTTTTTATTATAAAGACAAATATTATTTTAGCAAAACTGAGAACATATAAATTTAAAAAGTAATTCTGATTCTATTCGAAAATACTCGTATGTAGATAAATCGAACTTTGGTTTCGGACTCCAAGTAGCAACAGAGACAATAGAAACGGATTGAACAAATTAGAAGGCACATAAAAGAAAAGCAAAGTCGTGCTGTACTATGACCTATTTGGTGGTATACTATCTTTTGTATACAATGTAAGTGAAGGTGGAAATAGTAGCTTGCGGATATTTTACTAATTTTACAAAACATTGATTGTGTATGCATGCAAAGTTTTCTGTAGTCAAAATGGAAGTGCTAGATTTTCATTTAGTATCTCGAAGTATGTTCGAAGTAACAGTTTTAATACTTTATCTAGTCTAGTAGCACTTTTATCTTTTTACATCAATATCAGAGCATCATTCACAGAATTCTATCGGTATTTCCGGTATACTTTACTATACTTCGATTGTAAACGTGAAAAGAATATCGTATTACGCTGTCGTGATTAGATTAAATATGAGATTTCTTTTCTACTCATCTTCATCTCATTTGACGATGATAGGTGATGTGATGTATTCACATGATCGCAATACTAATATGAAAATTTGTAAGAATGTGATAATGTTTGTATGTTTGTTACCCATTAACGCACTATCATCGTTCTTTCTAAATTCCTGTGTTGATGCGGGGCTTCACTAGAATACATCAGCTGCATCTCCTTCCGTGCATATCGTAAAAGTCGACTAAGGAACTGGGGCATTCTCTCTGGTGATAACTTAGCAACTTGTCACTGACCATTTACATCTGTCTTTGCCATAAAGGCGCAATGCAAGGTCTTTGGTGGCTGAGGGATCTCGTTTATGATCCTGCAGTGCTGGCTACCCCATTTCGGGAACGCAGTCATGTGTATATGCTCTATCTAAAGTCCGAATCATTTACGAAGTCCCGTGGATTTATAACAGAAATATATAAAACAGCTTGTTCTGCAAAGACCCTAGCTAGCGTGTATGCAGGGGACTATATTACTGAATCGAAGTATACTAATGATTTCATGAACTTTACATACAAAGTCGCTTCCCTTTGTCTGTCTCTATTTACATCTTTAAAACTACGCAACAGATTTTGATGCAGTTTTTTTTAAATAGATAGAGTGATTCAAGAGGAAAGTTTATATGTAAACAGACACCTGCCCCGGCTTCGCACGGGTGTAATGCTCTCTCACGCAGATAATGTCGTGGGCAGCCGCTAGTACTAGATAAAAAAGTTTGTACTGCAAAGACCCTTGTGTGTACGCTGTATGTCAGGCTGATGTCAGGGAACTTGGTTACCGAATCGAAGTAGTAAGTTTGAGTCATCTAAACAAACATCTTGATCTACAAATTCATTATCACTCGAGTGCTCATATGTGAGTCATTATCAGTTTTCATATTTTTGTACATTAAAGTATACAGAATATATTGCTTGAACAAATTGCATGTTAAATCTGTTTATCTTTAGAACATGAGTCATGAAGCCATTAACTTATGCCATAAAGTTATTTACGGAAGTAAAGGGAAACTTCTGACAGTGTATGATTTATGGGTTTGTCTGCGAAGATACTAGCGACATCGACTTAAACCTAGATAAACTAATATACGTAGCTTTAAATTTTATTAGATGCTCTCATTATCTTCTTTGTAAGCGTAGCCTACTCTAAATTGTTTGTTTTCTATTAAAATATTTTAAAAAAAAACTAAGTTTGCAATATTTCCCCTTTTCGTGGGTTACGTCTGGGCATAATTAAATACGTCCTTTGGAAAAAGTTCAGGAAACAAATAAAAAATAAAATGCAACCGTCAAATTTATTGTCAACCACAGACTAAGTAGAGATGTGTTGTCAACTACGCCAATAACCCAATAACAATATTTTTAATTTGATACCAATAAATTGTTCAAAAACTAACATTTTAATCCCAAAATGGAAAAATACGTGCCAATGGATTATCCAGAAATACATCCCTACGAGGATCGAGCAGTTGATACTATTGTATCTATTTTAAATAGTGCAAAGGAAAAAGTGGGGCATCGCCAGACACTATCACAACTTGCTGGTAATATAACAAAACTAGACCCACGACTTCGGGGGAAACTTTTGAGTTTCTCATTCCTGAGTGAATTTCAGGGAATTCTTTCTTAGTGTTCACTACATGCATATATTATATTCCCTTCAAGGAACATAAATTAATGCCAAACTGCTTTCTATGCCAGTAGGCTGTGCATTGTCTGTTCCCTCTACAATAACTTTACTTATTATTGTTTAGAGGAAACAAATCCTCATTTATCGCTAGTAACTTGTCACTTTTCTTTAACATCTTACTAAATATGGCTCTAGAATGACCCCGTAACTGTTCTAGCTACCTCATTTCGGGAATCCATCTATATGTGCTATGTACCTCTAAGTCATGATCATCATCATCATCAGCCTATTGCAGTCTACTGTTGGATGTAGGCCTCCCGCAAAGGGTACGCCACAAGATTGCCATGGGGGGTATTTGCCTATAGTCACCATGCTGGGCAGGCGGGTTAGTGACCGCAGTTTGTATTTTGGACTATGTTGTCAACACACGGGAGGCGCTGCTGCCCACCTCCCGGAAACCCTTAATCGCCTCGTACAATACCCACGGGCAGACATGGGGTGGTATGAATTCTACTCTGCCGGCACCACGCGGCCAACCTCTACCTCTAAGTAGTACCTAGTATTCTTTCTTCTCTCCAGTGACATTGGAGAACTGCACTGTACAACAACCCAAAGTATGTCTGACAAAACTGAAGCCGCCCTTAGTACACAGTGCGGAGAAATGCATCGCCGAGACCATCGAAAAGGTGTGGAAGCTCACTGACATCTTCATGTACGTCATCAAGTACATCGAAAATAATAAGGATGAAGGCAACCAATATTACTATTTTGAGGTCAGTATTTGAAAATTATAGTAAGTATATCCTATTCGAACTTGCCCATGAGAAGTCCACTGTCAAATATCGGGCTCTTTCACTCAATGAGCTCCGCTGCCACCGGTTGCAAGCATCTAGTACCAAGAACTGACTAATCTTAACATGAGCTACTAATACTTAACCCTCTACTCAAGCGGAGCGAAGCGGAGCGAAGCGATGTTGAACCCTATAGAATTTCATTCTTTCATCTCGTCTGCACTAAGCTTATGTACTAAAAAAATGAAAATGTGGAGAAATGTATTACGGATTATAGGTAGCTAGTCGTATCAGTCCTATTGCGAAAGAAGTATAGGTAGATGCTATTTTATTATTTTACTATTTTGCGCTTTTTACATTATGCACCGAAAGGCGAGTTAAGCCTAGCTTTGTTTTACAAAAGTTGGATTCTTTTACTATGAACTACAATTATTGACATAGGATATGCGGAATCATCATCGTCAGCCTATTGCAGTCCACTGCTGGACGTAGGCCTCCCACAGTGTACGCCACAAGGCCCGATCTCCCGTTTTTGCCATCCAGTCACTACCAGCCGTCCTCTTTAAGTCATCGGTCCATCTGGCCGGAGGGCGCCCAACGCTACGCTTGCCGAGGCGCGGTCTCCATTCGAGAACCCGTATATGCGCAATATACTGAATTAATTATGAATTTGCGAAAATGCTATCCCAGGCAGTGTTCAGTCAGCCCACCATCTCTTACCCGATACCTCAAGCCACTGCCTCCGTGTTCTTCAGAGTGGAGGAACAGCTGATCGAGCCTCGTGAGTCCAAGATTGCTCCATCAGTGAGTATAGCTTGATCTCTTTTAATCTAGTGATACGTCTTTCTGCACATGTTGATTGAGCCATTTGTGCTGTATAGGGATTTATTGTGCTATATAGGGAAATGCAGTACAACGTAGATGACATTCGTACTATCCAAATGTTACTTTGTACTAAAAAACCGTGTGCCCATGGGTATCAGAAAAGGAGATTAAAGGTTTTCGGGGCATAGGCAGCAGCACCTTCCGTGTCGAGAACATAATCCGAAAATCACACTTCGGTCACCAACCCGTCTGCACAGCGCAGCGTTGTGACTGTGCGAAAAACCTCCCTATGGCAATAGCCTTCTGACGTGCCCTGAGGGAGGCCTACATCCAACAGTGGACTGCAATAGACTGATTTGTACTAAACAAACGTAGTTTACACAATAGCGTAACGCAAGCTTGTGTCGCCCCCGTTTTATTCCAAATGTTGCATGGTAGGGTTAAGCGGTGTCAAAGGTTAAAAAAACTTCAAACGGAAATAAATTATAATTGGTCATAATAACTCCTGTGGTTAGGTTATTGTTTAAAAAACAATGATGAGCAGTTAATGATTAATTAATATGCGATTATAAAATCATGACATGAATGATTATTCCAATATGATTCAAATATTTTCTTTAGATTTTTATATTGGGATTTTTTTTAAATTAAGGCAATTTGAAGTGTACCGAATAAACTTGTAGAAGCGCTTTCTCCACAGCCTCAAGTCTTTGATTCGAATCCCGCTAAGATTAGGTAAATATTGACATTATGGCTTACTAGTGGACGCCCGCCATTTCGTTCATATGAACTAGATATATAGCAGTGTTAATCTGGTGTATAAGCTTTATATCTGTATTATTTATTTCAATACAATCCTTTCTGTACATTTTGCGAGAAAGACAAACAAACATCCTATCTCAGAAATTTGCACCTTTATAAAATTGGTGTAAAAATTTTATTGCTTGTTACCCGCGAAAGGCCTCTCAGTACGAATCAAGGTAAATATATTTCTGAAATTAATATTCTGCGGAAATATTTTGCCGCGGAAGAAGGTTTGGATAACTGGATAGTATGTAGAAAGTCTTACTAATACATGTCGTCTTTACTCTTCGAGTGACTCATATGCCTACTGGCGCCAAAGTTCCTATGTGACGACATGATGTTCCAGACGGAATGTAAGTGACTAAATAGTAAAGTCCTGTCACACCGCTGTTGACTAACTAGTACGAGTTGAACCAAGAACTGAGAAAAATGGATTAGAACCAGATACCAGACCAGAGAGTCATCATATCAGACATTAAGTCCACTGTTGAACATAGACCTCCCCCAACAACCTCCACTGCGATTTTTTTATAGAAGCGGCCTGCATCTTGACTATCTAATGGTCAGGTAGCCTATCTGAAGGATAAAGTTCATGCTGTCTTTCCCTGCTGCTCTGCTCTGGGAGTGAAAAAAAACATATAATTCTACAGCTGCTTCTCTGCCCGGGCATACTGTACAAGTCACTAGAGAGATAAGAGGGTCTTGGTGTTTTGTAGGCGATGGGCTGACCACCTGTCACTACTAACCGAACTTGTACATCTCACATTATACCCTCAAAATTGCTTAGAAGTGGCACCATGTGGTTCTATCGGCCCTTGGTGCTCTACCTACCCTGTAAGGAATAAAGGCGTGATTATATGTATGTAAGTATGTACCTATTTCTTTCCCTGACACTTGGTCAAGATAAGAAAGAGATAAACTTTATCCCTCAGGTAGGCTATCAACCATTGGAAAAATCAGCCCTTATAAGAATAATGTCAGAAAAAGGAGATTATTTTGTCGTTTTCCAGGTCAAATACAGGATCGAAGGTCACAACTCTGACCACGACATGCGCTTCGTGACCCTCATTCCAGATTGGTTGCTTGCCGTTATCAAGATGAAAATAAACCTTGCCAAGAGGATCGAGAAAATGAGACTCTTTTAAAATTTCTATAGGAGCTTTATCAGCTTGTATAACAGCTTTATAATATTGTATAAAAGGATTAGCTGCTTTATTATCTACTACTCTATATATTCCTTTATAACATACCTAACTTATATATAATTAACATACCCAGTTAACTTCTTTAATTGCAATTTATTCCCTAATAAATGATTTTATATTCCATAATAAATGATTTAGGGTTATTTAATGTTGAGCTAATTTGGTTAGTGTAGCACATATACTCGTAGATAAAGGTTTTCCTTTTCTGCACTGACGCGTAATGTTTTGATACTGGGTACGTATTAGGTAGGTATATTGTTAAAGGTATATTACTAAATTTATTTAAGCATATACTCATTTTATTAAATTTATTATAGCTTAATTTATTTAAGTATACTTTAAGGATGCTAACTGCTATTAAAAGTTTCTTAACCAGTCCTACATACAAACAAATCCCGGTAGAAGCAAAGCTTGATATTGACATTGTTGTCAGTTCTTCAAACATTAACAAAACTTATAAAAAGAAAAAGATTCAGAGCAACCAGTGATTATGAAAATGCACCACTTTTATATGTATCGACCCTTATTGTCTCTGCCTTATTGCCTCAAAATATCAATAATTTTTTACGTGCATATTTAAATTTTATTAAATAAATTTAGTATATCTTTATGTGAGTTAAAAACTTTACGTTCTTTTTAACTTGCATACTTTTCAGGTGAGTCATTGTAAATTATGCATTCGCAGAATCGAATGCGGATCTTCGTTTTTCCGATGCCTTATTTAATGTTTTTTGATTATCTTTGGAGCCTTAACAAGTTTTTTGTGACCTTTATCCAATGATATTGGAATGCAGATACCTAAGTAAGTGTACTAATCTAAACTAGATGCTCTTACCTACAGGGATGAAAATAGTTTGCTATAGACTGTGATTTCGAGTGAAGTTTTGTGAATAGGTTCAACAAAATTGGAGACTCGAATTTACATATTTAATGCCCAGAATATACAAGATGATTTTTTGGTCGCCAACGTTCCCAAAAACTAGAGAATCTCCTCATCATCACGATCATTTTTCTCCATGGAAGCATACTTGGGAAGTGTCTGGTTTTCAAAATATTAGGGTCCAAAGTTGAGTAAATAGACTGCGTTTTTCTGCATAAATGCACATTGTCGCATGTAGCAAGATTTTTTCACGAGAAATAATTAATATCTGTCTATGAAAAAACTATCATAAACACTGGACACTATAAATTTCGCCCGATCAAGTAATAAAAAAAGATATAAAAAATTTACATAGTTTCCCAGCATTTTTTTTTTGACATAAACTTACTTTATTTGATGTATAGAGTACGTACTATTCGTTAAGAGTGGCAACGAAAAAACATCCTGTATACCTACTGCAACCACGTTTGATAAGATAATATTAGCATTTATGAATCAAACGTTGACACCAAAGCCATTGTCCTCAGGATAACTTTCACAAAACGGAATACTTAATGGCAGATCTAACAGTTTCTGAGAGGCTGGCACAGCATGCAAATTAAAATCTGCATTATCACGTAACATAGCAAAACACGCAGAATATAATGCCTGATTCACACATATCGTGCAGATTATAATGTCCGATTCACACACACTACACTAGCACATGCTGCACTAGTAAATGTTTTGTCATCAATATCATTAACTTTACCGTGCAGTCCCGATATTTCTATACAGGGTGTAACAAAAGGGGTCTGTTAAGCGAAAAGCTATGTAAATAGCCTACTATAGAGAACCTATTTCCAAAATTTCAGACTCAAATTCACATTTTTATTTTTCCAGGTAGTATGAAGAATTCCGAAACAACTCAGGAATGTCTATACAATATTGAAAAATAAAAATGTGATTTCGAGTCTCAAATTTTGGAAATAGGATCTCTATTGTGGGCTATTTACATAGCTTTTCGCTTAACATACCCTTTCTGTTACACCCTGTATATCTATAATATAAAAATGAATCGCTACATGTGTTGGTAAGCGCGAATCTCGAGAACGGCTGAACCGATTTAAAAAAATGCCTGAACATGTCTAAAACATTCCTTTTCTACTTTCCTGTACAAACAATTTGTTCGAAATCTGAAAGTCCGGGAAGGCAAAACAATTGGGTGACGTTAGTTCAAAGGCGTGGGACAGGACAACGTCTGTCAGGTCCGCTAGTTTATTATAGATTTACTTATTAATAAAATTATAATCTACCTAATAATCACTTTATTATCTAACTGCATGACGCCATATTTCAAATTGAACAAGAAAACACGCAATCGATTTGCATTCGAGAAATTTAAATAAATTATACAACGAACCACGATCATCTAAAAATAATTAAAAACCAATCTTTATTCACAATTAACACTTCCAAGAACAATCTTTTTTCTCTTATTGTTTCATCTAAAAAGCGGGTGGGGCTGTGTCGGGGCAGGCCGTTGGTTTTACGTGAAACTATTCTCGCTTTTAAAAAAAGATTGAAATGAAAACTGTGAGAACAGGTACTTAGAAACATAAAATACATAGAGTTTAATTTTATTGACTTTCTGGTTAAAAAAGCCGCCCACGACTTCGTCCGCGTGACTGTCTGCGAAGCCGGGCAGGTTGTTGTATAGACTTTTTTGGTAAATGGGCCCAGAAAGAATTTTTCAAATCAGACGACGGATTAGCTTAAACAAACAAACAAACAAACTCGTTTATAATATTAGTATAGATATAAATACACACTTATTTTTGTTTTGTAAATAAACTTGCAAAACACGAAAGAATAAAAGGTCACGAGTTACACTGAATAGAAACGAGCGCCGGTTTCGCCAGTTATCCATACCCTCCCCCGCCCCCCGCTTGAACACGAACTACCGGCACTATATAAGGAAATATTGACACCACATTTTTGCTACAGTTTTTTAATTATTAAGGTACGATGATATAGACTTTTCGTTACCTTTTTAAACCTGTGTGTCGATTTTAAAGGTGACTGTGAGAACAAGAATTGAAAAAAATTCACTGTCTTCTTTTTACCCAGACGACGACGGCTGCTTTTGTAGCTTAATAAAAGGTAATAATACAATACCGACCTAAACCTGTCATTCCATCCAGTTATAGTTGCGCGCGCGCACGTGAACCGCGCCAAAACGCTCGGCCATTTTGCGAATGTGTTTTAAAGTGCGTTTTTTGAATTAAAAGTGCGATTTTCTTCAGCAAAAAGGGTCTCGTTGTTATAACAGTGTGGTGATAAGTGAAATGGTGCGTAGTTACAAAGTGGTTGGGTGCTTCAAAATGCCTAAGCGGGGCGCCAAAGTAGTCCCTACTGCGAGCAGCGAAGGCATATTTACTATTGACATGTCGTCTACTTCGACACTGGATGTTGTTGTAAGTAAAGTTATTTATCACTCAATTAGTTCCGTAATTAGCCGCTGATTTACGTGTCTCTAGTGTCTATGTAAACATTCTGATAAATTGAACTGTGTATTTATCATTTGTGCAAATAGAAGTTTTTCTATTACTCATTTGTGTTGCATGTATTCATTTGCTTAGGTCTAGTTGAAACAGCTGTTTTACCGGTTTCTGCAGTATGATTAGGCTAATGTAAAAAGAAGTGATATTGAGTGCACTTACATAAATGTAATAATAACATACCTTCTATTACATAGTAGGATACTTTAATTACTTACTTCTGAATTTACCTATATTTAAGTATGTACATTTGGAACTTGTAACTGTCTAATTAATTTTATTGTCTTTCAAAATATATTATGTTGTATTGCTAAATTATATTCCTAATGTTTCTCTCTATTAGTACTTTATCGAAGTGGGTTGTTATTTTATTTATCAATGCGAAAATTAAAACCATATTTGTAGGTTTGATCTACGATATGTGAATTGATGACGATCTCTAGTTTTTGATCTCGATCTCTAGAATATGATCTCATTCTCTAGAATAAGATCTCAATCGAACTTTAGTATTGCTTATACCTAATTAGGATGTTCAAAAAGGGCCACAGAGATTGTTGTGTAAAATTGAATAAAATCTCGAAACTCACAACCCTTACAGTAAAGCTACATAATTACTTAACTATTTACATACATACATACATATAATCACGCCTTTATCCCTTACGGTTAGGCAGAGTACCAAGGGCCGATAGAACCACATGGTGCCACTTCTGACCAATTGTGAGGGTGTAGTTGAGATGTGCAAGTTCGGTTAGTAGTGACAGGTGGTCAGCCCATCGCCTACAAAACACCAAGACCCTCTTGTCCCTCTACTGGGACTTGTACAGTTGCCCGGGAAGAGAAGCAGCTGTAGTATTATACGTTTTTTTTTTCACTCCCAGAGTAGCATAGAAGAATTTAACTATCTAATTATCCTTATGCCTAGTTTCTATTTATAGCAGTAAATAGATTCTTACGAACACTGGTAATACGATTATGTCCACATAATTATAACATACCTTACATAACATAACTTCCCCGTTTACTCACATAGTTCCAGAATAACATGGAAAATGTCGAACTGTCGACCTTAGGTGTAAACTATCGACAAAGTGGACTATAAATGAAGAACAGTCGACGTTTCTTCACAGAATATAGAAGTTCATTTCATAGAAAAAATACTCGCTAAGCATGCATTCTATGCTGTTGCTGTATGCTGATGGAAGGTAAGGGTAACTGTCCGTGTTACTGCGGACCAACTGTACGTTGACGTGCAGTGGGCTTGCAGTTTCATTACGGTCGTGACAACTGCATTAAAACTGCATCGGAACTGCAATTTTGCAGTCAACTTGCAGTTGAATTGTAGTTCGTGTGTTTTACCCTCAGATTTCCGCCATACCAGCTGGTCCTCAGCATCGGGCATTAATTCACTCCAGGTCTTCCCAACTTTTTTGCCTTTACTATGGTAGTCTGCCGTCAGGTCTGCTTAGAGCGGCCACATTTACGCTATCCTTGGGGATTCCAATCTAAGGCTTGCCACGGTATGTGGTTATGCTCCCTTCGGAGCTAGTGGCCTATCATGCACCGGAGTGCGAAACTTTAGTTAAGCCACTGGCCATAAACGTAAGCCATAAAACATTCCATTACAATGAATTATCCACAAGTCTATAATTTTCTGCAATTTCATAATTTTGTGCGCAGTGCGCTGTTACTCTGTATAATTATAATTTTATAATAAATCAGCTAAGATAACAAGCCTAACTTGGAGCACAGAGGAAACAGAAAAGCTTATTTTCATTATTACCATATTTATGGCAACACATAAACAGGCACATGCAGGGTGTAAACCGATTCCATATTCCACCGATTGCATGTCACTCAGAGAGCTATGGAAAGGTCAATGCTCGGAATCTCGCTAATGGACAAAGTCCGAAACGAGATTATCCGGCAGAAGACCAAACTGACAGATATAGTCTCGAAATGTGGCAAACTGAAGTGGCAGTGGGCAGGCCACATCTGTCGTAGAACCGATGGACGGTGGAGTAAACGGGTTCTCAAATGGAGAACGCAAGTGACGGCTGGTAGTGACTGGATGACAAAAACGGAAGATCGAGTCATGTAGCGTACACTGGGAAGGCCAGTGTACGCCACATGGCGCCACAGTTCAGCAGTGGACTGCAATAGGCTGACGACGATTGTCATCGATGGTCTTTGACGCCTTTGACATAGCTTAATGATACGAGTAATTGATTTAGCTGTATATATGTCATCATATATTGTTGTTATCACTATGTTCATAGCTGTTGGTCTTCCTAATACAAAATAAATAAATAAAGTCTCTGGAACGGTTTTTATAATACAACTCAACATTTATCATTTTTATAAAATAATTTTATGAAAATAAATGGTAAGACATATTAATATTGTATCTATGACGACATGACACAAAACGAAGTGGGTACCAATATCTTACGGTTATTATTGTAATATAAGCAAATATCGTCCTAACATAATATGTATACATAAATAAAACTCTGAGAATCGAAACTCGTAACTCTTACTCCGTGCTCTCATACGTGAAAACAAAATAATAAGTTTATGACGCGTCAGCTGAGCAATAAAGCGCTAAGAACTCAGGTACTCAATGTTGGTACAGGTCTGTTTACACCCTGTACAGATAGTCAACGCATTAATATCCTAACCAGTTAACCTTGAATTTCTAGTAACGGCATTTTAAATACTATTGACTGCTCGACCTCAGCGGCCATCTTTAAAAGTTTATATTATTGGCTTGTGGCGGAGAATACTAACTATAGGTGTATTTTGTTCCTGTTAAGACATCGTCTTCAAAAACTTGAAAATTTCCGTTTATCTATTTTTTTTTAATCCTTTCGGGAAACACTTCCCAGGGAATATACATGCCCAATTTCAGCTGCCTTCGCCCAGCAGTTTTGGCTGTGTGTGTCTGGTGAAGCTTCGCTCGCTCTTCTCGTGCATAATTTTTAATAGTTCAAAATAAAATAACCTATCGGAATACATTATTATCTCCATCCTTTATTTAATTGAAAATGTATAGCTGTTTTGTAATAGCACGTGTTATTTGTTGTGGGTGTGAGTCGCTCTATTGATTTTTAAGATGTTTTAACTGAATATATAAATAAATTGATGAAATATACAGATACCCAAGGCAGATCCAGGATTATATTCTAGCGGGGAGAGGGTATAAAGGGCAGATAAGCAAAAAAAATCAATAATCAATTTTAGAAAATATAAACTTGTATCAAAAAAAAGGTTTAAGTATTACCTACGTATCTATACACAGCAGGATGTAGGTAGGAATACAAAAAGCGGCCAGGCCCGTGTGTCCTCCTTCCCATAAATTCGCTTTTCCCAGCATATTAAAACATATTAAAACTAAACATTCCCGCCAGTATTAACGGATTTATAGGCTCTAACCTAATATTACCGTCAAATATTCCTTTGTAAACTCTACAAATACAACCTTCACGTTCAAACCCATCTAATTATAAAGCCTTAAGGTTACCTTTAATTATCTTAAAGGCATAGTGAAATTGCTTGAATTCAGTGGGAAATAATGGCATTACGAGTACATTGTCTGGGAAATACCTGAGTGTATCATACAGTGCTTACGTATTTACCTTTACCTTATTAGAGTAGGGGCTACCCACAGACTCAAGGAAATTCAAATAAGTACAAGTGAACCCAAATTTCCTACATAAATAATCAAGGACATTGGGAAACCACTGTATGGAGTCTAGGCCCACCCTTACAGCGGCGATACACCGTGGGATAGGGCTTTTTAAGAGAAGCATTATTTACTAAAGTTAACTTTGTGAAATATTAGTACTTTCGGAAGTATGTCATCTTAAAGTCATCTCAGTCTACATATGGGTGGGCCCAACATTACTAATTATCTTTTCCAGATCAAAAAGCGCCTCCGCAATCGCCCGGCTCCACGGTTGGTTGCGTGATGATTTTTAAACAAAAAATTTTTTGCATAACCATGGTGCCTACCTATTTCATTGTAATCTCAGGCGTGTGGGATGTATTTGTGTTTCAATATTAAATTTTAATTCATACAGTTGGTGTTTATAATGTCTCTCCATTAAATGAAAGCTTGGAGTTAAAATCATTTATTAAAATAAAAAACCTGTTAAAATTTTGACTCAGTATCACTTTAACGACTAAGACGAATTTAATGATCAAGCTCTGCAACAAGCCAGGCTCAAGAGCGTGCTAAAGAAATGTAATTATGCATACAAACATACACTTGAATAACATAACCCCGTTTCTGGCGCAGTCAGTTAAAATATAGACTGCTTGAGTATTAAACTCTATCATTTTAACTGGCAATGTCAGCGTGGCCCACCGGATGCCAACACAATGGGCCACGCTGCCCAATCCGTCTATTGTGGTCATTTCCATGGACACTGCATTTACGGTTCGTGAATAGATCAGTAGCATTCTGACTGAGAAGCCAAACCTAATATAGATGTCGCAGGAGTCAGGCTTATTGTTCACTGAGCTCATGTGCTGTTATTTTATTTTTTTTAACAGGTTATAACCTAAACCTTATGGCTTATGGAGCCGATAGATTCTAGAGTGGATACCACAGATCGGTAAGCGCAGCGTGGGAAGGCCACCCGCGAGATGAATGGCCACCTACGAGCCTAGGTCGCGGGTATTTACTGGATACAGGCCGATCTGAGTGAAGGTTGTTGCGGGCGGCCTATATTCAGCTGTGGACTACTCATGGCTGAAAATGATGATGAACCTAAACCTACCATAAGGGACAAGAGGGTTTCCCACCAAGTCTTTTAGAGCCCAGGCCAACCTCACCTACTTACTAGCGGTCGGCCTATTGACCAAAGATTTAGGCTTTGGAGAAATAGTCATTAAATCGCACTGGACCAGCGAGGTGGGCCCTTGGTCCAGCCCTTGCTTTTTGGTGTAGGCCTATGTTCAGCAGTGGACTTAAAGGATAAAATGATGACGATGATGAACCTTTCACAATTAATTGAGTACTATACTAAGCGAACATAATATAAAGAGTACAGGTTCAGCACTATTTAATCCAGGGTTCGCCAAATGGCGGACCGCGGTCTGCATTCGGACCGCCGACCCATTTTGTGCGGACCGCGAGAAGACAGCAACTTTGTGGGATACATAACATAATGGACGTAGATATGCAAACGGGAACTAACCGACTAATGTATAAAGTAAAATTTTAGGCTACAGAAGCTTTCAAAAATGAACTTTCTATAAACCTTGTAAATATCAAAATTATCTGTAAATTTTGTTATAATTCGATGTTACTGTTTATGTGGGTTGGTTTCCGTTTGCATAACTATTATCTTTTTTGACGTTAATTCGAAAACGGCCGGGCGAAGTAAAATTATAGAATTAAAGAAAAGTTAAAATGATAGAGCCCACTCCAGTAGTGGTTAGGAGCTCGATGCTCGAAGTTGTTGACGAGTATGTTTACCTGGGATAGACGGTCAAACTAGGTAAGTTCAACTTTGAGAAGGAGGTAACTCGGCGAATCCAACTCGGTTGGGCAGCATTCGGGAAACTACGAAGCTTATTATTATTTATTTTAATTTATTTGGGGCGATAAAAAGCCATATGAAATTGAAAAATATAAAAATAAATGTAATGAAATCTTGAAAAATATTAATTATCCACAAGAGTTAATAGCGTGTGGGGACAAATTTTGTAATATTTTAGAGCATAAGATAATATTAAATAGCATGTCCGCGCTGTGCAAGGCCTCAGTACCAACTAGCAAAAGAAAACAATTGATTGGAATAAGTATGTCGGGGAAACTCATAGAGAGGCCAGGCTTAGATTTCAGGAATGGCTATCTTATGGAAAACCGTACTCGGGTCGATGTTACGAGGAAATGTGCTTAAGTCGTAAAATATTTAAATCGAGATTGAAATGGTGTCAGCGAAGAAATTAAAATTAACCGATTAGCTAAATTGCATGACTTTTGGTAAATTCTGGAAATACACTAAGAAATTGAATGGTAAGCCTGGGCTATCCGTGAGCATTGAGAATGAGACGGATCCAAATAAGATAGCTAACTTGTTTATGCGACATTTTACTGTCGAATCTCCTTTGGGGCCATGGTCGGGAGTCAGTATCGGAGGGAGCGCGAAAACAACTATTAGTGCCAAACAGGTTAACCTTGTTATAAAAAATATGAAACGAGGCAAGTCCCCCGGCCATGGGTCTTAGTCTGGAACACTTACAGCATGCAGGGCCTCACCTACCCAGAGTGCTTGCCATGTTTTTCACCCTATGTAGGTCACGCCCATCTGCCATCTGATATGACTAAATCAATTGTTATTCCGCAAAACGGGCGATATATCAGCACTGTCTAACTATAGGCCCAGGCAACGATTGTAGCGAAAGTATTCGATGGTCTGCTCGACGCGCGGATGGTTAGTACATTAAGATACACGATGCTCAGTTCGGGTTTCGTCCCGGGCTAGGAGAGCGCAATACTTAGCCTGAAGCATACGGTCGAATACTATACGCGGAGGAAGACACCTATCTATGCGTGCTTTCTGGATCTCTCAAAAGCTTTTGATTTGGTTAGTTATGAACTACTCTGGAGAAAGCTAGAGGAAGCTCAAGTTCCCCAAGAAATTGTACGCATATTTAGGAGTTGGTACTCAAGCCAAAGAAATGTTGTAAAGTCAAAATCTGAAGTGTAAGTGTGGAGTGAGGCTGACCTCGCCCAGTGTTTAACCTATACATCGATGACATCGGCGAGCTCAGCAGCACGCATGTCGGTTGTCACATCGACGCGTCAACAATTTGAGCTACGCGGACGACATGGTGCTGCTGAGCCCGTCGGTGACGGGCCTTAAGAGGCTACTAGATGTGTGTGAGCGCGGCACGTCATGGCCTTATATATAATGCGGTGAAAAGTGAAATGATGGTTTTCAAAGCGGGTACCAAGTGTCCTTCATATGTTCCCCCAGTGGAACGCTCCTCAAAAGGGTGACGACTTTTAAATACGGACACTTGGTCACGGATGACGTGATGATGCAGATGTTGAAAGGGAGCGTAGGGCAGCGATTAGAGCAAACATGATAGCCCACAGGTTCCTGTGCACCACAAGTAAAAGTTACTTTGTTTAGAGCGTGGACGGTAACCTGTGGGCTACGTGTACGCAGAAATCTATGAGCGCCTTACGCGTCCAATATAATAACTCGTTTAGGATGCTGTTGGGACTGCCGCGGGCCTGTAGCGCGTCAGGTATGTTTGCGGACGCGCACGTGGATGGCTTCGCAGCCACACTACGCAAGCGCGCCGCTGCGGCGCTCTGCCGGCTGCGCGCCAGTTCCAATCCTCGCGATGATAGCTGAGACTGGACAGTCGCTATGTGGACCAGGATGCATCTTAGTGTTTGTACTAACATAGTCATGTAAGTCATTTGTGTATTACTAACATTATATGGATCATCGTTGTCTGAAGTAAATGTATTTTATTTATTTTTATTTATTTATTTGTGTCCAAGATACCCCAGTCCTTAAAGACTTAAAGTGCGTGCTGCCGGTGATGGGTGCCGAGACGTGGTCTCTAACTATGATAAAGAAGCTCAGACCGCACAGCGAGTAATATGCTTGGGATCTCTCTGCGTGATCGAATTAAAAATGAGAAGATCCGCAGACGTACAAAGATCACCGACATAGCTCAACGGTTCAGTAAGCTGAAGTGGCAATGGGCAGGGCACATAGCTCGAAGAACTGGTGGCCGAGGGAGTCGAAAAGTTCTAGAGTGGACACCACGTATCGGCAAACGCAGCGTGGGAAGGCCACCCGCGAGGTGGACAGACGATCTGGGCAAGATCGCGGGCGTCGGTTGGATGCAGGCTGCTTCCGACCGGTTGGAGTGGAGGTTGTTGGGGGAGGTCTATGTCCAACAGTGGACTTCTGTACTGTAAATGATGATGTGTTTAATTAATATTTTTTCTATTAATAAAATAATGTGCGGACTTAAAATGGACCCCGAGCGAAACTAATTTGCTGACCCATGATCTAATCAGTTGCAAGATCCTTGGTAGTATCATTGTTATGTGTTTTAGGTTCGATAAACTATGCTAGATTGAATATATCCTAAATGTGAAACCACATGAATAAATTTAAAATGTATGAAATTTCATTCAAAAACTCATAGGGGCTGATGCCAGTGGCCTTAGGTTGTGACACCGCGGCCTCAGGAAAATTAAAATGATTTCTCGATAGATACGATCTATCGACGTCACCAACACGGGATTACTATCAATAGGAAGTCTTTATTTGGTTGCGTTCGTCAAATCACGTGATGTATTTCAATTCCTATTGGGAGTGTTGCGACAATCAACGTCGACACCAAACGATATTAAATTGTCTAAGCGCCCTAGAAAGCGTGCACTGATTATATCAGAAAGTCACCGACATGCGTCTCATAGAAAATTATCATTTGTAAATTATCTTGTTAGATAAGCAATTAAATTATTATTAAATATAATTAAATAAAATTATTGTTTGTTAAAAACAAGTTAACGGCAAATTAAATATCTCTACAGACGTCATTTATCTATATTTACATCTTACTTGTGTTTGATAATTTCATTAATACCTATTGTTAACTAGTGGACGCCCGCGACTTCGTCCGCGTGGATTGCAGAAAAAACAAAAAGTCAACATTACACGGGTTAAAAATATTTTCCCGAGATAAAAAGCCTATGTGTTAATCCAGAGTGTCAGCTAACTCCATACCAAATTTTATTAAAATCGCTGCAGCCGTTTTTACGTGAAAGAGTAACAAACATCCATCCATCTATCTATCCATCCATCCATACTTACAAACTTTCGCGTTTATAATATTCCGTGGCGTAGCTACCTAGGGGCTAGGTGGGGCAGTGCACCGGGGCCCTTGAATCCTTACCGTGAAATACTCGGGAAGAGCCTGAATTTTCAAAAATTAATAGATAACTTACTTGTGTACGACGACATTGTGGTAAATAAGAGAAAAAAATTCATTCTAGCTTCGCTCGCGCATCTGTTATGTGACTAAGCAGTATTTCAGTTTTCAATAATTATGGGGCCCGTACACTCCTAAAATTATTGGTAATGTCTACCCGATTGTAACCTATCTCATGTTTAGCAATGGTCAGAAATTCTCGGTAGAGCTTGAATTTTTAAGAAGGTAATAGACAAGTTACGTGGTAAATACGAGAAAACATTTCGGCTCGCTGCGCTCGCACATTTATTATACAGGGTGACTTTTAGTCGTCAACGTTCCCGAAAACTACGCAATTTTCTCATCATCATGATCATTTTTCTCCATAGAAGCATACCTGGGAAGTGTCTGGTTTCCAAAATATTAGGGTCCAAAGTTGAGTAAATAGACTGCATTTTTCTGCATAAAGGCAGCCGGTCCTAAAACAAATTCCATATCTTTAGCAATGTGAGTTTCGGAAGTAACCATATTGCGCTGCGATGATGATGATGATCTCCGACCGTATTTCGGTCAAGTAATAAAAAATCAAAAAAATAAAAAAAAATTACTCTACGTTTCCCAGCATTTTTTTTTGCCAGGTACGCAAGATATGTATAGTGCACAAGTACCCTCCGTTAGAGGTGCGCAACGAAAAAACACCCTGTAGATCTTAGCACTCTCTATTATGGGGCCCTCGTAAACTTCAAAAATCTTTATAGTCCGTGCAATGGGACGGAAAGCCGACACGACCGGAGATAGTCAAAATATAATTTGTTGAGATCAGGCGCAATGGACCAACGATTTTTTTTACATGCTTTCCGAGGCACGAGCTAAGGGACAATTTTGCAACATTAAAATCTGTACATGAAATAAATTCATTACAGTACAAGCCTGTGACTGGGATCGAACTTACGCCTCCCGCTTGGAAGGTGCACGTCTTAACCAATGGGCTATCACCGCTTTTTTTTGCGCCGACCCCATAAATAATGGAAAAAGGACAGGAAGATGATGATGAAAGGGAATCGCTTATTATTTTAGTTGTAAGGGCTCTTTATTAAGGGCCCTCGAGTGAGAGATGGTATACTTTCTCCTCGTTGACATAAGAATAATTTTTCAATGATCGAGTGTGATTGAAGCTTGAGTTATCGACTCATAATATGGAGTTTACCTAAATTTTCCCATTGAATATAGTATTTTGTACTCAGCATTATTTCTCACCTTTGTTTTACTGCAGTAGGTAATTCACGGGAAAAATCATTATATGATATTCGTATCTTGGTGGAAATCTTTCGTTTTTCTCGACTCATAGCTATATTGTTCTGTAATTATATTTTATATTTGACCTGCATCTAACCCTAGCTAGATAAATTCAAGTTATATTAGAAATACTAAGTACTTTATCCATATTGACGAGAAATAAAGAAAATACCAATTACCAATTTCTAGAAATGAATTATTTAATTTTCTGGACGTGTTTTTTCGCATGCTGATGGTGGGCTTCACTCGAATACATCAACTGCAACTCCTTCCTTGCTTGCTTAAAAGTCGACTAAGGAATTAGGGCATTCTCACAAGCTCTATTGAGGGATCGCCCGCCACCGGGCCTTATACCCTCCGCTGACCCTCGGATCTGCCTACTCATGATCTCAGCGGAGGGTATACTCCCTGAGATTTGAACTTCCGAATAGTGACGCCTGATACAATTCAATATTCTCACATATCCTAGCAACTTTACTTGTCACTGTTCATTTACATCGTTTCCCGCTATGCTAAACGTGGCTGTCTGTGATCTCCTTTATGATCCTGCAGTTCTGGCCATTTCGGGAACTCAACCGTGTCTATACTATAATGTCTATGTCTAACTGCATAAGTGTAGGATGAAAGCGTTTTGTTTAGAAAACCAAATTAATTGGCTCTACCAAGAAAATTATCTTCTCTAATGTAGAGTAAAACATAAAATAAATATAAAAAATACCTGCACTAAAGTTACTTCGTATCACATCGATTAGCACAAACATTTTATGTTTACTTTATGAATAAGGCGATGAACAATATTTTTTATTTACAATATCATCGCATAAGTATAACTATATAATGTGTGTAAGTCACTGGGTTTGCAGACAGCCAGTACAATAGTTGTATATTTGAAGAAAAAAACACAACAAGTGACTTGTTTTATAAATAAAACACTAACCTGATACCGGTCTAATTATAACATATCTTTATAATTTAAATTTATGCCCTTTTGATATTAATACGTACCAAAATAAATAAATTTAGGCTATGTGGTAGTTTTGGTAGCTTGCTACCGCCATCTAGTATTGAATAGCTGAACTAAAAGTTATAGCCCTTTTGATTGGCATTGCCTACCGCCATCTCTTGACGAGTAGAAGCAATAACTTAAATATAAAAATGTAGAGCAAGTAGAGTTTTTTTTGTGTACATATTCCTTTGTATTTAAATATTACTTTGCGAAAAATCCTTAATAATAATATTTTTAAGAACCAACAAAAAAAAGTAGCTGATTCTGAAATATTGCGATATTGTTTAGGAAATAATCAGGCAATATTCCTGAAATTGAAAATGTATCCTACAGGCCATACTGCTGATATTTTGGGATGCGTTACACGAAAGTTTTCTTGGGTGACAATGCAGAAGAATAAGATAAGTTGTTAACTTTTGGTCGACGGAGAATCGCTTTTACTTTTACCCTCAAATAATAAAATCATTAGTACTGAATGCATAGAGGCAGGGACACATTCAGTTAGATATAAGTCCCAATTACTTAGGTAGGTCTACAAGTGCAAAAACACCAACAAAAATGTAAAAGGTAACAATTTAAAACAGTTTCCTGTTATAAGGAAGGAAAACATACTTGCTAATGTTAAAAAGTTAACAGACACTTCCGTGCAAGAATTACACCGATTTATAGCTTCCTTGAAGATTAACCAAACCCATATCTACATACATAAGTACAAACACGGCTATATTCCCAAAACGGGGTAGATGGAACTGCAGGATCATAATAGAGATCACACAGACACGTTTATCGTAGCTGGGACAGATGTTAATCATCAAGAACAAGCTAACTTATCTCCTGAGAAAACTCCTCTAAATTCCTTAGTCGAATCTTACGACATGCACGGAAGGAGATGCAGCTGATGTATTCTAGTGAAGCTCCGCATCAGCTCAGCCCATGTATAGGTATATGCGTATAAAATTCGTCGTCGTCAGCCTATTGCAGTCCACTGCTGGACGTAGGCCTCCCCCAGTGTACGCTACATGGCTCCCGTTTTTGCCATCCAGTCACTACCAGCCGTCCTCTTTAAGTCATCGGTCCATCTATCTGGCCGGAGCGCGCCCAACGCTACGCTTGCCGAGGCGCGGTAAAATTTATTTACCCTGAATTACTAATGGATCAACGTACAAACGCCTAGCCCTAGAGGCCTCAATCTTGGAGGGTGTATGACGTAGGCATCCGATAAGAAAGGTTTTTTCCGAAATTCCCACGGGTACGGAACAAAATCATATTTAGTGTAAATCTAAAAGAAATTATAAATACCAGCGTTAGTCCAATACTATTGAACTCTGGATTAAATTTCCAGTGTTAATAAGCATAACAGTATTGTATAAACAGATGCATCCGCTTTAAGGCTTGATTCGGTGTAGGTGTAAGCACCTTATCCCACTTAATTGGTGCCACGTTAGCGCTTTTAGCGCTGTACTATTTCGTTTTTTTTTATTATTGTATCTATTTTTATTGATGGTTGTATACTCACTTTTTGAAACAATTTTATTATACTTTTGTTATTTTAAAAATCTAATCTTATCTAATCGTTTAAATCGTAGCGCTCCAAACAAGGTCCTATAATGGTCATTTTTTTTAAGGATATCCAAGGCACTGCGCAGTAATCAGTAATTATCCTTAGCACAATCCTGTTAGCTAATCAGCCAGCACTTTAAGCGCATTTCGGAAGAGACAATAGGTAGCCCTGTTAATTCACTTCGACTTGGGGACTCCGCGAACGAACGTAGAGTCGAATAGTTCAGTCGACTTTAGCCCGCTCGAGAACGCACGTTCGCGCGACTCTCGATAAAATTTCGAACGCGATCAAATGTTTTGAATTTTTGACAAATGTGAATTTTTTCGAACGAACTTTTTAAAGTTTTAGATTTTTTAACAGTGAGTGGCGTGGAGTTGTGTTTGATTTTATGTGTTGTTTTTTTTTTGTTTCGGAAAATGTGCTGACTGTTTGATTAACACCGGCTTGGATTTTTATTATTATCGGGTGAGTTTTTTTTTCATAGATTTAAGTGTAATTTTTTAAATCATAACGCAGTTTTAATTCATATCAAAACAGCTTAAAGATTCAAAATACAAAATAGAAGCAAGTGTTCTTGTATATTGCTCTATATTTTTCTATACAGCGGCGATAGCCCAGTGGTTAAGACATGCCCCTTCCAAGCGGGAGGCGTAAGTTCGATCCCAGTCACGGGCCTGTACCAATGAATTTATTTCATGTACAGATTTTAATGTTGCAAAATTGTCACTTGGCTCGTGCCTCGGAAAGCACGTAAAACCGTTGGTCCTGCGCCTGATCTCTCTCCGGTCGTGTCGGCTTTCCGTCCCATCGGAATATGAGAGTAACGGAATAGAGAGTGCATCTGTGTTTGCGCACACACTTGTGCACTATAATATCTCCTGCGTACCTAACCAATCTCCGTAGAGATTGGTCGCCTTGGCCGAAATACGGTCGGAGATCATCATCATATTTTTCTATACACATGCAAACGATAAAATTTTAATAACAATAACTGCCATTTTTAAATTTACTAGGTCTTTGACCGTTCGGAATGCTAGTGTTAACTTCGTTCGTTAAACCATAATTAGTTAATTACCCTAGAAACACTCATAACTAAATTACAATTGATAATATTATGTGTAAAAAGTACACAATTATTGCAGCAAAATTTTACTTTAATAAAAAAATAATTAACTCAAAGATGACGTAATTCTAATAAATAAAGTTTCTATTAACTAATAATAATCCTGTGATAATCCTCTTAATAAGCTACGCGATTTTTTTCTATGAATAATTATTAACAATGACATTAACACCGTGAGAACTCTATTAATACATCGATTTAAGAACTATACAGTACTCACTAGTTAAATTTTTATATACCATCCTACTGAAATATAGTACACAAGTTCTATGAACCCAATTTTTTTTTAAGATTTTTTAGTGTCCTAAAAATATTAGGTAAGCACCAATTAGTATAAAATTATTACATATTAATTTCAATTTCAAACTTAACAGAGCTTCATTTACGTCAGATAAGATCGTTAGGTCAAAGTTTTAGACGTCAGTCAATCGACGAACACAGTGTTGTTATTTGTAGAACTCGTAAAGTTATCTCTAAAACGGCGTGTTCATTAAAACATACAAACGTCCACCTTACATACATTCTAACAGCTTACTTACAATCTAACACCATAAAAGTTTTATGACCTACATAGACAGTAGCGCTGTCGAACATGTGAAAACATAAAAGTTTACAACCAATGCTACTCCATATATTTTCTGTTAAATAAAGGTTCTGGAACGTTGATCCTACATTAAGTTCGATCTTTTTAATTTTGTAACAATGGATAAATTACTTAAGAGCAGGTACCTACACTGAATTTTATTGTAAATATAGTAAATATAAAATAAGGTTATACATTTTTTAACACGTAGTATTTGAATGCGAAAATACAGACAATAAAATTAGCAATGTATGTAGTATATCAAATTAGCAATATATAAATAAATTAGCAGTCTTATTTATTAGTTAGAATATCAAATCATGCCGCCGCCGATCTCTCTAGTCAATATAAACCAGCTTACTTAAAGTTATTAATAATTTTGATTAAGTTTTTAATTATTAATTAGCCGCCTATATTCTACAATCATAGTCACAGAGCGCACCCATCCCCCTATTACAGTTGACCAAACAAAATTGGTAAAACAAAGTTGCTACCCGCTGTCTGTCTAGGTATGCTATGCCTTTATATGCTTAGATCTTTTAAACTACGCAAAGGATTTGATGCGGTTTATGTTAAATAGATAGTGATTCAAGCGGAAGGTTTGTATGGTATCAGCATTGCACCCGTTAGCGAAGCTAGTTTATAATATTAGGATCATTATCATTAGTAACTTATTAAAGATTCCTTACTAAAACTTCCAAAAGTTGTTCAACGTCAATCAGAACCTGACGATATGATGCGTATGCGCTTATCAGTAGATATCGGTATACCTTGACCTTTGGTAACTTACCTATCACTCAGTGTCCGGTGGTAAACAAGTTATATCAAAGTTTTTTTTTATCTCTCTTTTAGTGCCGCTTGTTTTACGTAATGCTTGCTGTCTTCTCCAAGTTATTATGTGTTATTATGATGTATTTGCATCAAGTTTCATTAAAAACAGTTCAGTAATTTTTGTGTGCAGCATTCACAAATATTGAAATACATGCTATTATAAATCATTTAAAATCCATAAAAATTTTTGTAAATGTGAGAGTGTCTGTCTTACATGCGAGCGTTTGGCTTTCACGCCAAAATTACTGATAAAAATTAATTTTGGTTCACGGGTAGTCTCGACCCTTAGAAATTACACAAGACCTTATGGCTCTTAATGTGGGACTAAGTTAATGTGTTGTGAAGTGTGTGAATATAAAAAAAGCTTTTTAGCTAACTTTTTTCCGAAAAAGGGTTGCAAGGTATTGAAAGAGGGGATGAAAGTTTCTATGAAATTTACAGCATTTTTTAAGGTATTTTTGAAGGAAGGTAACATATAATAAAAATATAACAGATTGCTGTCTGTACATGGAAGATATATGAGAAAAAATATTATAGGAGATCCTTATCAACGCAATAGAACCCAAAACGATGATTTTTGAAATTTTTGTCTGTTTGTCAGTGCGTTTGTGCACGCTAATCTCAGAAACGGCTGAACCGATTTCGATGCAGTTTTCAAGAATATATTGTGACAGGCCCCACTTAACATATAGGCTACTTTTTATCCCGGATAATTTCGACATTTTGTTTTTTCTGTAGTCCACGCGGACGGAGTCGCGGGTGTCCACTAGTAAATAAATATATTTAGGGCCGATTTTTCCAAACGTCAGATAGTTTATCACAAGAATAAAGTTGATGCTGTCTTTCTTTAAAACTTGATCATTATAGAGACAGCAATAACTATAATAGGCTATCTGACGTCTGGAAAAATCGGTCCCTAGTAGGATCATAGGATATATTCAGATAACACGGACATAGTATGATAAGACTGACTACAAATTCACACAGATGAAGTCACGGGCTTCCGCTATTTACTTACTAAATAACAGTGAAAACAACATCAGAATCCATTGCGTAGTTAGTATTGAAATATTTCTATGGTCGGTCATTTAATCTTATCCGGGGTCGGTCGCATGTCACGCAAGTGACAGTGTTTATTTATACAGGAATAAAATTAAATACTTTAGATTAAGATAACCCACAGTTTAATGTATTGCTACTAACGTTTAAATTATAATTAATTGATTGTATATATAATATATGTACATACTCGTAACACTATATCATACTTGTATGAACTATCTCATAAAATTAAATTGATGAAGAAATCTAATCTAATACATTGTATAAGTACAAAATATGACGGCCGATTGGTGTAGTTGGTAGTAGCCCTGCCTGCGATGCCATAGGTCCTGGGTTCGAATACCGGTAGGTGCAAACATTGATGTGATGAATATCGATGTTTGTTTCCAAGTCATGGATGTTTATGTACTTATCTATGTATTTATATACCGTTACTTAGTACCCACGATATAAGACCTTAGGGATCTTAGTGTGGGACTAGGTCAATGTGTTAGCTTATAAAAACTTATCCGATTAATCGGATCAGTAAAACGGAGACTATAATTATGTGAACGGGCCCTTACCCTCTTAAATATGTAATGGACGTGACTGTATTATTTATCCATGTATGAATATTAGTATATACAATAACAACAAACCGACAGAAGCATGACAAGACAAATAAAAAGAAACGGGAGTCGAACTCAGTACCTGTGGATTAAAAGGTTATTGACCAATAAACAATGCCTAAGGCTATTACCATTCATAAACTTAGGTACCACATCCGGCCATCATGTTTTAATACCTACCGTCCACTATTGCCCACTACTGCCCATTACTGCCCACCTACAAAGGTCCTATCTATTACCATTGGGTGTCATCACTGCAAACGTAATTCAAAATCAATCGAGTTATTTTTCTATTGATGACTAAAAATTAACAGGTGACTAATAACGGGTATATAGGTACCTACTAATTCTTCTTCTTCAGCCTGTTGCAGTCTACTGCTGGACGTAGGCCTCCCCCAGAACGCGCCAGAAGGCTACTGCCATAGGGGGGTTTTGCCCATCGTCAAATGCTCTGGGCAAGCTGGTTGGTAACCGGGGATCTTAGCAATGTTTATAACTGCACTTTTACCGCTAAATATATTTTAATAAAATAATAAAAATACTATAAAACAAAAACCTGAACTGTTTATATTTTTCTATTAACTACCCACTCAAATCTTTTTAGAATAGGATTTAGTTTTATCTATACTATAATATTATAAAGAGGAAAACTTTGTTTGTTTGGTTGTAATGAATAGGCTCAAAAACTACTGGACCGATTTTAAAAATTCTTTCACCGTTAGAATCCTTATAGGACCTGGATGAACATAGGCTATAAGAATTTCCCGATATTCCCACGGGAAGGCGACAAACGGGAATTCTATATTTTTTACGAAAACCACTATACATATGAAGCTGAAATCGGGCATATATGTTCATTGGGGAGAGCAAGGGAGGACTAAAAACGGATTTCCCGAAATTCCCACGGGAAGGGGACAAACGGGAATTCATAATTTTTACGAAAACCGCTATACATATTAAGCTGAAATTGGGCATAGATGTTCATTAGGGACTGCAAGTAAGCACTAAGGACGAATTTCCCGAAATTCCCACGGGAAGGGGGCCAACGGGAATTAATTATTTTTTATGAAAACGGTTACACATATGAATCTTAAGTTGGGCATATTTGTTTATTTGGGACCCCGAGGAAGCACTAGGAACGGATTTCTCGAAACTCCCACGGGAAGGGGACAAACGGGAATTCATTTTTTTACGACAAGCGCGATACATATGAATTCGAAATTAGACCTGTACGTTCATTAGGGACTGCGAGGGAGCGCTAAGAACGAATTTCCCGAAATTCCCACGGGAAGGGGACTAACGGGAATTCAATTTTTTTACAAAAACCGCTGTACATGTGAAGCTAAAATCGGAGACTGCGGGGAAGCACTAAGAATTGATTTCCCGAAATTCCCACGGGAAGGGACTGTCTGTGCGTTTGTGCACGCTAATCTCAGGAACGGCTTAACCGATTTCGGTGCAGTTTTCAGGAATATATTGTGACAGGTCCCACTTAACATATAGGCTACTTTTTATCCCGGGAAAATGTTTTTATCCCGGATAATTTCGACATTTTTTTTTCTGTAGTCCACGCGGACGGAGTCGCGGGCGTCCACTATATATATATAATATTATAAAGCTGAAGAGTTTGTTTGTTTGATTGAACGCGCTAATCTCCGGAACTACTGGGTCGAATTAAAAAATTCTTTTTGTGTTGGATAGTCCATTTATCGAGGAAGGCTTTAGGCTATATATCATCACAGTGCGACCAATAGGGACGAAGAATAAGAGGAAAATGTGGAAAAAACGGGGAAAATTATTCAACTTTGGAGACTTCCGTTGCGTGCGCTGCGTAAACGGTTCAAGTTATCCAAAAAATATGTATGAAAGAATAAAATGACGTAGAAATGATATGAAAAAAAAAATTGAAGGTCTAGACTGCCTGATGCAGAACCCTTAGCAGCCCAGCTAAACTTTGAGAGATATGAAAATACCGTCTTAGGAAAAGTTGCTCAGCATGATAAGCACTTTCTGATAATATAATATAAAATTATTAATAAAGAAAATGGAAAAAATTCTTTACCCGAATGGGAATCGATAATATATAAACGCGAAAGTTTGTGAGTATGGATGGATGTTTGTTACTCTTCCGCGTAAAAACGGTTGGAGCGATTTAAATTAAATTTTGTATGGAGTTAGCTGACACCCTGGATTTTTGTTTTTATTAATTAAACCGGTAAAAAATATTTTCCCAGGTGATTTCAACATTTTTATTTTTCTGCAGTCCACGCGGACGAAGTCGCGGGCGTCCACTAGTATATAATAAAACGCGATAACCTTTATTATTATTGTTTTATATTTGATACATAAAGTCACGTTCCTCGGTATTCAATTTTCGTGAAGATAAGCGCAAATATACGTTTTTTTTTCAAAATACCTTGAAATAGAGCGATAAAAGCTCTGTTCAGGGTCATCATCATCATCATTTACAGCCCTGGGAAGTCCGCTGTTGGACATAGGCCTCTCCCAACATCCACTCCGACCGGTCGGAAGCAGCCTGCATCCAAACGACGCCGTTCGCGACCTTGGCCAGGTCGTCTGTTCAGGGTGCTTAATTTAACATCGTATCGATTTGACGTTCGTTATCGTAACATCCCCGCCAACAACGAACAGACTTTATCACACGTAATTGTGACATACACAGTACACACACACATACACACATACAATCACGCCTTTATCCCTTACGGGGTAGGCAGAGCACCAAGGGCCGATAGAACCACATGGTGCCACTTCTGACTAATTTTGAGGGTATAGTTGAGATGTACAAGTTGTGACATACTTACATACATAAAATCATACCTCTTTCCCGAAGGTCTAAGTTGAGATCACGGATCTCCACTTGCTACGGTCCTGACGTCCTGATTCCTGATACACCTCTTTTGCTTTATCTACTTTCATGGTATTCATACACGCTTGTCGGTTTAGGGTGACCCTTGACCTAACCATTCTCTAAAATTCCTCCAATTTAGTCGGTGAAAGTCCGGCAAGGTTTTCGTCTTCCCCTTTTCAAGCCTTGATTTAAATGTGCAAAATTTAACGCTTTCAATTGGAGCAAACGATTCGACTAGGTAATAGGCCGTTAGTTAAATATGTAAACTTTTCTCTGAAAACCCTCTATCCACTGATAAAACTGCATTAAAATCTGTTGAGTAGTTCTAAATATCCAACGGATTTTAGACTGTATTTGTGAAATTTAATAGCCCGAACTACAGGAATCATGAAGGAGTACCTTTAGAATAGCGGGCCAGCAAGCCTAGCATGACCTGCGAAACACGATATGATAAACCGATTTATCGACATTTATCCTGTCAAATTACGATAAATAGAGCCGCCATGTTGAATTTTGTATAAAGACGTATAATATCGTACGATATGATATCCCCGATGCGTGGTCATGCTAGGGGGGCAGGTGTAAAAGATCAGTGACAATGGCGAACAGACAGACAGCGTAAATCGTCTTTATACACGATGCGGAGAAATGTCCTCGTGGCAAAACTGTGCTATTTCTATAAGTAAATCGGTACCTGCACGTGTGGAAATATATTTTATACCCTACGACCTATAAATGCCTCACGAGAACTATAAACGCGTACACTTCCGTGCGTCTGTACTAGTGTTTGTACGTGTGACTTTCTTGCTTCAAAGATTCCGGAATATATGAGTACTTACTAAGATTCGTAGTCGTATTTGTTGTCTGCGAGAAACTATGGAGCTAACTGCATTTGCATAGACAATAAGAACTAATAAACAAATCGAAAGTCCATATTGTCAAATCGATAGAAATAATTGACAAGCCACCTTAATTCGGCAGTTAATTGCAGTCCGTGTGTCTTTACCCTTAATAATACACACATTAAGAAAACATTTGCAATTTTTGTGCTATGCCCTCTTACCATATATTATATTTTCCCTTCTCTATGACTTGTATCGTGTACCAGTTTTCTAATGTCTTTGGACTAATGGACGCCATTTAGTTCAAGGTCTGCTAATGATGAGCTCTACCAACAGCAAAATGTCCATGTTAAGCTTCATCATAATATAATACTAGTAGTGTAGATCTATTATATGGAAAAACGTCAAACTTCACTCATATCTTACAAATATGAGTGTTCTAATGTTTACAAACAATGCTTCTTCAAAAGTAAGATTTCTATCTTTTAAAAAATGGGGTATACCTAAAAGGTAAGTCTAAAAGCCGTACGTGCGCAAAGCCAAGCCCCCTTTATTGCATTAACATAGTATTTGGCATGAAAATATTTTATTCCAGTCAAACAATTAAGTACTTACCTTATAAATTTCATATAGCAATATCCTGGCTTCACTAGAATACATCAGCTGCATTATCGCAGGCGATGAGCTAGCAACTTGTCACTGATCTTAACATCTGGCCCCGTAATGCTAAACGTGACTATAGGATCTCCTTCGCGATCTTGCAGTTCAGGCTATCGCATTTTTGGGAGCGCAGCCATGTGTATATGTAGATACTAGTGGACGCCCGCGACTTAGTCAGAACTGAGAAAAACAAAATGTCGAAATTATTGGTCTCTTCAAAGCTATAGTGAATAGGCACTTTCTGGGCAAACATGTACCACCCTAGGCCGCATCTTGCTTAACATCAGGCACAATGGCGGTCAAATGTTTGCCTAGCTAATAGTTAAAAAATTTATCCGGCATAAAAATATTTTCCCGGGACAAAAAGTAGCCTATCTGTTATCCAGAGATCAGCTAACTCCATGCCAAATTTTATTAAAATCGCTCCAGCCGTTTTTACGTGAAAGAGTAACAAACATCCATTCCATCCATCCATCATCTATCCATCCATCCATCCATACTCACAAACTTTCGCGTTTATAATATTAGTAAGATCTAATATCCAATCAGGCATTATGGACACCTCCTAATGATAGGGTCACAGACCACTAATGGTAGGGTTACGGGGTATAATAGACCTCTTAATTCTGTAACATAAAACCTGCAATTTAGCCTAAATTACAACTTTACTTCAAACGACCTGTGCCATCAGAAAACCACGGACGATGAAAGACAACAAATGGAGCGGAGTCGGAGATAGAACATAAAACAATAAGGTCGTATGTAAGCTATATACATAGTTAGATAGCCTCCTTTTTCGAAAACCTAAGATGTGTTGCATGGACCATGTGAAAGAGGATATACGTGTACTAGAAGTAAGTAATGAGATGACGGATAACAGGGATGAATGGAAGATAAATACATATTGCGCCGACTTCAAGTAGAATGGGGACAAAATAGGAAGATGAAGGATACCCTTGTATGGACTATAGCTGTAACTTTATTTGACAGCTCCGCCATTAATTCCCGCTTTCTTGTACGCTAATTAGGCTGTCACCTGATCTAGATCTAGGAGATAAAGTAGGAATTTTAATACCTATTGTGCTTTAGTGTTTAGATGAATTGTAGTGTTTTTTGCATTGTTTTACATAATAGACATTTTTACACCGATCTTCCTGTGTAAGGATATCCTCTGTAATATTTAAATAACGTAGAACTGAAGAGTTTTGTTGGACGCGCAGAAACCAGAAACAAGTTTTTAAGCACTAAGCTCAAATAAAAAAAAATTAAGTTATCGAGGAAGGGTTTAATTTTTTTTTATTTCGGGATAGCAGCTAAAAAAAAGAAAAAATATAGGGACCAGAAAATGTTTCTTTTATAATAAAAAAAAACAGCCACGAATTACTGTCGAAAACGGCTTATAAAGTTAAAATCTATCGCATTTCTCATAAAAAATAAAAACTTCGATTCAACCCTTTTTATAAAGGAGCGGAAGTTTGTGGTTTTTTATTAGCATTTTATAGGAACTATGGCAAAGGCATCAAAGAAAGGAATCCTCGTAAGGAATGTCCTTTATTAGCTTTTACAAGCAAAATAGTTTTTATAGGATCGTTAACATCCGCCAGAAAATACTCGTTTATTATAAATGTCGAAGACAGATTGTATACATACATACATATACAAGGTGATTTTTGGTCGTCAACGTCTCCGAAAACTACGGAATCTCCTCGCCATCACGATCATTTTTCTCCATGGAAGCATACCTGGGAAGTGTCTGGTTCCCAAGATATTAGGGTCCAAAGTTGAGTAAATAGACTGCGTTTTTCTGCATAAATGCACATTGACGCGTGTACCAAGATTTTTTCACGAGAAATAATTAATATCTGTCTATGAAAAAACTAGCTTAAACACTGGACACTATCCTATATTTGGCCCGATAACGTAATTTAAAAAAAAAAACAAAAAAATTGAATTTATTCCCAGCATTTTTTTTGCCACAAACTTACTTTATTTGATTATACAGTACGTACCCTTCGTTAAGGGTGGCCGCGAAAAAACATCCTGTATACATACTGATGGGTTCCTGTAATGGGGTAGCCAGAACTGCAGGATCGCAAAGGAGATGTCACGTTTAGCATAACGGGCACATAGATGATCAGTAAAAAGTTGCTTGTTTATCGCCTATATGAATACCTTAGTCCGTATTATAAAAAACCGCATTAAAATCGGATCATCCGTTTGGGAGCTACGATGCCACAGACAGACACATACACATTTACACACAGAGAGAGACACACATAGACACACCCAAAAAAATGTTTCTAATTTTCATTTAGACCTTAGTTAGATAAAGTTACAATTTTACGATCGACCTGCGTAGAATTAGATATACCTAGAGCATAGAAATAGCTAGCTGTATTGTAAAATGGTGTTTATACAATCTACTTTCGATATAAATAATATGGCTAATAATATTTCCCAAGTACCTACTTTGAAGACTTTGGCGAGAGGAAGGGCCCAAATTCCAAAAAGGGAAAATATTTGTTTAAAAGATTTTTTTGAGTAAAATATTAGC
This sequence comes from Carposina sasakii, assembly GCA_014607495.2. NCBI lineage: Eukaryota > Metazoa > Arthropoda > Insecta > Lepidoptera > Carposinidae > Carposina > Carposina sasakii. The sequence continues at coordinate 2,306,205 of CP053162.1, forward strand.
AATAAGAAAATGAAAAAAATCTTCACCAGAGTGAGATTTACACTCACGACGACTCGCAAACCGTGCTTTCGCTCTAACCAACTGAGCTATCGGGTCAATTAACTCGGATGACGAATTTTACCATCTCTTTTTAAATTACATTATTGGCAACGTTATTTTTTTGAGTGTTGAGGAGGGTTGAAATTTGAGTAAATATAAATACTAAAGCATCCGTTTAGCTCATTTGTCTGCGGGTTGTTAAGAAAGTTATTTTTGCCTGAACTGACACTTGTAGCATGTTCATAATATGAACATATTTACGAGTATGATATTTGAATGGATGAATGGTTTTAATCAATTCGATTTCCGGTTGGTATATTAATTATCTCGAATATTTACTTACATATTTACGATAATGAAAATTATGCAAGCAATATCGAACTTTATCGTGCCATTTATATTGGGAACTAAATTATATTTCTGTGGTTATTGTAAATAAGATATAATTATCCTGTGTTCATGTGGCGTTTCACTAGAATACATCAGCTGCATCTCCATCCGTGCATGTCGTAAGAATCGACTAAAAGGTCGTTCTCTCAGGCAGTGGGCCAGTTTTATCACGGATCTTTTATATCTACGTGGTGGAAAGATTTCCTTCATGATCTTGCAGTTCTGGCTACCCTCTTTTGGGAACATTGTCGTCTGTATAATTATGTTTGTTTAAGTAAATGCTAGATATAACCAAAGACGATTATACATAACTAATTAAGTAGGGGATGGTAGGGGTTCATTATTTTCATGTAGTATTTGCTGAAAGGCAATAGACATAAGCCTAGTTAGGTAGATACTAGAATTTTTATGACATGTAACAAATTTAATTATCTACACGTATGTTAAAATTTTATTACTTATTGGTATGTGCATAATTTTCTATATATTGTATCTTATTTACGTCTTCTTTCTGAGAAACTATTAAATTTAAGTATATCGTTAATAATTTAATAGCTTTAGTACCTATTGTTATGAATATAAATAAAATCTTGGTATGTACATTTATATATAGGTGTAAAATGGAAATTATTGCCAAAATTCAATTAACTACAACATATAAGTACCTAATAATATATCATTTATACTGGGTGTAACAAAAGGGGTACTGTTCCACTGTTTGTGTACAAAATTGTGCGTTATCTTTAGTCAAGTGAAAACAATAAAAAACAAAAAGTAAAATGTGTACCCACCCACATACACCTTAGTTATACATACATATAATTACGCCTTTATCCCTTACGGGGTAGGCAGAGCACCAAGAGCCGATCGACCACACATGGTGCTACTTCTGACCAATTTTGAGGGTATAGTCAAGATGTACAAGTTCGGTTAGTAGTGACAGGTGGTTAGCCCATCGCCTCAGTTTAAAAAATTCTAAAAACCTCCTTCGCTTTTGTCATCATCATCTCTCTGTCCCTTTCTATATTTTTCTGGCAAAATAGCTCACTCTCAGATTACTTACCTTCATTACCCGTGGTCTCTGCTGCAGTCTGAAAAAGGGCCATTAATCCGTGTCGAAATTTTATTATATTTCTGAAGCATTCTTATTCTTTATTGCACACACTCGCATACGCGAGCAAAGTCACAGTAAAAGGGTAGTAATCTAGAGCTATTAAGTTGTAGGGCCCTAAACCCTTCATTATAATCGTAAATATGTCGAACAAATTACGAGTAGCCACATATTAGGGCTGCCACAATAAAAAACAAATAGAGATGCATATCTCGGCGTTGCATAATTGATTTATTATGGACATTAAGCAGACATGTGTTAATTTGGCTCTTTGCCGCCCCTAAAACTTGTTGATACAGGGACGTACTTGGGTTTACCGCTGATGTTTTTTTAAATGTATCTAACTATGTATGTATATTTTAAAAACTCTCTGGTTTTGATAAATATTAAGATTCATGTTTTTTTTTCAGTATAAATACCATAGTATTAGCATGTCTTGTAATACTAAACACAAGTTACTTTCGGACAATACCTAATAATTGTTTTTCTATCCAGATAATAAAAGTTGTAATTAGATAAAAACAGTTTTAGTACCTACATACCTACAAATTATTTAAAAGAAGTAATTCAAGTAAGTATTAATCAAATTGACCACAATGAAGTAAAAAGTTAACTTGCATGATTTTATATTTTACCTTTAGCATACAATAGAGACTTTTTAATGTTACATAAAAACTTAGGAAATTGACGATTTAGTTTGTTTAATAAATTCCTTTGTTGTTATGTTAATCAAATAAGTGTTGTTTGCTGTAGACCCGAACAAATATGTAATATTAAAACAGTGTGTGTTAACAAACAACAGGTTTGTTGGCTATTCGTATTTACACACTAAATCCAGTTTTTCAATACATAATCAAATATTAATGCATCTATTATCTAAATAAATGATAAAAACTAAAAATACATCGATTCACATAGTATGTTATGAAAATATAAGCCTACTTACATTTATAGTATAATATGTGAATGATTTGTAATGACATGGTAGGTAATAAGTTTAAAGGTATAATTTAGAATATTTTAATGATAATAAAAAAATCTTTTTCAAAATATGCCTATTACATGATAATACAAACGAGTAAAACATTATTTGTAACGTCCTAACTCCGTCCCCTGACACTTAGATCGTCATCTTTGATGGTAAACGCAGCTGTCGTTGATCGACTCAAGTGCAGCAAAGAGTGAAGCTATTTATTTGTACTTACTGTACAAAACGGTCACATACACACATACCTACATAGTATAATTATATTAGTGACCGCCCACTGATAAATTAAGAACCCGTGTAAATTGAGAAGGCCGGAAAGAAAGAAAGGAATAGGCATTCACAAATTGAACAACACATTTACCAACTACACAGGTAGTTACTATAACTTTTTTGTAGTTTAGAAGTTCCGTTGTTTTAACAAGTAGAGTTTTTCCAATCGTCAAATAGCCTATCTGAAGATCTGAAGTATGCTGTCGCCTTTTGGATCACGTATAAGAGAAAGACAGCGTCGAATTTATTCATCCATTGTGCGTTTCTCCAGTAAACGATACGACAACAACATTTCGTCATCCAGTAATATCGCCGCGATTCTCTCGCTCGTGGAGATGGTCCCTTATGGGGAGCCTTGTTGCGGTCGTGTCGTCTAGTGGAAAACGCCCGTTAGAACTGCCTATTGAAAAATCTGTCCATAAGCAAATATTTTATCGATATAAAAATTGCCATCCAGACTATAAAATATGACTAATATTTCGATTTGAGTACTGTTCTTAAATTTAATATTACCGACCGGCAATTTCTAACTTTTACCGCAACAATAAAGGAGAAACCTCCAGGTTATTTGCTGTCGGTATGAAGGTATTTATTTATTGTAGGACATGGTTTCTGGTCACAAAATAATGGGGTTCCTTTCCTATCTATTTATAGGTTACTATGGCATCGCTTTACCGACTCAAAATAAAGAATATTACGATCCAGCCATTGCTGTTTCACTTCTCCATACTTCACATTCAGAATTTCTATTAATTTTAATACTTTATAGTTACTTGTTAGGTCCCCCCGGGATTTTATATGCTTCGTCTGCATTTTTCTGGTTGCCTCTGTTGATACTGGCTTACAGTAGTTACAGTGGCGTGAATGAGTGGTGGGCCAATCCCGGTATGTTGCATTTTTTCTTACATAATTATACACACGGCTGTGTTCTTTTAGCCTGAGTAGTGGGGCTAGATGTGAAAGATTAGTGAAAACTTCCTACCTCATCGCTTGAGGGAACGCCCGCACTTTATCTTGTGTTTCTTAATTAAATAAGTACTAGAAGAGCTCCGTTACCACCTCCAAGTACAATGTCGAGTAAGCTATTTATTCGTCAAAGTCTCAAATAAACCTATACTTTGGGCCTAAGACAAAGTAACAATTTTTTTTCCGAATTCAACCGTATAAATAGGCATTTGTTACCGACACGTTTACACTAATAAGAGGCTTTCCTGTTCGCGCGTTTTTCAAGTCATGAAATTCGACCATCTTAAGATTAAAAAGTTAGTCTGCTATAAGCCTACCGTCATAAAAATTGCTTAATAAATTATTAAGACTACATTAACTATACATAAACTTCAGTAAAGTATGCGCACAAACCTATATAAATTAATGTAGAAATTCCAACGTTATTAAATAACATTGAAGATGACTTAAGTTGTAGAAATAACTTTACCTACGCTGTTTCTCAAAGTTTAGTAAAATTACAAACAGAGATATTTTAATTTTATGGATTTTGTATACGGAACCATAGTATAAATCTAATTATAACATTAGTCGATGGCTTTTATCAAAAATTCAATTTAAATATCTCTTTATAAGTACATACTTATTGTCAAAAATATGTCACCATGAGATAACGACGAGTTTTTTTTCACTGGGACGGATTTTACATTTATAACTTGGTGGCATGTTTTTACGTTTTAAAATTTGGCACATCGCACATTGAGGGTTTTTATTTTTTCCTTAAAATCAAGATTGAGTACCGCTGACCTCCCGCATTAGTAAAACATTGGAAATAAAACGCAGTACCCATTTCTGACACAATCGAGTATAAAATACAAAATTGCTTTTACCGTTCGCTTGAATGTGCTAAGCTTTCTTTGAGATTTAGGTAGATTGTTGCTGGACAAAGGCGTATGATGTTTCTGTTTCTACGAGTATTTCTATCATTAACAAACTGGGTGTATAAAACCCCACTAGTTTAGTCTCCAATCTTTGGTCCAATTTAAAATTACGTTTATTAGCGCATGTCCTCTCTTTTAGTTTGATTCATAAAAGCAAGATGACTTGTGTGCTAGTTCAAAGATGAAATAATATTTAGGAGAAAACGAAAAGTATTGATCAATATTTTGTAATTGGCATTATAAGGCAATGCCTATTTTAAATCAAGCAAGCAGGTTCTCCGTCCAAACAGTTTGTAAACAAACCAATCTTAAGGTGGGTTCCTACGGTCCGTGATATTGCGGACCGACGCGCACGAGCGCGCACCACGGACCGTGGGAAACAGAGCGTCCGTGGTAATGCAGACGCGTCCGTCTCGGTGCGTCTAGATCCGTGGTGATAAATGTAGGCGGACGCGGACCAGCCCGCACCGACACGCACCGTGGGATAGGGTCGTCCGTGGTAATTGCAGACACGTCCGTGGCGGTGCGCCCGATCCATGGCGAATGGATAGCTCCAGACGCGGTGCGCGCTCGTGCGTGCTCGTGCGGAGATGTCTGTAGGCGACCACATAAAAATTGACGACCATGTCGACGGCTGCATGGATGCAATAGCGATTGTGGTAGTATAGTAGTCTAATGGCATTTTTGAATACTCGTACACTCGCCCTTGAATACACTTCTAAATTTTTTTAGTATTTGCCCAGATAAAAAAAATGCTACTTTATTCAAGACCTAATAGTTTTATTATTGAAATACTAAACTTTCCCTAATCTTACTTGAGGTAACAGCGATTACGGTTTTTTGAAGAAAAGTGCTTTTATACACTTCACAACACATTAAAATTACACATTACAACTTGCATAAGCCTTTAACAGTAATTTACCTATACAGGGTGTTTGTGACAGCCAGGCAAATATTGATATGGCGACTTCAGACCATGATTCTGAGGCGAAAACCACAGAAAAATTTTCGCAGGAAAATTCGAAATTTTTCCGGCATTTTTTCAATTTTTCAGGAAAAAAATTGTGTAGCTCATTTATGTAGGCCTTAGATAATGACTTAAAAACAAAATTTTAACCTATGGATGATTTTCGAAAAGAAAGTCCCAAAAATTTCAAAATACTAATGAACCCCATTGGATAGTCACAAGTGATTTATAAAACAGCAATGTACTCGTATCACACAATAACCAAATAAGCTAATTTAAATAGTCGCAGGATCACCCGATACAATTCGCGCGGAAAGCAAACTTTGCGGATAATCAAATTAAAAATGCATTTCCTGGGAGTAATAACACTGTCGTCATAACAATGGTACTTGTTCACTGTTTCATTCAGTATTTGCCTGGCTGTCACACACACCTTGTATGTCTACTGGGTGATTTTTGGTCGTCAACGTTTCCGAAAACTACGGAATCTCATCATCACGATGATTTTTCTCCATGGAAGGCATACCTGGGAAGTGTCTGGTTTGCAAAATATTAGGGTCCAAAGTTGAGTAAATAGACTACGTTTTTCTGCATAAATGCACATTGACGCGTGTAGCAAGATTTTTTCACGAATTAATATTTATCTATGAAAAAACTAGTATAAACGCTGGGCACTATAAATTTCGCCCGATCAAGTAGTTAAAAAAAATCAAAAAAATTTACATCGTTTCCCAGCATTTTTCCGGTATAAACTTCACTTTATTTGATGTATAGAATACGTACCCTTTGTTAAGGGTGGCAACGAAAAAACACCCTGTATATATTTTTTTTTACGGTTAGGTTCGTTTAGTTAGACACTAAACCAGTCTTTCCCAAAGTGGTTCCCCCTCGTAGGTGAAATTTTTAAGGTGGAATAAAAATGGGGGGCGCTACTGATTTTCAATGTGGGCGTTAACCGAAATAAGTTTGCAAACCTCTACTCTAAATGAACCTAACCATACATTTTTTTCCTAATAATAGGACTGTGTCACTGGCTTGTCCTAAGGAGTGCTGGTACAGTGCACTCCCAACCACGAAGATTACATAGGCAATCTATATTTATAATCTTTCAATTCTACTATGCTTATACAATAGTGCCTACGCGTTCGTCTTATGTAGGTAGGTTGTAATCTTATGTATCGAGTGGAGCGCTCGCGCTCCAATGAAACGAAAGTTGGTACGATTCCTAGTACTGTATTCAATGGGTGCGAAAAAGATATACCAACATAGGCCGGCGCGTGAAACAGAAGATTTCGTATGAAAAATTAGCCTAATCTGGAGCGCCGCTCACATTAATTCGTAGTGTGCGTATCGGCCACTAGATGTCGCTTAGGCCGAGTTAGAACGCGATCATCTTGTCATTCATAAGAAATTGAACCACAGAGTGAACACACGCGGCGTTTCCAAACAATCGCCAGTGCTCGGGTCTGGTGTCTCGTGGCGATTCTAATTAGTGCAAGTGCCTGTTTTCGCAGTTATGAGTTATCAGATCCGAGGGTCAGTGGAGGGTGTAGGGCCCGGTGGTGGGCGCACCTACATATAGTGAATAAAGATCATAATCGTGCTACAAAATAAATACCCTCAAGTATTCCATGGGTTGCCGGGCGCCGATGCCTAGGTACTAAAGTATTTCAGAGAAAATAGTCCTTATTTTAATAAGGCTGCGTGTTATAATCCCGCTGGCAAAAAAATAACTTTTTTACTTTGAAAGTATTCTCTTTCAGTTAGCGCGATTATACACCTTAATAGATATAGCCTAAGGTTTAATTTATCACTACGATACTTGCAACGTAAATACTTTCAAAGTCTTCCACGTATTTCGGCCCGGACCGCCGACGACCACGGACGGGCACGCACCGTGGGATAGCCTCGTCCGTGGTGCGCGTTCGTCCGTAGCCGTCGGCGCGTCCGCGTCCGTCTGCAATATCGCGGACCGTAGGAACCCACCTTTACATTGCATTTCTTTTGCAATCGATTTCTCCCTTCCAAGCAATTTAAAGGCCTATTACGTCGACTCCCGAAGGACCACTGCCAACATGAAGCTAGCACAAAGGGGAGCTGTGTGGAAATTGTAGATGAAGAAGACATTATATCAACTTAGAAAGGGACTGCATGCAAAATGAATACTGAACAGATCAAGCAGATACTGGAGGCTTACATGACCATCTCTTTCCGAGTTGACGTGTAGGCTGTGGTCATCGGATCTTGGGTGAGAGAGAGAGAGAGAGAACTTTGATTCTTTGTGACATCATAAGCTATTTTTCACGGCTGCGTGTAATCGGGTCGACTATTACGTTATGCTAGCTTAACCTAGTTGTCTTTGTCCTAGACACAGAATTAATCTACAAAATAAATATGTTACAGCACCTCCTCGTTATATCAGCTCCATAATAGTCGATCGCCATAAGAATACAAATACCCTCATCATCACCTGGGAGGCTTTCGTAAGGGGGCGCGGTCCCCTGGGTTTGAGAGTTTATGACCACCACTGAAGGTACTGGCTTAGCTCTTATTGGAATTTAGCGGTAAGCCTGGTTTCCACCAAGAGCAATGAGCTGAAGATGGCTAAGCGGAGAAGACTCCACTCGCACATCTCGCGTACAGCGTACAACTGTAGCAATATAAGAGCGAAAATTGTACAATTATCGCGTTGCATTCACAGATGCGTTTGCGATTGCATTTACGTAATATCTATTAATTTTAAAAGTGATCAGGGAAGCTTATACAATTATTGATTTTTCATTATTTTTTAAAGTTACGCATGTAGGTACATACGTGAAATAGCTTTGTTTTTCCAAGTTAAGAGTTCCATTTCGCGGTTTCTACAATACTAGATTTAGTACAATACTATAGGGAAACCCTTGTTATATCTACCTACTCCTCGACATACCATACCTCCTCCAATAGGTTTGCCCTCAAGAGAAAACGACTGTAAATACCAGTCTACGTTCACAAATTAAAATACTCAACGTGTTCCCCTTTTATAACGGTTTATCGATCACCATTACGGTTCGAGATCAAAACGGCCGAAACTGGATTTCCTTATGGCCTTAGTAATGATCTTGACTTTTTCTGGGATAATTAAATTCCTAATTTGCCGGGAAAGTCGCTAGTTCGAATTCGTGACTGGATAGGCTGGAAGATCGAATGTTGTTATTTTAGATATAAATAAATGTTTTATTTTTATTTGGAAATGCGATATACGATATGATAAACCGATTTATCAACATTTAGCCTGTCAAAATACGATAAATATAGCCGTCATGTTCAATTTTGTATGAAGACGATACGATACCGTACGATACGATATCCACGATGTGTGGTCATGCTAGGGGGGCAGAAATGTTATCTTATGCTGGCAATACACCATACATCCTCCCTAAAGTTAGATCTGTCATGCCAATCTATAATAATACACGGTCAGTTTTTACTCATCCAATGGATAGTGTCATACCGATTGGACGATAGGAAGGTGGTATATGGCCAGCATAAGGCGTTGAGCTAGCAACTCGTCACTGATCAATGATAAGATCATAAAAGTATTAAAATTCAATTATTCACGAGAACGTGTGACGCAGTCTACGTCGCGCTGGCGACTGACGGGTAGTGAGACCATGGACCTATTTTTGCATTCTCGTTTTATGAGGCACTAAGGCTAATCCTCCTTTTCTTAAATCTATGTATTATGGATTGAATTTTCATGAATGTTCATATTTGTCCACCTTTACATAATTGATCTAGAACGAAATAACTGAAAATACCTTCTTTACAGTAATGGTAATTAACAGCGGTACAATAATTGCTGTCATGTGCCTGTCACAAAAACAATACAAATTAGTTAAAGAGTCACACTTTGCAAATGTCACAGTGTTAACGTAAACAAGTGCTAACTTCTTATTTATAGAACCAAGTAGACTGAAAAGTGGAAAATTTTAGTATTTCGGAAAAAAGGCAATTTTTCTAAATTGTATTTGAATGGAATTATTGATATGCCATAATTTATTAGTAAAAACAACTTGAACTTGAACAACGTCTCAAAAATGGCAGTTTAGACCACGCTCCTTTGTTGCTTCAACAAAATCATATGCAACAGGCAACAAAATGGTATCATGTTAATGATACCTTAGTCACCAAATTTCATCAAGATTCGTTCAGCTATTAGAAAGCAACAGACAGATTTGATGGATTTTTACTACCTGTTGTATCATCTTTTTAACATAATATATTTCCTATTTATTTTAAATTACTATAAAGCTAAGTAAGATATATAGTAGTTTTCTAAGAATAATCAGTGACATAGAGAGTGTTATTTCTCACGTATTTCTCTGATTACTTCCGGTGAGCTGATCTAGAAATCATTATACTGTAATAATCATTACAACGGTAATCATTCCTCCATTACTTTATGTGTAAATCCTATGTCTTAGCCGCGTGGTGCCGACAAAGTAGAGTTTGTACCACCCCATGCCTGCCTGTGGGTATCGGGTTTTCGGGAGGTGGGCAGCAGCGCCTCCCGTGCTGACAATATAGTCCTAAAATTAGACTGCGGTCACCAACCCATAACCTATGGACATTTCAACATTTTGTTTTTTCTGCATTCCACGCGGACGAAGTCGCGGGCGTCCACTGGTGTAAAATATTTCTATGTCTAGATTACCTTAGGTATACAATATGAGTAAGTTTTTACGCAACCAATTTCTCATTATCTTCAGTTTAAAAATAACTCGGATTTATTGTTCCATAATTAAGTTTATACAATGGAGTGAGTCCAAGTGAGTCATTATGTCTGACAGTAAGTTCAATTACAGTAGGTGAAACGTTATTACTTACGGGGTAGGCAGAGCACCAAGGGCCGATAGGACCACATGGTGCCACTTCTGACCAATTTTGAGGGTATAGTTGAGATGTACAAGTTCGGTTAGTAGTGACAGGTGGTCAGCCCATCGCCTACAAAACACCAAGACCCTCTTGTCCCTCTACTGACTTGTACAGTATGCCCGGGAAGAGAAGCAGCTGTAGTATAAAACGTTTTTTTTTTTCACTCCCAGAGCAGCATAGAAGATATGACTATGATTAAGCTACCCTAATGAGAGATGCTTTTACTCTGTAAATGAGTACCTTTCCAATGTGTAGGTAATTTTAAGTTATTAAAATGTATGTTATTTAAATGTAAATGTACGCATAGTTATAAATTTGCAATACCTACAAAAGGTGACTAGGCAGAAATATTATTTATAAAAAAATTTAACTAACTACATAGTTTAGTCGTAGGTAACTATCGAAAAACTTTAATAAAATCTGTACGTCTCACCCAAATCCTGTAGATCAGGGGTGGGCAAACTTTTTTCATCGCGGGCCGGTAAATTATAAAAAAAATTGTCGCGGACCAGAAAATTAAAAAAAATTATTGCCGCGGGCCGGTTAATTAAAAACACTTGGGGCAATAAAAACATTGTTTTTTAGGAACTTAAATGATTTATTTTTATTTTTATACTTTTTCACATAAAAAAATTGTCACCTTAGCAGTATTGTGATAAAAAATACGAGATTTAAATGTTTTAAGTGTAGATAAAATATTTTAAGGTCTAAAAATATAATACAATTTGAATTTTTGATATTAAATTTTTTCTGAAAACGTTCGGCGGGCCGGATTAAAACCTCATACGGACCCGATCCGGCCCGCGGGCCGTAGTTTGCCCGTTCCTGCTGTAGATCGTTTCCCATTGGCGTTCTTTACAGTAACATCTCTTCCTATCAAAGTTATTTGATCTTTCGCCGTTAGGCGAAACTTAATCATGCTATTGGTTCGTTTCGATGACAAACTTTTATCGATTCGATCGAGAAACGAAGTCGATTTATTGTAACAACTTTTCGTGTCGAAGTGCATAATCATCATGGCCTCTAATAAGTTGGTGCCTAATATTCAGATTGAGCGTTCTTTCAATCAATATCAAATTATTTTCATTCAAACATTGTGTAGGTAGTTCGGTACAGTCATAGTACGAGTATGTTTCATCTTAAATTATTAATTAAGATATACGTTCACTTGAACATCCATTTGTTACTTTCGAGTTTTCGACCAATGTCGATAGATACTGGATTTATGTATGCCCCATGAATTTAATTCAAGCAATGTAATCTTTTAATAATACGAGATATAGGTACATACATATTTATTTAAATTTATTAATAAAGAAATGGAAAAAATTCCTCACCCGGGTGGGAATCGAACCCACGACCTCTGCATTCCGTGCCAGCTGTTACCACTGAGCCATTTTTTTATTTCAATTTATACAGATGGGTGGATAATATAAAAAATTGATGTTTGGATATTTATTAGTCTATCACACAAAAACTACCGAACGGATTTAGATTAAACTTGGCAATTTTGTAGATTATACATGGGAATAACATACATACATACAATCACGCCCCTATTTCTCACGGGGTAAGCAGAGCACCAAGGGCCGATAGAACCACATGGTGCCACTTCTCACCAATTTCGGTTCATCGAACAAGTTCGGTTAGTAGTGACAGGTGGTCAGCCCATCGCCTACAAAACACCAAGATCCTCTTGTCCCTCTACCTTCGATCAAATATTCTACTGACTTGTACAGTATGCCCGGGAAGAGAAGCAGCTGTAGTGCTATACGTTTTTTTTCACTCCCAGAGCAGCATAGAAGAAAGGCGATAGAATATGAAGTTCCAAACAGAAATGATACGAGTAGATACAGCATCAACTTTATTCTTCTGTTAGGCTATCTAACTATTTGAAAATTCTGCCATAAAAGAATAAAATAAATGAGCTATTAGGAGAAATCAAATACAGATAACTGATCCGAAACATTTACAGGCGCTTGTCTAATTTAAAACAACTGTCTTGTAAATCGTGGTTTAATAGACGTAATGATATTAACGCATGCAACGCGCGGCAGGCGGAGGCGTGGCTGTGGGTAATTAAGCCGTGCTGCGCCGGCGCAGGTTACTGGGTGTGACGGCTTCATTTTGGAATGTTTCACACTGTCATTAGGTTTAAAAAAAGTATATGGGAGTCTAGATAAATAACATAGAAATTCGTCATCGTAAGGGTTTTAGGATTGAACGCGGTCCCCAATCCGCCTGCCCAGCGTGGTGACTATGAGCGAAACTCCCCTATGACAGTAGCCTTTTTGCCGTGCCCTGGGGGAGGCCTACGTCCAATTGTGGACTGCAAAAGGCTTATGTGTATTATTTTTTAGCAGTTACCCCGACGTTGTATCAGGAAGTACTTACGTGTAATGCGTCATTATAACCAAAACACCTGCTCGACCCTTCGTATATTATTACCTTTTCAACGATTTTTATTAAATCGTTTTTATTCACGATTTAACAGGAATTGCTTCCAATGCAGCAGTTTTTTTTTATATATTTCTATTATAGGTATACTAGCGACTTAAATGTATAGAGTCGATAAATTATACTTAGTAGGTGTGCAACTATTCATTAATTTTTATTATATTTATAGCAAAAGCTACGCAAACGTTCGTGCTTGTTACACTTAATGAGGGGCTGTAATCATTAGAAAGAAATCGTGAACCTTTTTATTGTGGTTCTAAAAATAACCAGACGTAAAACAGCAGTAGGCGGGGAACCTTTAATACTGTTTCATTTACTTTATTTAGTGCTATCGAAATCCGCGGGACTTCGTACTTGGAACAGACATCTATACAGGCGCTTGCGTCGCAGCTGCATGATGTAGACAGTAGACACCTGCAGTGGTAAAACAAAATAAATTCGAAGATAAACATCTGCATTTCCACTATTCAGCGCAGGCGCAGGCCATCCCATAGAGGAGAATAACTAAAGGGGCCATCCTCGATGGACGGTAATAGTTACTACTTATAAGTAGTTCGTTAAGTGTTTTGATGTAAATGAATGCATCATGCATCCAATCTACTTAATGCGTTGCATATGAATGAGATGTTGAATAATTAGAAAGCAATTATCACTTTATGGACATACTTGCATTAGTCACAAGTGCAAATCGGGTTCCTGTGACACTGAGTTCGCCCAAGGGTAGGGCCCGGTGGTGGGCGAACCCGTGATGGATATATTTTAAATATAACAATGAGATGTTCATGTGGTTGGGTTTCACTTGAATATATCAGCTGTATTTCCTTTTGTGCTTGTCTTAAGAGTCGACTAAGGAACTTGGCCATTATCTCAGGCGATGAGCTAGCAACTTCTCATTAACCATTTACATTGGCCCTGGTACATGGTTGTGGGATCCTGCATTTTTGGGGAAAAAAGCCATGTGTATACAGGGTGTAACAAAAGGGGTATGTTAAACGAACAGCTATGTAAATAGTCCGCTATAGAGAACATATTTCCAAAATTTGAGACTCAAAATCACATGTTTATTTTTCAAGAATGTATAATAATTTCTCAGTTGATTAGAAAATCTCCATACTATCTGGAAAAATAAACATTTGACGTCGGGTCTCAAATTTTGGAAATAGGTTCTATATAGTGGGCTATTCTCATAGCTTTTCGCTTAACATGCCCCTTTTGTTACACCCTGTATATGTATGTATGTAAAATTTAAAAGATACTATTGCTTGATCTATCGTTAACAAGATGGGATTCTGTACCTATTAGCACAAATTAGATATAACCCTCAACATTCTCAACAGTATGTTATTTCTTGATAAAACCTACATCTACTTAATCTACTATATGTTGCCCTACGTTAATCTTATACTGGACCCTTTAAAACTGTTTTAATGCAGTTCACACAAATCGTCACGTGTGGTCACTAATGTATTTACGAGTAGTAAGTATTTCGTATATTCATAGCATAATTCGTATGCAAACGATTTTATCTTAATTTTCCGCTTTCTCGATCAAGTTAGCTTATATCTAAATTATGTGCATTTCCAGTTCTGTCTAAATGTGGTCCATTGGGTCCACTGCATCCATGTGGGTGGAAGAGAAATTCCGAACGATGCAAGTCTGGTTTTCCCATGTGTTTTGTTTTATTATTTGCCTGTGATGTAAAGGATTAGGTAGATAGGTACTCGTAGTATATAATGAAGGTAGTGCAAATAAATAAAATGTACATAGGTACATATACAGGGTGTAACGAAAAGGGTATGTTAAGCGAAAAGCTATGTAAATAGCCCACTATGAAGACCCTATTTCCAAAATTTGTGACTCGAAATCACATGTTTATTTTTCAAGATTGTATGAACATTCCTGAGTTGTTTAGGAATTCTCCATACTATATGGAAAAATGGACATGTGATTTCGAGTCTGAAATTTTGTGGGTAGGTTCCTTTTAGTGGGCTATTCACATAGCTTTTCGCTGAACATACCCTTTTTGTTACACCCTGTAGATACACGAAATGGGGTAGCGAAATCTGCAGGATGGTAAAGGAGATTCCACAGTGATGTTAAGCATATCGGAGACAATGTAAATGGGCAAGTTGCTAGCTTATCGCCTGAGAGAATGCCTGAGTTCCTTAGGCTCAATTTACACCGCAGCGGAATGGAACGGAAGCGACTTTTTGCTACGTAATTATATAGAGTATAATGAACTTTATATCAATGTTGTAACACCCAAATTAAATACCAAAAAATTGGACGCGCGTCTTCCGCGGAATCCTCGCGCATTCTTGAGAATTCTCCGGTGATTTGACGTAACGGAATTTGGAAATTGACACTGATGATATAAAGTTCATTATGCTATATACGATTTCGTTGCAAAAAGTCGCTTCCGTTCCATTCCGCGGCCGTGTAGGTAAATTGAGCCTTAGTCGCCTCTTACGGCTGACACGGAAAGAGATGCAGTCGATTTATTCTAGTGAAGCCCCGCATCAGCACAGGAAAGTTTTTTAAATATATTTCATGCTTAAATGTTTAACGTATATTTAAATTAAATTCACCACAGCTCCCACCAGGACCACTTCAAAGTGTATCGCACTAACAAAATTTACGTATGGACGTGAGTATTTTCTTAATTTACCATTAATTATACTCGAAGCCATGGTAATTAAAATTCCTGGCTTCCATTCTGCACCTGAGCCCATAGCAACACTATTGTTCAGTTTATTGCTAAGGCTAAGGGCCTTGTCACGCGTAGCCAAGTGTTTCCTTATTCACCGCATGAGAATTGTGCTAAATTAATGTATGAAAATAATAATCTATCTGCTATATTTTCTTTCTTTAATTTTACGAAATGAATATTAACAAGGCTAATGGCCTTGTCGTGCGATAGCCGAGTATTTCGTTATTCATCACTTATGAAATGCGATAAAGTTATGAAACCTAAGTATACCTACCAATTAAAAAAAAATTATTGCATGTCATAAGTAAATAAATAAAGTAGTTAACCGCAAAAAGAGGTCAGAATTCATTCTTCAATCAAGGCTTCATTTCTCAAACATGTCGAGAAATGAAGCCGAAAAAAAAACTAAAAAAATCTACTGTGGTAAAAATAAATAAATACATTTATTTTATTTTATTATAAGCCTTTTATTTTTTTTACTATATTATCCTTTTTTTTATTATATTATCTACCTATTATATTTTCATGATATTAAAGTCATTTTTCTCCATGGTTAATGTGTGGTTTCCAAATAACAATAAATATGCGTTTTTCTGCAGACAAGACGCACGTATCACGAGAAATAATTAATATCTTTATAAATAAACCTTATTCTTTGACTAAACTTACTTTATTTTATGTGGCCTTCACCACAAAAAAACACCTTTAAAATAATTATTATCACTCTTTCCTTATTCTTTGCTCTACAATAAACTTACCTTAAACTTGTACATAAAATGCTAGTGTGCTAAAGCCCTTAACCATTTCTTATTGCAATCAGCTCGAAGCCATTTATTTTACAGTTTTAATAGCCTATTTTCAACCTTAACCCACATTTAATAACTAACTCTCCAACTCTATAAATAACTTTGTTTATTTACAAAGTTGCGGTAAGCGATTGTGGGCGTTATTCTTAGAGCCGTAACAGTTGTTATTACTGCGTAAGCTATCTTTGTTTTCGATTTAAAATGCCGGTTGCGCTAAGTTTGTTGAACTAATGTAAATGGCATTTACAGATTAGGAGACACGGCTGTGTTCATGAAACGGGGTAGTCAGAAGTGCAGAATCACTAGGAAAATCGCAGAGCCACGTTTAGTATAGCGGGGACAGAATGTTGATGATTAGGAACAAGTTGCTAGCTTATCGCCAGAGAGTATACCTGAGTTTTGTAGTCGACTCTTACGACATGCACGGTAGGAGATGCAGCTGATGTATTCTAGTGAAGTCCCTCATCAGCACAGGACAATAATATAAATGGAAAATACTTATAAATACGAGAGGTGATTTTTGGTCGTCAACCTTCTCGAAAACTATGGAATCTCCTCATCACCACGATCATTTTTCTCCATGGAAGCAAGCGTCTGGTTCCCAAGATATTAGGGTCCAAAGTTGAGTAAATTGTTTGCGTTCTTCTGCATAAATGCACATTGACGCTTGTAGCAAGATTTTTTCACGAGAAATAATTAATATCTGTCTATAAAAAAACTGGCATAAACACTGGACACTATTTTTTTTTTTTTATTTAGTTTATCCCGAAGGAAAGGCAAGGGGAACTAAGCCCATACAGCCTATGATGGATGATATTGATGATGATGACTGGAAACGTCGGGAAAATCCTCAAGAATGGGTGTAAAATTAGTAAAGATCAAAAATAATTGCAGAAACAACTCACATTGGGCCCATGAAGAGATCGTAATCCGGCTAAAGATTTACTTAGCTTACCTGCATATAAAACCATGCACACGCACTAGATTCAAATCACAAGTAAACAAAATATAACTTATCTACCAGAAAACATCACTTTACGGACACATGCAAGCCATTTACAAATAAATTTTGATTTTCACAAGAAAATTATACCCGCTCCTTTGCGGGTATAATTTAAATTTAAAATTTAAATTTAAAATTATACTCCAGCTTTTCCCGCCGAATCCTGGACACTATAAATTTCGCCCGATTAAGAAAAAAATAATAATATTTTTTTTTTTTTTTCAAAAAATGTACCTTCATCTTTTTTCGCAGCATTTTTTTGCAATAAACTTACTTTCTGATGTATAGAGTACGTACCCTTCGTTAAGGGTGGCAACGAAAAAACACCTGTATAGTAATGCAAAATACTTATAAGTACCTATACAGGGTATAAAAAGACAACGATGTATTTTTAATACCTCGTATTCTTTGTAAGGTTAAGTTACGATCATTTTCTTCTATGGAACCAACCCTGGGAAACGACAAGAAAATTATGAAAAAAATTGTCATTTTATTGCAAGTAATGTATTCGTTTGATTGTAAATTTGTAAATAAATGTATAAAACTAACATTATATATAACATTTTGGCATGGTATCTTTGAAAAAAAATGTTTATTACCGATTTCAGATCGATTTATGTAAAAAAATGATATATCAATGTAACTTTGGACCTGAATATCTTGGAAACCCGTGGTTTCCCAGGGGTGCTTCCATAGAAAAAAAATATCGTGATGTTACAAAGAATACGAGGTATTAAAAGAACAAAGTTGTCTTTCTAAAGCCAGTATAATAACTTTTAAAAAAGTAATAAGGCATTTTAGTGAAAACAGTATGATGTAGAATCTAATTATGTTTTAATACGCTTCATTGCTTAAATAATGGTTAAATAGTTTTACTTCATTTATTGTAAAAGTTGTGCTAGCCTGTAATTGTGATACATAGTATTATCGTGTGCTCCTGTGCAACTTGTATCTTAACGGAACTGTTATGTATTATGTTGGCTTTCTAATTTAATAAATAAATAAATAAAGAATTAGACAACTGGAAAACATTTTCTGACCGCGAGCGTACATGCACTATAACATCTAACTATATGAGTACCTAGGTTTAGTAATTAGGTTTACCTCTATGTAATTAGCATGGCTGTCCTACTAATTACTAATATGCGTTTCAAACATCCGTTAGCCTTAGAAAGTGACATCAAAGGTGGGTATCACCAACACAGGATAGAATATGGCAACACGGAATTGTGTGTAGCAACATGGCAACACTATTAGCCTGCTTCGTTTGAAGATGTTTTGTATTATTCGCCAAAATAGAACATGCATACATACAGACGGTGACCCCAAAATGGGTTAGCCATACTGCAGGATCGTGAAGGAAATGCTATAACCACGTCTAGATCAGTGACAAGTTGCTCGCTCATCGCCTGAGGGAATTCCTCTGAGTTCCTCAGTCGACTCTTACGACATGCATGGAAGGAGATGCAGCTGATGTATTCTAGTGAAGGCGAAGCGACCTTTTTGGTCTTGGTACGATGTACGATCATGTATTCGAAATCTTACGCAAAACATACGATCTTTTCAATTCCTATAATCTTCATTACAGTTCACAAAATTATATGAAATCAAGTTCATTCTGTCAACCCAAATAACAAAAACCTGAACGAGACCTAAATTTATTTTTATTTTTAATGAACGCATCCAACATTCCGGACAAATGAAAAAGATCGTATTATCTTTCAACTTTTGCATATCCTCTAACTTTCTGAATTATCCTGCGAAAAATTAAGTTGGCAACACTGACGTCGATGCCACATGATTTTCCATTGGCTAAGCACCCGGTTCTCACTGACTATTATTATAATGTAGAATTTAAATTGAACATGTGGCTTTCTTGTAAAAACAATACCGCCCGTTTGCCACAACTGTGTTTTTACATTGTTATCCTGTGTTTCATTTCTTTGAATGGGCAACAGTATAATTAAGTTGTAGATAGGCAAAAGGACTTGTAGCTCCCGCATTCAGCTGTCTGCCATTAAAAAGAATATTCCTAGATACTTACAGATTAAAACAGTTACTTCACAGTTGAAGTACCGAAAACTCGTACGAAGCGGTTTGCTTCTACATTCATAGTGCAAACGGCCAAGCTATGGAACTCCCTGCCTGAATCCCTGTTCCCCATGAACATAATCTTACGGTTTTCAAGTCAAGAGTGAACCGGTTTCTTTTAGGCAAGCGCGCTCCATCTTAGACTGCAAACTGCAATGGTGCTTACCATCAGGCGCGTTGTGGTCAAGCGTAAGCCTGTTTAACATTTAATAAATATATATAATTGATTTGCAAATAAGTTATTAAATAAATGTAGAATAGCGATAAAAATATTATTTATCCTAATGTAATGAAGGACTAACGGATGTCTACTTCGTCTGTGTAAACTTAAGAATTTATTTTCCATGGGAATTTCAGGAAATTCCTTCTTAGCGGATGCCTACGCCATACAATAGAAAGAACACATCCTCCAAGTTTCAAGCCTGTGCTTAAAACATTTTACACAAATAAAGGGGAAAAAATTATTTGGAAACGATGTAACTTGCTTACCTACCTAGTATACCTACTCAGAAGATTCACTGATTTATCTATCTATAATAATGACCTACTACTAACCGTTACCGTCAACTTTTGAAACAAAATCCATTGAAATGCTAAACTATTGAACAATTTTCAAATTGTATTTAAAATAATCTTAAAGAACGTGACTGAAATAACAACTTAGGAAATGTTTAAGGAAAACTAGATTTTACGTAGTTAATTTAATAAAGTTTCTGAAACTTACCTAATTATAATATTCCAATGCAATTATGTACCTATACAAGGTGTAACAAAAAGGGTATGTTAAGCGAAAAGCTATGTAAATAGCCCACTATAGAGAACCTGTCCACAAAATTTGAGATCCGAAATCACATGTTTATTTTTCCCGATAGTATGGAGAATTTTTAAATATCTCAGGAATTTTCATACAATCTTGAAAAATAAAAATGTGATTTCGAGTCTCAAATTTTGGAAATAGGTTCTCTATAGTGGGCTATTTTTAGAGCTTTTCGCTTAACATACCCTTTCTGTTACACCCTGTATATGTAGTTATTTACCAACTTATGTACCTATGCGACTACTACTTACATGTATGAACATAAATTATGCATACTACTAAATCATTAAGCAGTAAACTGTTTATACAAATATTTAATATTTAATCATAATATTATGGATATTCGCTTCCCACGAAAATTACCTTCATAACTTACTCGAATTCATTTATAAACGTATTAAACGTAAATATTATAGCCTCGAAAGATTTATACGAATGATTTGATTACTTTAATCCATAAAATAGTTAAATAAGTACTTTAAAAGTAAATAAAGGTCAATTTCTGCTTTTGTCTCATCAGAATCATTCCTATTTTTAGGGTTCCTTACCCAAAGTGAAAAATTGGAACACTTTACACAGACTTCGCTGTCCGTCTGTCTATCTGTCACAAGATATCTGTCTCATGAACCGGGATAGCTGGATAGTAAATATACACAGATAATGTATTTCTGTTGCCGTTATAATAAAAAATAAAAAGTTTAAAATGAAAAAAGTTAATATTTAAGGGCTCTCATACAATATACTTTCCGCACGGTGCCGGCAGAGTAGAGTTTGTACCACCCCCTGCCTACCCGTGGGTATCGTACGAGGTGATTAAGGGTTTCCGGGAGGTGGGCAGCAGCGCTTCTCGTACTGACAACATAGTCCGAAAATCACACTGCGGTCACCAACCCGCCTGCCCAGCGTGGTGACTATGGGCAAACCCCCCTGTGGCAGTAGCCTTGTGGCGTACCCTGGGGGAGGCCTACGTCTAGCAGTGGACTGCAATAGGCTGAAGAAGAAGAAGAATACAATATACTTACGAGATTGTTGGCCTATATTATGTATAGACAATGGTACGGAACTCTTAGTGCGCGAGTCCGACTGGCACTTGGCCTGTTTTTATTTTGCTGATTATGTTGTCAAGCGTGGGTTTATGAACTATTATTTCAATGAGTGTATGAAAACAACGTGGGTGATAGGTAAGTAGAGTCTCTACTTATGTCTAGACAGTTCATTGAGATTAGGTTATAGATGAATGATGATCATTACAGTTAGAGGCAGTCGGTGAAAGTCGTTCTTTGACGGTCACATTTGCGATCCTGAGCTTCTTTATGAGGCACACAGTTAGAGACCACGTCTCGGCACCGTAGGTCATCACCGGCAGCACGCACTGGTTGAATACCTTCGTCTTTAAGGACTGGGGTATCTTGGACACAAGTAAGCTTCGTAGTTTCCCGAACGCTGCCCAGCCGAGTTGGATGTAATAATATACACATCAATATTAAAGCAAGGCTTGTCAAGCTATGTTAGCGTGGGCGCTGGACGACAAGGCTTATCCCGTTACTGACAGACGATTGTCAAAATGTCAGACTTAATCACGCTTATACCGTGACTGACTTATCTATGTAGGCACCAAAGATAAGTTACTAAGTTATGAGGGAACATACTATTCGTTTCTGTGAATACATACATACTATATTTCTATGAATTTCTGAAGAATTTGTATTATGAAAAGAGTTAAATTTTATAGTAGATATGTACTTAAATGGTCACCAACCCGCCTGCCCAGCGTGGTGACTTTGGAAAAAACCCACATTGGCAGTAGCCTTATGGCGTGCCCTGGGGGAGGCCTGCGTCCAATAGCGGACTGTAATAGGCTGAAGACGATGTATCTAAATAGGTCTGCAATAGAAAGACATACCTATAATCCATAGCTTTTCTAGATAGACATACAGTTAAAAGACATACCCTGCTACTAATAAATCGCGCGTAAATTTACAACCTCATTATATACATAATTTTTGACAGCAAAATATATGGAATATCCGTGAATTTTAACTGTGAATAGCTTATACGTAGTTTAAAGCTTTTTATTAGTAAGGCTCATAGAATGATAATATAAGACATTTACATTATCTTTGGGTATGTCGTAACTTTGGCTTCGTGACGATTTCGAAGCATAGATTTACTCGTCAGAGTATAATTATGCGTATTCGATCACGACTCACGACATTCGTTTGTTGATGTTTTATTTTGCCTGCTACAAGCGAGTTCGTGTACATTGATTGCAGCTACCTACCTGTATTCGTGAATCTGCCGCTCGTATTATTAGTGTTAACCTTGAGGGCGCTTAATTAAGTGATGTTATGAAGTAGATACATTGACTAATTATGACTTATTTTTCAATGGTTAAGTTTGATTAATAAATAATAATATGAAGAAAGAATTGTGGTGATGCGCACAAAATGTCTTGCATCTAAGTGGGTACATACATACATATTCACGCCCATTATCTCCCAACGTGGTTGGGCAGAAGTGTACATTTGTGACATTACACACCCACTTTTCACCAGTTAGCCTATAAGTCCCACGTGGTAAGCTAATTACGTGTATTTTTCAAATACTTAACTAATTTAATTATGTTCGCAATTTTTCGGTAATTGGCAGTTACGTGAAATCATAAGCAATTTGGTACCTACTCTATTGCATCATAAATTAAACTCTAGACTTTACGTGATGCACGCGAAAGTCACATTATTTTTGTTTGATTTTTTTTTATAACAACAAGATTTGATCATTAGGTAAATCATTATCGATTCAAATCATCTTGATCGCTAGTTCTTGCTCTTTTACTTTTCTTAAAAGTGAAAAACAATTAGAATTTTGTAGTACCTACCTATCTAAAAACACTATCACACAACCCAAGTTGAGAATTATGTCCTAAAAAAGGCATGTGCGTCCTGTCCTGTGTAACTTAGACAGCATCAAATTAATCCTTCACTGAAAGCTACGAGTATCTGACCGTTTTGGAAGAGTCGGTCCTTAAATTTTGATTTTCGGCCCCCTGAAGCGATAGCGAAATTTGTACAAAAATCATTGATTGCTTGTCAAATTCGTGTTACGTAAAATGAATTTCAAAGGAACTTTGACATTTCAAGGCGAATATTGTACAATTTTCGCTATCGTTTTGCTTCGGCTTTGCTTTTGGTTTTACGTAATCAGGGGGCGTTTTTAAAAAATCGGTCGTAAAATTTACATTTTCCGTTTGCAAAATTTACATTAGTGGGCCTTAGAATTGGGTAGTGCATACAAATACGAGTATTAGATACCTACTATACTTATATGGAAGACATCTACTAACAAAGTTAAAAAAACAAGACTAAACAAGGTTTAAACAAAGACTGGATTATAAAGTACGCTTATCTTATCACCCGTAAAGAAACAACATGAAACATACATTTGAACAACGGAACATTATGTTTAATTCAATAGAATTACTGATTACGAATTATGCGACATGAAACTACGATAGAAAGGGGCTTGGAATAACATTTCCATTGCAATGATAAGCTAGCCCACATTTCTAGTAAGATTTAAATAAATATTGACGTAAAAGAATACATACATACAAATACAAACGGCTGTATTTCATCAGGGATCCCATTGCCACGTTTGTGGGGCCATAGTAAGTAAAATTCTGTGACTAGCTAGCTCATCGCCTGAGAGAACGCCCCTGAGTTCTTTAGTCGACTCTTACGACAGGCACGGAAGGAGAATCAGCTGATATCCTTTTATCAAGGCCCACGGGAATATAATAAAAAAAAACGATGTTTAACTTCAACCCAACCCTTTGAAGATGATCTTCGATTAATTTCTACTTAGAATACCTCATCATCATCAGCCTATTGCAGTCCACTGCTGGACGTAGGCCTCCCCCAGGGCACGCCACAAGACTGCCATGGGGAATATTTGCCCATAGTCACCACGCTGGGCATGCGGGTTGGTGACCGCAGTTTGTATTTTGGACTATGTTGTCAACACGGGAGGCGCTGCTGCCCACCTCTCGGAAACCCTTAATCGCCTCGTACGATACCCACGGGCAGACATGGAGTGGTACAAATTCTACTCTGCCGGCACCACGCGGCCAAAAGAGAATAACTAAATCCTAACTATCCCAACTAAATACAAGCCCAATATTATAAATTCGAAAATAAGTTTGTTTGTTACCTCTTAACGCTTAATTTAGTTAACCAATCTTATTGAAATTTTGCATACATATTGTTTGGAGTACGGAGAAGGACATAGGTTAAATTTCATAGTCCACGCGGTTGAACTGGCGGGCTACAACAAGCTAGCTAATTAGGGTTCCGCATTTTTAATTGCGATCTCACGTTGCGCTCCAACTCTCTTAACGATCGGTTTCTATAGACAACAATAGTACAATTTGCCGTCGATATATTGAGAACTAAGGATTCATTGGAAGTATTAAATAGATCTCGAACAGATAGTGGTTCCACTACAGATCGCTTAAAGGTAGTCTATTAATGTTCCAGTTACAATCTATTACAACTAATCTAGTTTTATCACTCGTGTACGTTATGTTGATGAAAATTAACTTTATTGGTCATTTAAGTTCAGTAATTATTACTATGGGTAGCCACTTTAACTCTTAAGTACCTACCTATATAATTAAATATTAACGGGGTTATTAAAAGGGCGTTAAAAATTACATTTGACAGCAAAATGCATGGAGAATCTGTAAAATTTAGGCGCTGTTTAACCTCAACAATTCTTGTGTATAACATACCTAACAGTTAATTTAAACAATGTTAAATCCACACTTACTTTACGTTTAATTCATCTTAAGAAATGTAATAAAAATTTAAATAGGCAATGATGTGGTATGTTCCCAGGAAATGAAAATAAAGTCGTGTAATATTAAAATGGGCATAACAATTAGCTTACAGCTGTCTCTCCAAGGTCTTAATAATTTGCTAAGAGCTAAAACTTTTTGCTAGTTTTATAAGTACCTACCTAATATCATGTAAGTATAATCCAGAGAACACCACCCTAACTCCCAAGGATATAAAAATTTCCGTGCGCACGAGCATGATCTTTCACGTCTGACTTACCTATGCTAAACGTGACTGTTGGATCTTCTTTGCGATCTTGTCTGTTAATTATGTTATTAAGATGTTAAAACATCGGTATTTTCCCATAGTCACCACGCTGGGCAGACGGGTTGGTGACCGCAGTTTGTATTTTGGACTATGTTGTCAACACGAGAGGCGCTGCTGCCCACCTCCCGTTAACCCTTAATCGTCTCGTACGATACCCACGGGCAGACATGGGGTGGTACGAATTCTACTCTGCCGGCACCATGCGGCCAATCTGCCATCTGCAATCGGCCATCGCGTTAGATGATCACTAGCGCTTTTATTGAGTACCTACCACCTACAAATAGGTAACAATAACATTTAATAATTTTACAGAGGGGCGTTACTCTACGGCGATGAGCTGTCTCCTTCGTGACCCTGCAGTTCTAGCTACCCCATATTTGAGACTACAAGCGTGTCTTATGTACATATATACAGGGTGTCCCAAAACTCAACGTCAAGCCGAAACGGGGTGACAGGATTGATCATAACCATCACGAGAAAAATCTGAAAAAAAATCTATCCCATGCAGTTTGAAAATTATGGGCATTTTAAGAAAAACCTAGAAATTTGATCAAACTGTACCATTTTTCGGTTATTGTGGTTATTCTTTTTTATTTTTGTTCATTTGAACTTTGGAAACGTAATCCTAAATAACATTTCTAGAATCCCAATAAAAAATAATGACACAATTGCCTCAAGTTTCCGAGAATTGAGACTATTTGTTAAACTACGAATTTAAAATTTTCAAGATTCGTCGACTTTGACAGGCCCTCCTATAAAAAAAATGTACTAGAGTGCCTTGGCAAGTGGCATTAAAAGTTGGCGCATTTAATCAGAATTCTAAAATGGTACAATACTTGTTAGTTCCATACAATAGAAAAGAGTAAAAAAATTAAAACCTCAAGTAACCCGATTTTTGCTATCTCATTTTACTCAGTTAAAATATTTTTAATTCACACAAGCTCTAGGTAGGTTCTTAATTTTAAGACAAAGTGATGAGAGAGATGGATAATGGGTATGTTCGCCATGAGTGAGCGAGACAGATAGTGACGCCACTTTTACCAAAGTGAAAAAAAGTTAGTAAAATTAGTAAAATAATTAGGTTTGTTGGAATAAAAGTCAGATGATAGAGAAATAACGTTTTTTATTACAATAAATGTTCAAATTGTTTACCATCAGCCTCAATACAAGCCCTACATCTTCTTAAAAAAGATCTACTTATTAGTCGGGCATATCTTCGAGAGTTGATCGCCTCAGCTGCTTGAGAAATGCGTTCACGCAGGTCGGCTACGTTCTCAATGGGCTTTGAGTAAACTTTTTCTTTGAGAACTCCCCAATAGAAAAAATCCAGGGGATTTAAATCTGGTGAACGGGCGGGCCACGAGATAGTGCCCGAACGTCCAATCCACCTTCCCGGATATTCCTGGTCAAGGAAATCTCTTACTTGCACTGCGAAATGCGCTGGGCAGCCATCTTGTTGAAACCACATGTCGCGAAGATCTGCTAGTGGTACGTCCTCTAACAGGGTTGGTAAATCTTCTCTTAAAAAATGTAGGTAATTAGTTCCATTCAAGTTCTCAGGCAGTTCAATAGGCCCAATAATTTTACCGTTTAAAATTCCGGTCCACAGGTTTACTTTAAAACGATACTGGGATCTATCTTCTCGCATTAAATGTGGATTCTCCACATGCCACTCGTGATAATTGTGCAAGTTCATGTAACCATCTTTTTTAAATGTCGATTCATCTGACCAGATAATTTTTTGGATGAATTGGGGATTCTCATTATGCCTCTGTAGCATTGTTCTACAAAAAGAAATCCTTTCCTGATAATCTCGAGGTAGAAGACTTTGAACTCGTTGTACGTGAAACGGATGCATTTCGGCTCTTTGTAAAATACGATGAGCAGTGCTTTTCGGTATTCCCGTTCTTTCTTCAATTCCACGTACGGAAATACTTCGGTCACGTGCGACCTCTTGCAATACTTCTTCCTGGAAAGGAAACACAGGTCTACCTCCAGCCTGTATTTGATTCGGGAAATGGCCGCCCTCTGTGAGTGAACGGTGCACATTAACAAACACGCGGTGATCCGGGTAGCGCTCTAAATTTGGATATCTTTCACGATAAAGTCTAGCGGCAGCACTTGCGTTGCATCTGCATTCCCCATAAATGAGGTGCATGTTCGCATATTCTTGTGAAGTGTAGCGCGTAGGCATGGTAGATAAAAAGGATGCCAACACAAAAGTCCAGAGAGAAGCCAAAGTTGCCGGTATGTTATCAACAAGTCCAATTCACAAAGATTCAAGTCCAAAAAGAGAAGCCAAAGTTGTCAGTACTAAATCAACACAAGCGAATACGAACGTGCGCAGTAGACGAATGAGCGAAACGTACTAACTGGTTGGTGTCGGACTGGTAGCGTAGCCATTTGCTTGGCTGAAACTAGTGCGAATGAAACAGATAGATGCCATAGCATCTATCTGTTTCATTCGCACTCGTTTAAACGACGCATCTCCGTCTCAATGCGTGGCGTCACTATCTGTCTCGCTCACTCATACTGGCAAACATACCCATTATCCATCTCTCTCATCATTTTGCCTTAAAATTAAGAACCTACCTA
Source organism: Carposina sasakii (assembly GCA_014607495.2). Lineage (NCBI taxonomy): Eukaryota > Metazoa > Arthropoda > Insecta > Lepidoptera > Carposinidae > Carposina > Carposina sasakii. The sequence continues at coordinate 2,334,414 of CP053162.1, forward strand.
GAGCTTGTGCGAATTAAAAACATTTTAACTGAGTAAAATCTGATAGCAAAAATCGGGTTACTTGAGGTTTTAATTTTTTTACTCTTTTCTATTGTATGGAACTAACAAGTATTGTACCATTTTAGAATTCTGATTAAATGCGCCAACTTTTAATGCTACTTGCCAAGGCACTCTAGTACATTTTTTTTATAGGAGGGCCTGTCAAAGTCCACGAATCTTGAAAATTTTAAATTCGTAGTTTAACAAATAGTCTCAATTCTCGGGAACTTAAGGCAATTGTGTCATTATTTTTTATTGGAATTCTAGAAATGTTATTTAGGATTACGTTTCTAAAGTTCAAATGAACAAAAATAAAAAATAATAACCACAATAACCGAAAAATGGTACAGTTTGATCAAATTTCTAGGTTTTTCTTAAAATGCCCATAATTTTCAAACTGCATGGGATAGATTTTTTTTCAGATTTTTCTCGTGATCCTGTCACCCCGTTTCGGCTTGACGTTGAGTTTTGGGACACCCTGTATATAGATATTATAGAAACAATAAATTATCTAAAAATAGAATTCTTAGCAAAGGAACAAATAAATTCAATACAAACCAGAAACCCATAAAACTCTCATACAAAATCAATCTTCCTAAAGTAACATTAAATATATTTTAATTGATCATAACATCGTTCTTTGAATCGACGGGTTCAAACGGTTCAAAGTGATTCGTATCGGGCTGTACGATAAATATAGTGGGTTCAGAGGTGAGGAACGACTAGCTGGGCAAGCATATAATCTTTACTGCTTACTTGCCATGGGTTTCTTTCCTTCCATAGGAAAGTTAACTCGAAGGTTAAAACGTCAAATTATAATCAAGCCAAAATAAACTGCAATATTGTAATGGCGGCAACTAAACATCTAAGTATTTGTTTGGAAAATGATGGTAGGATGAAGGGCTTTTCCATCTTCAGAGAGCTTTATAACTTGCGCTGAAGGTACACTACCGAAAACAGTTAAAACCTACACATCCTCTGCGCTTTTTACGGCTGGGACTTTGTCATTTGGGAAATGAAATGATTATTTATTTGATCAAAACGTGCTACCATAAAGGATATAATATACTGTAAAGTTATTAATAAAGAAATGGAAAAAAATCCTGACAATACAATACTGTACATGAATCGCCAAAAAATATGGCATTGACTAATAAATAGACTTTTAGCAGGATGGTTAGTTTACTAGCACAAAATTCGCTGGAAATAATACCGATTGCGTATATCTTTTGTATGAAAGTATGCTTAATTGCTTCTCCCCTTTATTCCTTAGCAAAGGTGTAATATATAAATCATACTAGGTGTAAAGTTATACTTCTAATACTATTTTATGCATATTAGTTGAGCTTGACGCCTACGTTATTAATTGTGGTGACATTTCTGCATAAATTTAGTGTTGCAATCACTAAAAAATTCTAAATGTTTAATTGATGCATTATAATATAAGACTAGTGTATTCACGCAACTTTGTTTGCGTGAACTAGATAAAGTGCATATATATAATCATATATATACATACATACAGGGTGATTTTTGGTCGTCAACGTTCCTGAAAACTACGGAATCTCCTCATCATCACGATCATTTTTCTCCATGGAAGCATTCCTGGGAAGTGTCTGGTTCCCAAGATATTAGGGTCCAAAGTTGAGTAAATAGACTGCGTTTTTCTGCATAAATACAAATAGACGCGCGTAGCAAGATTTTTTCACGAGAAATAATTAATATCTGTCTATAAAAAAACTACCATAAACACTAGACACTATAAATTTCGCCCAATCAAGTAATTTAAAAAAATAAAAAAATAAAAAATTCCAGCTTTTTTTTGGCATAAACTTACTTTATTTGATTTAAAGATTACGTACCCTTCGTTAATGGTGGCCACAAAAAACATCCTGTATACATATAATCACGCTTTTATCCCTTACGGGGTAGGCAGAGCATCAAGGGCCGATAGAACCACATGGTGCCACTTCTAACCAATTTTGAGGGTATAGTTGAGATGTACAAGTTCTGTTAGTAGTGACAGGTGGTCAGCCCGTCGCCTACAAAACACCAAGACCCTCTTGTCCCTCTACTGACTTGTACAGTATGCCCGGGAAGAGAAGCAGCTGTAGTATTATACGTACGATACTACGTATTACAAGTATACATGTAGTATGTATATGTTACTTAGCTCGTGCCTCGGAAAGCACGTAAAACCGTTGGTCCTGCGCCTGATCTCTCTCCGGTCGTGTCGGCTTTCCGTCCAATCGGACTATGAGAGTAACGGAATAGAAAGTGCATCTGTGTTTGCGCACACACTTGTCCACTATAATTTCTCCTACGTACCTGGCCAATCTCCGTAGAGATTGGTCGCCTTGGCCGAAATACGGTCGGAGGTCATCATCATCATGTGTTCTCACAGGGATGTCTTCCTAAAATGGGGTATCCAGAACTGCGATATCACGAAGGACATCGTACAGTCACGTTTAGCATCACGGGGCCAGACGTAAAAACCATCAGTGACAAATTGCTCATCTCCTGAGCCCCTAACTTCCTAACACTTGTCTGCGACAACGAGATGCAGCTGATGTAGTCTACTGATTCTCGGCATCAGCACAGGATAGAAGTAACTTCTATCCTGTGCTGATGCCGATAATATTAATAACTTATGATAAAAATATAACATAGAACCAGCCCCCCTAGCATGATCACGCATCGTTGATATCGTATCGTCTCTCTACAAAATTCAACATGGAGGCTACATTGAGCGTATTTTGACAGGCTAAAATTCGATAAATCGGTTTATCATATCGTGTTTTGCAGGTAATGCTACTACAACATATGTGATTAATTCTGTCTTTCTCTTTACTTTTCATAACATTTATGCAGACAATACGGTTATCTCATAAGATAAAACAAAATATCTGCATAAAATATAGACTATTGTCTATTACCTGCATATAAAGTAGTGGTTATTTTGTTTTCTCTTATACCTATATAGATTTAATAGTATAATATTACTTATTCTATGCTGCTCTGGGAGTGAAAAAAAAAGTATATTACTACAGCTGCTTCTCTTCCCGGGCATACTGTACAAGTCAGTAGAGGGACAAAAGGGTCTTGGTGTTTTTTAGTCGATGGGCTGACCACCTGTCACTACTAACCAAACTTGTACATCTCAACTATACCCTCGAAATTGGTCAGAAGTGGCACCATGTGGTTCTATCGGCCCTTGGTGTCCTGCCGTAAGGGATAAAGGCGTGATTATATGTAGATATGTATACAAGGTGTAACAGAAAGGGTATGTTAAGCGAAAAGCAGGAAATCTGAATCAAATTTTCAGCTAATCTCGACAGGTTCTATTCACGTTTTATCCCGTGCATGTCGTAAGAAAAATATCAATGGACGTTATTATACAACAGTGAAACTGAATTTGATCCCAACTCACTGATTAATCGATAAACAGGTTTAATCTATAGGAAACCGCGTTAATTGACAGTTTTTAATATTACAATCTTGGTAAGCAAGATTAAAACTTGTCTTTTAAATTACAGGAAGTGTAATTACTACTTGACTATGAAGACATCTGCAATCACTTATGTTTGGATTGCGGTGATTTTGTTCACAGTTTATTACCTGCTTCTTTACTGCATGTTACTTTCATTCGCTTGTAAATATACTAAACATAACTTTCAATGTATTTATGACGTCACTTTTAGATTGCGGAATAAGTTTAGAAATAGGTAATAATTATTTTTTATTGCACACATAAAAAATATAATACGTAACAGGTTAAAGAAGAGAAGCATGTATAGAATAGCAAGCTTCTCCACAAGAGATCTCTTCCAGCAAGCTAAGCAAATAGGGTGAAATTTTTAGCTTGGTATAAAGAGCATAGAGGAATAAGATGTCATAGAGTGCTAATGTCATACTAACTGCCTCGAGGCACCTTTTCGGTCTTTTCGGTGCCTAACAATTCCCGTCCTTAACACTTAGATTGCATTACAGTATTATACAGTAACGTACTACATTACTAATGTACTGTAACGTACAGTAATGCAATCTACAGTTAGTATGACATTAACACTCTATGACATCTTATTCCTCTATGATAAAGTGTAACATGTACCAATAAACGAGAATTTTACCTACTATACCTTGATTGGGGGCCATTTTTCCCAATGGTCTAATAGCCTATCTGAAGGATAGATTTAGAGTGACTAGAGTCTTCTGAAGTCCACTGCACGGAGTCCCACTTAAGGGTCCCACTGGGTGGGGTCCCAATAATTCCACTTATCTCGAGTGCTTCTTGTATGGAGATTTTGTTAGTCGATAACAGCAGTGAAAGTTAATTGTGAAGTTCTGTAACTGTATGGGAAATCTGGTATTTACTGGTTTTAAGTACGTGCTAACGATAAGTATCTTTACGTTTATTATTACACGGAAATGTTCATCGTTAGTATAGGGATAAGCAATCTCTTATTTTAATATCTTACATAGACCATACATCTAAACTTTTAAAATTGGTAGACAGGTATTATTTAGAAAAGCGGTCGTCACACTTTACCGACCAAGGGCCACACATGACAATGTGAGTGCCAACACCGGGCCGCAGACTATGTAAAGGCGCTGCAAGATCGTTTGCACACTTATACATATCTATGGTTGCCAGGTTGAAAACCCTAAAAGCCGGAAAGACCAGCCTGTTTGGCCGGACATTTGGGTAAAAAAGCCGGACTTCATTACCTATGTAATATTTAGATAATTTAGATTCAATTTAGATATGGTTTAATTTCGGCTATATTCCAACCAGAACTGCAGGACCAGATCAAAGGAGATACCACTGTCACGTTTACTGCCACGGGACATGTATTCTAGTGAAGCCCCGCATTACTACAGGATTAAAAACAAAATCAATTTTTATTTATTTTATTTACCGAAATCCATAGCACTTAGAATACTCGTAGTACAGAGTTTAGCATTCTATCATCATAACATACTGCCATTTCTGGATTTTAATTTTATATAATAATAGAGAGAAAAAATATTATTACATTAATTAATTAATGATACATATTAGGTACTTAAAATGATTAGTGTGTTAGTAAAATTATTGTCGTGTAAGGGTGTATGTATGTATACTATACAGGGTGTTACAAAAAGGGTATGTTAAGCGAAAAGCTACGTGAATAGCCCCTATACACCAAATTTGAGACTCGAAATCACAAGTTTATTTTTCAAGATTGTATGAAAATTTCTTAGATATTAAAAATAATCCATACTATCGGAAAAAATAAACATGTGATTTCGAGTCTCAAATTTTGTGGATAGGTTCTCTATAGTGGGCTATTTACGTAGCTTTTCGCTTAACATACCCTTTTTGTTACACCCTGTATAGTAATAATAAGGCTGTTTTGCGTATGAATGCTAATAAAATAAATCATATAAGGAACCATTAATATTATTTACAATGGTATAACCGAATCTATTTTGAGTGACATTGACATAAGCACGTACAGAAGGGCTAAGTGCGCAGTATAGTGTGCTTATCTGTGCTAATCAATGTGCTAATTTACAACATAACATAATCATTCATGGTACAACCACACCAATAATTTGTTCTAGTCCCAAACTAGGGTTAGGATTCACATAGTCGGCATTACGAAACTGCGTCTAAAATTAAACACCGTTTAGGATCATCATTTTTTTTCATCATTTACAGCCCTGAGAAGTCCACTGTTGGACATAGGCCTCCCCCAATAACCTCCACTCCGACCGGTCGGAAGCAGCCTGCATCCAACCGACGCCCGCGACCTTGGCCAGGTCGTCCGTCCACCTCGCGGGTGGCCTTCCCACGCTGCGCTTGCCGATACGTGGTATCCACTCTAGAACTTTCCGACTCCATCGGCCATCAGTTCTTCTAGCTATGTGCCCTGCCCATTGCCACTTCAGCTTGCTGGACCGTTGAGCTATGTCGGTGATCTTTGTACGTCTGCGGATCTCCTCATTTCTGATTCGATCACGCAGAGAGATCCCAAGCATAGCTCTCTCCATCGCTCGCTGTGCGATCTTGAGCTTCTTTATGAGGCACATAGTTAGAGACGTTTAGGATAACAGTTGACAACTAAATATTAAGTAATTATTTTATTACATATTGTTATTTATTCCATTAGTGAAAATTTCAACTGTCTAGATATAGCGGTTCTTGAGATACAGCCTGGTGACAGACAGACGGACGGACGTACAGACAGACAGACAGCGAAGTCTTAGTAATAGGTCAACCTTCTCCATTAAATTGTTTTTATGAACTGCCTATAAGTAAGTACTTATGTTTTTAGGGTTCCGTACCCAAAGGGTAAAACCTCCTTTTCCTCCTTCAAAATAGAAGCAATGTAGGTATTTATTTCAAAGTATAATGTAATACGATTACATTATATTATAATACGAAGTTTAACTATTCGTCGTGCGAGCCTAGACTAGCCAAGTCAGTGACTGCTTGACAAAATGACAGTTACCTTATTTAGAATGACAGCCGATCACACGCGCGCCTTTTAGAATTAGAATTTTGCAAAAATGGTGGCACACGTGAGTGATTATTATTCCTCTAATGTTCCCTATGGATTGCGGATTGATTTACGAAAAGGTTACTGACTTTAGAGTAACTACTATTTTAAATATTATTAAGAATTTTTTTTTCTCACCCGAGTGAGATTTAAACTCACGACCTCTTCGCAAACCGTGCTTTTGCTCTAACTAACTGAGCTATCGGATCAATTAACTCGTATGACGAATTTTACTGTCTCTTTTATATTACGTTTTTGGCAACGTTATTTTTTCATCCCGATAGCTATACAAATCTCGATAAACAAAGCTGAATCCCTCACAGCACAATGTTTTAATGATGAAACAATCAACCATATTCTAGCAAATTATATTATGGAGAAGTGTCTAATGAGTTTATCTTAATCAAGATATTATATATTATAAATATTATTAAGAAAATTAAAAGAAAAATCACCCGAGTGAGATTTGAATTCACCTCTTCGCAAACCTTGCTTTTGCTTTAACCAACTGAGCTATCGGGTCAATTAGTTAGTTGTCCATGAAAACTATATATACGAGTAGAATTCCTGGTTTTTTATTATTTTCTACGCAGTAGTTAAGACTGTGTTATCTATCTATTACCTTGGTAATGGAAGAGTTTTACATAGTTGATTTCACTATTTATTTGTTTAAGAATCCTTGTGGTAGAGCTCAGTGAAGATAGGAAAAACCCTTCAGCAGGCCTATCGGCTATCTTGACAGTTCATACTGTAATCACTCATTGTAACTTACCTAAAACTAATGCCTTACCTGAAGGAAAGTTAACAACACACACATACAGGCTCGTATTGAACTCACGCCCTCTGATTGGAAGGTATGCGAGTGATCTTTAGTTTTGTTAATGACTGTTTAGACTTATTCATGTCTGCGCGAACATTACTTTTTACGCTGTCCTTCCCCGTACTCCCTACAATGTAAGTATATGCAAAATTTCAAGGAGATTGGTCAAGTAAGTAAAGCGCGAACAAATTAAATTAACTTACTATTGCATTTATAACATTAGTTAGGATGGGATACCGTAAGAATTCGTTTATGTTCTGACATAGTAAGTATTAATCATAATTTTATCAATTAAATTAAATGTTATTTTATTATTAGTATAATTTTATCAATAAATTAATACTATTTTATTTATAATGTAATTATATGTACTTTTAAATGAATGTATTGTTTTTCTTATCCACATCTCTGATAGTGCTACCAACAGATGTTATTCATAAGTAACCAGGTTAGCTGGTAGAGAATGCCTTGCAAGGCATTAAGCTCGCCCTTGTACATGTGTTTTTTGCTGTAGTACAATAAAGAATTTTATCTATCTATCTATCTATCTAAGAATTAAATATATCATCACCCAACCTATTTATTTATACCTTGTCTGGTAAAACAATAACAAAAGCCTCGTCTACCCGTGAAAGACTAACGGACAGGCGAGCTTCCGCCTCACGCAGTCGTAAAACTTTAATGTTTTAACGGAATTAGGTGCAATTGATGATGCGCCACGACGGAACGCCATACTTGTTAATGTATTTTTTCCAATAAAATAGGTATTTTGACTCTAGATTCTAGACCCAGTAAAGAAAATTTGGTAAGCCAGGTAAATACCCAATGGACATGTACTTAGGTAGTTCATATTCATTTGCTAATTTGCTTTTCTTAGAAATAATATTGATACATATTTTGTTTGTGATTAAGTGCCTATGTTGAAATTTAAGAGTGCTTTTATAATATTTTTTTCCAATGGCCAGATAGGCTGATAATCTGAAGGATAAGCTTAATGATGTCTTTCTCTAAAACTTGATCAAAACAGAGAAAGTATCAAATTTATCCTTTAGATAAAAATCGGCCCTAAGAGTAATAGTGTGCAGGCTCATTTAGAACCGAGTCAATAGTAAGCTGACAAAAACTGACAATAAGCACGCGTTGAAATGCAGGAATTTGGGTTGAAATGCGATAAATTGTCCTATTAATTATAAATACCATGATTTTATACACATTTTGTGAATGCAATTAACTTTCAGACTGTATTTATTTATCCATACATAAAACGGTCTCAAATAGCGGTAAAAACGTTATTCGCCTGCTGATCATTTTGTAACAGGCCTGTGTTAACTTTGGATTACAAATGTTAATGTGGGTAGAGGCTTGAGACTTGTTCAAATCCACGTCGTGTGTCAAAACTTTGTATGGAAAGTATTGAACGTCTTTGCGCAGCTGTTAGTACCTACGAGACAAGACCTTAGTCCACATTTAGTAACTAGGTTTAAAGTTTGACCACGTGTGTGTGTGTCACCTCGATGAAGTGATAACTATGTCACTGGTGTTAGTGGAAACTAATATTTATGCTGTTTGGGGTTGATTAGGCATAATTGCTCGTATGCATGCAGCCCGTGCCCTTTTCATGGGTATCTTGAATGAATTGGTTATGGTAAGACTATTTTAGATGGAGAATTAGCCTAGATTAGTCACTGATCTTTACACCGGTCCACTATTTCAGTTACATAAATTTTAAGATTACTGTTTCGACTTAGCTTAAATGCCTACGATACTAGGTTGATGTAAAAACTGAGAAACTGTGAAATATTTTTACTTTGTATCTGTTGTGTTGCCTTAATAAATAGATAAAATAAAAATAGTCATATGTGTGCCTATATTGTAGGCGACTATAAATAATGTACTTATGTAAAATTTATATAATTTTTCGTTTTGTTTTTTAAGTTAGCTATATACGAGTATTTATTACAAAAATAAAAGTAAGTAATTGTGCTAGGCTTAGTACGAGTATCTATTACGGTCATAAAATTATTAATTACATATTGCAAGCGACTTTGAAGAAGTTCTACTGTTATTCTTATACCATGATATAGTTTGGAGACTTGTTCAAATCTCCATCTTGAGGCAAGATTTAACGTGAATGAGATATGTTTACTGTCGGTTTAAACCCGTTTTTGATAACGTTTTATTTATTGCCTATTCTTTGGCATGTTTAACTTTGCCAGTGTTTATTTTTGAGCGGACAAATAGGGAAGTGCATTCTAAAAATATATGATTTAAACATAATTTATTTGGTTGTAGCTTTTCGTCTCAAGTTTCTAGGTAGTAGTAGAGATAAGTATTAATTTAATTAATATATTACACAGGTTGTAAATTTGTAACAGAAGCAAAATGCTATAAAAATTTAAATTGTGATACGAAATTGTTATCTGACCAGTCAAAAATTCAGCCTTTAGTAGCACAAGAAAGTCAACGAATAAACACCAGAAAGAGACAGTACCTAAAGTGAAACCGCATCTATTTTAAGACCTAAGGATGCCTAGTTATACCTAGACTACAGTTAGGTATTAGAAACGTCCGTCCTATGACCTAAATTCTTTGTGTGGACGTGCTCGCGATATGCTGAGTGCACTATTTGTGCGTATGTTTGTCTACAACTAGGTAGAAACATGGCTATATGTAGATTTGTTAGCATAAATCTATACCTTAGCAAATTTTTAGCAAAAACAATGTTTAATTTAAATTCTTTTATAATAACACGGGGCCAATTCTCGAAAAGTCTTGAGTTGAACGAAGCCGAAACGGAACCGTTGTAGATGCTCAGAACAAAGCAATAATAACGTTACGGTGACGTAATTAGACACATTTCACCACAAGACAGATATTTGTTTATTCTGTCATATTCGCGACCGATGCGTGCTAAAATATACCTTATTACTCAAACGATAAGTAATATTGCTTCGCATCGCGTTCTATTAACGGTTCTATAGTGGTTGCGTTTCGGTTCAACAAATTTGAAGAATTGCTTCCCAGTAAGTGTCTATTTGTAATATTTATTTTAAATCACCGCTTTTTGCTTAAGGTACATGTATACGAGGTACATTTAATAAAAATAGTATACAGGGTGATTTTTGGTCGTCAACGTTCCCGAAAACTACGGAATCTCCTCATCATCACGATCATTTTTCTCCATGGAAGCATACCTGGGAAGTATCTGGTTTCCAAAATATTAGGGTCCAAAGTTGAGTAAATAGACTGCGTTTTTCTGCATAAATGCACATAGACGCGCGTAGCAGGATTTTTTCACGAAAAATAATTAATATCTGTCTATAAAAAAACTAACATAAACACTAGACACTATAAATTTCGCACGATCAAGGAATTTAAAATTAAAAAAAAAAAAAAATCCCACCATTTTTTTTGGCATAAACTTACTTTATTTAATGTATAGAATACGTACCCTTCGTTAAAGGTGGCCACAAAAAAACATCCTGTATTTTCACATTATATATTGTGTCCGTTTGTTTCGGCTAATCTCTGAAACGGCGAGACCGATTTTGACAGGACTTCAACTGGGAAATAGCTGATGTAACAAGGAGCAACTTAGCATTATTCCCGAAATTCCCATGGCAACGGAAAATAACGGAAATTCCAAAGTTTAGTTTAAACGAAGTCACGGGCGGTCGCTAGTTAAATGTAAAAAGGGAACTTCATGCTAAAATTAAGTCTCGTTATTATTTATTATGTCATAGAGGAAAACAAAAATAACTTATTACAAAACTCTAGTTAACTTTAACTAACGTCAGCCAGTTAATTAGGTAGGGACAGTAAAGTTAACTGCTAGAGTTTTACAGTACAAGGAAAATAGTACAATATCTTACAAGTTATTAGAACTATGCTATTAAGTATAATAACTGGACAGATTGCGTGTTTGTATAGCAGGGTCATCAGATGAAAATATTCAGTGACAAGTGGCTCACTTAACGCCCGAAAGAACGCCCCTTAGCTCCTTATTCGTGATACATGCACGGAAGGGCATGCAGCTGATGTATTTTAGTAAAATCCCCCATCAGCACAGGACACTTGCATACGAAAATCAGTTACAAAAGACGTAGTATTCTTGCTATGCATTGCCGGAGATCGCCAGGTTTATGCGTGTCTCCTCCACGCTTTCCTCGTTAGGCGGGGTGGGGTCTCTGACCCCAGTGTTTACAGTTTTGGTGGGTGTCCTTAGCGATAGGTTATTTGTAGATTAGGCTTAAACGGCTTTTTGTACGGCGCTTACGTCCTTGTATAAATACTCTTTGGCAGGCTTATCCGTGCAGGTGAATTGATGTTATTGCATAATTGTGCAGATTATAATTACACACTGGCTATAGGTACAGACTTATTAAGTTTAGCCACAAGAAGGTACAATTTCACAGAAGCTGAAAATCTAAATCTATTATCATACTAACTAATATCTTAAAACCTAGATACTTATTTACTACCTTCAAAATCAGGAACTATTTACACTTACAACTAAAAAAAAAAACACCGATAATTTTGTAATTTGGACTAAACTAACTACCTAACTAACTAAGCTGACACGCGGATGCAGAGGTCGTGGGTTCGATTCCCACCCGGGTGAGGAATTTTTTCCATTTCTTTATTAATAATTTTATAATACCTCATTTTTGTCCAAACGTCCTTCCTAATCATTCTAATACCTGACGACCTTTACTCTGTAGCTCACTAAATAAAACAAACACCCTATACACATTAGCTTCAAAAAACCACGCCACTTACAAACGAGCATGATACATACATACATATAATCACGGGGTAGGCAGAGCACCAAGGTCCGATAGAACCACATGGTGCCACTTCTGACCAATTTTGAGGGTATAGTTAAGATGTGGTCATTTAGTAGTGACAGGTGGTCAGCCCATCGCCTACAAAACACCAAAACCCTCTTGTCCCTGTACTAGCATGCCCGGGAAGAGAAGCAGCTGTAGTATTATACGTTTTTCTTTTCACCCCCAGAGCAGCGTAGAAGTAATCGTAGTAAAAAAACTTACACTGACTAAATATTTATTTACTAGTGGACGCCCGCGACTCCGTCCGCGTGGACTACAGAAAAATAAAACAAAATATCGAAATTATCCGGGATAAAAACATTTTCCCGGGATAAAAATAGCCTATATGTTAAGTGGGACCTGTCACTTGCTGCGTGCGTCTATGTGCATATAGAAAAACGCAGTTACTCAACTTTGACCCTAAATTTTGGAAACCACACACTGATATGCTTCCATGGAGAAAAATCGAAAGGAGATCGGTTCAGTCGACCAAAAATTTGTATGTTAAGTGGGACTGACAATATATTCCTGAAAACTTAAATCGCGTGAGATTAGCGTGCACAAACGCACAGACAAACAGACAAACCGACTACCAGACAAAAATCCAAAAATCATTGTCTTGGATACTATTGCGTTGATAAAGGTATTCTATAATATTTTTTCTTATACAGGATGTAACAGAAAGAGTATGTTAAGCGAAAAGCTATGTAAATAGCCCACTATATAGGTAGAGATTCCTATTTCCAAAATTTGAGACTCGTAATCACATTTTTGTTTTTCAAGATTGTATGGACATTCCTGAGTTGTTACGGAATTCTTCATACTATCTGGAAAAATAAAAATGTGAATTTGAGTCTGAAATTTTGGAAATAGGTTCTCTATAGTGGGCTATTTACATAGCTTTTCGCTTAACATACCCCTTTTGTTATACCCTGTATATCTTCCATGTACAGACAGCGATCCGTTACATTTTTATTATATGTATAGATATAGATTTAAAATGTATTAAAAGCTTTATAGTATACACCAAAGTGCTAATAATATCAAAAACTGACAGTAGTTTCAAATTGTTTCAGTCGGACTCAGGGGGCGCTCCTCCCGCGGCGGAAGACATGCAGCTCCGGCCCAGCCTGTGGTGGAGGCTGCTCATCGACCTGCCCATACTCCTGTTAGGTAAGCTCTTCAAGAATATTAAGTAACATTAATATTAATTATTAATTATAATTAATAGTAAGTAATATTAAGTAGGATTCCGACCTCGAAAAGCAAAAACGGAACCCTTATAGGATCACTTTGTTATTCGTCTGACTGTCTGTCAAGACCCTTTTTTCTCAGGAACGCCTGGTGGTATCAAGCTGAAATTTATATCAAATACTGAAGCTGTGAAAAAATCAAACTTCTTAGCCGACGCAATCAAAAGATACAGGCTCTTATGCAAATTGCAAGGGAATCAAATCCTACAGGGTACATTCCGTGAACTCAGAATCTTGAAATTTGGTACGAAGCAACGTCTTATAGCGCAGATAAAGGAAAAATTGCGAAATCCGTAAATTTTTAGTTACACCATATAATAAAGCAGGTTTGTACGGTACCCTCGCTGCGAGAGTCCAATTCGCACTTGGCCGGTTTTTTATTTCATTCCATACCTTACAAACGCGCACTAGCAGCTAAGCATCAGTGGCCATGCCGCGGTGTGTAGAAAATCAGTAATAGCATAACCGATAATTTTTCTATAATATAATATTTTTATTGCAAAAAAATAAAAGTACCTACATAAGGTGTTACAGAGTTTTATATAAATTAGGTGTGCTAACTTAGCATTGCTAAAGTCATCGCCTGAGAGAAAAACCCTGAGTTCCTTGGGTTAAGTGGACTCTTGCAAAATGCAGCAGTTGTATTTCAGAGAATAGATCCAGCCATGAAGGAATTAAATTCCTTTATGGATCCAGCAGCCTAACTTATCATCATACTTTTATAATCTAATTTATTTATTTCTAAACCACCATTTGTATAATATATTGTAATAAATCTATCATCCGAAACACAATATGAGACCTGAAGCAACAATTCTACTTTATTTACTGGCTTTAAGCTACAAAAACTTTATAAAAGTATGACCAGTATACATGAACAGATTCTACTGAGAAACAGAAATCTTTTACTTTTTTTGACGTTGTCACAATCACATAATCAAACTTAATGAAATGCATATTCCACTTCCATTTCTTAAGTTTTAAATACTCCAAACAGTTCCTAATGATAACTTTCCGGAGCAACAGCAGGTTGCTTACTTAATTTTCTTATCACTCATTAAAACTTTAGAAATGGACGTGGCATATGTGTACAATAAAGAATAAGAAAATTAAGTTAGCAACTGCTGTTGCTCCAGACTGTTATCATTATGAACCTAATCTTAGTCAAGTCTATCTCTCTCCGTCCTTATAATAATTGGCTGAGAGAGAAAAGGACAGGTAGCACAAAATTTACGTTTAGGTTTAAGTGTGACTGCCGGAATCGACCATATTATATACAGAAAAATAGATTACAATGATAAAATGTACAAAGGCGTACTTTTGTAGGCGTAGATTTCATTCAGCACACTACTAGGTATAGCGAAAATTCCGTACATAACCTTTCTGAATTATATGCTAGCCAGACTCTAGCAATGAAAACTATTAGGAAACCAATAATGATGATGATAATGTACGGATATGTTGTTTTAGCGTAAATCTCTCAATTGATTGGGCAAACTGTATACTGGCCTAAAAACACAGTTACTCCGGATATTAACCAATGCACTACAGGTTTTTATGTGCTTTACTGCGTTATGTGGCGGTTGAAATAGGTGAATAGATATTATATCGATTTTGTCTATTTCAATGCTTGTCCCTAAACATTAATTAAATAGAAAAACGGCAAAATGGTGACAGCCAGGCAAATATGAAAATTGAGATTAAAATGCTGAACAAGTGTCATTGTGTTGAATTATACGTCAGTGGTTTTACTTGCAGGAAATGCAAATTTGATTATCCGCAATGTTTGCTTTCCGCGCCATCCGATCTGCTAAACAGGCTTATCGGTTATTGTGTGATACATTGCTTTTTTTGGAACCACTTATTTCATCAGTGGCCGCGTGGTGCCGGCAGAGTAGAATTCATACCACCTCATGTCTGCCCGTGGGTATCGTACGAGGCGATTAAGGGTTTCTGGGAGGTGGGCAGCAGCGCCTCCCGTATTGACAACGTAGTCCAAAATACAAACTGCGATCACCAACCCGCCTGCCCAGCGTGGTGACTATTTGAAAATTCCCCCCATGACAGTCTTGTGATGTGCCCTGGGGAAGGCCTACGTCCAGCAGTGGACTGCAATAGGCTGATGATGATGATTTCATCAGTAGAGCATTGTTTAAAATTTTGTTTCAAAGCATTATCCTAATTAAATAAACTACACCATTTTTGTCCTGTAAAAATAAAAATTCAGTCTGAAAATTTCAGTGGTTCTTTTAGAGTCATGGTCTTAAGTCGCATATCAATATTTGCCTAGCTGTTAAGAACACCTTCTATATGTTTAAAAAGACAATTGATAAAAAAAAAATCATAGGTAAGTATACACCTGATGTAGATCTAAATTCAAGAGTTCTATTAAAAATAGA
Source organism: Carposina sasakii (assembly GCA_014607495.2). Taxonomy (NCBI): domain Eukaryota; kingdom Metazoa; phylum Arthropoda; class Insecta; order Lepidoptera; family Carposinidae; genus Carposina; species Carposina sasakii. The sequence continues at coordinate 2,350,299 of CP053162.1, forward strand.
CGGTAACCTAACATAGTAGTATATTGGACCTGCTTTCAGTGACCCCACTGGGACCACCCAGCAAGGTTGTGGTTTCTCGACTAGTACAAACAAACCGCCCGGCCTCATCAATTTATACCGCGCTACAAAGTTATATGTGCGGCTTGTATAGGATTCTTTTTCTTAAACACACTTGCTACGACTACCTTATTCTTGTATAATAATTATATCATTTGTTGTACTTAAAATAAAAGAAATGCAAACTAAGCCAGGAGAAAATTATTTTAGACTAGTGGACGCCCGCGACTCCGTCCGCGTGGACTACAGAAAAAACAAAATTTCGAAATTATACGCGATAAAAACATTTTCCCGGGATAAAAAGTAGCCTAAATGTTAAGTGGAACCTGTCACAACATATTCCTGAAAACTGCATCGAAATCTGTTCCGCCGTTTCTGAGATTAGCGTACACAAACATAGATCCGTTACAATTTTATTATATGTATACCTATAGATATAGATTAGTTACAGTTTTAATGTACCTACTTATGTGGCCCTATTTCTTTACTTTAGGTACACACAGTCATGTCCTTCACTAGAATACATCGGCTGCATCTCCTTCCGTGCATGTCGTAAGAGTCGACTATGGAACTCGGGCATTCTCTCAGGTCACTGGTCACTAAAATCTGACCCCGTTATCTTAAATGTAACTTAGGGATCTCCTTTTTTCTCCATTCCGGGAACACATGTACAGATTAATGGAACAGTTATTAATAAAGGAAAATTTTCAATGATTAGCTTAGCTCTACATTAAGATTTCTTCTTCAGTATTGCCACTGTTGGACGTAGGCCTTCCCCAGGGCACGCCACAAGGCTACTGCCACAGGGGCGTTTTGCCCATAGTCACCACGCTGGGCAGGCGGATTGGTGACCGCAGTGTGATGTTCGGACTATGTTGTCAGCACGGGAGGCGCTGCTGCCCACCTCCCGTTACATTAAGATTAGGTATATATAATCTATGATTCTATCAAACGATAAAAGAAATATTGGGAAGAACAAAAGATTTGAACTCGCTTATTGTTATAAATTAAGTCATGACAGGTATATCTGTACATAATTCATAAACTGATGTAAAATAAATTACCACTTAGGTACATTATTGATATGCAATCTACTGCCAAGTCTAGTGAACTTAAAAGCTAGTAGGTAATAGTAGTGTGGTAAATGGGATTAGGGTCCAAAGGTGAATATAATTTCCTGGGATAGTAAACCGTAGCCGTAATGGATGCAGACATGATCAAGTTTTATAACTAGCATTTTACATTAGAGCATATTAGCTATGTTTATTTAGGTTTTACTTTATTTTTCTATACGAAGGAAAACCATATATAATACAGATTTGGTGAAAAAAATTGAAAAGTCGAAAAATTATGGAACTTTCCTGCGAAAATTTTCAGTGATTTTCGCCTCAGAATCAAGCATATCAATATTTGCCTGGCTGTCACTTCCACCCTGTATATACTAACCAAAGAAACTGGAGCTCAGTCTGTTATTCTTTATTGAGAATTACGTTAAAATCGACATTTTATTTTTGATATGTGCGCACTTTAATAATTAATTTTAATAGCTCATATAAGTCACGAGGTCTGTGTGTTTCCCTAAGTATTTAGTATTAAGTATTCTTCACTATTCCAGTAGAAGCACCATTAGCAAAACTCAAGCTAAAAAAATACTATTAAAACCAAATTGATTATTATCTTATCTAAGATTATAATTTCTAGTAAATTCTACCTAAGTGGTACTCTTAGGTGGTGCTCATAACTTTGTAGCGTGTGCACGACACTGTCAAATCGGCCGATGTCAGCTGTATGTCAACAATGTCAAGTGTCATATGTCAGCGACCACCCACTTGGAAAGAATGCACCGAAACGATGTGTGGCGCGTTTGGATGTCCTGTGCATCAAGGAAGGACATCCAGGAGGTGGCTATAAGAATCATCTTTCTGACCTTATCTCATTAGTCATTATTTATGGTGTCGGCGTACCTAATGTGGTTTCTTTCAAAATTTATATTACCAAGGATTTGTGTAAATCGCAGGTCCATTACAATATACATATCTACTGCGCAGTGTAGGGTAAATAATTTAACAACAGAACAGCTAATGAATCCTACTAGGTCGGAGTTGGACACCATCATCTCTTCTTTGTTCTTTCACCATGGTGTGAGTACGTACTCATGGTATGAGTACGTTTTATATGCTGTATAGTGAATAGTTTTAATTATTATAACAAGTTTTATTAAGTACAAGTTACAATGTACGATAATATGTAGGTGCGTGCTCCAATAGTACACCATAGAGTACGAGTATGTACACATAAGTCAATTCAAATTCAAAATCATTTAGGTATTCGACATGAAAGCATTAACAACTTGTTCAAACAATTCTACTATGCATAAGTTGAGCGCGATTTACAACATAAATTCATAGGTACAGATATTAGCAACAACCTTACGACCGTGTCCTATTAATCAGTAGAAAAACAAGAAAAAAAATAGTTCTTCAGAACTCTCCTACCTATGAACTAGTTCCCAGATCTCTTGCTCTATAGTTCCTCAAAAATAACAAAATACTAGAAGGTCAAGACCGAACTTGGTAGATACATATAATAACGCCTTTATCGCCTGTAGACAGAGCACCACGGGCCGATAGAACCACATGGTGCCACTTCTGACCAATTTTGAGGGTATAGTTGAGATGTACAAGTTCGGTTAGTAGTGACAGATGATCAGCCCATCGGCTACAAAACACCAAGACCCTCTAGTCCCTCTACTGACTTGTACAGTATGCCCGGGAAGAGAAGCAGCTGTAGTATTATGCGTTTTTTTTTTCTAGAGCAGCAAAGAAGAAAACTGGACGTCGGAAAATAAAGGACCTCTGCCTTTGCCCTGTTTCACCATTCCTGTGTATTTCTATTATATGTTCCTCTGCATCTAGAGGACACAGGAACTTTAAGATCAGAATGTAGCCCACCTACTATCGTTTTAACTGTAACAGTTATAAGAACACTGAATGCACAGCATGTTTGTAATAATCCATTCGTTCAACCGATTAAAATTCTCAAATGAAACCCGCTAAACTAAACATTACATACATACGTACCTACATTTCTTAAATTCTTTATACGTTTCGGTCCATTGTAGATTTGATAGATGAATGAGGACATACGCTGGTATTGATAGTGTTAGCTTTACCCTTGAGTGCACTCGACTACATACGAGTAAGGTCTACGTTGGTAATTCAATAGTTGAGTTTGAATAAAGTTTAACAACTAATTTCTAAGGTTCGTAAATGATTGTTTAAAATACATTAAAATTCAACAACTTTATCGTTAAGATCACTTCACAAACAGATTATCTACCTATCGATATCATACAAATAAGTAGTTCAATTAAAAAAAAATGATTCACATCTATACATATAATAAAATTCTAAGTGATCGATGTTTGTGCACACTAATCTCAGAAACGGCTGGACCGATTTCGATGAAGTTTTGAGGAATATATTGTGACAGGTCCCACTTAACATATAGGCTTTTTATCCCGGGAAAATGTTTTTATCCCGGATAATTCGACATTTTGTTTTTTTCTGCAGTCCACGCGGACGGAGTCGCGGGCGTCCACTAGTATTTCAATATAATTATTCTTACATAGGTACAGTAATAATATTATTACTTAAATAGTATTAATTAAACCTATAACTAAAAGCTAAACTCTTAAGTAACTATGTATTGCTAAAAATATTTTAAGATCTAAGACGGGCTGCAAATACACGTTGACCAAAAAAGTCACCAGCCCTCTAGTCATGGGATGCTTAGACCAGCCTTTTCGCAATGCAATCTCCAATTTCGATTATGGTGATTGCACTAGCTTCCCTCCAGCTATAACTTCACGCATTACTTTGTGATCATTGCTGTGACATATTAGAAATTGGATCGTTACCAAGCATTTCCCAATATCCACATGCCATCTGTTAATCTGGCGAGCGATGTATCAATCTTTTCTAAACTGTCTAAACAAGTACGAGTATATGCAGTTAAAAGTGACCTTTGAAGTTTTGTTTTGAGGTGCTAGTAAAATCTGGGATATAGGTATTTTATACTTCTATGCTAATGTACAGGGTGTAACAGAAGGGGTGTGTTAAACAAATGTATGGTTACAGAGAAACAGGTAAGTACACAAAGTTGAAGACTATACAACTATGTATATTTTTCCTGATGGTGTGGATTATTTTCCAACAATACTGAAAAATAGATATTTGATTGTAGGTCCCAAAATTGTTGATTTTATTATTTTAAAAATCCGTCATGTGAATCGCCGTATACCTACATGAAATTCTTACGTCACAAATCGTTACTTCTATGCTGCTCTGGGAGTGAAAAAAAAAGTATAATACTACAGCTGCTTCTCTTCCCGGGCATACTGTACAAGTTAGTAGAGGGACAAGAGGGTCTTAGTGTTTTGTAGGCGATGAGCGACCACCTGTCACTACTAACTAACCGAACTTGTACATCTCAACTATACCCTCAATATTGGTCAGAAGTGGCACCATGTGATCCTATCGGCCCTTGGTGCTCTGCCTACCCCGTAAGGGATAAAGGCGTGATTATATGTATGTATGTACAAATCGTTAACTACATAATATATTTGTTATGCTAAACCCTGACTATTTACTTTATGAATCTGTAGTTCTGACTCTGACTACCCCATTTCGGGAGTACAACCGTGTCCATACAATGTAGGTATGTAATTTGTTAAGAAGAGCCAATCAAATAGTATTATCTACAACTTGCTTGATGACGTGTGTATGAGACACGTACGTAGGTACGCATCCGGAGTGCAGTGGGACCTCAGCTATTATAGCTCATTCCCCTTGTAAGGTCGAGGGACCGGTGTAGGGATACATTCATATTTTATACATACGAGTAATTGTACATGTAAGGAGGTAAAGGATAGCCTACAGTTACGTTTAGCATAGCTGGGACAGATGTGTGACCAGTGACAAGTTGCCAGCTATCTGAGAGAATGCACAAGTCCCTTAGTCGACTCTTACGACATGCGCGGAAGGAGGTGCAGCCGATGTATTCTGTAAATTTATGAGATACACTAGAAATACTAGTTTATATCGCTATTTAATCCAATTTTAGATTTCCATTTACTTCAAGTTTCTCCGCAGTAGTTTATAGTGCATAGTAACAAACATCGAAATCTCACTATATTCCGAAACTAGGTCGATTGAACCAATAACATCCTCGGGAAATGGCTCGAACACACGTAACTGGTTACATGCAAAATGGCGTGCAAGTTACTCGCAAAGACGAAGTAGATATTTAAGTAGGTATTTGTATAGAGGTACCTACGTGGGTATAATGCACTAGCATTATGTATGTATATAACCTACAATAAAAGTATTTTTTAAATAAAGGTGTAAGTAGTATTTTTACCATAATGCCATTTTAGTTGCTGGTGGATAATGAGGTTTTATATTCTTTAGAGCAGCCTTCCTGAACACGGTTTTTAATCTTTAAATATCTGAGCTTTGACCGATATTTATTTAGTATGCGCCGAGCTTTTCATGCCCATAGACGTGCTTATGTTTGAGTTTCAAAATAGTTAAATAAATAAAATATGCCTCCGTGTGTCATAACATAAGAGATGTAAAAATTACTTTAAAATGTGTAATAAGAGCTTAGGAATTACATTTCAGCGGTAATTATATTTTATTTATTATTTAAATCATAATTCGAGTCCGACATATGAGCTGTCAATATTACGGCCATCTTTCAGTTTTCATAATTTATGACAATGACGCGGCTACACTTTCTTGTGACAAGCGCGCATTATACTTCAGCGCTGTTGCTTATAAAGTATTGCTATGACTTTTGCGCTCATACTAACTATATTTTTCTTTATCACTCATTACTACATTGTAAAAGTTATCTAAAAAATATTGTAGCTATCGAAACGCATCGTGGTTTATCAATTTCTAACGCAATTTACTATGAACATAACCTGTCTACATTGCTGGCGGATAATTGCAGACCTTACCTAGCATCAGGTATTCTGTGATCTTGATTCAGCTTGTCACCAGATTCTAGTAGAAAATGAAATCTACATTTTTTTTAGCTTTTTTCAAGAGTCAGTAGTCACCAAATGCCATAGACAATACCTAAATATCCAACTCCCCGGAAATTTGAAAGATAGGTCGTAAATAGGTACACACACTTATTATGTTTTTCTAAAAAAATATATTATCATTATGTAATGTATGATGTACTCATATTTGTTAATAATTATTTAATGAAGAAAACATGCTATTATTTTCGCTTCAAAAGTAAGTATCTACAAGTACTTGTGCATCTTCACATGCGTCGTGTAACCAAACCATTATAGTCACAGAGCTATTGTACCTATAATCGGAACATATTGGAACGCATGCTCCTAAGAACGCTGTAATGGGATCCTTTTTAAAGCTATACTGAAAACGTTGGCTACAGTAACTCGATAGGCGAAACAATGGGCATGTTACTTACATGAAATTATATCATAATACTTAAAGGGAAAGCTATACGATAACGTTTTGTAGAAGGAAAGGGCTTGAGCTATTTCTCAAAATTGTAAACGGACCCAACGCGTAATAATATCTTGTTATATTACTGTGCCAGTTTTGTTTTATATGACTAGGACTTGAAATGCAATCAAATCAGTTAACTACCTACCAAACTATACATACTATCATCATCTTCCTGCTCTTACCCCATTTACCTTAAGAATGATAATTATATAATTTTAAATGTGTATAGTTACATGATGTAAATGTATAAATTCTGTGGTAGCCCGTGACTTGAAGTATGAGTCAACGACTAATTATATGGGGGTAAATCTAGATAACCTCAACAAGCAGTCGTCCAGTTAGCGTGTATGCTAATTCTTATCGAACCAATTACGCCTGTAACATGAGGTAACGACACCATTAGCTGTATGTTACAGTCGATAACAAGGCTGAACAATTGAATACAACATCGATTATTTGGACAAAGCAGAGAACGGTATTCTGCGTTAGTGTTTTAGATGATCAAAATTGCTTTCTAGACAAGCAAAGTAGACGCACGCTCGCTTCGCTCGCGCAACTTGTTCTAACGCACGCGGGCAAAGTTTCACAATCTATTTCTATTCTTTTCTTTCGGAATTCATGCCGTATCTCAATCAATAAAATACGGTATTTTAAATTAGTCTAAATTTTACAGGTAAACCATATATTTTGTTTATCAAATATAACATTAAACGTACTTATAATATAAATAGCACTTATTTATATAATAAATAACATTCCGATTCACCTACTTTAGAAGTTCTATTAGCCCACAGGCATAACAATACACCAACAGAAACCATACAACGTGTTGTACAGTTGATTAAAATATGTCGAAGCCCCGAGGTATATTTGTAACCCGTGGGTTCCGTCCACAAATATGGAAACAACACTGCAAGGTTTCCCGAGGCTATAGTTTTAAGGATCGATACAGACGAGCCATTTAAATAACTTGCTAACTACGGGTCTATCTGGAAAGCGGTAGCAATGCTTTAACGATGTAGGTATATTATCATCGCGTTTCTATAGATTTTTTAGATAGCTAAACAGAAACATTGCAGAAGATTAAAATAATACTGCTTTGGAATAATTATGGTAAAGAAATACCGTAACGACATATTTTACTATTACCATTTACCTAAAACTACTTACTTATTACTACCTTATATACTACTAACTTAGTAATATGGCGAGTAATGGGAATCGGTTAAGCTATGGTAGGGTAAACCAAATACAATGTTATTATGACTTAAAATTATATTATATAAAAACAAGCTTTCTTGAAAGAGATAAAAAGTCCGGAAAACGGATGATTTTATGCAAGTATGTTTATTTTACATGCTGTAAAATCTGTTTCTCGTGTGCAATAAACCTTATTAACCACGTTTTCTTACGTAACTACGTTTATTTAAGTGCCAATTTTATAACCTAATATGTCTAAAATCTAGCCAGGTTCATTCTTACGCAAATTGTGTTGTGCAAGAAGATATTAAGTATATCTACCTACACAACCTATTGTAAACCTATACTTACTTAAACCTATATTTGGCGGCAACGTTACAAAGGTCCTGGGATTCAAATCCTATCTACCACGTCTTTTGCATTGGTATTTTGAATATTGTATACGCGTGAACCTTTCGCTGATTTCTAATACACAATTGCCAAGTTTCATCAAAATCCATCCGGTAGTTGTCAAACATTGTCAAAAACATTTATGATATAATATTACATATCTCATATTAGTAGAATAGGATTTATGTTTGTATTTATTTATGTACCTTTTTTTTATTTTTTTTCATTTTTTTTTTCATAAGATAACCTATGCTAAATATAATGTTTCTCTGTCTCTTAAACTAGGAAAAGTCCTGTATTATAAGAGACAGTAACTTCCATTTCCAATGACAGTTATGAAGGTTATACAGAGAGTTAAATTTAACCTACTCGTATGTCTCGGATCTCAACAAATAACTTCATATAAAAAAAAATATTTAAAAAACTCTTGCGTCAAAATCAAACCTTATCATGAGCTGTGACGTCAGTGTCTACAACAACTTTCTCATGATTCCAGAGGGTATACTAAATACGGGAATTAGAAGTTTAATTATCATGAAATATTGTAAGGTCTGTTTGATTTCCGGCGTTACGAATCTACATCTTTTATTAAATTAGCATAATTACCTGCATTACCTAACATGTGCAACACAGTCACGGATCACGTGGAGTTTGAAAATATAAAATCAGAAGTTGTAAAATTATGTAACAATCCTATATACCTTAAGTTACTATTACTACTTTTATTTTTATACTTAAAGTCGTATTTATATAATTCTGTACATAACTTACGAAATACAGTATTATTATATCTGTGGAAATACATACTTTTTCAAATTTCTATGTACATATGTATGTATGATGAATATCGATGTTTGTTTCCGAGTCATGGATGTTTATATTCTTATCTATGTACTAGCAGCCGCCCACGACTTCGTCCGCGTGAGGGGGCGTTGTACCCGTGCGAAGCCGGGCAGGTTGTTGTATAGACTGTAGCCTTCCTTGGTAAATGGGCTATCTAACACTGAAAGAATTTTTCAAATCAGACCAGTAGTTCCTGAGATTAGCGCGTTCAAACAAACAAACAAACAAACTCTTCAGCTTTATAATATTATAATAATAATAAAATATATTAGTATAGATTTATATACCGTTGCTTAGTACCCACGACACAAGACTTTAGGGATCTTAGTGTGGGACTAGGTCAATGTGTTGTGAAGTGTGTGAATATTTATTTATTTATATGTGGCCGCGTGGTGCCGGCAGAGTAGAATTCATACCACCCCATGTTTGCCCGTGGGTATCGTACGAGGCGATTAAGGGTTTCCGTGAGGTGGCAGCAGCGCCTCCCGTGTTGACAACATAGTCCAAAATACATACTACGGTCACCAACCCGCCTGCCCAGCGTGATGACTATGGGCAAATACACCCCATGGCAGTCTTGTGGTGTGCCCTGGGGAAGGCCTACGTCCAGCAGTGGACTGCAATAGGCTAATGCTGATGATGATGACTACTTTAGGTTACCTATATAAAATAATTGACCCCATAGCTCAGTTGGTTAGAGCGAAAGCACGGTTTGCGAGTGGTCGTGAGTTCAAATCTCACTCGGGTGAAGAATTTTTTCATTTTCTTATTAATATTTTATAAAATTGTTTTATTTTTATTATTAACTTTTGAACCTCTTACTACAGTAATAATAACATATAGTGTACGTTTGCTTAGGACAGTAGTCAGACCCAAACTTTATTATAGTAGATACCTTCCACTGAATTTGAATTTTCGTCATTATCTGTTAATTATAATCTACATACAGAGTGTATTTTGGTCGTCAACGTTCCCAAAAACTGCGGAATCTCCTCATCATCACGATCATTTTTCTCCATGGAAGCATACCTGGGAATTGTCTGGTTCCCAAGATATTAGGGTCCAAATTTGAGTAATTAGACTGCGTTTTTCTGCATAAATGCACATAGCCGCGTAGCAAGATTTTTTCACGATAAATAATTAATATCTTTCTAATAAAAAACAATATAAATTTCGCCCAATCAAATAATTGAGAAAAAAATTACCATTTTACCAGTTTTTTTTGCATAAACTTATTTTATTTGATGTGGGTATAGAGTACGTAAGTACCCTTCGTTAAGGGTGACAACGAAAAAACATCCTGTATAATAAAAATGTAACGGATCGCTGTCTGTACATGGAAGATATATGAGAAAAAACATAATAGAAGACCTTTATCAACGTAATAATAAAATAAAATAGTACACAAAAGAATGATTTTTGGATTTTTTGTCTGTTTGTCGGTTTGTCTGTTTGTCTGTGCGTTTGTGCATGCTAATCCCAGAAACGGCTGAACCGATTTCAATGCAGTTTTCAGGAATATATTGTGATAGGTCCCACTTAACATACAGGGTGTTTGTGACAGCCAGGCAAATATTGATATGGTGGCTTCAGATCATGATTCTGAGATGAAAAGCAATGAAGATTTTCGCAGGATAATTATAAAATTTTCCGACTTTTTTTTCATTATTTCAGGAAAAAATAGTGTAGTACTAATAATAGTAATAGGCCTTAAATAAAGACTTAAAAACAAAATTTTAACCAATGGATGATTTTAAAAAAAGTTGCTCTTAAAAAAGTTTAATTAACTGATCTACCCCAAAGGAGAGTCACAAGTGATCTAAAAAACAGCAATGTATCACACTATAACCAATAAGCCCGTTTAACTAGCCACAGCCACCTGTATATTTTTATCCCGAATAATTTCGACATTTTGTTTTTTATAGAGTCCACGCGGACGGAGCCGCTAGTAAATAAATAAATAGAGGATGTCTAGTACAAGTTCCAACCGTAGTGGGCCACTATAGCAGGGAACAAAACAAACTTGAGATCGATTCGGAGAGGCCTATCAAAGAGTATTAAGTATATGAGACCTATGTCTAGCAAGTGGCCCAGGCTAGTTAAAAACTGTTGTCTACAAAAAAGAACTTTCCATCGATGCGAATATCTAAACATTCTTAATAGCTGCAAAATATTGCATTGCTAGGAAGTAATTTAACTAAGTTATCTACGTGAAAAGAAACGGTATTTGTATAGATGCCGACTGTTTGAAGATCTATCACCTTAACATGTTCGCCGCTAACTGCATACTGTTCTACATAATTAGCGAATACTGCGGCTCGTTACATACTTACAGAGTCACTGTACACTCATGTGCATTAACTACATGGTAAAATAAACTAGGTAGTTTATGTCTTTTAAGGTTGTCGACGACGACGACGCGACGTTTCGGACATTCGGATACGAAAATAATTATTGAATTTCTATGATGTGAAAATTGTGACAATATGGAATATGCGTCTGACACGAAAACAGTTTTTTTAAATATATTTTATTCGAAAGATATTACAAATACAAACCGAATAGTGCAAAAATAACATAAATCGGTTAGTAAACTTTGATATGCCATTCCAAGGGCAAACTTTTTTACGTAAAATCTAAAAGTGAAAAATTCATGCATATACCCTATTATGTATCATTATTTTCAGGTGGTATAAATGGTTTGTTAAGTTCTATAATTTCGTTATACTTACAAATTAGTTGACAACTGAATTTATAGTAAACCTACACTTATTATAATATTGCGAAAGTTTGCAAAAAATCATGTAAAAATTTTTTTTGTCCCCAAAATAATTTTCGGCCGAAACATATCGTGTCAATATGTATTCAATAAAATTCAGCTAGTAAACTACATGTATTTTTATACAACGTTAAATAATGTTGTGCCCTAGTTTGTAGATGCCCTAAAACGATATTTGAAGGTATTTGTTAGGATGTCTGTGGCATCATGACTAATCTAGTCAAATAAGATTCGTTGTTTTGATTATCGGATGATGTGAATAGGATCACTGTCTTATGTAGGCACACCTTATAAGGCGGCCTTGTGTGCAGGGCCGGCCCGCCCATACGGCAAACGGAGCAGTCGCTCCAGGCGCCAAATCCTAGAGGGCGCCTAAATGGTAAAGATATAGGTATATATTATTAGGAGCAAATAGGAGAGGCGCCACAATTGGATCTCGCTCCATTCTAAACTTTACTTCGGGCCGGCGGCGCTGCTTGTGTGTAATATACTTATTTATTATTAGTGATCGCCTACTTCTCTGTCCATGTTTACTAAAAAAAAATCGTCATCCGAGTAATTGACCCGGTAGATCAGTGATTAGAGCGGCTGGCACGGTTTGCTGTGGTCGTGGGTTCGATTCCCACTCGGGTGAAGAATTTTTTCCATTTTATTTATTAATAATTTTATAATATATAACATGTTGACTAAGATAAATTTATAAAAACACTTCTCCATTAATATAATCCGTTAGGATATGGTTGATCGTTTCATCTTTAAACATTGTGCTGAGAGATTCAGCTTTGTTTGCCGAGATTTGGCTAGTTTATAGCTATCGGGATGAAAAATAACATTGCCAATATGTAATTTAGACAAGAGATGGTAAAATTCGTCACCCGAGTAATTGACCCGGTAGCTCAGTGGTTAGAGCGGCTGGTACGGTTTGCAGTGGTCGTGGGTTCGATTCCCACTCGGGTGAAGAATTTTTTCCATTTTCTTTATTAATAATTTTATACAAAACAATCATCTTTATTACCTTTCTCCATACTTATTTATTGTAATTTTCTCTTTATCATGAGCATATCACAATATTACTAACTATCTAACTTAACTAAGTACCTGAACTGCATATCTCCGGTACATTATTACTGCTTCCTGCTTCGGTTCAAGAAAGAAAGTCTCAGTGGACTACAGAATGTAACCTAGGTATATATACCAAATTTTATTGAAATCGCTTTAGTCGTTTTTACGAGAAAGAGTAACAAACATCTATCCATCCATACTTACAAACTTATAAGGTAATTTCAAAATGAGATCTCGAGATATTTTTTGCATATTTCAGATTAAATGTTCCATTTATATTATACAAATTTTTAATTTAAAATAAAAAAATCCGAGATTCTTTATGATCTCTGTATTGAAATTAGCCATTAGTTGGGATTAAATATATCCTCTCAATCAGTTGTTTATCTCTTTAAGAGTAACTTACATCGCCAATGAACAAACTTCATCATGCTATAAATCATTTTCTATCCATCTACAAATATCTAGGTATTACGCACCTACCTAGGTATATTTTGGCATCCATAACGCAAACACGTATAATCTAGGTCTAGATTGCACAATTGCTACCTAGGCTAGAATATCGCTGATTTGGTACTCATATGCCCTAGTTAGGTTTGTGAATCAATACTAACAGTGTGTATTACAATATGCCTGTGGTTTTCCACTCTACTTTAGGGTTATACATATAGCAACAGTAGTTCAAGATATAATGGTTATCACAAAATATTAAAAACAGCCGTAGATAGATAGCAATTAAATTCTTTATTGTACTCATTGTGTATTCGACAAAGCTAGTGAAATCTGAGGGGTAAGCACAAACCTAAGGGTAAGCACGAACCTCTCGATAGTCCGTAACGCTAGCGTCAAACTGTCAAATCACATATATTTTGCTAGCGAGTCGCTAGCGTTACGCCGCGTAAGAAGGTTCGTGCTTACCCCACATGTCGATAGTCCGTAACGCTATCGTCCAACTGTCAAATCACATAGATTTTGCTAGCGAGTCGCTAGCGTTACGCCGCGTAAAAAGGTTCGTGCTTACCCCACTGAAATCTTACATGTAGGTACCATAAATTATGTTATTCGGTCGATTTCAAAAAGAAAGCTTTGATTTATTTAATGTTAGATCTTAATGTAATATAATTTGCATTAAGGTTTTAAGTTGCATATCTTCGATAAGTTACCTTCGATAAAAAAGGTACCTACATAAGTAGGTAAGCGCCATTTTAACTTTCTTTGTAGATAGGTGAGAAGATTACTTTCTTCTGAAAGGTTTAGTTTTTAATATGCTCAAGACTTTCAATAGTGGAAGAAGAGAAAGACCTTTTCCCATCACTTCCATTTACGTGAATAAAAATTAATACGTAGTAAAAATAAATAAATATAATGTCTTCGACCGAATTCCGGTCAAGACAGCCAATCTCGGTCTTAAATATTAAAAATAAGAATATACAATGCTTACACTAGTTCTCTTTTCTTTCAGTTGCAGCAATATGCATCTGTCTGGAGCTGGGTGCACTGCCGAGCCGTCGCAGCGGCTTCATCTGCCGGGACCCCAGCCTCTCCTACTCGTATCGAGGGGACTCTTTCTCCATTGGCATTGTCGCCGCCATGACTGTTGTTGTGCCTTTTTTTGTTGTAAGTATCGCTGAAGATGACTGAAGATGTTGTGATAGACGTGGCTGTAGAATTTATCGCGATCCTGCAGTTCTGGTAATACAGCCATGCCTGTCTATACAGGGTGTTTTCTTTGTTGCCACCCTTAACGAAGGGTACGTACTCTATACATCAAATAAAGTAAGTATATGCCAATAAAAATGCAGGGAAACAATGTATATATTTTTTAATATATAGGTAAATTTAATTACTTGATCGGGCGAAATTTTTTGTGTCAAGTGCTTATGCTAGATATTAGTTATTTCTTGTGAAAAAATCTTGCTACGCGCGTCTATGTGCATTTATGCAGAAATACGCAGTCTATTTACTCAACTTTGGACTATAATATCTTGGGAACCGGTATATCCCAGGTATGCTTCTGTGGATAACAATGATCGTGATGATGAGAAGATTCCGTAGTTTTCGGGAACGTTGAAAAAACTCTGTATGTGTAATTTGTTGGAATAAATAAATATGCTCTTTCAGATGTGGGCAGTAGAGACAATTCTCCATCGAGATGACGAGTACACCCTGAAGAAGAGCAAACTGTGCGTCAGTGCCAAGTCGGCAGGGATCCTCTACAGAGACTATATCTACGGTGCGATAGTCAACCTTACCATTTTGGAGGTTGTCAAGTGTGTTGTCGGGTCTCCCAGACCAACTTTCTTCAGCTTGTGCGCGCCTGATAAAGGGTATACTTGTAATGGGTAAGTTTTTTTGTTCTAAATAATTCAATTTATTAAGTACTAGCGTGGTGAATATGGGTAAAAACTCTCCTATGGCAGAAGCCTTGTTGTGTGCCCTGGGCTAGGCCTACGTCCAACAGTAGACTGATGTTGATGAGTACTAGCTATGGCTTCGACCGCGTGGACTACAGAATTTAGCCTGTGTCCTTCTCCATACTCCCAACTATATCTATGCAAAATTTCATGAAGCTTCGTTGAGTAAATAAAACTTGACGACGTTGAGAAACATAAGAAAGGATTTCCCGAAATTTCAACGGGTTCGGGCAAAAATACCTAGAAAATAGATCATCAGGATGGTTAGCCAATGTAACATGGACATCGATGCTCTTTTATCTGGACTATGTGCTTCAATAGCGGTTAGATTGCAGAATAAAGCTGGATCCTCAGATATTTTAGAAGGAGCCCAAATTTGAACAATCACCTTGGGGGATAATGGGCGTAACTATATGTATGTATGTATGTTGTACCGTTTCTAGGTCAGAGTACGTGGAGAGCTACACGTGCACGTCCAGCTACTCCAGCTACCTCCAGATCGACGCCAGCCGGAGCTTCCCGTCGGCGCACACGTCGCTGGCTATTCACTGCGGGCTCTTTGTGGCCGTAAGTGTGCATTTATGAGCAATAAGATGTATGAGTATACATAAATATATATTGCCTTGCTATAATCACACTTCTGATTAGTTCTGATGTTAACGTGAAGCTGTCATCCCACTTCTGATGTTCACGTGAAAACTAGACCCTTTAACATTTGAAAATCTTATTGTCTTTGTTAAGAAGTCTCCAGACATAGCGGGAAATAAAAATACTGTATTAATAGGTAAATAAATAATAACTAATTAATAATCGGATAGTAAGTAATGCAAAGAAAATACAAAAATCAATAATTTCACCAACGAACGTCAGTCACTTTTTAAATTGTCAAAAAAGGTTGCGACGAGTTCCGCGCGAAGAGGTTTTACTCTTCAACAGTCTATTGAATTGTATTGTAACTACTTACATACTTTATTGTTTCTAACTATCGTATTTCCACCAGTGGTACCTTCAACGGCGAGCGTTTAGCTGGCGTAACCGCTCGGTGCTGCTGGTTCCGCTGGTGCAGCTGCTGTTTCTGGTGTACGCGGCTGTGTGCGCGCTCACCCGCGTCAGCGACCGGCGACACCACTGGTGGGACGTGCTGGCTGGCGCTTGCATGGGCGTGCTCAGCGTTGTTTACACGGTAAGAGGCTTTGGTAACCAGTGGGACAAGCACAAACTTCTCGATTACCTAATATGCAATAGCAAAGCCGAAGCAGCGCTATAGCAAAATTTTAAAGTGTGTGCGTGCGCGCAACGAGCGCTTGGCGTCCTCCCGCGCCCCGCACCTCGCCCCGCGCTCACACAGATTCTCAATTAGTCGCTATCGCATTGCTTCAGCTCTGCTACTTAAAGTTACGTAATGAGGCCGTAACGCTATCGTCAAACTGTCAAATCTCATAGATTTTGCTTGCTAGTCGATAGCGTTACTCTGCGTAAAAAGGTTCATACTTACACTACAGCTCTAACACTCTAACGGAAGGAATATATTTTAGTACACATACATTATGTTTTTTTGTTAGTTTAAATACTTTATAGTCGCTTGTTAGATCCCCCGAGATTTTCTAGGCTTTATTTGCATTATATGCTTGCTTCTGTTTATCTTGGCTTAAAGTGGCTTGAAAGAGTGGTGGACCAATGGTGGTAAGTAACGGAAGGGATTCTATACGAGTATGCTCACTATTATTGACTGGTTCGCTACCAACTACACCAATCGGTCGTACAAGATTTTCAGATTGAAAATATTTTTATATTGCTCAGCTTCATAAAATCTTGAGAAATATGCAGAGCTATCGATTAACATAGATATATCCCTTTCTGTTACACCTAGTTATGTATATTTTAATTATTGGTAAGTTAAGTACGGACGCGGACTACGACCGAGCATAACATGTCAACTACATTGTAAAAAAGGTATCACTTCTGGTTAAGGTTAAAATTAGATGCAACTAGTAGGTACATTAGGACATTAGGCTTGTAAACAAGTTAAGTCGAACAGCGAAAGAGATAACTCGAGTTCTATACTAGAGTTTGTCGTCGTCGAGATTTTTGATACATTGTAGAGTACTTCTCCACAAAAGAGACAAAGAGGAGGGTGCCCCCAACTGCATTTATTCATAGAGAAAAGTGACGGACGGCAAATGTCTGACAGTGCTTGGTTCATATTTCGCTTAGTATGCTACATTGACGAACGTAGTGCAACATTTATGTCTTCTCGCTTATAGTTTCTTCCGCGATTTGGTCCTTTACTTCTGAACAGTGAGTTCTAAGCCTCTAGGTTCTCAAACCTATTTACAGTAGTCGATGTAAGACTAGGCTAAGACTGTTATGCTACGTTGCTGCAGATGTGTGTGATATCCACCAGTTATGTTCATTGGTTCATAATGACAAGGAATTTCATTGGTGGATGTCAAATTATGCATCCAAAGCAAAATAGCGTGGTACAAATCTGATAGAATAACAGAATAAAATTTGCTTATCATTTGTTGCAGGTCCTTGTACTCTGCAAGAACTTCTCGCAACCAGCTGTGGTGAGCACGAGTGACATATCAAGCAGTGACGGCAACAACCACCAATCAGTCAGGAGGCTGCTCTCATCAGAACCTCACGTGGTAGTGCCCTAGCCTGAGGCTGTGTAAGCCAGATTCCTGCGCTTACTATGACGTTAAAAAGTATAGACTCTATAGTCGTGATGACTGCGCCAGACGCCAGTTAAAAAATAAAAATGTCAGTTCAACCATAGATTATATGAATCTATAGCGATAGATTAGGTAACTGCGTTATTTTGCTGTGAATACAAAACGCTAAAACGCAAATTACTTAGATTTTACTTGCGAAAGTAGAGTAATTATTTATTGATTCATTGTAGCGCATAAGAAAACTGTTTAATTGTAAACGTTATTGGGATTTTCATGTGTGGAAGGTTTAAGTATTGCCTAGTCTATGATTTATATTCGTAGCGCCGCTTAGCCCAGATTCCTTGTGCTCAAAGTTCTCCATACTTGTTTGAATACAGAATAAGTACTGAGCGAATATAGTAAATAACTCAAGCTTTGCTTATTTAGGTATAATAGACCATTTTACATTCAGAGATAGTGATATTCCGATTGATATATGAGACATTTACTTCTCGAGTGGTAGATAATAAATATTTTGTGATATAAATAAATCCAATAGTGAAATAGATAAATCAATACATTTTGTATTTTGATGTACTATAACTGAGTAGATAAGATACCTACTATGCTAGACAATGCAATGCTGTTTGACACACACTGATTTTGTTTTCACTGTAAGTGGACTATGTATGTATTTATGTATGTAATTGACCTAGCGGTATCGGTGACTACCTACCTTCCTAATGAAAATTTTAGTTATAAAAATGCGATTTCGTGAATGTTATATGGCTTTACATATGTATTCTGTCTTCGTCGTTGTTAACTATTTAAAGCATAAAATCCGAATGTGGTGTAGCTAATTTGGAATTAGTTAAGGTAGGTAAGGTTTAACCATAGATATCACAGCTAAATAAATAGATTCGTTGTAAATATTATATTAAATACATATTATAACCGTACAAAATCTTCGATCAAATAACGACTAGATCAGGGGTTCCCAAACTTTCATTTTTCATAGACCCCTTTCAAATGTTAACTGGTTCTGATCGACCCCCTACATGCTTACACCACATACAAATTAATTGTGAAATCCCTTTTTTCACGCCAACGTAGACCCCTATCGAGTCTTTTGTGGACCCCTGGGGGTCCACCTGGACCACTTTGGGAACCACTGGACTAGATAAAGGGATTTTAGGTTCCATATTAGGAAAAATTTCACAAAAAAGTAGCTGCTTACTATATAAGGTACGGACCTGGATCACGAAGGATTTCGTGCAATGCCCTCTCACTATTTATCTCTCTCTCTCTCTAACTCGCGTCCAGTTTATATTGCCATCACGCTCGTAGCTAACAAGCGCGACAGAGACAACGAAACATAATGTATGCCAATGACAGAAATGAACAGTGAGGGATCATTTTAAGATTGTCTAATCTACTGCGTACATAAATTATATCGAGCGATAAGGACGGATTGTTCTCGTAATAAATTAACAAATTAAGCCTCTAACGAGGTACGGTATGAGATTTATTTCGCGCCATTTCTATTAAGCTTTTAATTTAATCTAGTTGCTATTTGACCGAAATAGGAAATTCTGTAAAAACATTTACCTACGTATATTTTTCTGATACAAATTCTTCAAATAATTAAAATTTATTCCTACGACACATCAACTGAAATTTTCTTCAGTTACTACAAAATAAATACGTAAATAAATATTATGACTTATTACAATTTAATGTATTTTCCAGTGACGTTGCTAAAAATCTGTTATATAGGTACAAAATGAACAACAAAATTTGAGACTAGCAATCTTTTTTTTGTTTATCTTTCAAGATTGTATGGACTTTCCCGAGTTGTTTTAAGAATTCTCCATACTATCTGGAAAATAAACATGTGATTTCGAGTCTAAAATTTTGAGGATTTTTCTTCTATTATTTACTTCCATAGCCTACTGTCACACCCTCCCCCTGATTACGTAAAAGCAATAGCAAAGCCGATGCCGCGCGTTCGCGATACGAGCGCTCGGCGTCCTCCGCGCCCCGCACCTCGTCTCGCGCACACGCTCTTAATTTATCACGAACGCGCGGCTTCGGTTTTGCTATTGCTTTTACGTAATTAGAGGGCCTATAGATGGGGATCTGGGAGAGGAGGGAGGAGGGATTCATGATCATAATGCAGAATTAGGTAATGTAATAAATATACATAGATAACTATGTTGAGAAATTGTGACAGGGGTGTGATTAAATAGTCACATATATAGGTACACATTATAAAGACATTCTTACTAGAAATTATTTATATAAAGACCTTATATTCTTCTCTTGATATACTAAAATTATTTGTTGCACAAATTCCTTGTGACGTTAACATTAAACCTACTTAATTTATTTGTATTTTTATATGACCATAGACTAGGGGGAGTAATGTTTTGGTTATAACACCTAGTATTAACTAAATTAATATTTATCTATAGATTAAATATATATGTACATGGCAAAGTATTAGTAACCCTACTGGCAACACCGATTTAAGTGTATAGTGCGACTGATAAATCTAAATAATTTATTATTTTCTGAGTGTTGCCCGTATCCGATTTTGAGTATTAAAAAACATGTAAACGCATGTAATGAAATTCCGCAGAAAGAAATATGTTAAGAGCTACATACTGCTTCTCCTCTATTTTATGCTTTCATCTATCTCTAAAACCAAAAACCTTAGCGATCTCCCTTGTCTATGCGACACTGTCAACAGTATTCTCTGTACGGTACCTGTTCTAGTCTTAAGTTGTAGTTTTAAGTATAACTAAGTTAATAAAAGGTATTCCCACCAATTAAGAGTATAGTATTTTACTAATGACGTCATTTTGGAAAGAAAACCTGGTGAGAACTGGTTAGGCCTGATCTGCTGCGAGTGTTTGATTGCTTTGGCTCTGGTTTTGACAGATAACCAATCGCTATCTTGGGTTTTATTCGATTTTTGAAAAAACATTAACATCAGAGCTATCTGAAATCCTACTAATATTATAAACGCGAAAGTTTGTGAGTATGGATGGATGGATGGATGTTTGTTACTCTTATACGTAAAAACGGCTGGAGCGATTTTAGTAAAATTTCAGCTGACACGCTGGATTAACACATTCGCTGACACTTTTTATCCCGGATAATTTCGACATTTTGTTTTTTCAGTGGTCCACGCGGACGAAGTCGCGGGCGTCCACTAGTTATCCATCAAATTGGAAATATGTACCTATAAGGTTTAGTGATTTTGACAAGAGCTACTAACGTCTTTAATAATATCGGCGTTGCCTGTTTTCTTTCCAAACCGAGACCGCTTAGCAATCTTACTTTCAAATACAAATTCATTAGAATTACTTAACATTCCTTGCTGATATAAACCGCATATTTTTTTGTAAATATTTTAGTGAAATTAATTAGATGTTTGTTTACTAGAACCCAGTTGTTTTATTTTCTAGTTGACCACTTCTGTCGGTCGTTAACCACAAACATGTAGACAAACGTGGAGGACACATTGATTTACTAGAGCGATTTCTAGTAATCTTAATATATAGGTATGATTCTTAGGTTCTTTAATTCCAATTTTTTTTAATGGAAACAATTTGAAGATTGAATTTGAGATAACAAAAAACTTTTAAGGTTAGTTTTATTTGAAGCCACCTCTCACTAATATAGGCCATATTGTGTCATATATCTACATTATAGGCCAAAAGGGGGCTTGCGGAGAAACAGGAGGAAGACTGTTACAAAGACACGTCACAACTTCAGCCCCGTCGTTTGATCATTAGTCACACTTACTAAAACAAAAAACTTCACACAAGTATAATGATAGTATTTTAAATATTATGATGTAAAATTGGATGGTGCCAACTCGCGTGCACCCGCGAGTTCCACGCATGCGAGTTGACGAATAAGTCGGTCAATGTGTTGTGAAGTGTTTGAATTTTATTTTGGTTTCTGCCATACCCAACTTTCGCTACTATATATAAAGGAAAAATAGGGACCTACGTTAATATTAGAGAATCTCTACCTACAGTAATAAATAATCTACAGGACTACCTATATATAATACAGGATCATAAGAATTGGAAGGCATAAGAATTCAGGCAAATTACGCAGAACTAAGTTATAACATAAGTCCTCAATTTCCATACCAAATCCGGGTGCACAATGATGATATATAAAATTAATAGTTATGCTCCTCTATGATATATTATATAGACGGGAATGGTCGTTGCCATGCAACGCAACTAATGTCTACAATCCTCCTAATTAGTGATGTACCGGAGATCTGTATCCGTATCCGCGGATATCCGTGGCAAAAGAAATATCCGTATCCGTGTCCGTATCCGTTACTTTTTTGGCGGATCTTTTATGGATCTACTTACCTTATTAATATTAAAATTATAGATTAATTTCTTTTGATACGAGATTAGATAGCAACAAAAAACTATTCAATTCAATATACATAATTATAAAATTTTATTTCTTAAAATCATATATACTAATAAGATCAATCACACTTATATTATAAAGGCCGATTGGTCTAGTAGGTAGTGACCCTGCCTGCGACGCCATAGGTCTTGGGTTCGAATCCCGGTAGGTGCAAACATTAATATGATGAATATCGATGTTTGTTTCGAGTCATGGATGTATACTTATCTATGTTTTTATATACCGTTGCTTAGTACCCACGACACAAGACCTTAGGGATCTTAATGTGGGACTAGGTTAATGTGTTGTGTAGTGTGTGAATATTTATTTATTATTTATTATTATTATTTTATTATTTAAAGGCGAAAGTTTGTGAGTGTGGTTGTTTGTTACTTCTTCACGTCTAAACGGGGGATTTCAATACAATTTGGTATGAAGTTAGCTGACACCCTGGATTAACACATAGGCTACTTTTTATCGTGGACAATTTCGACATTTTGTTTTTTCTGCAGTCCAACAGACGGAGTCGCGGGCAACAGCTAGTATTATAAAAAATTATAAGATCACCTTTTATTAAGAAAACAAAGCTTAGATCATCGTAATATTTGAAATCCGAATTAAATTATTTTTTAATGAAGTATCTGTCGCGCTCACCGACACCGACTGCATAAAAAAATCAAAATCCGTATCCGTATCTGCGGATATTGACACCAAAAATCCGTATTCAGATCCGTATCCGCGGATATACATTTTTGACGATCCGGCACACCACTACTCCTAATTTAAATTTAGTCTCTAGGTAGTAGATTAAGAGCTAGTTCCCACTTGTCGAGTGTGGGATCCGTATATTAATCGGAGGTTCCAGTGGCAGAGCATAATTATATGAAGCTATTCGCACGTGTCGGAAACTGATTATTTCTCAGCGCCAGCCGCCAACAATAAATATCGTGTATTTTGCCAGCCCTTGTCGCCTGGAAAAAATCGTGTCGGATCTCGCTCGCCTTTGTAAGAATAGCGCTGTTCACTTTTGTCGGGTGTCGGGGCGGACTACCCACATGTAACATAATGGAGTAATAATAACCGCATTTTTCAATTTGTTTCCCGTCCATAATTTTCACGAGAAACTATTATAAAATAATAACTCTACTGACAAATTAGAATATGAGATTATTTTTTAATAGATTAACCAGGTACCTACTTATATTAGATAGATTGTTGCTAAATTATTAAAGTTAATAATTTTCAATGATACTGCAACCGGCGACGCATTATGTGGTTTCTGTGTATCGGTGTGGCTATTATTTTCGGCGCACAATTTGGTGTTGCAGTTAAATATAACAGTGTAAGTTACATACATAACATACCTACTACATTTTGTTGCAGAGTATGTAGAGTGTCCCATGGACGGTTGACGGTTGACTCCACAGCAACTATTGGCGCTATATAAAGCGCAAGTTCGCCCTTGTATGGGGTACTGCTGCCACCTTTGGGATGGATCAGCTAAATATCAGCTAGCCGCACTGGACTCGGTGGAAAAACGGGCAATAAAACTTATTGGAGATGAAACCGTAGCAAATTCGAAACTCCAGGACCTGACCCACCGCCGTAAAATTGCTGCCTTGTCAGTGTTTTACAGGATACACTTTGGAGAGTGTGCGTGGGAACTTCACAATACAGTTCCACCAGCCCCTTTTCACCATCGGGATACTAGACGCAGACTAGCGTATCAGCCTTATGTTGTTGATATCCCACCCATCCGCACCAAACGTTGTGCTAACTCGTTTGTAATACGAACGGCTAAGGAGTGGAATGCACTTCCTGCCGATGTATTTCTCGAGCACTACAACATTGGTCTCTTCAAAGCTAGAGTGTATAGGCACTTTCTAGGCAAACATGTACCACCCTAGGCCGCATCTTACTTAACATCAGGCACGATGGCGGTCAAATGCACTAAGTAGAGATATGTTTGCCTAGCTAATTGTAAAAAAAAAATGAGTGTGTGCGTGCGCGCAACGTGCGCTCGGCGTCCTCCCCGCACCTCGCCCCGAGCACACACACATTCTCAATTTTCGCTATCGCATTGCTTCGGCTCTGCTATTGCAAGTTACGTAATCAGGGGGCCGGTTCTAGAATGGAGACCGCGCCTCGGCAAGCGTAGCGTTGGACGCCCTCCAGCCAGCCAGATGGCCGATGACTTAAAGAGAGCTGCTGGTAGTGACTGGATGGCATACAGGGAGATCGAGTCGTGTGGCGTGCGCTAGGGGAGACCTGCGTCCAGCAATAGGCTGATGACGTAGAAAACGTAGAGTGCGTTCACAAAATAGTTATTTTGATTATGGCGCTAGTTGCTATGTATGTATATGACAACATTATCGATGTTACTGTATACAGGAAATGTTAGTTTCGAAATCAGTGGGGTAACCTCGAACCTGTCGATAGTCCGTAACGCTATAGTCCAACTGTCAAATCACATAGAATTTTCTAAAGAGTCGCTAGCGTTACGCCGCGTGAAAAGGTTCGTGCTTACCCTACAGGCATAAGAGTTTTGAAACAGACTCTGAGGTAGGCGTACCTTTATGCATGCATGCAAAACACCATCACCAAGTGATCAGTGATGTGCCTAAAATATTGTGTTTCTAAAGATACTCGTACTATTAGCCACCATTGTTTTTTGCTTATAGACCTATACCTAAGTAGATTCATTTTTGCATCCAAAGTAAAAACGCAGTAGGTAATAGCTATTACTGTGTTTCTCGTTACGAGCCAATGGTTCAGCATCCCTGCGATGTGATCGGAGAAAACTTTTTTATTCAAGGTGTAACAAATGGGGTTTTAATAAAGAGAAATGTTATGAAATTACCGATTACCTACATTGCGACATAAATTGAAGTGTTTTTAGTGTCTTAAAGAAAACTTAAAGAGGCTTAGACAAAGTAACATTATCTCTCGATCGGATCGATAGAGGTTCGTTATACTTATACCTATACCCCATTTTTTTTAGATAGAAATCTTACTTTCGAAGAAGCATTGTTTGTAAACATTAGAACACTCATACTTGCAAGATATGAGTGAAGTTTGACGTTTTTCCATATTGATGTGTCCTACTAAAAAGTTCAGTTTTATGTTTGCGAAATCAGTTTCTTTAGGTTTTTATGGTGCAAACTTTTGAATTGAATTAAGTAGAAAACTCTTTAGGAACTATTAGTGATAATGAAATAAGTAGGTACACAAAACTGTGCCTAATAAAAAACTTGATATCGTTCTTTCTCGGATTGTTTCTATTTCTAAATTTATAGTAACGATTGCTCCGATAGTCCGATAATGATGAAGTGTGATCGCTATATTGGTGAGAATGTTACGACAATGAACGTCAATTTGAAACGATATTACATTGTCTTAGTATCCGAAGAAAATTTTGGATTGTTTCAGAAAATTATACCTCAAAGGGTAACATTAACCTACCTTAACCCGGAATACGTTGACTTTGCGAACATCACAGTGAAGCGGTATGGAAGGAACAGCGAATATTATATAAACGTGATAGGATCTATTAAACATGCATGGGGAAATAACATAACGGTGAGTTAACTGTTTGATATACCTACCTATGTATATCTATAACATAATGAACAAAACACCATTTGTTTCCAAGCCTAACATGTAACTCTGTGCTGTGATCCGGCCCTCTGATTACCTAATTTGCAATAGCAAAGCCGAAGCAGCGCGATCGTGATAATTGAGAGTGTGTGCGTGCGCGCAACGAGCGCTCGGCGTCCTACCACGCCCCTGCACCTCGCCCCGCGCACACTCTAATTCTCAATTTTCGCTATCGCATTACTTCGGCTCTGCTATTGCAAGTTACATAATCAGGGGACGGGGCTTCACTATAATAGAATACATCAGCTGCATCTCCTTCCGTGCATGTCGTAGGAACTCGCCCATTCTCTCAGGCAACAAGCTGTCAACTTGTCACTGATCTCCCCCCCCCCTATGCCAAACGTGGCTGTGAGATCTCGTTCATAACCTGCAGTTCTAGCTACACATTTCGCTTCGACGTTTGTCGCAATAGAGACAAAAGGGCTAAGCTATGTTATGTAAACATACTTATTGGATTGGAAATTATCCGGATTTAGGTATTTGAAATATCATATTTTTATTTTTCAAATGTACCTATTCCTAAACAACTCAGGAGTACTTACTTTATGACTAAATAAAGCGAAACTTGAAAAATAAACATGAATAGGTTCTTTACACCTATTGGGTTATTAACTTTGAATTTCGCGACACCCCTTTTTTACCCACTGTACAGTCTTTCCTCATGTTGTTATCGTTTCATTATTTTACAGTTAACAGTCTACTTCTTCGAATACCTGCACAACGAGTACAAGCGCACATTTGTAGAGATGAGTTGGATGGTGTGCGACATGCTTAACAATGATCCATATGCTGGGAAAGCATTTATGAACGCAGGTATCCCCAAATGCCCTGTACCACCGGTAAGTTTGTACCAAAAAAATATAAAAGAAAAAATTCACCTAGAGACACCACAAGCACAAGCACGCACTATTGGCGAATAAACAGAAGCAGCCACCGCATACAGCCATGCATTGTACTTGTATCGTCAGTTCGCGCACTTGGCCGCAGCTGCTTGGCCACCAGGGCAATCGCGCAAATGTTGAACGTATTTACCAAAGCTAAACCACAACCAAAACCGTTACGTTATGCACATTTCGTATCGCGCTAAATTTTGGCAACGTCACAACAATGAAAAGTCTGAAACGTTGTAAAACCAAAAACGTTCCATTTAAAGGTTATAAATGTTGTCATTTTGCGCGATTGCCCTCCAGTGCATGTTAGGGCTAAATAGTACATATATCCACAAAATAGGAACCGATGCACACAAATGTCAAGAATGTATTTTGCCGAGATTGTGAGATCATTTCATCGAGAGAAAATTGCTTATTATTCCATGGATAAATATTTTCAGATATCTTCGACAGCTTATCCGTTCTAATTTCTATATTAGATTTTGTGTAGATCGCTTCTCTGTTGATGCGGGGCACAGATGAGGAGCTTCACCAGAATACATCAGCTGCATCTCCATCCGTGCATATCGTATGTGTCGACTAAGGAACTCGGGCATTCTAGCAATATGTCACTGATATAATTTACATCTGTCCAAGGTTCACTATGGGTGCGCCCACCACCGGGCCCTACACCCTCCACTGACCCTCGGATCTGATAACTCATAGGTAACTGCGAAAACAAGCATCTGGTTGTTAATTTCGGGAATAGTGCGATGTATCTTGCATGCTAGGTGCTCGGGTCTGGTTTCTCGTGGCGATTGTAGGTAGTGCAAGTGCTTGTTTTCGCAGTTATGAGTTATCAGATCCGAGGGTCAGTGGAACGTGTAGGGCCCGGTGATGGGCGCACCCATAGTGAATGTTTGAACTTCCAAATTGTAACGGCTTATACAATTTCATTTATAAATCTGTCCAAGTCACAAACTTCGATCAAACATAAACATAATTGATCGAAGCATTGTGCTTTATGATCTTGCAGTTCTAGCTTCCCTATTTCGAAAACACAGCCGTGTCTATACATATTGTATGTATGTGCATATCCAAACGTCATTCGGTTAAAAATTTTAAAAAATCACGATGATATCTACACAACATTTAATACAAATTTTGAATTGGAGTAGAGTTCATAATAGCTAAACATTTTTTAAATGTTTTAGTTCCACTATAAATAAGGAGTACGTATTGGCTTTAGAAAGTACCTACCCAATTTCTAGTATTGACCAGGGTACGCGCTTTTACTTTTCAGGGCGTATGGAAGTTAATGAATATAACATTTCCTGTAGCAGATTTCCCATATAAATGGCCATTTGAAAAGGCAAAGGTGGAATGTAAGGCTGAAACGACGCAGATGAAAAATAAACCAGCAGTTTTAATAGGCGCCTTGGAAGCAAACCTATTGTTCAAACAAACCATTAGAAAAGAATCTTCGAAGCCTAAACTAAGTACTAAGTTCACTAAGTACGAAGAATAAGTAGAGCCTAACCATTATGTAGCTTTCGAATTCAATATATACATCATTACATTCTTTGCATGTATTTTCCCACTGAGCCTGAATCTGTTAATAATAATAAAATTATACACGGTGCTGCTCGCCAGTTCTGCTAGCTGGAACTTGGCTTGACACGCTTCCGCGTGTCTAGAAAATTGAAGTACACACTACCGTCACTGAATTAAAATTTTAAAATTATTAATAAAGAAATGGAAAAAATTCCTCACCCGGGTGGGAATCGAACCCACGACCTCTGCATTCCGTGCCAGCGTTCTTACCACTGAGCCACCGGGTCAATTTCTCGGATGACGAATTTTACCATCTCTTTTCTATTTATTAAAATTTTAAATTAAAATACATAATCTCTCAAATATATCAAACCAAGCCAAATTACTAGATATTATCATTGTACACTCATTACCTGCTTGAAATTGATTATGGTAGACATGTGTAACTACTGTAACCTGCAACGGATGTGAATAAATTGAAAAAATATAATTAGGCACTTACCTTTTTATATTTTAGGCAGATGTATAAAAAAAATGACGTCATAGACGGTGTAACTGCAATTTATATAATGTTGAAAACTGCCAAAAAGCCAAATGTAATTCATCACACGTCAGTAGTTTTTAGATGATTTACTTAGAATAGAAGGGTATCCTTCCGTTTGGCCAAATTATTTTTCGTCAAATTTCACTTCGCAAAAAACTTATCGCCTAAGTTTCATTTCGCAAATGAAACTTAGCAACTGTACATTTCGCACATAATTCATTTGGTAAAATTATCATTTGGCAAACTTTTAATAAAAAAATTATTAATAAAGAAATCGAAAAAATTCTTCACGCGAGTGGGACTCGAACCCACGACCTCTGCATTCCGTGTCAGTGCTCTTACCACTGAGCGACCGAGTCAATTACTTGGATGACGAATTTTACCAACTTTTTTACAATTTTACTTTTAATTTAGTCAAGTTTTATTAGGATAAATGTTAATATAGCAAATGATTTATTTTGGAAAATATTATATTCCAAAAAATACTTGCTCAAATTATCACTTCGCATACTTAGGTATATTAAGATAGCTATTGTTTAGCAAATTATCACTTGCCAACCAAGAAATCTTAGGTTAATAGGTCAAATAAAATATTCGATTAAATAATATTTGGTTAAATGAAATATGGTGTCACCGATGATTACTCGTTGGCGCAGCAGTATATTCAGGATGCGGAGTCAAACATCGCAGTTGCTATGTAGAACTATTTATTTATCACTTATACAGTTAAAGCTGCTTCAGGCGATATAACATTCGGGGAAAGAAGCAGCAAGAAACCCGACTCGCCGTAAATAGATTATATCGTTGCAATATTTTAAATAGAACAGAGATCGAGCAGAGTAACGTCTTACAACTTCAAGTGTCTCAACGGAGTGTTCCACATAATAGTTCTACCTTCATATTTATATTAACAATCTAGTCAATTCAACAACTTTTATAAATGTAACCGGAACTTATGAAAGTTAATAATATTATAATAATTACTTAATGTCTTAATATCTATGCCTATTATTTATATGCGTGATGTGGTGCGGGTTGTAGTTTGTAACAATTGCTGAACAACAATTTATTAAACAACTATTCTTGCCAAAGAAGAGATTTGCTAAATAAAAATTTGCAATACGTTGTTATGACAAACGTTTTTTTATAAAATTATTAATAAAAAAATGGAAAAAATTCCTCACCCGGGTGGGAATCGAACCCACGACCCCTGCATTCCGCGTGTCAGTGCTCTAACCACTAAGCCACCGGGTCAATTACTCGGATGACGAATTTTACCATCTCTTTTCTAAATTACATATTGGAAACGTTTTTTTGCCAAATGAAAATTTGCGTTATAAAGTTTGCGATGTGATATTTTTGGGAAACGTTTTTTGGCCAAACATTAGTAAACCACTTAAAAGACATTTGATTACAGCAACGTAGCATAAAGCCCACTAGAACATAGGCCTTCCCCAACAACCTCCACTGCGGCCTGTTGGAAACAGTCGGCATAGTCTGCATCGATGCATAGATGGTCTTCCTACTGTGCTTGCTTCTGTGTCACTAGAGTTGCCACCCGTAGGTACTTTATAATAAAGTATTGTACGTTATTTCAGGTAATTGTACTTTATAGGGGAGAGGGGGCAGGTTTGAACGTTTTTTAAGTTTAGGACAATAATTAAAAAGTTTATCTTGATAGACCATTTTGTTTTCTTTGCATTAGTACCTATATATTTATGGAATATAATGAGTATGTTTGCTTTATCAATATGTTTAAAATAACTGTGGAATCCCTCGATTTGTAGTAGAACAAAAATGTTTAAAACTGCCCCATAAATGGGGTAGGTTTGAACATGCAAGGGGCACTTTTGAACTATCAATTTAACGCAGATATAAAACAAGAAAAACCGTATATCTTTTATTCAAGAGAACAAAAACATCTACACGAACCTCAACTATACTAAGTACCTTTATAATTGTTATGAAAATATGTATTTATATTGACGATATAAAAAATTCTGGTGGATAATGTGGGGCGGTTTTGAACAGGCACCCTAAGTACAATATTAATTAATATTTCTTAAACTATAATAGGAACTTTCATTTGAACATTGCTTATTATAAAGAACAATCTATTCGAGATCAAATAATTCGAAGAAAATTTTAAGACTAAGTATAATCACATTTTACATTTACCACACTCTAGTGATAAAAAAAAACTAAAAAGAGATCGATTATTAATAGAATTAGTGAGATCTACGCATGACAAGAATCAAAATTTGGAAATAGTTACTACCCTAGTGAAAACCTAGAAAAATTATATTTGAATGTCATCATTGAAGCCGTACGTGACGTTCCACCAACAACTCTTGGTGAAGGTAGTTTTACCAGAATATCATAAATGCTGACGAAAGATTTATCTTCTTTTTCAGGAAAATAAAAAGTGAATGACCTCCCCTTTCTTTTCAAAAATCGAATATTAAACCCGCTGCCCTGCCCTTCTACAATTTCTCCCACGAAAGCCAAAGCCCTTTTATTATTTTGTGTTGTGAATTGAGCTAAAACAAAATCTTTAGGTTTTAGTGCATTGTAGTTTGGTCTTGTTTCGACGTCATCATTTTCGCTGTCATCCGTATCATTTTCTTCCCAACTCAAAACCGCTTCTTCTTCTGATTCCAACATGATTTCTGTATCAGTTTCGTCTGACGAAAAAGATAACACTACTATGGTGCCTTTGCGTTTCGAAGACTTAAAGCCTTTCTTTGTTTCTTTGTTTTTCTTCAAAACCTTTGATTGTTTCCTTTCCAGACGTAATTGTCGCTCATTATAGGCTTTCTGTATTTCTTCTTTTTCAGGGGTGTCTGTGAGGATTTTAGACTTTCCCTTCTTTCTGCCCCTGGTTAAGTCTTTGCGTGGAGGTGCTTTGGGAATAGGCCATACAGCTTCAGGAGTTATAATATTATGATCCTTTAAAAATGATTGAGCTGTTGGTAAAAACGTAGTAGCAGTGGGACATTCTCTTATCATTTCAGGTACGTTTATGTCTTTGGCACTAGGTAATATTGCTGCGGAGGGTCCTGCTACAGATTGCAGTGCAGGTAGATCAGGCGGTTGTAGGGATTCAGACAAAGAAATTGAAGACATTTCCATTGAATTCGCAGCACCTTCTTGTACATGTCCTGGTGAAGTAAGAACTGGATTTTCTTCTAAATTGTTTAAAGCTTGGTCTTCATCATCTTCGCAATCAGTCATGTCATCGTCTTCTGGAATATCTTCAGATGTAGATATTTGAGGTGGTTGTACAGCCGATGATGTTGAAGGCTGTGTATAGTTAGCAGACACTGCATTAGAGGTTGTTGGTATTGGACGGTTGGTCACTTCGGCACTTTCGAAATCGTCATCAGAGAAAGCGTTTCTGGAAAATGGGTAAATCCCCGGTTTGGAAAAACCTGCGATCAGGTTACGCGCGGTATAAGACTGGTTATAGGCTGGTGTCACAATTCCAGCTAAATCATGTATGGTGATAGTCTTCCCCGGATGATTCACGAGCCAATCATTTTGGGCTACAGATAGCTTCTGCTTGAAGGGTCCATTAACCGCTACATCCAATGGTTGCATGCGATGCGTGCAATGTGGAGGAAACGTTACCACAACCATTCCATGTTCTCGACAATAGTTAATGGCTTCTAAAGTACAGTGGCTCTCATGATTGTCCATCAAAATTAAAATAGGGTCATCTTTGGAGCATCTGACTAGCTTTTTTATATGTTCAAGGACCTTTATGAATAACGGTCCCGTCATCCAACCACTAGTGGGACTGTTGGCATAACCGACTGAACCAGGTGGGCCCCCATTAAGCATGGAATCGTGAAACCGCGCTCTTGGAAAAATAAAAACCGGCGGAATCGAGTTTCCTATGGCATTTCCTATTCCACACATGGTGATTAATTGTCCTCTTTCAGCTGATACACTTTGACCCACTTGTTTTATTCCTGTTTGAGCTATAACATTTGGCGCCTGTACAACAGTCATTATGTTGGTCTCATCTAGGTTGAAAATTCGATCAGGTGTAAAGTTATATTTTCTTAAAACTTTCTCATAGTTGTCGTAGAATGCCATAACATTGTGTTTGTTAAAGCTTGTTGAACGTGACAAACTGGTATTTTCAGGTTTTCGAAGAGACAGGTCTTTGTTGCGCTTCATAAAACATTTAAGCCATTCTATACCCGCCTCTCGATTTTCAGTCCATTTTGTAGGACATTTCCCTAGTGCGGTAGCATATTCCATTGCCAGCTGCCGTGTTTGTTTATATGTCAACCCATAGTGCATTTTCGACCTCAAAATTATGTATTCTTTCAGCATCCTTTCTTCGTCTTTGTTAAATACTTGTGAAGTAGAATATTTTGATGTGTAATCTGCCGACTTAGACCTTACGTCTTCTTTGTATTTCTTTATTCTATAATGTAAAGTATTAGGTTTTATATTATAAGTATCAGCCGCCCGTCTCAATTTCATTTCTCCAGTAATTACTTTTAGAATAGCATTATTAACATCCTCTTCATTTATCTCCGAAGCTCTTTTCTTTTTATAATTTCTTACCATTTTTAACTGCAAACAAATATATAATTTCATATACCTAATATTAGTAGTATTAACTGTAGTATTTTTTTTGTAAAGAACACTAATCAGATCAAAAATTCACACATTTAACTGTACTGAGCATGAATGGGGCAGTTTTGAACAAAACGTTCATCTTCATCGGTTATTTTGTTCAAATCTGCCCCAACAGTACTTTGAAATATAACAGACATTTTTTTCAATAACATTGACGAAATCGTGAACTATTGCTTCGGAAATATAAAGCTAATAGACAATCCCATCAAGTAAATCGAATGCAACTTACCAATTTCTTCAAACGTAGTTATAATTGCCTTGCACTGTATTTTAAAAAAGTTTACTTTAGGGAGCCGAAAACAATATAACCTCTTTACTTGTTGACGTTATGCCGGAAACTAGAAATGACAAGTGACAGCTGTGAAGTTTAGTGTTGCCAGCATAATATGTTTTTTCTACCTAACGTTGTGTTTTATTTCATTTAATTAACGCCATTGTTCAAAGCTGCCTCTGTACAAAGCTGCCCCCCTCTCCCCTACTTTATAAGAAAAAAAAAACGAGAAAATACTTTATTTCGTATGATTTGATTTCTTTGGGATTTTGAAAAGTTTAGTCAGGTAGGGCTGCCATCCGTCCGGGTTTCCCCGGATTTGTCCTAGTTTGGAGAGCGTCCGGAGAGCGTCCGGGCGGCAAACACAGGTTCAAACAACTTTCTATGCCAGGGAAAATCTGATTAATTTGATAGAATGGAATGTTTTGCAATAAATTACGCCATTTCATAGTAAAAAATTTAGCCGCCCCGATCTGCGCATCTTGCTCTATGTATCAGGGACATAGTTACTGCGGGGCCACTGATATAACATGTTTAAAGATATGTCTACGAGTATGCCTATGTCTACCTAAGCAAAAATATAGATTCTCGTGTCAGATTAATAAAATACTAAAATATAGGTACTTATAGTAAAAATACTTTAAAAGAAATAATCGAGGCTTTAACAGTAATAAAATGATAAACATTTCTCGTTCGCTTGGTTGGCGTCAACATTTGCATGATGCTTTAGCAATCGTCACAACTTCTTGGTAGAGCCTACATTACCAGAGGTAATTAGCAACTTATGTGCCAAAAATCATACAAATTTCGCGCTCGCTTCGCTCGCGCTTCCCCTAAAGAGCTCCAAGCAAGAATATTGCTTCTCGTTAGTGCCTATATACTTTTTAAGAAGTAATCTAAGCTTTTACAGTAAAAATTGGTAAACATTTCTCGTTCGCTTCGCCCGCATCACCATTCCATGATACATTAGCGATCGTCACAAATTCTCCACAGAGCTTGCGTTTTCCAGAAGTAAATGGCAACTTGCGTACCAAAAAGCTGTAAAAATTTCGCGTTCGCTACGCAGTGGCGGGGCAAGACCTAAATTTGATGTGGGCAAGACAGATTTCGCGAGGCCCTGTTCTGTAGCGACCTGAAGACGGATTTTATAAAATAATTAAAAAAAAAAAACAAAACAATTAACACTGCCAAGTTTTTATTCATAAAAATACAAATTAGATTAATATTAATGAAAAATTACAAATCGTAAATATATACGTGGAAATGTAACTGTGTACAAAAAGTATTAAAGGCAAGCTCACTGTTGCCATCTTACCTCACCCCCGCGAAACTGACGATAAATATGGAATGCAGGGATAGGTACTTAGAAATGTACGATGCATTCCGGAATTAGGCATTTTCACTTGCAGAAAACTCAAACCAGAGTTCTGGCTCTAGTTTCCTACAAGGGAAAATGCCCAATCTGAAATATGTTCACACGTAACGTTAGTCATTTTATCGAATACTAGTGGCCCGCCTTCGCTTCGCTTCGGTACATATCAGTACATTAGCTACAATTTCATATATAGGTACAGCGGTTTACGTAAAAATTTGGAACTCCCGTTGGTCCCCTTCCCGTGGAAATTTCTGGAAATCCGTTCCTAGTGCTTCCTCGGAGTCCCTAATGAACATACAGGGTGTAAAAAGACAAATCCGTTCCTAGTGCTTCCTCGGGGTCCCAAATGAACATGTATGCCCAACTTCAGATTTATATGTGTAGCCGTTTTCGTAAAAAATAATTAATTCCCGTTGGTCCCCTTCCCGTGGGAATTTCGGGAAATCCGTTCTTAGTGCTTCCTCGCAGTCCCTAATGAACATATAAGCCTAATTTCAGCTTCATATGTATAGCGCTTTTCGTAAAAATTATGAATTCCCGTTTGTCCCCTTCCCGTGGGAATTTCGGGAAATCCATTTTTAGTCCTCCCTCGCTGTCCCCAATGAACATATATGCTCGATTTCAGCTTCATATGTATAGCGGTTTTCGTAAAAAATATAGAATTCCCGTTGGTCGCCTTCCCGTGAGAATATCGGGAAATTCTTATAGCCTATGTTCATCCAAGTCCAATAAGGATTCTAACGGTGAAAGATTTTTTTAAATCGGTCCAGTAGTTTCGGAGCCTATTCGCTGCAAATAAACAAACAAACATACAAACAAACAAACAATCAAAGTTTACCTCTTTATAATATTAGTATAGATAAAACAAAGATATTATTATGTTATGAAGAATAATACAGTTAAATTTAAAGAAATGACACAAAAAGAAATACAATCGTTTCAAAAAATCCATCCATGATCCATCCATCCAAACCATGATAAAGGATAAACAAATAACAAAAAAAAACACAGAACACTAAGTATCTTGCAAAAACTAGGTTATGAAAAAAAAGTCACTATGTTGGATTAAAAGTTACTATCTTAGGTTAAATCACTATCAGAATACTGTTAAGTATCTCACAGACTAAACGAAGAAACCGAAACTCTACTCAACACTACTGGAGCGAATAAATACACAGAAAAATTCATAAACAAACCGACCGCCAGAACAAACGAACGCCATGTTGAATTTACTTTGCTTGCTGCTGTTGTGCTGCTGTACCACACGGTCGTACCATTCACTCACAAAATACGTCTTTCTCCAAGGAATCCAAGGATGTAACATTTTTTGCCAGGTAAACCAAGGATATAAAAATGTACTGAACAACTCAGCCCCCGTAGGCTTTCGGCAGCTCGTACTAACTTGACGGGGCTTGGTTGCGTGCGTGTGATACTTTGATTTGATTGGTTGACTTCCTAGTAAAGAAAGTAAACAAACAAAGCAAGGGATTCCCCGCACTGGTCGGCGGCGTCAAGGATTTACTCGCGATAGTTACGCAATGTAAGCAAATGTTGCCAGACTAAAAAAACATATTTCACAACAAAATTAATTTATATCTTTTTATTTTATTCTTGCTTAGAAGCAATGCATAAAAATTTTTGAGGCGCGAGGCCCCTTGTACCGCGAGGCCGTAGGCGGTGGCCCACGTCGCCCACGCCTTACGCCGCCTCTGTCGCTACGCCCGCGTTTATATGTATATCTGTTGATACTTACTTTCTGATTCGATCACGCAGAGAGATCCCGAGCATAGCTCTTTCCATTGCTCGCTGTGCTATCCTGAGCTTCTTTATGAGGAAGTCTCGGCATCGTATGTCATCACCGGCAGCACACACTGGTTGAATACCTTCGTCTTTAAGGACTGGGGTATCTTGGACACAAACACGCTTCTTAGTTTCCCGCACGCTGCCGCTGCGAATTGGATTCGCCGATTTACCTCCTTCTCAAAGTTGCACCTACGGACTGACCGTCTGTCGTAGGTAAACATACTCAACAACTTCAAGCATCGAGCTCCCAACCAGTACAGGAGTGGACGGTACATGGACGTTCGACATGATCTTCGTCTTGTCCATGTTTAGGCCCATCCGTTGGAAGACTCGATTGAGGCCGTCGAGCATTGTGCTGAGATCCTCCAGCGATTCTGCCATGACCACGATGTCGTCTGCGAACCGAATGTGAGTGATGTATTCGCCATTGATATTGATGCCGAGTCCATTCCATTCGAGGAGCTTAAAGGCGTCTTTCACTGCATTGGTGAAGAGCTTCCGGAGAAATAACATATCCTTGTCTCACCACCCTCTGCAATGAAATCGGCGCAGTGCTCCGCTCCTGTACTCGTACCGATATGGTGGCGTTGCTGTACAAACACTTCAGCACTTCAATATATCGATGGTCAATATGGCACCGCTGGAGACCGCACCACTACCCATGTCTCGATCGAATCAAAGGCCTTCTCCACAAACGGCCGATTATACTCTTCCTTTTTTTGTATAATCTGCCGTAGCGTGTGGATATGGTCTATGGTACTAAACCCATTTCGGGAAACCGGCTTTTTCGGGAGGCTAGAAGTCATCAATCCTGCGAGCGAAACGAATCGTGATTGCCCTTGAAAACAACTTGTAGACATGGCTCAGAAGAGAGAGAAGCAGGTCTATAGTTCTTCATCAAGGTTTTATCGCCTTTTTTAAAGAACAGCACACTTCTGCTCCATGCTTCCGGCATTACGCCTACGAGCAGGACGGAATTGAATTAAGAATCTCTGGAGGCTTTCAGGTACCAATGTTTCACCCGCTCTAAGAAGCTCTGTTTCTGCGTCCACAGATCACTGTAGAGACATTGAGAGCATTTCCGCCATGAGTGTGTGCATTAACCTAGACAAGTAAAGCTGTTTGCCAACTCTCGTTGAAAGTACTTGGGCTGTGCCTATAAATTAACGTTTTAAATATCTATAAATCCTCTTACATCCACTGCTGAGTAAATACTCTCTCTTCACTACGCCACTGTTCTTTGTCCTGGGCCAATCTTATCCACTGGTGTCAAATAGCTTTTTAGCTATCGTATGACCATCGGGTAGGTCTGCCCCTCGGTCTTCAAACGTCCTTTGATCCCCATTTCGTTACCGCATCTCAACATTCGCATGTCTCTTGCATACAGTTCATTTTAATTCTTCTCCTTTTAGTGGTGGTTCTGATGGTGGTAGCAAATGAACAGATTTTACTATAAGTACGTATGTGCCGTGGTGGAATCTCCACTCACAGTAAGTATAAAAAATCTATCTGGGGGCATGTGACCTTCTCTAAGTCCACCTGTGGTCACAGATCCGAAGACACCGTCGAAATCACAGAACATTATTATGTTCGGTTTTGGACCTGCTTGTGTTCCATGTGTAGTTAAGTATTCCAAAAAATGCAATACTACTACGTATAAGTTCTTTAATAACACTTACGGCATTGTTGGTAAGAAACTTTCCGAAGTAAAAGCTCTTAAGTACCACTTAAGTAATTATTCATTTTAAATGTTCCGACGTAAACGTTAATAAGTACCTCTTAAGTCATTATCAATTAAAAATGTTCCGACGTATAAATTAGTAATTATGTAGCAAACATTATATAAAACGCGGTCTTTTGTTAAAAAATCATAAAGTTTCTAAAAGTGTACCCAAAATAAAACTTAACTATCAAATTTCATAACTTTATGACGAATAGAACCCGAGTTATACAAGTTTATAACTTAAAAACGCTCTCCTGTAAAATTGGCGTTTTGCAAATACGTGATTGTATGTAGGGACCGTCGATCTGAGGTTCGTTGCAGTTCCCCAGGGATTTGGTATCTCCTCTTATGATGGATTCCAAGCTCTGAACAAGAAATTGAAACATGAAAAAATGACAGCCTCCCCCCCTTGTTTTCC
Source organism: Carposina sasakii (assembly GCA_014607495.2). NCBI lineage: Eukaryota > Metazoa > Arthropoda > Insecta > Lepidoptera > Carposinidae > Carposina > Carposina sasakii. Next base: position 2,389,571 of record CP053162.1, read on the forward strand.
CACAAGGGATCCCTTACACAGCAAAAAAATACCCTATAATGTAAGTAAAGACGTTGAAAAAGGCATAAATATAATGTTATAATGAAAAACTTGGATTCGTTTTGAAAATGTTTAACATATTTAATAGAGTAATGAAATTTTTGTTTTATTTTATTTTACAGTTTCAGAAAGACCAACAGCTATTTATAATTATAGTTAAAATTGTAGATACATAAAGCCAATAACAGGTCCACACTTATGGAAGCATTATGAGAGCTAATCAGTATTAAATGTAATTTGTAATATAAAGTGCATAGAATATAGTAAAACAAACCTTCGCGGTAGCAAAAATTCCGTATTTTAAGGAATGTTCTGTTGCTATGTAATGGTATCCCTGGGTAGCACATGCCACATGACAATTTTGTCAAATCATGTCAAGTCGATTTGTTTGAATCGCTTCGCATATTTGTGTGGACTAAATAAGATATTTTGGTGGTATTGATATAAATATGGTAGTGAAATGTATTGTTCGTGGTTGCAGAAGCGAGTTGCTACCAGGATGCAACTTAATATTTCACTCGTAAGTACAAAATTGAATTTCCAAACTATAGCCCTAGGTAAAAACTCAAACGGCAAATTTTAGGCAATATTCACTCTTGCTTTTTAAAATATTTGTCACAAAACTTTATTTAGTTAGTTGCTTATCTTCATAATCTCAATATTTGCTTCTGAAGTGAGTTTTTAAACATTTTCTGTGTATTGTGTATTTTTGAGTAGGATGCACATACTTTTCTATAACAAAAGGTTCCGATCCTACAATGAATTTAGTTTAAAATGTTATACGAATAGCTATTGTGATATGGATAACATTATAAATGTGAAAGTAACTCTGTCTGTCTCGCTTTCATGCCTACTGCCGTCATTTACTGAGCGGATTAATTTGCGTTTCTTTGGGTGGGCCCAGAAAAGATTTAAACGCCTAGCTTGGTGGCGCCTAGCACTATATCACTGTCACATTTTGTAATCATTGGTTAGCATAGGTGTTATAAAATAGGCCGTAATTATTATGTATCTATAATTAACTTGCTTAATATCTTGCTTAATAATTAGCCGCGTGGTGCCGGCAGAGTAGAGTTACCACCCCTGCCTGCCCTTGGGTATCGTACGAGGCGATTAAGGGTTTCCGGGAGGTGGGTAGCAGCACCTTCCATACTGACAACATAGTCCGAAAATCACACTGCGGTCACTAACCCGCCTGCCCAGCGTAGTGACTATGGGCAAAACCCCCCTGTGGCAGTAGCCTTGTGGCGTGCCTTGGGGAGGCCTACGTCCAGCAGTGGACTGCAATAGGCTGAAGAAGAATATACCTATAGGTGATATTAACGTAACAATTTTTTTATTTTTAGGTTTAGAATAGAAAACACTGCGCAGTCCTATTCACTGCTACTACAGGGCGCGGACTGCACGGTGTGTTGGAAAATGACGTCATCCGGGATTCAGTGATTTTTATTAGTATTTTTAAATAAATCAAAAACTAGTGTATATAAAAGCTTTACTATAACGAAGTTTCAAGTCATTTTACACACCTCTGAACATTCCTCATTTAATTACCTGTGGTACTCACAATCGTATATCATAATATTGAACTTGGCTCTCATTTCACATTTATGTTTTTGATGGGATTTGTTATTTCATATTATTGTTCACAGGGCCGTAACTAAGAGGGGGCATCGTGGGGCAATGCCCTACCTTGAAATCATAATGCCCTACCTTAAAAATACCAAAAACTAAGATAAATTCTTTGACTATACTACCTCGGCGTCGGTTTGTTTCCCTTGAGTGTACGAAACGATAGACAAAACTAGAGATAATCGACGCTGCGCCTGAAACACCTGCCAATAATAATAGCAAGGAAAAAAATAAAACCCTACCTACTAGGTACCTTATACCTAATTTTTATATTTTAATAAAGAATTAAAACTTAGATTGTTTACAGAATAATAAATAAATAGCATGCGCTTTGCGACATGGAATGTCTGAACGATATGAGGACAGGCTTTCCGTGCACCAGTGGCAGCTCAGATTACGCACAAAGGCTGCGTAAAACGGCCATCATCGACGCAGGGCTTCATAGGCTCGACATAGCTGTTTCTACTTTCCAGGAGACCAGGCTCGAGGACGAGGGTTCGATATGGGAAGCGAACTACACCTTCTTCTGGAAGGGTAAAGGTGCTGCTGATAATCGCAAGCACGGAGTATGATTCGAAATCAGGAACGATCTTCTTTCTTCGGTTGAGACTCCTGTGGGTGTTTCGAAGCGCATAATGATCCTACGACTTAACATCTCATGTGGGTTCGTCACCATAGTTTCGGCGTATACTCCAACGCTTCCTTCGTTAGCCGTAGCCAAGGAGCAATTTTATGACCAGCTGGATGTGGTTGTAAGTGCGGTGCAGCCGGGCGACCGACTGCTTCTCATGAAGGACTTCAATGCCCGTGTGGGACAGGATGCCTCTTCCTGGCCTGATTGCATAGGTGACCACGGCGTGGGAAAGCAAAACTACAACGGACAACTATTGTTGGAGTTTTGCTCTAAATACCAGCTGTGCGTTACCGACACGTATTTCAAAGGTAAGTTTATGAGAAGTTTCATGGATGCATCCTCGTTCGAAACATTGGCACCAGCTTGACCTCGTTCTAACTCGGAGGAAGGACTTAAAAGAAACTCTCCACACACGCTCATTTCACAGCGCTGACTGCGACAGTGATCACTCGCTGTTTGTGACGGACGGTGGTAAGTCTTGCTCCCAAGAAGATACACTCTTTTAAACCCCCGGGTAGGAACCGTATCTGTCTGAGTGATACTGGTGACCACGACGCAGTGGAACTTTTTGAGGGCAGGGTATGCAAACTGTTAGCTGCCTAGGAGAAAAATAAGTCCATCGAGGATGAGTTGGAGACGATTAAGTTTCTTTTCACCGACACGGCCTCCCGTGTCTTTGTTCACCAGCTGGCTAAATCAACTGACTGGTTCCTTGAAAATCAAAAGCATCTGCAACCGTTTATAGATGCTAGAGGTCAGTGATAGTAGGTATATAGATATTGGTGATCGATTTAGGATCCCGTGTTTCGAAAACAGATGAATTATGATAATTTTTTACTTCCGCCCTACCTGTAATCAATGCTGCCCTACCTCAAATTTGACTAGCTACAGCCCTAATTGTTCATGGTAGAAATGTCATTGAATGAAAAAATGTCCATTAAAATTAAATTGTGAGTACACTCTACTTTTTTTCCCGTCTAGCTTTTCAAGGTCAAATTGGTCAAATTTTCGGGATGCATTTTTTAGTAAGAAGCGCTGTTTCCAGTTCCCAAACTCATATCCGATGTCAAAAATAGTAAAAGTGGCCGCCATTTTGTACTTTTTAGTTAAGGGTCGGATTGCCTTCAATTTAGATACCTGAGGTTCCTTGCAGTTCCCAATCACATTTCCGATGTCAAAAATATTTAAAGTGGCCGCCAATTTGAACTTTTTAGTTAAGAGCCGAATTGCTTCCAAAATCGATATCTGAGGCTCCTTACAGTTCCTAAATACGTCATATCCGATGTCGAAAATAATATAAGTGGCCGCCATTTTGAACTTTTTAGCTAAGAGCCGTATTGCTTCCCAAATATATATCGAGTTTAAAAGCAATCCGGCTCAAACCTGAAAAGTTCAAAATGGCGCCCACTTTTATTATATTCATTTTGAAATGCCATGAGTAAATCACTCAATCAGTTATTGTTCAAAATAAATATACAGAATCGGTATCTAACTTTCTTTGCACTTCCCAAATACATATCTGTTCCCCTGAAAAAATCCGGCCCTTAACTAAAAATTTCAAAATGGCGGCCACTATTAATATTTTTGACATCGGAAATGTGTTTGAGAACTGCAAGGAACCTCAGATGTCGATTTTGGAAGCAATTCGGCTCTTAACTAAAAAGTTCAAAATGGCGGCCACTTTTAATATTTTTGACATCGGAAATGTGTTTAAGAACTGCCAGGAACCTCAGATGTCAATTTTGGAAGCAATCTGGCTCTATACTAAAAAGTTCAAAATTGGCGGCCACGTTTAATATTTTTGACATCAGAAATGTGTTTGCGAATACTACACGTGAAACACGATCCTGAAAATTTTGCATAGTGAGCACCATAATGTATAAGATACACCATAACTTTATTTAAAATACTTTTAGAAGTTTTTATCGTTTTTTTTTTTCTATGAATTGAAGTAATGTCAAACGAGAACTTCTTGACAGATCTCTACAAAACGTAAATGTGCGCCATAAATTTTGTCGAAAAACGATTTAAGACACTTATTAATGTTGATAAATGTTCTCGTCGATGTATTTGATCTATACAGGGTGTAACAAAAAGGGTATGTTAAGCGAAAAGCTACGTAAATAGACCACTGTAAAGAACCTATCCACAAAATTTGAGACTCAGAATCACATGTTTATTTTTCCATATAGTATAGAGAATTTTTAAATATCTTAGGAATTTTCATACAATCTTGAAAAATAAACATGTGATTTCGAGTCTCAAATTTTGTGGATAGGTTCTCTACAGTGGGTTATTTACGTAGCTTTTCGCTTAACATACCCTTTTTGTTACACCCTGTATACGAGAAACTTACATCATATAAAAAAATGTTACGGCTCGCTGTCTGTAAATGGAAGATATATGAGAAAAAATATTATAGGAGACCTTTATCAACGCAATAGTACCCAAAATAACTATTTTTGGAATTTTTGTCTGTTTGTCGGTTTGTCTGTGCATTTGTGCACGGTAATCTCAGAAACGGTTGAACCGATTTCGATGCAGTTTTCAGTAATATATTGTGACAGGTCCCACTTAACAAAGGCTACTTTTTATCTCGGGAAAATGTTTTTATCCCGGATAATTTCGACATTTTGTTTTTTCTGTAGTCCACGCGGACGAAGTCGCGGGCGTCCACTAGTATGTACATATATTGTTATTTAGCACAAACACCAGTATATTTCTCATGGAATTTTAAAATATGTATGATCAAAGTGGCCGCCAATTTGAACTTTTTAGTTAAGAGCCGGATTGCTTCCAAAATCGATTTCAGAGGTTTCTTGCAGTTCCCAAACATATTTCCGATGTCAAAAATATTTAAAGTTGCCGCCATTTTGAACTTTTTAGTTAAGAGCCGAATTGCTTCCAAAATCGATATCTGAGGTTCCTTACAGTTCCTAAATACGTCATATCCGATGTCGAAAATAATATAAGTGGCCGCCATTTTGAACTTTTTAGCTAAGAGCCGTTTGCAGGCAATCCGGATCAAACCTGAAAAGTTCAAAATGGCGCCCACTTTTATCATATTCATTTTAAAATGCCATAAGTAAATCACTCAATCAGTTATTGTTCAAAAGAAATATACAGAATCGGTATCTAACTTTCTTTGCAGTTCCCAAATACATATCTGTTCCCCTGAAAAAATCCGGCCCTTAACTAAAAAGTAAAAATTGGCGGCAATTTTAATATTTTTGACATCGGAAATGTGTTTGGGAACTGCAAGGAACCTCAGATGTCGATTTTGGAAGCATTCCGGCTCTTAACTGAAAAGTTCAAAATAGCGGCCACTTTTAATATTTTTGTCATCGGAAATGTGATTGGGAACTACAAGAAACCTCAGATGTCGATTTTGGAAGCAATCCGGCTCTTAACTAAAAAGTTCAAAATGGCGGCCACATATTTTTGACATCGAAAATGTGTTTGGTAACTGCAAGGAACCTCAGATGTCGATTTTGGAAGCAATCCGGCTCTTAACTAAACCGCTGTAGGTACATATGGAGGCCAAATATAGTTATACATATGAAGCTGAATACTGGCATAGGTATATTATGTTCATTATGGACTGCGAGGAAGCAAGCACTATGAAAATTAGGTACAACGTCCCACAAAACTGCTTGCGCCGTTTGACTGTGGGATCCGTGATTAATATTAAATACTATATGTACTAGAGTGCGTTTCACCGTATAGCTCTCATGAAAGATGGCGCCCGTTACTATGAGCATGACCGCATTCTTTGTATTATAGCCTATGTTCATCCAGGTCCAAGAATTTTTGAAATCGGCACAGTAGTTTTGATTTAATTCATTACAAACACACACACACACACACACACACACACACACACACACACACACACACACACACATACAAATCTTTCCTCTTTATAATATTAGTGTACATGTAATAATTATGTACAGATGTACCTACTCTTAGTCTTTACGTTCGGGCAACAATGTTTTTCACCTTTTTTACATTGCCACAAACATGAAACTAACTCATTTGGCGAATTGGTGACATATTGAGGACTAGTGGCCGCCCGCGACTCCGTCCGCGTGAACTACAGAAAAATAAAATGTCGATATTATCCGGGATAAAAACATTTTCCCGTGACAAAAAGTAGCCTATTAGATATGTTAAGTGGGATCTGTCACAATATATTCCTGAAAACTGTAACGAAATTGGTTCAGTCGTTTCTGAGATTAGCGTGCACAAACGCACAGACACACAGACAAAAAATCCAAAAATCATTCTTTTGGGTACTATTGCGTTGATAAAGGTCTCCTATAATATTTTTTCTCATATATCTTCCATGTACAGACAGAAATCCGTTACATTTTTATTATATGTATAGAATAGATAGACGAGTAATAAATAAAAGTAGTACGGTATCGCATAAAATATCATCTCATTATGAAAAATCAACCGTGAGGCTAAGTAAGCTAAGTAAAAAGAAAAAGCGGTAATAGAAGCTATTCGGTGAAACGTATAAATGTGTCCCAGGCTAATAGTTACATAAAGGGCGCCAAGTGAAACCCCTCCGGTTTAATGGCACCCTGAACCTAATTGTAATTCTTTTAAAAATCTGAAATAAATTTAAAAAAAAAAAGTCTATAAGTTTCAATTTTATTATTTAGCAAAAATACTACAATATCATTAGAATACGAAAGGTAAATTTCACTACATATTTCGAAGTTATAATAGCCCTGGTGGTTAATCGGCGTACTCGCAAATCAAATATTCCTGGTTCAAATCTGGGTTCAGACCAATTTTTTTAATTTTTTTTTTACAAAATTAAAATACTTTATTTAAACAAAATATGTGACACAGACTAAAAACAATTCAACTAAATATAAAAAAATTAACCTAATATAAAAAGCGCATTTCGCTAATCACGATATTTTCTATTTCCACAACTATTCCTTCTACGTAGGCATAGAGGAATAAAAGAAGAGATGACAAAAGTGACGCGCAGATGCTCGACACAATGAGTATAGAAACATCCATGACTCGGAAACAAACATCGATATTCATCATATCAATGTTTGCACCTACCGGGATTCGAACCCAGGACCTATGGCGTCGCAGGCAGGGTCACTACCTACTAAACCAATCGGTCGTCATTCTTATGACATCGAAGAGTCGATGATATCAAAGTCAACACATCGATGGTCAAAATATCGATGTTTATTCACTGTCGATGACCTATCGATCATCCCTATGTCTGACCCATGTGGAGGGAGGCCACATGGGTCAGACCGTCTAAGGGCCACAAATTGTCGCGCGCCGAGATTTGCCCGGGCACGGGCGTTACCCCAAGCGTGCTATTACGCTCAGGACGACCCAGGTCGGATATGTGGGTGTTTGGCTACCTATGGATGGCTTCCTAAGTTCCTATTCCTTCCTACTCTTCTCCTATCTATCCTTCCTCTTCTTTCGCAAAACTGGTCGGCAGCCAGCGGCACTCAAGTGCAGCGGTTACCCCAAGGCCCGCAACCCGGAGCGTAGTTTACGTAGCAGAGGTGAATATTCTACTTCAATCCCGTCCTCAAACGCTATAAAGTGTCATGGCAACCTTGCAGCTTCTTTGAAGAAACAAACATTATACAAGTTTGTTATAGGGAAATTAGGAGGTTTGATTCAAACTTTCCGGAATAACTGTCACTATGCTATTTTTTTAGGTACCTATTGCATTATACAGGTGATTTTTGGTCGTCAACGTTCCCGAAAACTACGGAATCTCCTCATCATCACGATCATTTTTCTCCATGGAAGCATACCTGGGAAGTGTCTGGTTTCCAAAATATTAGGGTCCAAAGTTGAGTAAATACGAGTAGACTGCGTTTTTCTGCATAAATGCACATAGACGCGCGTAGCAGGATTTTTTCACGAAAAATAATTAATATCTGTCTATAAAAAAACTAACATAAACACTAGACACTATAAATTTCGCACGATCAAGGAATTTAAAAAAAAAATCATATTTTTTTTTCCAGCATTTTTTTTTGCATAAACTTACTTTATTTGATGTATAGAGTACGTACCCTTCGTTAAAGGTGGCCACAAAAAAACATCCTGTATATTATACCTACAGTGTTTACATGGCTCTTTGGTCAAAGCTTCGAAGTCGCATTGCTCTAAGGTCAAATCATTCCATGGCATGAGCTAGGAAACAGTGCCGAATGGGGTTTTTAAAACTGTGTTTTAAGGTCACCAACCCGCCTGCCCATGCCCAGCGTGGTAACTATGGGCAAATACCCGCCATGACAGTCTTGTGGCGTGCCCTGAGGGAGGCCTACGTCTAGCCGTGGACTGCAATAGGCTGATGATGATGATGTTCCAAAAATGGGGCAGCCAAACTGCAGGATCACGAAGGAGATCTTATGGATACGATTTGCATAGCGGCGCCAGCGGGCCAGGCGTAAAAAACCAATGTCGACGTGACGAGTCGCTAGGTCATCCTAAATAATACAGGTGTAACAAAAGGGACATGTTAAAGCAATATTAGAAAATTATGATTTTGTGTCTCAATTTTAGAGGATAGTTTATCTATAGTTAACTAAGCACTTTCTAAACATTGCGTTAAAAATTCCCTTTTAGTTACACCAAATGTAATAGCAATAGTAAATACAGCGTTTTTAGCTATTGAATTGGGATTATGACTATGATTGTATTTTAGTAACATTTTATAATGAATAAATAAAAATAAAAATCATTTATTTCAGACCGAGATCCATAATAAATAAAATAATTAAAAATTGAATTGAATTAAGAAATTAAAAATTAAAATTAGGTATATGCCATTAAAATAATAAATAAAATTAGAATCATAATATTTTTTAATTTAAGCGCTAGTTTAAAAAATATATATTTATAAAACGCCCTCCGCGACAGTTATCTCGTGCTAAAGATCATGGGCCACTAAATAACCCTCCGCACGAAACATCTTTAGGCTTATCAGAATTAATCATCAAAATCATAGGTTTATCTGTAAAATTACAATTTGATTTACTATTTTCCAAGTGTGGTAGCAATAAGCCTTAGTTATTTTAAAATTGTTATCCTATCTGTTTGAAAGTTTTCACGCTAGCGAAGTTTTTCTTTAGCAAATGTTTCTTTTATTTTATGATCTTTCGTGGATAACTGTTTTATTTATATATTTTGCATGTTATTACTTACATATTTATTTTAACTTATGGATATGTACATATATTTATATATTATAATCTGTAACTCATGTCTGTATGTATATTCTATAGGTACCTTCCATAACGTCAGCTCCAAATTTGTCCCTTTTGAAAACCAGCGCTGCTTGCAAGGTAGGCACGCCTATCTTGTCTTAGCAGCATCCAGCTGAAAAGGGACCCGTTTGGCGGTTGCACGTACACGGGAATGACGGGCTCCAAATAGGGCACACAGTTCTACTTACTGTTCTTCGTTTCATGTTACTTCTACCTGTTTACTTACTTCTTTTGATCTGTATTTCTACCCTATTTTTATTGTCCTTTTCTATGTTACTTCTGTCCGTGTATGTGTAATTTTCAAATAAAAATCTATTCTATTCTATAACTGTCATTATCCCTTTTCTTAGGATTTTTGTTTCTTTTTCGATTCATATCTAATTTTTTGTTGAAATAAGCTGTATAAGTCGTAGCTGGATATTAGAACTGCCGGTTTGTGCGGTGTGGCTGTAGTTTTCATGTTGCATTCTGCCTTCGCTTTCTCAAACGGCCACTTGTATGGAAAATCGGGGACTAGTAGACTTATATTCATAAACTTTTTTGGGCCCTGAAAGATTATAGAAAAAAATAAGTTTGTGGCCAAAATATTAAATACTTACAAAACTACAACACACCTAGGTACGAGTAGGTAGTAAGTCGTACCTATGTAGGTAGGTAGGTAAACTTTGTCTTTCCTTGGAAAACTTTTTAACATGATCCCAACTTGCCAACTAAACTAATATTATAATAATTATTATGATAAATATTATAAATGCAAAAGTCAGTTTGTTTATTTATTACCTCTTCACGCTTTATTTACTTGAAGAAACTCAAATCTTCTTGAAATTTTGCATAGGTAGGTACATTTCTATTTGGGAGTGTGGAGAACATAGGTTACATTCTATAGTTCTCGCGGACGAAATAGCGATCAGCAGCTAATAATAATATAGATCATTGCTGACGCCCGCGACTTCGTAAAAGTTATCAACGCAATAGTACCCAAAAGAATGATTTTTGGAATTTTTTATCTGTTTGTCTGTGCGTTTGTGCACGCTCATCTCAGAAACGGCTGAACCGATTTCGATGCAGTTTTCAGGAATATATTGTGACAGGTCCCACTTAACATTATAGGCTACTTTTATCCCGGGAAAATGTTTTTATCCCGGATAATTACGACATTTTGTTTTTTATGTAGTCCACGCGGACGGAGTCGCGGGCGTCCACTTGAGTAGAATAGTACCACCCCATGTCTGCCCGTGTGGGTATCGTAAGAGACGATTAAGGGTTTCTGCAAGGTGCACAACAGCGCCTTCCGTGTTCACAACATAGCGCGCATGTTTAGCGTGGTGACTATAGGTAAAAAAAACCCCTTCTATGTCAGTAGCCTTGTGGCGTGCCATGGGGGAGGCCTACGTCCAGCAGTGGACTGCAATACTGATGTGATGTGTGAATACAGCATAGTTACGCACCGGCGGCACAGGACACTCCTTTAAACCCACATTATTGTAAGATTTTCCGATGTAAGGGTCGTTCAGAATCAAGTCACACAACTGCCACGACATATGTATGAAGGTACGTCGGTACTCGTTATGTAGGTATTCGTAAAATACAGCTGTAATCTGCAAAATATACGGTGTAATGTACCCGTAGTAAGGTTTAGGGGCACGGCGACGGCACGTGCTCTGGCTGTGGCTGGAGAAGATGTGCGAATGTGAATGATTCATTCGAATGGGCTGGTTATCGATTGTTGGAATAATTTGAAAACATTCGAACGAAATTGCACCATTCGAATTATTTTTCATGACTCGCATGGATTTAAAGTAGATTAAACCACCCAATTAAATCTATGTGTTGTCCTATCTTAATCATGATCATCTACAATTCCATTCCACATTTTCAATATTTCAGTATTTCAACTTCATTTAACTAACGAATAAAATTATCATTCGAATGAGTTTTTTTGTCAATTGATCATCCGAACAATACAATTGTAAATTTTCGACACAATCGCCCATCTCTAAACAGCACAGTCGTACTTAGGTATAGTCGAATTTCGGTAAAAAAATCAGTGACAAGTTGCTACATCATAAAAAGTAAGTTTATGATTAGCTAGCAATTCATTCCTGATCTGTGCTTGCTATGCGAAACGTGGCTGTTGGATCTCCTTTTTGATCCTGCAGTTATGGCTACCCTATTTGGGGAACACACCCGTGTGTGTGTGTGTGTGTGTGTTCATGTATTCTATTATGTACCAAATACCCACCGAAACATTGTTACTCCAGGCTTGTTTATTAAAGCCTTCAAAATTCATATAATAGTCGCTATTTCTTCCATATCTTTTCACGGTGATGTTCAGATATTCCAAATAATCCGTATTCACATAAGTCACGTCCACCCGCTGTGGTATTACTTTCTGAAACAATTTCAAAGTTTCAATTTCAGATTTCAAGTACAGTGTGAGTGACAGCCAGGCAAATACTGAAATTCTAAACTAGTAGGTACCATTATAGCCTACGTAGACGACGACGTACTCTTCTACGTAGCAGAGAAAAAAGTACGCTCCGCGAACTTAGATTAAATTAAATTAAATTTAATCTAAGTCCGCGAATAAAATAGAACGCTTATAAATGTATCGAGTAACGCAAACGACGGATTAAAAGTACCGCGTACTTATGTCCGCCGAATAACCGAGGACATGCAGGGAGCGAAGCGGACAAAAGTACGGGCGAGTCCTCGAAAAAAGGGAGCCAACACGATTATTTTGTGTCACCTCACTTACGTCATTTGAAGCACCATCTCTATTCTGGGTACCAAAACTTTGATATTTACGTAGGTACCTACACAAGGTGTTACAGAAAGGGTATGTTAAGTAGCTTAGGTAACATTACGCGAGTAACGGCACCGCGTAAGTTTGTACCTAGCGGCAAGTTTGATGTTTCTCTACATGCCTTCTGCGATGCGTCAACATCGGGTTATGCAGCAGTTGTATATTTACGTGTGGTAGACGTTTATGGTAACGCTACAATTAGTTTAATGACGGCAAAGAGTAAGGTCGCGCCTATACGAACTCTACTCACTATACCTAAGTTAGAGCTATCGGGGGCTACTCTGTTAACTAGGTTAGTGAATCATATTTGTAATACATCAGGGAAAAGTATTTCTATTCGGTCGGTATATGCTTGGACGGATAGCCAAGTTGTGTTAGCCTGGCTTAAAGCTTCGTGTCACAGATTAGAGGTCTTTGTAGCGAATAGAGTCTCACAAATACAGGCTTCGGAGGTCCCTCTAATTTGGAGGCATGTTCCGGAAGCTATGAATCCTGCTGATGTGGCCTCACGAGGATGCGACGCTCCCACCTTGATAGAGCACGGGCTCTGGTGGGGCCCAGAGTGGCTCTTGGAATCGGAAACACAGTGGCCGGTCACCACGGTGGTGCCTACGGAACCCCTGCCCTGTGTACGTGTTTTAACTGTAGCAGCAGACCCACCACAGGTACATCTCTTGTTAGAGCGGTTTAGTACCTTGAATAAATTATTGGCGGTTACTGGGTGGATAAAGCGGTTTATCCATAACGCTAGGCTAACGGATAAAGCTCAACGGGAGCTTTCGCCTACTCTATCTGCACTCGAACGGCGAGATGCACTCATGTATTGGGTAAAGCATGTTCAGAGTGAAAGCTTTCCCTCGGAAATAAAAGCTCTACAACGCTCTGCTCGGTTAACGGGAGCTTTACAAAAGCTCAGTTTATTTTTAGACGAAAGTGGTTTCGTTAGGGTTGGCGGTCGGCTTAAAAACGCTAAGTTACCCTATGGGGTGCGGCATCCCCTATTATTACCGAAAAATGGAGCTTTCGTTCGGCTGTTAATCGTGGACAGACATGTAGGTAACGCGCACGCGGGCTGTAATGCGTTACTTGCAATTCTACAGCGCGACTTCTGGATTTTGTCGGCGCGACGAAGCATACGTGCGGTTATCTTTAAGTGTATGCCATGCTATAGGTTGAAGGCCGCTATTATGCAGCCAATGATGGGTGATTTGCCCAGCGATCGGGTAAACATAGATAGAGTCTTTTCCGGTGTCGGACTGGATTTCGCAGGACTGTTTTCAGTTAAGGCTTCGACTCTACGGATAGCTAAAATTTATAAGACGTATTTGTGTGTTTTTGTTTTGTCTGCTCAGTTTATTTTTAGACGAAAGTGGTTTCGTTAGGGTTGGCGGTCGGCTTAAAAACGCTAAGTTACCCTATGGGGTGCGGCATCCCCTATTATTACCGAAAGATGGAGCTTTCGTTCGGCTGTTAATCGTGGACAGACATGTAGGTAACGCGCACGCGGGCTGTAATGCGTTACTTGCAATTCTACAGCGCGACTTCTGGATTTTGTCGGCGCGACGAAGCATACGTGCGGTTATCTTTAAGTGTATGCCATGCTATAGGTTGAAGGCCGCTATTATGCAGCCAATGATGGGTGATTTGCCCAGCGATCGGGTAAACATAGATAGAGTCTTTTCCGGTGTCGGACTGGATTTCGCAGGACTGTTTTCAGTTAAGGCTTCGACTCTACGGATAGCTAAAATTTATAAGACGTATTTGTGTGTTTTTGTTTGTCTGCTCAGTTTATTTTTAGACGAAAGTGGTTTCGTTAGGGTTGGCGGTCGGCTTAAAAACGCTAAGTTACCCTATGGGGTGCGGCATCCCCTATTATTACCGAAAGATGGAGCTTTCGTTCGGCTGTTAATCGTGGACAGACATGTAGGTAACGCGCACGCGGGCTGTAATGCGTTACTTGCAATTCTACAGCGCGACTTCTGGATTTTGTCGGCGCGACGAAGCATACGTGCGGTTATCTTTAAGTGTATGCCATGCTATAGGTTGAAGGCCGCTATTATGCAGCCAATGATGGGTGATTTGCCCAGCGATCGGGTAAACATAGATAGAGTCTTTTCCGGTGTCGGACTGGATTTCGCAGGACTGTTTTCAGTTAAGGCTTCGACTCTACGGATAGCTAAAATTTATAAGGCGTATTTGTGTGTTTTTGTTTGTCTGTCCACTAAGGCGGTCCATTTGGAAGTGGTTTCAGCACTCTCCACGGAAGCCTTTATTGCGGCTCTAAGTCGATTTGTCTCACGGCGCGGTTTACCTAGTTTAATACGTTCGGATAACGGTACAAATTTTCAAGGCGCGGATAGGTACTTAACGGAAGTACACAAGTTTCTTACGAGTGCTAATTCGGATATTAGCCACGCTCTAGCCATTCGGGGCATAACTTGAAAATTTAGTGCTCCTGCGTGTCCTCACTGGGTAGGCATCTTTGAGGCAGCGGTAAAATGTGCTAAGACGCATTTAAGGCGTGTCATCGGCGATACGATTTTAAACAGCCTATGTATGTATGTTCCTTTGAAGCACTACCCAGACCAAACGCCTCGGCCGATTTTTATAATTCAAACGTCAATCGATTGCTCTTAGTCCAGCGAGTGTCACTAAAGACATGACGTTAGTGAAAATCCAATATGGCGACTACTGGACGCCATTTTGTGAAAATTAAAAAAATTAAAGTCGACAAACTATATCGACTATATATAAACTATATCATTTTTACGTTTCTCTCAACATTTTTCGATTCGACCAACCGTTTAGGATCTATATCGAGTGAAAGTTGCATAACAACCATTCTCACATATAAGTTTTTAGACAGCAGCAAGTCGAAAACTTCTTGCTGCCGAGCTGAACAGTCGGGACAGACCGGACATCTAAGTGCTTGGTTTTTTCTTTTCAGTTTTTTTGTTATGTACATTATTTGGTTCTTTTTTAAGCAGTCGGGTTTTTGGATTTTTTAAATTATGTTTTTTTATTTGGTTTTAGCTTAAACATAGTGTTAATAATTTTTAGGTTATATTCCTGTGCGTACTAAATGAGTCTCTCTCCTCGATTACTCCTGTTACCATAACCATAAACACCAGCAACAGAGTGTTCGTGCTTCTTGGGAATACCGATTTGCGCGTTGAAATCTTCCATAGAGACGGTGTACTTCGCAGAGTTATGAGCTTTCGCCAGGTCTTCGTAAAAGTTATCTATTTCCTCCTGAGATGAGTTCTCAGTGGGAGCGTATGCCTGAATTATTCTGAAGCTTAGTTTCTCTAGTTCGATTTCTAGTACGCACACTCTCTCAGATATTCCAGTGAATGTTATGATGTTCTCTTTGTGTGTCCTCCTGACTAGGAAGCCTACTCCGTACAGTCCTTTTGTTTAACCTATCTAGTACGGGGACGGGAATACTTTAAAGTATTTATATACTTTATTTAAATATTATAACTACACAATTGGTAGATCACGAATTTAGCTTCAAACATCACACGGGATTTTCGGGAGTAAGGGCAAAGTTTCGGGTACTGTCTAATGAAAACCTATCCACTAACACCTTGGTACCTACCTACACATGCCAAATATCGGCTATACCTATGTTAACTTGTTTCGATAACTGCATTAGGACACCACGGCAATTGTTGATCTGAACATGCTACTGCGCCCGTAGCATGACTTTGAGTGAGAGCGAGATGTCTCACATTTACACGACAAATCCACAGAGCTAAGTAATAACTAGACGAGGCAAGTGTTTCTACTTGGTGTGTAAAAAGGGATTGCAAACCACTTCTATTAGCCCTAATTCTAGCGAGTGTCTATTCTAATTCTTAAGTCTATTTTTTACATGCAAAGCACATACACATAGTTTATCTAAGTATTTATAAGCTCTGTGAATTTGACGTTTAAAAGTGAAATATCTTGCTCTCACCAAATTCATCATACCGTAGGATCTAACTAATGTAATAATAACTAAGTAAGTATATTAAGTATATTGAGGACCTAAATAAATATAAAATAATCTTTCCTTTTTTTAATTTTTCATCAAAATTTATGACAAAAAATAAATTTCATTTGGCTTAGGTTAGGTTAGGTAGGCTAGTATTAAATTATAATGTAATAATTGGAATGGATTTTATTGATTTAACTTAACTTTTATGTTACATTTACCTTTGAGTTACTTGTGACGTATGAGCAATAAAAAAAGTAAATAAATAGTACCTAGCTACAATAGTCTGAAATAATAAGAAAATTATTTAACTTACAGTAATATATTTAACAGTAGCACAAAATTGGATGAGTAAAATATACAGCAGACAAGAAAATAGCACCGACATTTTGTTACTAATGACCAGAGGTCGGAATTAGGTAGAGTCATTTATGTACTTGCATCGAAATGTTGATATTAATGTGGACCTTCCCAGGATTTCTAATGGACAATCCCGTGTGGCCAACAATATTACAAATAAATAATAATAAAACCCTCAGAGATAGACAAATAAAACAAAGATAATTAACATAAAATGTTTATTAGTATTTAGGTACGAGGGCTGTTTGATAAGTCCTTTTAAAAACTATTTGTAAAACCTTTTTTCTGGTAAATGGCGTTAACACTGGCAGGCACAATCTTTCAAATGAAGACTGTCAAAAATTCAGCAAAAAAAAAACAAGTTTTTGTCAGTATAAGGGTCAAAATCAGAGAGGTCAGCATTTTGGGTTTTGAAATATCTGAGAAATTAAGTTTTCTATTGAAGTAAATTAACATGTGGAATATGTTGTGTCATTTGTCATGAACCTTTCCTGTAAAGAGGCACGCACACAAATATATATTTCAGAAACTATACCTGTTAATAATAAAAATGACAGGGTCTTAAATCATTTCGGGAACACTTTTAAATATATTTTTAAATAATAATATAACTAACGCCTTTAATAATCACCGTCATGAAATTATAATTAACCTGTCCCTCTATTGGTAAATGCTGTTATTTTGTATATTTTTACAGTAAAAAGACTTATTTTTTATATTACTCTCCATAGATTTTCAATTAATGTAAATTTCGTTTCAAAATTTCAATTTATTGTATACATTTGTGCAATACGTTATCAATTAATAATATAAATACAAATGTTAAAAGGTCATTTTAGGTTGTACATGCAATTTTTAACTATAACATTACTCATTAGTGATAAATTTGCAGTTTATGTGATGTTCCCGAAAATGATGGGAGTGTTCCCAAAATGAAAATGAAGTTCCCTAAATGACATTGACGTTCCTTAAATGACTGCAACGTCTGGTTTTTGCATATTTTGAGCATTAAAATAATAAAAACATTTACAGTATTATACCTTTATTTGTACTTAAAGAATGAGTAACATGAGTATCAAAAAATAAACTTAAAATCTAATAGTAAACTTGTAGTTTCAGTTAACAAACATAAGATATTAGGAACAAATAGTAATTGCACACTATCATTAAGTCCTGCATCAATACTTAAAATCAAATATATCAATTTTAGTTTGATTTGTTTTAAAACTAACAACAGTCTTTAAGAATTCGAAACATTATTTAAGCATAATCATATTAATCACAAAATAACTTGAGTATCAAAGTTTGAACTTAAAGTCTAGCAATAACCTACTTTTCAAATATGTCCATATTCTCATCAAAACAATAATAGCCACGACTACCTATTTTCTGCAATTTCGGGGTGGGTAAAATTTTAACAACTTGTTCACAAGGGACATACGCAACATCATTTTGTTCAAGTTTAAATATCTTTGCTGAGTTCCGCTGACAACGAAGAAAGGTGACCTTTATTTCACCATCTTCATCAACTGAGGTGTCAGCGACTGCGACGTATCTGTATTCATTTTTTTTATTTTCAGTTGGTACATTTACTAGCAAAAATGTCTTTGGACGTATCATGTTGGGGTGGAAGTTCTCCTTATCATTTACGTACGATGTACCAGCAAAATGATCGTCATTCTTTTCATGAAGTCGATCTGAAACCTTTTGGAGATTCTCATCATCTGAACTGTCTGATCCGTATACGGCGTCATAAATACTTTTCCTACTCATGTGAAGAGAACTCAGAAACTCATCATTCTTTTCTATGTCTAAATCTATAATTTCTAATGGAACTGGGCTTTCTTTATCTTTATCTTCGACCGAAAATGCCTGCAGTTTAATTTCTCGCAACAATTTTGAAAACTGATACAGTAGTATTGTGACATCAGAAGCTTTCTTCCAGATAATCTTAGTTACATTCATGATTCCTGGGATTGCATCAATTTTTTCAGGTATTAAGTTTTTGATTGCAACTATTTCATCGTTAGTGACTTCATGGAGTGAAACAGATGTATTGTTTTGTAAACGGACAAAATCTGCAGCTGTATTTACATCGTTTCCTCGTAATACTTGATCATCCGCAGTTTTCTTTAGCACTCCTCCTACACCATCCATTGGACCTTTACCATGACCTGGTTCACTGAATGTCCACGTTGAAGCAGTTATTTGCGGAAATTGTTCTATTAAGATTTTAATCCATAAGTAAACGTTAGTCCGATTTCGATACTGGGACGTGGGTCCATCTGAAAACACATGAAGGGTAGTAACGTGTGGCCTGACACTCAATATTTTCTGCAGCGCTGATTTCAGGTGACCCCATACAGCATGAGCTTGATGGTCTAAATTGTCACTCACAGTGGCAAATGAAATAGTTTCTAGAGAGGTATTATTTCTGGCATAAAAAACCCCCGTGTGAATAGATAATTGACCTTTTGAAGCTCCGAATCTAATCGCTTGAATCTCTTTCGCATATTTTGTCATATAATTTTCAGCAAAATCAATTTGAATCATTAGCTCTGTTTCTTTTAAATTATCTTTTAGTTCTCTTTTGGCTTTTAAGTTTTCGCTGATTCCATAAACATGTTTTTTCATTGGAGAAATATCCGCAGCTATAGACACTTTCAAATCTTTGACTATGCTTGTAACGGTAACTTTTTTAGTAAGTTTGACGATTTTCTTCTCTGCTTTTATGATTCGCTCTTCTTTTGTTACTTGCCACTGAAAATATTCAATGGTATCTTCATTACTTCCTGATTCAATTTTGATCTCCTTGCATTCATCGCACAAACCAAACATACAATCATAAGAAGTAATGTCACAGCTGTGCGCTTTTATACATTCGGATGTCGATTTGTGCGATAGCTCTCCTAGTCGGTTTAGTTTGCCAAGTTTATATTCAAAATTTTCGTGCCTTACACAAAGACAAGTATCTCGATCCCATTTTTTAGGTTGTCCTACCCAATAAGGCTTCTCTCTCAAGAGTGTCGAATAAGATACTCGAATTCCAGTCTCAGTACGAAATTGAGGATGCAATTTTTTTACAGTGTCTAGAAGCAACCGCTTTTGTTTATTTCCCTTGAGGCAGTCTTTCTTACCAGGGCAAATTCTGCTGATATCATCCCGCTCAAAAAACTTATGAATTTCTCCACGAATCTCATTAGTGATTAAAAATGTTGGATGCTTCCGGTTAGATATTAAAATGTTGTCATTATTTTTATTTTTGCGTAGAAATTGTTTGGTCATATTATTTAAACGATGTTTTTTAATACGGTTGCCACTGACGCATTTTTGAAAAGCCTCTCGCTCTTTAGAATTTTTTGGTAATTTATCAACGGTGTCTTTTAGTTGAGTTGTCAAAACTTCGCCAAATAATAGACGTTTACTGACTTCAGGAGTAACAGAACATCCTCTTGTTAATTAATTAACTTTGCGAGTAGGCGTATCAGCATTCTTTTGGGATACTCTTTCTGCGCGTCTTCTGTTTCTCTGTACTTTTTTTCGCAACTTATCTATAATTCTTTGCATTTTCTGTATTTTATCTTTCTGTTTTTTAACAGTTCTGTAAGCCTGTGCCTTATCTTTCTTAACCAGTTTTCTTCCTGATCTCTTCCTTAACAAGCGATTATCATTTTCTATCTCATTTTCAGAATCTGGTGGGCTGTTACCTAAAATATTTGCCATCATCTTTTTTTTCTGTCTATACTTTTGAGAATTTTTTCTCCACAACTTTCTTTGTTTCCTCTTCTGCATTTCAGTCATATCACTAACAGTCTTAACTTTATTTTCAGCCTTCTTTCTTTGGTAATATTCCCTATCTTTCAGTCTCTTAATCTCCTTTTATTCAGGTGTCATTTTATCTAAAAACTTGCGTTTTCTTGCATTAGCCTTTTCACGATGTTTTTTATAAGCTATACTGTCCTGTTTTAATCATTTTTCTGACTTCTTTTTCTTTTCATTTTTATCATTTTCCATATTACCGTTTCTAAATGGTTCGCTAAAATAAAAATTTTGCATTGTTATATCTTTATAAAAGCATTAGACTGTCATTTTGCCCGAAAATTGTCATTTCAGGAACGCCCGTATCATTTTGGGAACGCTCGCGTCATTTCGAGGACGCCCGTCATATACGAGAACGTTTCCGAAATGACCGTTCCCGAAATGACTATTTGATGAATATTTTTATATCATGCTTCACGCCGTCATATTAGATATTGGTTTTAGAGGTTAGGATCAAGTGAGCTGTAATATTTATAACAATTTAGCAAAAAGTATGCAAATTGTTAAAAAACTAATCATCAAACAGTGTTCCCGTAGTGACAGGGAATTAAAGTACGCTTCCCATATATGAAATTAAAAGGTACTTACCAACAAAATCAATTATTTTTTTCCGTAAATACGACACGCGTCTTTTCCTTTGACTAGTGAACTTCACACTGTTACTCGCTAATGCCACCTAGCGCGTTTTGTTTTAATTACATCGACCGATATCCACCGCGTTCACTGAATGATTTAATAAACGTCAGACAGCGTTTGAATAGTCAAAATATGACGAAATTAAATTGTTGTTAATTTAATTTATACGTATATTCGTAATTTAATGATTTTCAAAGCTAATATTAAAAAAACTACAATTTTAAGTCTTAATTGTAAACATTTTTGAGTTATCTTAACTATGAAACATGGTATAAGGACGCGTTCCCGGAATGACTATTTAGACGTTTTTTGTTTAAAATCTAAAAAAAAATTATCGTAAAAAAATAAAAATGATAAGTGCCTTGTTATTATGTGCAGAACCTTCATTTAGAAACAAGTATTTTAGCAATACCACGTTATTTTATTAAGAAAATCTTTGTCAGAAGCATGATTCTCACCTCTCTGATTTTGACCCATAACCATTGTTTAACTGTGATCACTCGTAAATATTCAACAACTATGGAAAAAACTGAATTTCGTGCCGTTATAAAACATTTTTTTATGAAGGGTTGCAGTGCTGCCACAATAAAAACTGAACTTGATTCTGTTCATGGCACTAACGCACCAACGTTGCAGACTGTTTATAACTGGATAAATGATTTTAAACGTGGTCGGTCAAGCACATCTGATGCTCCACGCTCTGGTCGCCCAATCGAAGTCACTACTGAGGATGTTGTTGAAGAAGTTCATAATATTGTACTCGACGAGTGAAGGTGCGTGAAATAGCTGAGAACACAGGCATCTCCACTGAGCGAGTACATAAAATCCTGCATGAAGATTTGGGTATGACAAAGCTGTCTGCACGATGTGTGCCACGTTTGTTGACAATCGAACAAAAACACGAAAGAAAGCGAATTTCAAAACTGTGTTTGGATATGATGAAGCGTAATCCTCGGAATTTTTTGAGTCGATTTGTCACTGTGGACGAAACTTGGGTCCATCATTATACACCTGAATCAAAACAGCAATCAAAACAATGGATGGCGACTGGTGAACGTGCCCCAAAGAAGGCCAAGACTGTTTTGTCGGCTGGAAAGGTCATGGCGACAGTCTTCTGGGATGACGAAGGAATCATTATGATTGATTACTTGGAAAAGGGAAAGACTATCACTGGCCGTTATTACGCAGAGTTATTGGACCGTTTTAATGCCGAATTGTTGGAAAAACGACCAAAATTGTCCCCCAAGAAAGTCCTCTTTCATCAAGACAATGCCCCAGTGCACACGTCAACTATTGCAATGGCCAAAATCCACGAGTTGGGCTTCGAACTGGTTCCGCATGGTCCGTATTCGCCGGATCTACCTCCGTGCGATTATTACCTATTCCCAAATCTGAAAAGATGGCTTGGAGGGCAAAAATTTTTGACAAATGAGGACTGCATCGCTGGTGTAAACGCCTATTTTGAAGACCTCGACAATACGTATTTTTTGGAGGGGATAAAAAAATTGGAAACTCGCTGGAACAAGTGTTTGGCCCTCAAAGGAGACTATGTTGAGGATTAAATGTAAATTGTTTAAAAAAAATATATATATACTTTTTAAAACGACTTATCAAACAGCCCTCGTACATTAGTTCACAATACAAATTATTAATAGTCTTAAGGAAATTCTCATACGCATACTTCAACTTTTTTATAAATACGAGCAAACACTTTTGCTTCTAGCCTAGACTCGTGAGGTTTTGCTTATTCAAACGGCCCATTAGAATCATTTTCCTTATCCGATTCATTACCAGTAAGATTTGAAGTGTTCGCTTACGACATTACTATATAACTTTTATGAGAAATAAAATATATAACCATTAGCCTTTTAATTTTCTGGCTTCAATGAATTTCTCCGAACGTCTAAAATCCATTTGTACATTGAAAAAGATCGCTCTACATCAACTGAGGTGAGGTTAGCAAATTTATACACTTCTTCCTCCTCGTCATTTGTGCAGGAAGAAATTTTTTCTGCTATATTTCTGATAGTGTCCAAATCAGGATTTCTATCCATGACTTTTTCCATTTTATCCATTAAGCTCTCGCAATTTGCCCATCTCAAAGCTAATCTCACTGCATCAAATATTTCAAATGATTCCATTAGAGAAAGATCGGGTTTCTGAAGTGATGTCAAAGCTGTTGGTATAATTGAAAATCCTTAATGTTGTCGTTATTATTAAAAATGTTTAAAGCATTCTCTATTGATTTTGCCTCTTGACTATTCAGCACAGACAATACAGACTTAATTTTATCGAAATGCTTAGCGTAATAGAATGCTGCATCAAGCCAAGTACCCCATCTGGTAATTACAGGTGCAGGAGGTAAAGGTAAATCCGGACACATTTCTTTAAAGATTTTAATTCTTTTTGGTACCTTCAAAAAACCTTTTTTTGAAATTTGAAATTAAACTTATCAACATTAGGGTTCTCTTTTCTAACCTGCCCCGCAACAAGATTTAGAGCATGTGCTAAACATGTGAAATGCAACATTTTTGGAAAAGTTAATTTTAAAATTCTTCCAGCTAATATCATGTATGCCACACTGTCTGTACATAACATTCTAACGTTATCTAGTTTGCTCTCAAATGAACTTCCCCACATATTTTTTAAAGAATCTTAAACAAATTTTGATATCGTTGTTCCATTTACAGTATCTAGCATTTTACATACCACTAAGTAAGGCCGGTGGCACCTACTAGGTTCTAATGGTCTCACCAACAAATGTACGACAGCTCTTCCTAAGAAATCCGTAGTTTCGTCTACTGAAAGCCATAGCTTTTTATCTACAATCTTACTTTGCATCTCTTGTACTTTGATTTTAAAAAGCTGATCCAGGTAAACTTTTCTCAATAAGGATTCACTAGGTAGTTTAATATTTTTGCAATTGCAACACATATACTTTTGAAAAAATGTTTTAAATGCATTGTTGCTCAGTTGGGACCATGGTATGTTACAAAGAATCATAAATTCGATTAAGTCGAAGTAAAATTCTAAAGGAGTGTGGTGCTCTTTCTTCGTGCCTTTATGTACTGCTCCTTCTACATGTCTTTTGACGTTACTCCGAAGAGTTGCACTCAAATGTGCTTCGCATTTAGAGCAGTAAATTAATCCACTTGCATGGTCGTAAAGAAGCTCCGGATTATCTTTGATCCACTTGTTGACGGTGGCTTCTTTGACTGAACGCTGCGCCATGGTAATACTTTTAATCTGGAGCAAAAAAAAAAGTAAATCTTAGAAAACCGTATGAATGTGTTTGTAAGTATGTGAGAGATAGGGCACAACAGTTGCGTAGATTAAAAGATCTAAGCGTGAGTAAATTCATACAGAGAGACAGACGGCGGGACGCGAACTTTGTTTTATACTATATATAGATTTATTGTTTTAGCAACTATAGTAATACACATTCTGTACAAAATTTAAGTGTCTGCTTCTATTGCTTAGTAAGCGCAAGGGCACTTGAAAAACACCGATAAATTAATACGTATTGATTCACTGTACACCCCCTTTTCGCTCAGTCTTCGGTCAAAGAAGCTACTTTGGGCGTAAATCTATTTTGTGGGTAAAATACAAAACGAAAAATGGTATATAGAGATTTAATAAACTTAAGATGTGTTTTCTGGTGCCACTGGGCTTTCAATTATTGAAAATTGATTTGATTTAGGAGTTACGCAAAGAAATAAATTGGTAGCGCTAGTTCATCTTACCCTTTACCTTATGTAAGTGATTAAAGGGATATAAGTCCTATTAAAAACGTTTCTCCATTCGTTAAGTAGTAATTGTCACAATTTAATATAAATATGTACTATAAACGCTTGTTCCAGAAGTACATACAAGAACTCTCGTGTAGCACAATACAGGTTTCCGTAACAATCACATAAACACATTAATTAATAATTAATCAGTTTAAAGCTAAAAAAGAAAATCAGTAAAAGATTACCAAAAAAACTAATTCCAATCGTTAACCATATAGTCAAGTAAAGCAATTAAAAAAAGAGTCCAGTATGTTAAGCTTCTTCAGTAGCATTTGAAATCATTGCTACTTTATTGTAATTGTATCAAAGAACATCTTAAGTAAAACAATACTGATTTTTATAACAATACAAGAAAACGTTCTACATTGGGAAAATCTAATTTAAAGGAAATTTAATAAAAATATGAACAAGAAACTTACCAAGTATCACGAACTTCAAATATCCAATCATCCAATACAGCAAGGCCAAATCAAAGTCCGTTAATGCTTGCCGAAATAGTCGTATTAAGTAGGGTCTAGAATCCAGTAAATAAGCCAAGGTCAAACACGATTCAAAACACAATAGGAAACAAGCGAGCGCATTCGACGAACCGAGGTAAACGAATGAGCTGTGTGAATGAGTAAACCGATTTATTGCTAATAGATAGTTTGAATGCAGTAGAAAGAGACAAAATCTAGTACATTCCGTTATGCGGGGAGTGCTCCGCATTTCCGCTATTGCTTTCTTTTGTTCTCACAATCTATGTTGTGCGAACTACAAATGTGGCAATATCGCGCGTGTGCGCATTGGAATTTTTCAACTTCGGACATCCGATGTCATTGATGTAAGTTTGGCAACGTCGCGCGTGCAGTAGTTTAAATTGTGTAAAGGTAAATAACTTTTTAGTTAATAAATCACGGGATTTTTTCTGCTCTTTAAAATTAATACCGGAATTTGAGGCATATCCACTTTATTCTTTCGCTGTATGAAATCAGTGCAAGTACATAAATGACTCTACCTAATTCCGACCTCTGCTAATGACCTAGCCTAGGTAATCGACCAATGCTCAGACCAATTTAACCTTTGATTGACGTCGTGATTTTATTGTCACGCTGTCTGCACCGTGCGGTATGGGAGACCGCTATAATATTTTATAAAAAATAGTGATGAATTAAATATTTAATTCAACTGTTATAATTTTTATGGCAATACTACCTATATAGTATGACAATCTCAAATTGACACAAATCATGAGAAATCGCCATTTTTTTTTAGATATAACCATATCACAAACTTTTGTAATCGTAAATTTACTCATATTACATCTGATATCAAAAATACCTACGTAAACCATAAAACTTAGTAGAATACCTACACAAAAAATATTATCTATTCTTACAATTATGAACATCATGGAAGAAATAAAAACAAATGGCACATTATGATTAAAATAAAAAAAATGACGATGGTTAAACATTACACATAATCAGAATATATTTTTATTCGCATAAAAAGCACTGAAAACCCTGATGGACTGGTCCACCTAAACCAGATTCCGCTATCTCCCTGTCTGTTGGGTGATGGTCACCTTGCTGCGGTACAAAGACTTCTCTAACAGCGGCAACCTCTGATCCACTATTAGATTCATAGAGACAAGACTCCAACATTCCGGTTAGACTTACTACTGACATAGCCAATATGTTATTCCCTGAAAATATAGTGCTGGAAGTTGTCAGAAGACATTTCAATTATTTTTAACCGACTTCAAAAAAAGGAGGAGGTTCTCAATTCGTCTGTATGTATAATTTTTTTTTTTTTATGTATGTTCACCGATATTTCCGTCAATTATAAACGGATTTCAAAAATTTTTTTTTGGTTGCATAGAGTTCACTTCTGAGGTGGTCCCATTTTCACCAGGTCAGGATCTGATGATGGGATCCAGGAGAAATCTAGGGCAACCACCGAAAATTGTATGCTCGTATGGTGCTTTTGTTACGTAATCATGTCTTACTCAGGTATATGCTTTAGGGTGTCAACATCTAATGCTGCTGTGCTGATGATGAAGCTACAGAACTTCTTAATGGTTAGGAGTTGGGATACAGTACTGCAATTGGTCAATGGAAAATATTTAGTAGTATGTAGGGCTAACGTGTTACTTGAATCAACATCTGATGCTGCTGTGCTGATGATGAAGATACAGAACTCCTTAACGGTTAGGAGTTGGGAGACAGTACTGCCATTGGTCGATGAAAACTATTTAGTAGTATATAGGGCTAACGTGTTACTTGAATCAACATCTGATGCTGCTGTGCTGATGATGAAGCTACAGAACTCCTTAACGGTTAGGAGTTGGGAGACAGTACTGCAATTGGTTGATGAAAACTATTTAGTAGTATGTAGGGCTAGCGTGTTACTTGAATCAACATCTGATGCTGCTGTGCTGATGATGAAGCTACAGAACTCCACAGTACTGCAATTGGTCGATGGAAACTATTTATTAGTATGTAGGGCAAACATGTTACTTGAATCGAAATCTGATGCTGCTGTGCTGATGATGAAGCTACAGAACTCCTTAACGGTTAGGAGTTGGGAGACAGTACTGCAATTGGTCGATGGAAACTATTTAGTAGTATATAGGGCTAACGTGTTACTTGATTCAACATCTGATGCTGTTGTGCTGATGATGAAGCTACAGAACTCCTTATCGGTTAGGAGTTGGGAGACAGTACTAAAATTGGTCGATGGAAACTACATATATAGTGGTATGTAGGGCTAACTTGTTGCTTGTGAGGTATACTTGAATCAACATCTGATGCTGCTGTGCTGATGGTCAAGCTACAGAACTCCTTAACGGTTAGGAGTTAGGGGACAGTACTGCAATTGGTCGATGGAAACTATACAGGGTGTTTTTTTGTGTCCACCATTAACGAAGGGTACATACTCTATACATCAAATAAAGTAAGTTTATGCAAAAAAAAATGCTGGGATTTTTTTTTATTTAATTACTTGATCTGGCGAAATTTATAGTGTCTAGTGTTTATGCTAGTTTTTTCATAGACAGATATTAATTATTTCTCGTGAAAAATCTTGCTACGCGCGTCTATGTGCATTCATGCAGAAAAACGCAGTCTATTCACTCAACTTTGGACCCTGATATTTTGGAAACCAGACTCTTCCCAGGTATGCTTCCAATGAGAAAAATGATCGTGATGATGAGGAGATTACGTAGTTTTCAGGAACGTTGACGACCAAAAATCACCATGTATAAACTAGCATCTATTTAAGTCCATGACGCATTAACACAACTAAAAAAAGAGAAATAAACTGACTTTAGAAAAAAAAATTAACCGACTTCAAACTTTAACTAAAAAGCGATAAATAACGTAACTAATTTATCTACTTAATACATATTAAATATCTCAAATTATTTAAATATTTACAACTTAATACCTAATACTTTAACAAAGTCATCTTTAACTATTTCAATATTTATAATTATAACTTATTTTTTGGAGTCGGTGCCAGCCAAACAAATAAATGTAATTAAGAAAACTGACCCACACTAAATAGTAAAACCAAGAATAGGAAATTGCATTACCGCTGCCTAATACACCGTATTGTATTTTGCCGTGTGTGTGGCTTTGCCAGCCGCGCGCGTCCATCAATACAACAGACTACGTTACCTAGGCTGGCACCGACTCCAAAAAATAAGTGATAATTATAAATATTTAAATAGTTAATAATAATAATAATAAGCCCACAGGGCAGCTTGTGGCGAGCTGTTGGGAGGTAGCGTTCCCACGGACCTGAAGTACTCCCGGGGGAAGACCCTGTTCCTCATCTCCGGCGCCGGAGTGAAGTCTGACGAGGAACAGTTCCCCCACCTCTGCCTTGCCTTCGCCGGCCGGGCAGAGTGGAGTCGCGATAGCTATGACAGCTCGAGGGTGGACGTGCCCGTCAGTAAGTGGCGAGTTGGCTTCGGTTTAAAGTCCAGGGGCATCCCTCCACCCTAGCCGCTCACCAAATGTTGCCCCCTTTGTCGCTCCATGCGTGCGGCCGTTTCAGGGGGCCCATGAAATGAGTCGGCGAGTCACCGCCTGCCACCAAACAATTATGAGACTTAGTTGTAATGGCAGGCGTCCGTTAGTCTCCTTCAATAGCCCAGTTACCCAACCCCACCCAACATTCAGCCCCATAGCCCATGACCTTTGTTTCCATCGCATGACATAGATCTGCACTCCAATAGTCTTGCACATGGCGGGGACCATCGCCGGATGTATCATATTGTGCGGTCGGCGATGGTATCCGCCATGTGTATCCCACACCATATTAAAGTTCTTTAAAAAGGGCCTCTACATCTTGGCCACGGCCCGATGCACGCCTCTCAAAGGACCGGGACTCTGTAGTCCCGAGAATTTAAACAGAGATACAATAATAATAATAATAAGCCCGCAGGGCAGCTTGTGGCGAGCTGTTGGGAGGTAGCGTTCCCACGGACCTGAAGTGCTCCCGGGGGAAGACCCTGTTCCTCATCTCCGGCGCCGGAGTGAGATCTGACGAGGAACAGTTCCCCCACCTCTGCCTTGCCTTTGCCGGCCGGGCAGAGTGGAGTCGCGAGAGCTATGACAGCTCGAGGGTGGACGTGCCCGTCAGTAAGTGGCGAGTTGGCTTCGGTTTAAAGTCCAGGGGCACCCCTCCACCCTAGCCGCTCACCAAATGTTGCCCCCTTTGTCGCTCCGTGCGTGCGGCCGTTTCAGGGGGCCCATGAAATGAGTTGGCGAGTCACCGCCTGCCACCTAACAATTATGAGACTTGGTTGTAATGGCAGGTGTCCGTTAGTCTCCTTCAATAGCCCGATTTTCCAACCCCACCCAAAATTCAGCCCCATAGCCCATGACCTTGTTTCCCATCGCATGACAGAGCTCTGCACTCCAATAGTCTTGCACATGGCGGAGACCATCGCCGGGTGTATCATATTGTGCGTTCGGCGATGGTATCCGTCATGTGTATCCAACACCATATTAAAGTTCTCTTAAAAGGGCCTCTACATCTTGGCTACGGCCCGATGCACGCCTCTCAAAGGACCGGGACTCTGTAGTCCCGAGAATTTCAAAAGAGATACAAATAATAATAATAATAACGACCACAAGAAGCTCAAGCGAAACTGGATCGCCGTCCCCGCCGCCGCGAAGACCTGTGCGACGTAGAGGACGGCCTCCACTGCCGGCACGCTTAGAGCCGCCGGAGCCACGTGCTCCACCTGCAGCTCCCGCTACCGACGGTGTAGTGCGCCGCATGAGATGGACCAATCTTAATGAGAGTGTCATGCGGGCCTACTACGGGGCAACAGAGGGAGGAACTAACCTCACCGCGTACCGTCCGAGGATGCTTACTCTGTTTCAGGCTCTTGAACCAACTGCCACAACTGTGACTATTGACATGGCCATTTGCCAACAGGCTCGTCGAAGCCGGAAAAGTTTGTCAACCGCATGGATTGACTATAAGAAGGCCTATGATTCGGTGCCCCATTCATGGCTCCTGAAAGTACTAGACATTTATAAAATAAACCCAACATTAAAGTCTTTCATGGAGTCGTGTATAGGACAGTGGAGCACAGTCCTTCGTAATCCAGCGGCTGATGGATGCTCCGGTCCCGATGACACAATAAAGATAAAGCGGGGAATCTTCCAGGGCGACAGTTTGAGTCCGTTGTGGTTCTGCCTGGCCCTGAATCCCCTAAGCACCCTGCTTAAGGACTCAGGACTAGGATATCGGTTACGGAGAGGGAGAGAGGCCATATCCCATCTACTGTACATGGATGATCTCAAACTGTTTGCACCAAAACAACCAGACCTGATAGAGTTAATGAAGATAACAAAAAAATTCAGCGACTCGATCAGGATGGAGTTTGGTGTAGATAAGTGTGCGGTCCTCCATGTACAGCGAGGAGTGATTGCAGAGACCGAGAGTATTCAGCTCTCGGACTCTGTACATCTGACCTCACTCTCCGGCACCGAAACGTACAAATACTTGGGTATGTCAGAGTCATTGGGCATACCGGATGCGGATATGAAACAGGCGTTACGGGACCGTTTCTTCAGCCGCTTGACAAAAGTTCTGAAAAGTCTTTTGTCCGGCGGAAATAAGATCCGAGCCTATAACGGTTGGGTCATGCCCGTACTCCTGTACTCCTTTGGCATACTCAAGTGGACTCAAACTGAGTTAGAAGCCCTGGATAGACGGGTCCGTATACTACTTACGGCAAACCGGATGCGTCATCCACGAGCATCTGTAATGAGACTGTATTTCTCGCGGAAGTGTGGGGGCCGAGGCATGCTGAATGCCAAGAACCTGCACAACCGTGAGATATGCAGTCTCAGAGAATATTTCCAGAAAAAAGATGAGATGATGCACCGGGATGTCGTTTTAGTGGATAAGGGCCTCACCCCGCTCCATCTGGCAAACGAGAACTGGCGAAACCCTATAGTGGTTACATCCGAGGAGCGCAAGGAAATATGGAAAGGCAAGCGCTACACGGCAGGTTCTACAAGGCCCTCACAGGGCCTGACGTAGACCAGCTAGCCTCCGTGTCCTGGCTACGTTTTGGGGACCTTTTTGGGGAAACCGAAGGTTTTGTCTGTGCGATTATGGACGAAGTTATCAAGACGAATAACTACCGGAAATATATCCTGAAGGACGGCACGACCGACATATGTCGAGCATGTCACCGTCCCGGCGAGTCACTCAGGCATATTATCTCCGGTTGTTCTCATCTTGCTAACGGCGAGTACTTGCACAGACACAACCAAGTAGCCAGGATTATCCACCAGCAACTTGCCCTGAAATATAACCTTGTACCCTCGGAAGTACCATACTATAGATATTCACCACAACCAGTTCTCGAAAATGGTCGTGCAACGCTCTACTGGGACCGATCTATCATCACTGACAGGACTATTGTAGCCAATAAGCCTGACATTGTATTGATAGATCGGGCAGCGCGCCGGGCAATCCTTGTTGATGTCACCATACCGCATGATGAGAACCTCGTAACAGCCGAAAAAACGAAACAAACAAAATATTTGGACCTGGCTCACGAGGTTACCGCCATGTGGGATGTGGACTCTACAATTATTGTCCCAATAGTTGTTACAGTCAACGGTTTAATAGCGAAGAGCCTCGACCAACACCTCAAGAGACTCTCGCTGGGCAGCTGGATCGGGAGTCAGATACAGAAGGCGGTACTCCTCGACACGGCACGCATCGTGAGAAGGTTTCTCTCTCTGGGACCCTGACCGCCGGTAGCATGGAACTTACTCCCGCTGCAGGCGTAGCGCTGTTTTTTTATATTTTGAAATGTTTATTTTATACTTCTATATATTGTAATAAATTCATATTTAAAATGTAGAAAAATAAGAAAAACTGTTAAATAAAGGGAATAATAATAATAATATTTATTTCAGACACATGATCCATACAATATAATAGATAATTTAAATTAGACATAAACATATACTACACACACACAACAGTCTAATCACATAGTGTGAATGACGGCCGACCGCAAAAACAAGATCCCTGGCTCGCAATGTACCCAACCTCGAGATCCCGTAATGCGACCGGCCGCCATTCCCATGCTCGTACTTTTAGGTGGCGACACCGTGCGCAGCAATGCTATACACCGCCTATATACCGGCGTCAGATACACCCTATCGGCCAAACTCTTTACAATTGTATTTTTAGACGTGTCAACTCTGGACATAAATGAAGCTATTCTTCTCCGCTGTATGGCATTAAACGAATCAACTCGAAACTCGGTGTACATTTCAGATGCGCTACAGTAACGCTTTAAGCCCATTAGATGTCTAAATACATTATTATACGCGACACGTATAACATCGTGTGCTTATATTAAAGATGACTTTGTTAAAGTATTGGGTATTAAGTTGTAAATATTTAAATAATTTGAGATATTTAATATGTATTAAGTAGATAAATTAGTTACGTTATTTATCGCTTTTTTAGTTAAAGTTTGAAGTCGGTTAAATTTTTTTTCTAAAAGTCAGTTTAACTAGGTTTGAGATGGCCCCAGAGTTCGAAATTTTTGTGAAAATATGTTTTTTACAACCCAAAGCCAAGTTTTAATACCAGAATTGCTTAAATTCTTAGTAATGTCTAAATAGGTCACATGCAATAAGTGGTCGCTAGCAATTGGTCCATATTAAATTCAGAAAAGTTTTTTTATATAACCAAAAAACCAGCAGTATTCTAATATCATTAATGACATATTATATCATACTTTAGAGTATGGGTCTGTTATTTGGACTCCTTATTATGCAAACCATACCGATCACATTGAAGGTGAAAGATTGATCAAACCGGGACGGAATAGAATTTCTTACCATTAAAAACTTAATACCTTCAGTATCTCTGACCTTAATACCCGACGCCACCGACAACATCTAATAACATTATTTAAACTGCTTCACGCAAAGATAGAATCCCCCACATTGCTTTCGGTTAAATCGACTATTTTTTAGCTCAATTTTTCGATAAATCTACGATCAACAAGAAAAATGAATGATTTGGTAATAACAGATAGAGCCAATGTTCACAATATTTCATTCTATTACGTATAACGCACTGATCGAATACCTTGGTTTTGAGGCATTGTGGCAAGGATAACTCAAAGATATGACGCAACTTCCCAAACGCTGCCCACCCAAGCTGCACTCTTTTAGTGATTTCTCCATCGAAGTTATCCAATATTTTCCCAAGTAATATATACTTCTGGACAACTTCTAGGGCTATACCTTCGACGGATATCGGCTCAGGGATGATGTGTCGATTGAACATTCCAGGTTCATCCCGAATCCTACACGCCTCGAGGCAGCATTGAGTCTAGACAGCATTTTTGCAGGTCCTGCAGCGATTCAGCCATCAATACTATATCGTCAGCAAAGCGGAGACGCGTGAGATATTCACCGTTGACGTTGATGCCTAGTCCATCCCACTGTAGCATCTTGAAGACGTCCTTCACCGCGTACATATATCTACATATAGTACATATATCTACAAAATAGGAACCGATGCACACAAATATATATTTTGCCGAGATTGTGAGATCATTTCATCGAGAGATAATTGCTTATTATTCCAAGGATAAATATTATCAGATATCTTCGACAGCTTATCCGTTCTAATTTCTATATTAGATTTTGTGTGGATCACTTCTATGTTGATGCGGGGCACAGATGAGGAGCTTCACCAGAATACATCAGCTGCATCTCCATCCGTGCATATCGTATGTGTCGACTAAGGAACTCGGGCATTCTAGCAATATGTAACTGATATAATTTACATCTGTCCAAGGTTCACTATGGGTGCGCCCACCACCGGGCCCTACACCCTCCACTGACCCTCGGATCTGATAACTCATAGGTAACTGCGAAAACAAGCATCTGGTTTTTGATTTCGGGAATAGTGCGATGTATCTTGCATGCTAGGTGCTCGGGTCTGGTTTCTCGTGGCGATTGTAGGTAGTGCAAGTGCTTGTTCTCGCAGTTATGAGTTATCAGATCCGAGGGTCAGTGGAGGGTGTAGGGCCCGGGGATGGGCGCACCCATAGTGAATGTTTGAACTTCCAAATTGTAACGGCTTATACAATTTCATTTATAAATCTGTCCAAGTCACAAACTTCGATCAAACATAAACATAATAGATCGAAGCATTGTGCTTTATGATCTTGCAGTTCTAGCTTCCCTATTTCGAAAACACAGTCGTGTCTATACATATTGTATGTATGTGCATATCCAAACGTCATTCGATTAAAATTTTTAAAAAATCACGATGTTATCTACACAACATTTAATACAAATTTTGAATCAGAGTAGAGTTCATAATAGCTAAACATTTTTTAAATGTTTTAGTTCCACTATAAATAAGAAACTACCTACCCAATTTCTAGTATTGACCAGGGTATGCGCTTTTACTTTTCAGGGCGTATGGAAGTTAATGAATATAACATTTCCTGTAGCAGATTTCCCATATAAATGGCCATTTGAAAAGGCAAAGGTGGAATGTAAGGCTGAAACGACGCAGATGAAAAATAAACCACCAGTTTTAATAGGCGCTTTGGAAGCAAACCTATTGTTCAAACAAACCATTAGAAAAGAATCTTCGAAGCCTAAACTAAGTACTAAGTTCACTAAGTACGAAGAATAAGTACAGCCTAACCATTATGTAGCTTTCGAATTCAAAATATACATCATTACATTATTTGCATGTATTTTCTCACTGATCCTGAATCTGTTAATAATAATAAAATTATACACGGTGCTGCTCGTCAGTTCTGCTAGCTGGAACTTGGCTTGACACGCTTCCGCGTGTCTAGAAAAATGAAGTACACACTGTCGTCACAGAATTAAAATTTTAAATTAAAATACAGGATGTTTTTTTGTGGCCACCTTTAACGAAGGGTACGTACTCTATACATGAAATAAAGTAAGTTTATGCCAAAAAAAATGCTGGGAAAAAAAAAATTTTTTTTGAAAATTTTTTTAAATTCCTTGATCGTGCAAAATTTATAGTGTCTAGTGTTTATGTTAGTTTTTTTATAGACAGATATTAATTATTTTTCGTGAAAAAATCCTGCTACGCGCGTCTATGTGCATTTATGCTGAAAAACGCAGTCTATTTACTCAACTTTGGACCCTAATATTTTGGAAACCAAACACTTCCCAGGTATGCTTCCATGGAGAAAAATGATCGTGATGATGAGGAGATTCCGTAGTTTTCGGGAACATTGACGACCAAAAATCACCTGTACATAATCTCTCAAATATATCATACCAAGCCAAATTACTAGATATTATCATTGTACATGTACCTGCTTGAAATTGATTATGTTAGATATGTGTAACTACTGTAACCTGCAACGGATGTGAATAAATTGAAAAAATATAATTAGGCACTTACCTTTTTATATTTTAGGCAGATGTATAAAAAAAAATGACGTCATAGACGGTGTAACTGCAATTTATATAATGCTGAAAACTGCCAAAAAGCCAAATGTAATTCATCACACGTCAGTAGTTTTTAGATGATTTACTTAGAATAGAAGGGTATCCTTCCGTTTGGCCAAATTATTTTTCGTCAAATTTCACTTCGCAAAAAACTTATCGCCTAAGTTTCATTTCGCAAATGAAACTTAGCAACTGTACATTTCGCACATAATTCATTTGGTAAAATTATCATTTGGCAAACTTTTAATAAAAAAATTATTAATAAAGAAATCGAAAAAATTCTTCACGCGAGTGGGACTCGAACCCACGACCTCTGCATTCCGTGTCAGTGCTCTTACCACTGAGCTACCGAGTCAATTACTTGGATGACGAATTTTACCAACTTTTTTACAATTTTACTTTTGATTTAGTCAAGTTTTATTAGGATAAATGTTAATATAGCAAATGATTTATTTTGGAAAATATTATATTCCAAAAAATACTTGCTCAAATTATCACTTCGCATACTTAGGTATATTAAGATAGCTATTGTTTAGCAAATTATCACTTGCCAACCAAGAAATCCTAGGTTAATAGGTCAAATGAAATATTCGATTAAATAATATTTGGTTAAATGAAATATTGCTAAACAACAATTTATTAAACAACTATTATTGCCAAAGAAGAGATTTGCTAAATAAAAATTTGCAATACGTTGTTATGACAAACGTTTTTTTGCCAAATGAAAATTTTCGAAAAATAAAGTTTGCGATGTGATATTTTTGGGAAACGTTTTTTGGCCAAACATTAGTAAACCACTTAAATGACATTTGATTACAGCAACGTAGCATAAAGCCCACTGGAACATAGGCCTTCCCCAACAACCTCCACTGCGGCCTGTTGGAAACAGTCGGCATAGTCTGCATCGATGCATAGATGGTCTTCCTACTGTGCTTGCTTCTGTGTCACTAGAGTTGCCACCCGTAGGTACTTTATAATAAAGTATTGTACGTTATTTCAGGTAATTGTACTTTATACTTTATGAGAAAAAAACGAGAAAATACTTTATTTCGTATGATTTGATTTCTTTGGGATTTTGAAAAGTTTAGTCAGGTAGGGCTGCCATCCGTCCGGGTTTCCCCGGATTTGTCCTAGTTTGGAGAGCGTCCGGGGAGCGTCCGGGCGGCAAACACAGGCACTTTTTATGCCAGGGAAAATCTGATTAACTTGATAGAATGTAATGTTTTGCAATAAATTACGCCATTTCATAGTAAAAAATTTAGCCGCCCCGATCTGCGCATCTTGCTCTATGTATCAGGGACATAGTTACCGCGGGGCCACTGATATAACATGTCTAAAGAATTGTCTACGAGTATGTCTATGTCTACCTAAGCATAAATATAGATTCTCGTGTGAGATTAATAAAATACTAAAATATAGGTACTTATAGTAAAAATACTTTAAAAGAAATAATGGAGGCTTTAACAGTAATAAAATGATAAACATTTCTCGTTCGCTTGGTTGGCGTCAACATTTGCATGATGCTTTAGCAATCGTCACAACTTCTTGGTAGAGCCTACATTACCAGAGGTAATTAGCAACTTATGTGCCAAAAATCATACAAATTTCACGCTCGCTTCGCTCGCGCTTCCCCTAAAGAGCTCCAAGCAGGAATGTTGCTTCTTGTTAGAGCCTATATACTTTTTAAGAAGTAATCTAAGCTTTTACAGTAAAAATTGGTAAACATTTCTCGTTCGCTTCGCCCGCATCACCATTCCATGATACATTAGCGATCGTTACAAATTCTCCACAGAGCTTGCGTTTTCCAGAAGTAAATGGCAACTTGCGTACCAAAAAGCTGTAAAAATTTCGCGTTCACTACGCAGTGGCGGGGCAAGACCTAAATTTGATGTGGGCAAGACAGATTTCGCGAGGCCCTGTTCTGTGGCGACCTGAAGACGGATTTTATAAAATAATAATAAAAAAAACAATTAACACTGCCAAGTTTTTATTCATAAAAATACAAATTAGATTAATATTAATTAAAAATTACAAATAGTAAATACAGGGTGATTTTTGGTCGTCAACGTTCCCGAAAACTACGGAATCTCCTCATCATCACGATCATTTTTCTCCATGGAAGCATACCTGGGAAGTGTCTGGTATCCAAAATATTAGGGTCCAAAGTTGAGTAAATAGACTGCGTTTTTCTGCATAAATGCACATAGACGCGCGTAGCAGGATTTTTTCACGAAAAATAATTAATATCTGTCTATAAAAAAACTAACATAAACACTATAAATTTCGCACGACCAAGGAATTTAAAAAATTAAAAAAAAATGTATAGAGTACGTACCCTTCGTTAAAGGTGACCACAAAAAAAAACACTTTCTTTTTTATTCTTGCTTTGAAGCAATGCATAAAAATTTTTGAGGCGCGAGGCCCCTTGTACCGCGAGGCCGTAGGCGGTGGCCCACGTCGCCCACGCCACGCCTTACGCCGCCTCTGTCGCTACGCCCGCGTTTATATGTATATCTGTTGATACTTTGAGAACTAATTTAGATACCGCCTACAGGATGATTTTTGGTCGTCAACGTTCCCGAAAACTACGGAATCTCCTCATCATCACGATAATTTTTCTCCACGGAAGCATACCTGGGAAATGTCTGGTTCCCAAGATATTAGGGTCCAAATTTGAGTAAATACGAGTAGACTGTGTTTTTTTGCATAAATGCACATAGACGCGGGTAGCAAGATTTTTTCACGAAAAATAATTAAAATTTGGCTTTAAGAAAACTAACACAAGCACTGGATACTATAAATTTCGCCCGATCAAGTAATTAAAAATTTAAAAAAAAAAGCCGACAAGTGCGAGTTGAACTCGCGTGAAGAGGGTTCCGTACGATGTTACCTATCATGTTTTTTTAAATCTGACCCAAATTTGTTTGTGGTAAATGAACCGATTCAACAAAACTTAACATTGGAGTTAAAAAATATGTTCTCCCACACATTCCACCTGCAAATGTAAGTTGGTACGCACAATATTGAGTGATTTACCATGTTATTTTAATATCATGGACTTCTTATAGGTTTTCCTATAATCTATAAGGAGAAAACTAATTTCTGTATTTTTTTCAAAATTTTAGGTTCAGTAGTTTCGGAGATAAGGGGGGGGGGAATGGTCAATTTTCGTCTATTTTCTTGAATAACTTGGAAACTATTTATTTTAAAATTACAAAAAAAATACATTTAAGATCTTCTCAACAAGACCTTTCATTTGATATGCCACACGATGCAGTTTTCAGAATTTTTTTTTTTAATTTTCCCCTTCCCCACCAAAAATGACCCCCCATATACAGATTTCATCTGCTCACGTTACACCTCTGTGTTTGGGTCACAGGAATTGATATGTGTACCAAATTTCAACTTAATCGGTCTAATAGATTCGGAGATAATTGACTGTAAGCGACGGACGGACAGACACACGAGTGATCCTATAAGGGTTCCGTTTTTGTATTCAGACGTACGGAACCCTAAAAACATTTACATCGTTTCCCAGCAATTTTTTTTGGCCATAAACTTATTTTATTTGATGTATAAATTAAGTACCCTTCGTAAAGAGTGGCAACGAAAAAACATCCTGTATGTGTGAAAATGAATTATGTACTTAAATAGATACTCGAAGTAATTTAAGTAGGTAAGTAAAT
The DNA here is from genome assembly GCA_014607495.2 of Carposina sasakii. NCBI lineage: Eukaryota > Metazoa > Arthropoda > Insecta > Lepidoptera > Carposinidae > Carposina > Carposina sasakii. Next base: position 2,429,230 of record CP053162.1, read on the forward strand.
AAATTAATTAATTGCTAAATATTTAATTCTTTTCTTTGCATTTAAAATACCCTTTTAGTTACACCCATGGAAAAGAAATAAAAGAGGAGCAGCGGCTAAGTATATTTTTATACAAAAATAGTGTGGCGCTGAGAGGGGGTGAAGTATGGGATGAGGGGAGCATCCTAACACTGTTAGCCCTGCCCATTTATATAGAAATCACCTTGTAGTGATTAGCTAAACTACTTGCAAAAGCGTGTGGTTACAGCTACTGCGTTACACACATTGGCCCTGAAGCTCCGCCCCTATCAAGACGTTATTTCATCACGACTGTCACACGACTCAGTTCATAGTAGCACCTCCTCTTTTATACCTTCTCCATGGTTACACCCAATATAATCGCAGTCGTAATTAGCAGCGTTTTTTTGTGTGCCTATTGAATTCTTAGAAATTTTGTTTGTTTTTCGATTCACGTATAATTATTTGTGGAAATAAGCCGTATAGGTCGTAGCTGGATATTATAACTGCCGGTTTGTGCGGTGTGGCTGTAGTTTCGATGTTACATTCTGCCTTCGCTTTCTCAAACGGCAACTTATATGGAAAATCGGAGAGTGGTATACTTATATTTATCAACTTTTTTGGGCCCTGAAAGACATATAGAAAAAATTTACTTTGTGACCAAAATATTAAAATCAAACCTGCAACACACCTAGATAAGTCAGTATGTATACAGGCTGATTTTTGGTCGTCAACGTTCCCGAAAACTACGGAATCTCCTCATCATCACGATCATTTTTCTCCATGGAAGCATACCTGGGAAGTGTCTGGTTTCCAAAATATTAGGGTCCAAAGTTGAGTAAATAGACTGCGTTTTTCTGCATAAATGCGCATAGACGCGCGTAGCAAGATTTTTTCACGAAAAATAATTAATATCTGTCTATAAAAAAACTAACATAAACACTAGACACTATAAATTTCGCACGATCAAGGAATTTTAAAATTTTTGTCAAAAAAAATTTTTTTTTCCCAGCATTTTTTTGGCATAAACTTACTTTATTTCATGTATAGAATACGTACCCTTCGTTAAAGGTGGCCACAAAAAAACAACCTGTATAGGTACCTAGGTAGACTAAACTTATATTATAAATGCAAAAGTAAGTTTGTTTATTTGTTACCTCTTAACGCTTTATTTACATACGGCCAATGTCAATACGAGAGATCAAACAGAATCTGGGATTTATTTATTCCTAATTTTAAATTTTGTATGAAAACAATTGAAGATTAAATCTGAGATATGCAAAAAATCTCTCAAGATCAGTTATAGAAATTGGCGGTTAAAGAAACTTCTTCTAATTTTGCATATACAGGGTGTTTGTGACAGCCAGGCAAATATTGATACCATGACTTCAGACCATGATTCTGAAGCGGAAAACACTGAAAATTTTCGCAGAAAAATTCCAAAATTTACCGACATTTTCTTCATATTTTCAGGAAAAAATTGTTTACTCCGTTTAATTAGGCCTTAGATAATGACCTAAAAACAAAATTTAAACCAAAAGAATTAAAAAGATGATTTGAATTCAAAAAAGTTCAAATAACTGATCAACCCTAATGGAGAGTTACAAGTGATAAAAAAAAACAGCAATGTGGCACACAATAACCAGTAAGTCCATTTAATTAGTCACAGGATCGCCCGATACAATTGGAGCGAAGAGCAAAGATTACTGATAAACCAAATCAAAAATATATTTCCTGCGAGTAATAACACTGTCATATAACTCAACACAATGGTACTTGTTCAGGATTTCCGGATTTGCCTGGCTGTCACCCACATCCTGTATATATGTACATTTCTCGTTACATTCGAGCATAGGTCACATTCTATAGTTCTCGCGGACGAAATAGCGAGCAGCAGCTAGTAATAATATAGATCATCACCCTTTGCTGACGCCCGCGACTTCGTAAAACTTAACTACATTTGTCTTTGACTACATGTAGGTAACAGTACCGTCATCTTTCTACTTGAAAGTGTAACAAACACCAAGCAATAATTCTCGAATCCTTTTCACGCCATGTGGTGTCGGGATAGTAGAATAGCACCACCCCATGTCTGCCCGTGTGGGTATCGCAAGAGACGATTAAGGGTTTCCGGGAGGTGCACAACAGCGCCTTCTGTGTTCACAACATAGTGCGAAAAGCATCCTAAGCGCGCATGTTTGTTTAGCGTGGTCACCATAGGTAAAAAAAAACCTCTATGTCAGTAGCCCTGTGGGAGGCCTACGTCCAGCAGTGAAGTCAGTACTAATGTGGTGATTAACAACATACATACCGGCGGCAGAGGACACTCCTTTATACCCACATTATAGTAAGCCTTACTGAGGTACTGGTCGTTCAGAATCATGTCGCACAACTGCCATGATATCTGTAGGAAGGTACGTCGGTACTCGTTATGTAAGTATTCGTAAAATACAGATGTGATCTGCAAAATAATACGGTGTAGGTAGTGAACCTGTAATGATTTAAAATCATTCGAACGAAATTACACCAATCGAATTCATTTTCATGACTCGCATTGATTGAAATTAAACCACCCAATTAAATCTATGCATTAGACCAGGCAATTCTGCTCGTGTTCTATCGAATGCATGATTATCTATATTTCCATTCCACATTTACAATTTTTAAAAATCATTTCATTAACGAATAAAATTATCATTCGAATGTTTTTTTATTCGAATGTCGAATGATCATCACAAAATTAATCATCCGAACAATTCGATTCTAAATTTTTGACGCAATCGCCCATCTCTAAACAGCACAGTCGTACTTAGGTTTAGTCGAATTGTGGTAAAATATCAGTGACAAGTTGCTAATTCATAAATAGATTGGTCGCGTGATGCCGGCAGAGTAGAATTCGTACCACCCCATGTCTGCCAGTGGGTATCGTTTCGAGGCGATTAAGGGTTTCCGGGGGAGGTGGGCAGCAGCATCTCCCGTGTTGACAACATAGTCAAAAATACAAACTGCGGTCACCAACCCGCCTCCCCAGCATGGTGACTATGGGCAAATACCCCCCATGGCAGTCTTGTGGCGTGCCCTGGGGGAGGCCTACGTCCAGCAGTGCACTGCAATAGGCTGATGATGATGTAGTTTATGATTAGTTAGCAATTTATTTTGGAAACACAGCCGTGTATAGCAAATATCAGAAGACTGATTACAGTTTTATATGTTAAATATTTAATAAAGATATAGGTAATTGATAACTTCGGAGATATTATTGTTCTACCTTAAGTGACTGCCATTTCCATGGAGAAGAAATAAAAGAGGAGTAGCGGCTAAGTATATTTTCATAGAAAAATAGTGTGCCGCGGAGCGGGAGTGAAGTATGGGACGAGGGGAGCATTGAACACTGTCTGTAGCCCTGCCTATTTACATAGAAACCACCTTGTAGTGACTAGTCAAACTACTTGCTCATTACCAATATGCTTCAAGATTGTTTTACTAGTGCAATTATTCATCGCAATATTATACTACGTTTTAGTAAAAAAAAAGTACCCTGATAAAAGCACTAGTGTCTTTGTAATTTTAATACGGTTACATTTCGGAGCACAAGCGTGTGGTTACAGCTACTGCGTTACACTGGCGCTGAAGCTCCGCCCCTATCATGACGTCATGGCCTAACGATTGCCACACGACTCACTTCATGGTCCCATCTCCTCTTTTATACCTTCTTCATGGCCATTACCCATTCTTACCCTATACATTTAAGTTAATGAATTTTATTATGTGGTCTACCAAATACCCACTGAAACATTGTTACCCCACGTATGTTTATTAAAGGCTTCCACATTAAAATAATAGTCACTTTTTCTTCCATATCTTTTCACGGTGATGTTCAGATATTCCAAATATTCCGTATTCACATAGGTTATGTCCGCCCGCTGTGGTATTACTTTCTGAAACAATTTCAAAATTTCAGATCAAGTTACAGTGTGTGAGTACTGACATGTTGAACATATTATGTTCAGTTATATGAAGTGAGATGAAACTAAATAGATTTCAAATACAGGGTGTGAGTGACAGCCAAGCAAATATTAAAATGTTAAACTAGTACCCTGGTGATTCAATCACTTGTGACTCTCCATTAGGGTTGATCAGTTATTTGAACTTCTTTGAGCGACATTTTTTAAATCATGTACTTACTTATTGTTTAAAATATGCTCGTAATTAAAGTATTTTAGTTAGGTACGTTATTTTGGTCCTGAAAAAAAATTTTAAGTCGGGAAATTTCGGAATTATTCTGTGAAAATTTTCACTGGTTATCGCTTTAGAATCATTAGTCTTAATCATTCTGTCCGCGCTTACCACTTCAGTATTCCCGTTTATCCTATTCTCCTGAGAATTTCGGGAAATCGGACATCTCGCTACCAGCAATGTCTCCATTTCGTTCTACGAAAGGAACAAACCATGTCGGTGGAACAAAGGTGGGGAAGTCGCGTATGCCTGAACATTAATCTCAGATATTCGGTAAGCTTAGTTTCTCTAGTTCGATTTCTAGTACGAAGCACTACACAGACTAAACACATACGTCTCGATTGATCCATGTCACTAAAGTGAAGTGTTATGACTGTTCTCTTATCGTTGTGGTCCGTCTCTGACTAGGATCCAGCCTACATCAGCAGTCGACAGTCCTTTACCTGTAGGTACTAACCATGATGACTGCTTAGTACGGGGACGGGAAGTACTATCATTAGAAGTAATTTATTCATTCACTTTAGTTTATTAATTATTATAACTAACACACTAAATGAGTGGTTAGCATCAATACCGAAAATCTTAGAGACGGTGTACAGAACAGGTCACTACGAGATGAGTTCTCAGTCGGGAGCGGGAGTAAGGGTTCGAGTTCTCTCAGGTGTGTTACTGTCTAATGACAAACCTATCCACTTTAACACTACTTGGTACACGAATTTACCTCACACGGGATGGGAGTCAGGGCAAAGTTTCGGGTACTGTCTAATGAAAACCTATCCACTAACACCTTGGTACCTACCTACACATGCCAAATTAACTTGTTAACTTGTTTCGATAACTGCATTAGGACACCACGGCAATTGTTGATCTGAACATGCTACTGCGCCCGTAGCATGACTTTGGTGAGAGCGAGATGTCTCACATTTACGCTACAAATCCACAAAGCTAAGTAATAACTAGACGAGGCAAGTGTTTCTACTTGGTGTGTAAAAAGTACATATGTTTCGCCAACCTAAAAAAAAAACTAAAACCAATGTATCCAATACAATACATTGTTTTAGTTATTAGTTAGTTGGTTCGGTAGATAGAACTAACATGGAAAACTAATCCTGATGATGCCACGGGTGTTGGCGAAACATATGTCGATTAAAATTTTAATTGGTTTTCGGATTAGCAGCTATGTATTTATGGTTGCATGCTAGGTGCTTGGATCTGGCTTCTCGTTGCGACTGTAGTGTCTTGTGTTCGTGATCATGAGTAGGCAGATCCGAGGGTCAGCGGAGGGTATAGGGCCCGGTGGCGGGCGATCCCTCAATAGAGGCTAGTATTAAATTATAATGTAATAATTGGAATGGAATTTATTGATTTAACTTAACTTTTATGTTATATTTACCTTTGAGTTACTTGTGACGTATGAGCAATAAAAAAAGTAAATAAATAGTACCTAGCTACAATAGTCTGAAATAATAAGAAAATTATTTAACTTACAGTAATATATTTAACAGTAGCACAAAATTGGATGAGTAAAATATACAGCAGACAAGAAAATAGCACCGACATTTTGTTACTAATGACCTAGCGTAGGTAATCGACCAATGCTCAGACCAATTTAACCTTTGATTGACGTCGTGATTTTTTTGTCACGCTTTCTGCGCCGCGCGGTATGGGAGACCGCTATAATATTTTATCAAAAATAGTGATGAATTAAATATTTGATACAACTGTTATAATTTTTATGGCAATGCTATAGTATGACAATCTCAAATTGACACAAATCATGAGAAATCACATTTTTTTTTAGATATAATCGTAAATTTACTCATATTACATCTGATATCAAAAATACCTACGTAAACCATAAAACTTAGTAGAATACCTACACAAAAATTATTATTTATTCTTACAATTATTAACATCATGGAAGAAATAAAAACAAATGGCACATTATGATTAAAATAAAAAATGACGATGGTTAAACATTACACATAATCAGAATATATTTTTATTCGCATAAAAAGCACTGAAAACCCTGATGGACTGGTCCACCTAAACCAGATTCCGCTATCTCCCTGTCTGTTGGGTGATGGTCACCTTGCTGCGGTACAAAGACTTCTCTAACAGCGGCAACCTCTGATCCACTATCAGATTCATAGAGACAAGACTCCAACATTCCGGTTAGACTTACTACTGACATAGCCAATATGTTATTCCCTGAAAATATAGTGCTGGAAGTTGTCAGAAGACATTTCAATTCTTTTCTAGGTTTGAGATGGCCCAAGGGTTCGAAATTTTTGTGAAAATATTTTTTACAACCCAAAGCCAAGTTTTAATACCAGAATTGCTTAAATTCTTAGTAATGTCTAAATAGGCAATAAGTGGTCGCTAGCAATTGGCCCATATTAAATTCAGAAAAGTTTTTGTATACATAGTTATAACCAAAAAACCAGCAGTATTCTAATATCATTAATGACATATTATATCATACTTTAGAGTATGGGTCTGTTATTTGGACTCCTTATTATACAAACCATACCGATCACATTGAAGGTGTCCAAAAAAAATTTCTCAGACTCCTTTATTATAGACTCAAACCGGGACGGAATAGAATTTCTTACCATGAAAAACTTAATACCTTCAGTATCTCTAACCTTAGTACCCGACGCCACCGACAAGATCTAATAACATTATTTAAACTGCTTCACGCAAAGATAGAATTCCCCACATTGCTTTCTCAATTACAAATGAATACTAAATACTATCCTCGACGCCGCCTTCCTACTTTTGTTCTACCTATTTATAAGAATAATATCTCGTCCTGGAACCCTCTAGCTAGAATGTGTCGGAAGTAGGTATAATGAGATTGCTTATAACGACGAACTTGATGTTTTTAAATGCAATGTGAATCAATACAAAAAACATATCCACAGCATCCTCAGCACTACGTCATGTACATGAACGCAACTGTATTTTCCATTCAGTCTTGTTTTTGGTTGTAGTTGCACATAGTATGTAAGTTAATAGCAGTGGTAGCAGGAATATATTAGTATAATTTTTCTAATGTTACTGTTTCGATTAAGCTTACTTAATTGTGCATACACGCCTATGACACTAAGTTAGGGTAAAAACTGTACTGTTCTGAAATGTTAAATATTTTTACTTTGTGTCTGTTGTGTTGCCTTAATAAATAAATAAAATAAAATAAATACTGTATTTGATTACCTATAATAAATGGTCATACTTAGTAAAAAAATGTATAATAATTCACTTTTTTTACTTTCCAAAAGGGCGCCAGCCTAGTTTAAGACGGTCTTGGGCATGGGAGTGGGTAGAACATAACAATCTAGACGTTTCGAAAACGGCAGCGGTCCCTGAGACCGCACGACGTCGGTTAAAGGTTAAATGAAATTTATGAAACAGATAATTGGCCGTAGTTATGCAAAAAGCGAACCAAAGCCATTTTTGGACAAAATGAGTTAGCTATCCCATCACAAACTAGTTTTTTAAACTATATACCTATTCTGGTTAAATCGACTATTTTTTAGAACATGAATGAATGTTTTGGTAATCACAGATAGAACCAATGTTCACAATATTTCATTCTGTTACGTATAACGCACTGATCGAATATCTTGGTTTTGAGCATTGTGGCAAAGATAACTCAAAGATGACGCAACTTCCCAAACGCTGCCCACCCAAGCTGCACTCTTCTAGTGATTTCTCCATCGAAGTTATCCAATTCCAATATTTTCCCAAGTAATACATACTTCTGGACAACTTCTAGGGCTATACCTTCTACGGATATCGGCTCAGGGATGATGTGTCGATTGAAAATTCCAGGTTCATCCCGAATCCTACACGCCTCGAGGCAGCATTGAGTCTAGACAGCATTTTTGCAGGTCCTGCAGCGATTCAGCCATCAATACTATATCGTCAGCAAAGCGGAGATGCGTGAGATATTCACCGTTGACCTTTATGCCTAGTCCATCCCACTGTAGCGTCTTGAAGGCGTCCTTCATCGCGTTGGTGAAGAGTTTCGGGGATATGACGTCACCTTGTCTCACATGTCGGAGTAGTTGGATCGGTTCCGTTTGGTGGGTTTGGACTTGAACGGAATTCGTTGCCGTTTGGTAGATAGTAGTCCATTAAACAAAACTGGGGTCAAGGACAAAAACAACAACAGTCAGTGTCCAAGGAATAGCCGGATCAAAAGGAAGGAAACTAATAGGTTCAATGGAAAATGGCGATTGGCGACTGAAAAAACGGCTGAACAAATGACAAAAGACTTTTTTATTCACATGGTTTTATAACTTGACACACATAGTTATTTCTTAGATAAGGACCACTTTTGAGGCAGTATAACTCAGAAAGTACTGACTTTTAACCTTAATGATAATACTAAGTGATATTCTTTTTTAACCTTAGTGATAATACTAAGTGATATTCTTCATGAAAATACCTATTCATTCATGAGTATCTCTTTTCTATTGAGATGTGGGCCCACCATTACCCATTGTCCTTTATGATTGCATTTCAAAGATGAATAAATTTGCCATAAAATGTCCAGTTGTGTTGAATAAAAAAAAGTGATCCACTGTTACCCACTCTTCCCTACAGAACTACGGCCTCAGACTCTCCTATCGTCGTGTGTGGCCATTTGTAAATTTGACTCGGGATGTTGGGCAACCGACTTGATAATCGTTCTAATTTACAGCGCAATAGATAAAACAGTGGACTTTTGGATTAGTATTAATGAAGAGAAATTTTAATGGCACTTCTAGATAAGTTTATGGCCGGACACTCTACAGAGTGATTATTGGTCGTCAACGTTCCCGAAACCTACGGAATCTCCTCATCATCACGATCATTTTTCTCCATGGAAGCATAAGTGGGAAGTGTCTGGTTTCCAAAATATTGGGATCCAAAGTTGAGTAAATAGACTGCGTTATTCTGCATAAATGCACATTGACGCGCGTAGCAAGATTTTTTCACCAGAAATAAGTAATTAATTCTAATTCTGTCTATGAAAAACCTAGCATAAACACTGGACACTATAAATTTCGCCCGATCAAGTAATTTTTTAAAAAATCAAAAAAAATTACATCGTTTCCCAGCATTTTTTTGGCATAAACTTACTTTATTTGATGTATAGAGTACCTACGTACCCTTCGTTAAGGGTTGCAACGAAAGAACACCTGTATATGAATGACCATTTGATGGACCATTGTATTGGTGAACGTTGGCGGATAGTATTTGGTAACTGTCATTTATGGACTAGGCTAGAGTATATAACGTATATATTCTTTGTACACAGAAAAAAAAATAAACAAGATACAATATTTTATAAGATAATGTACAAAGGCGAGCTTATCTCTATCAGAGATTTCTTCCAGCCAACCATTTAATATAAAGTTATTAGCGAAAAAAAGGAAATCATACATACATCATCATGGCCCACTATAGAGAACCTATTTCCAAAATTTCAAACTTTTTATTTTTAAATTTTTATTTTTCAAGATTGTGTGAAAATTCCTGAGGTATTTAAAAATTCTCCATAATATCGGGAAAAATAAACATGTGATTTCGGGTCTCAAATTTTGTGGATAGGTTCTCTACAGTGGGCTATTTACATAGCTTTTCGCTTAACATACCCTTTTTGTTACATCCTGTATATGCTTCTTAGCATACCTACTTATCTCTAACTAACATAGTAAAACATTCTTATTACTAACATAGTAAGACTCCGGATATCTTACTAAGTAATAAGTATTACCTATGCTATTCTTCTATGCTGCTCTGGGAGTGAAAAAAAAACGTATAATACTACAGCTGCTTCTCTTCCCGGGCATACTGTACAAGTCAGTAGAGGGACAAGAGGGTCTTGGTGTTTTGTAGGCGATGGGCTGACCTGTCACTACTAACCGAACGTGTACATCTCAACTATACCATCAAAATTGGTCAGAAGTGGCACCATGTGGTTCTATCGGCCCATGGTGCTCTGCCTACCCCGTAAGGGACAAAGGCGTGATTATATGTATATGTATACAGGGTTAATTTTAAAACATCAATAACCTCGCAAGACTAGGTAGCTACCATCATAAACAACAACATTTGTTCTACGAGTTTTGATAATTTGTCACATTTTACTTTCATTCAAAAATAAATATCAATTTAATATTACCTCTGAATGTTCTTAAGTCTGTACATAATACTAAAGCGCGCGCGATCGCGGGCGTCAACCTTTTCGTATACCTACGTATGGAACATAGACTTACAAATGTCATAGACTTACAAAAATAGAATAAAAGCTTGGAAAATCATTTTTAATTAATGTATTGAGTTATGATAAAACTCGTAGAACAAATGTTATTGTTTATGATTTTAGCTATCTAGTCCTGCGAGGTTATTGATGTTTTAAAATTAATCCTGTATATAAGTATTATAAACGCGAAAGTTTGTAAGTATGGATGGATAGATGTTTGTTACTCTTTCACGTAAAAACGGCTAGAGCGATTTTAATAAAATTTGGCATGGAGTTAGCTGACATCCTGGATTAACATATAGGCTACTTTTTATCCCGGGAAAATATTTTTATACCGGATAATTTCGAGATATTTTTTTTCTGCAGTCAACGCGGACGAAGTCGCAGGCGTCCACTAGTACATTAATAACATAACCTGCCAGTCTCCAGTCAGTGTAGGTAAATAATTGCACTGTAGTGAGGTACCTAAATTATATTCGCTTTTTTATATCCTAATAATCATAATGGGTATCTCGTGTACGTATGGAAATAAGATTGGATTGGAATAATATTGCTTTTGCTCAGTCTCCCACTAGTAAATACAATGAAATGTAGACAAAAGTGCTTTTGTTATTAGATAAGTAGGTAGATGCTGTCCTGCAGGGCCGGCCCACCCATACGGCGAACGGAGTAGTCACTCCAGGCGCCAAATCCTAGAGGGCGCCTAAATGGTAAAGATATAGGTATATATAATTAGGAGCAAACAGGAGAGGCGCCATAATTGGATCTCGCTCCATTCTAAAATTTACTTCGGGCCGATGCTGCTGTCCTGTGCATGATGTATACTTCACTGGAATACTTTTCGGCTGCATCTCCTTCCGTACATGTGGTAAGAGTTGAATTAGGAATTCAGACGATGAGCTAGTAACTTAATAATGGTCTGAAAAAAAAAAGAATTATTTAACTTACCTACACTATCTATTGCACTGTAAATTAGAACGATTACCAAGTCGCCCCGACTAACATTTCCAAATGGCCACACACGACGACACGAGAGACCGTAGTTCTGTATTTTATTATGAACGTATAAAGAATAACGGACAGAGTGTCATAGTAAGCTCGGCAATGATATTCCATGGAGTGAGGATGTGTATTGACGCGTTATTCACACACGCATACAAACCATAGTAAGCTCGGCGCCTACTAGAAAATACGCACACATGCCCAACGCGCCGCATTTTGGTGCTGCAATCTGTGCAGTGACAGCATTACGTCCGTCGTTCTTATACGTTAATGATTACTTATAAGCATTTATTTAGTTTCACCTGTCTCGCTGTCTGTAACCAAATCTTGCAAGTTAAATTTGATCCACTTCCCGGTTTCCGATTGAGCCGAAATTTTGCGTGCATGTATAAATCGGATGACAATTCAATATTATTATGACATATGGCCATAGGAACTCCGTAACTAAACGACACAACCCCATCGAATTTATAAATAGAACCTAGCTATCTATTATGAGACTTGAAAAATCTTAACCTACTTGTCAACATTGGACCCAGGGTAGCAGAGGCGGCTGCTGACATTTTTAGATGGGTGTTCACTCCCTTAACGAATGGGTTCGTACAAGTTCAACCGTACACTTATAAAAATTCAGATGACCTAATGAAACAAATTAAAGACAACCATATCGCGTTCTGACTCGGACTAAGCGACCTCTAGTGGCTGCATACGCGAATTAAAGTGAGCGGCGCTCCAGATAAGTAAATTTTTCATACGATATCTTCTGTTTCACGCGCCGGCCTATGTCGGTATGTCTTTTTCGCACTCATTGAATACAGTACTAGGAATCGTACCAAATTTAGTTTCATTGGAGCGCGATCGCTAGAGCTCCACTCGATACATAAGATTACAACTTACTTGAGACGAACGCGTAGACACTATTGTATAAACATAGTAGAATTGAAAGATAATTATAAATATAGAGAAATATAGATTGCCTATGTAATCTTCGTGGGTGGGAGTGCACCGCACCAGCGCTCCTTAGGACGAGCCGCCAGTGCAGGGTAGGTATCTAGGTAATACGAAGTCTTTGTTTGGTGCTCAACTCTCATAGATAATCTCAGAAACCACTGCACCGATTAGAATTTGAAACTGTTAGAAGTGAAAATGGTCAAGTGGCCTTGCGGACGGAGTCGCGAAGATCATATACGTAACTACCTATGTATTTATAAAGTTTGATAAAGTACAGGGTGTTTTTTCGTTGCCACTCTTTACGAGGGGTACGTACTCTATAAATCAAATAAAGTAAGTTTATGCCAAAAATAGCTTAGTAGTCGATTCGCACGAAATTAGTTCGCACGAACATGCTAAACGTCCCTTTTTAGGAATAATATTATAATAATACTACATACGCCCGCAGGGCAGCTTGTGGCGACCAGTTCCCCCACCTCTGCATTGCCTTCGCCGGCCGGGCAGAGTGGAGTCGCGAGAGCTATGACAGCTCGAGGGTGGACGTGCCCGTCAGTAAGTGGCTATTTGGCTTCGGTTTAAAGTCCAGGGGCACCCCTCCACCCTAGCCACTCACCAAATGTTGCCCCCTTTGTCGCTCCGTGCGTGCGGCCGTTTCAGGGGGCCCATGAAATGAGTCGGCGAGTCACCGCCTGCCACTAAACAATTATGAGACTTGGTTGTAATGGCAGGCTTCCGTTAGTCTCCTTCAGCCCAGTTACCCAATCCCCCCCAATATTCAGTTCCATCGCATGACATAGATCTGCACTCCAATAGTCTTGCACATGGCGGGGACCATCGCCAGGTGTATCATATTGTGCGGTCGGCGATGGTATCCGCTATGTGTATCCCACACCATATTAAAGTTCTCTAAAAAAGGCCTCTACATCTTGGCCACGGCCTGATGCACGCCTCTCAAAGGACCGGGACTCTGTAGTCCCGAGAATTTAAACAGAGATACTACATACGTTATACTAGTACAAAGGTTACAATACACTCGGGCGAAACGCCCACTAAAATAATATTATTTTTCTAAGGGGACGTTTGGCACGTTAGTGCGAATCAACTACTAACCCAAAATAATTGCTTGATCGAGCGAAATTTATAATGTCCAGTGTTTATGCTAGTTTTTTCATAAACAGATATTAATTATTTCTCGTGAAAAAATCTTGCTACGCGCGTCTATGTGCATTTATGCAGAAAAACGCAGCCCAGTAAACATTTAGGCTGATCAATCTATTAACCAGGAAATTAACAGCTAGCAGCGTTTATACAGTTTCGAATGTTATCTGGGAGTCTGTTTATTCAACTTTGGACTCTAATATCTTGGGAGCCACACTTCCCAGGTATTCTTCCGTGGAGAAAAATGATCGTGTTGATGAGGAGATTCCGTAGTTTTCGGGAACGTTGACGACCAAAAAACATCCTGTATATTTTAACCATTAACCAGTAATGGTTTATGTAAACACTGTTGGCACGAACTATTGTGAGTTATGTAGAAATAAATAAATAAAAATAAAATAAAAAAACCTATATCCGTTCGTTATTATGACACAATAATACGGAGTGTAAGTATGTAGAGCAAATTATGGTAATAGATTCATTACGCATAACAATATAGCTAGATGATAAGAGCATTCTACTTGTGAAACAAAAATTTAATACTTAACAAGATAGGTAAATTATCTGTTTCATAAATTTAATTTAAATTGGTCTGAGCATTGGTCGATTACCTACGCTAGATCATTAGTAACAAAATGTCGGTGCTGTTTTCTTTTCTGCTATATATTTTACTTATCCAATTTTGTCTTACTGTTAAATATATTAATGTAAGTTAAATAATTCACTTATCATTTCATTCAGAACATCTGACAGGTTTTCAATTAAAATTTGTGATTTTTTGACCTACCTTTTGTAGGATGTACGTGGGTCATCCTTAGCGCAAAAAATACGCTTCGGGTGTGTGCGCCGCGGATTTAACGCGGACTCAACGCACCCGGTGTGCGATCATTTCATAGAGGATAACTATAGAGGAATAGAGAGCCAACTCGGTTATTTTCTGTCACCACACTTTCGTTATTTGAAGCACCATCTCTATTTTGGGTTCCGTAACTTTAATATGTGTTTAATATGTGTCTACATAGAGTGTTACAGAAAGGGTAAATATCAAAGTTTTGGTACCCAGAATAGAGATGGTGCTTCAAATGACGTAAGTGAGGTGACACAAAATAATCGTGTTGGCTCCCTTTTTTCGAGGGCTCGCCCGTACTTTTGTCCGCTTCGCTCCCTGCATGTCCTCTGTTATTCGGCGGACATAAGTACGCGGTACTTTTAATCCGTCATTTGCGTTACTCGATACATTATAAGAGTCCTATTTTATTCGCGGAGCGTACTTTTTTCTCCGCTACGTAGAAGAGTACGTCGTCGTCTACGTAGGCTATAATGGTACCTACTAGTTTAGAATTTCAGTATTTGCCTGGCTGTCACTCACACTGTACTTGAAATCTGAAATTGAAATTTTGAAATTGTTTCAGAAAGTAATACCACAGCGGGTGGACGTGACTTATGTGAATACGGATTATTTGGAATATCTGAACATCACCGTGAAAAGATATGGAAGAAATAGCGACTATTATGTTAATTTTGAAGGCTTTAATAAACATGCCTGGGGTAACAATGTTTCGGTGGGTATTTGGTACATAATAGAATTCATGAACACATACACACACACACGGCTGTGTTCCCCAAATAGGGTAGCCATAACTGCAGGATCAAAAAGGAGATCCATCAGCCACGTTTCGCATAGCAAGCACAGATCAGGAATGAATTGCTAGCTAATCATAAACTTACTTTTTATGATGTAGCAACTTGTCACTGATTTTTTTACCAAAATTCGACTATACCTAAGTACGACTGTGCTGTTTAGAGATGGCCGATTGTGTTTAAAATTTACAATTGTATTGTTCGGATGATCAATTGGCAAAAAAACTCATTCGAATGATAATTTTATTCCTTAGTTAAATGAAGTTGAACTAAAATATAATTGAAAATGTGGAATGGAATTGTAGATGATCGTGATTAAGATAGGACAACGCATAGATTTAATTGGGTGGTTTAATCTACTTTAAATCCATGCGAGTCATGAAAAATCATTCGAATGGTGCAATTTCGTTCGAATGATTTCAAATTATTCCAACAATCGATAACCAGCCCATTCGAATGAATCATTCACATTCGCACATCTTCTCCAGCCACAGCCAGAGCACGTGCCGCCGCCGTGCCCCTAAACCCTACTACGGGTACACTACACGATATATTTTGCAGATTACAGCTGTATTTTACGAATACCTACATAACGAGTACCGACGTACCTTCCTACAGATGTCGTGGCAGGTGTGTGACTTGATTCTGAACGACCCTTACATCGGAAAAGCTTACAATAATGTGGGTTTAAAGGAGTGTCCTGTGCCGCCGGTGCGTAACTATGCTGTTAATCATCACATCAGTATTGCAGTCCACTGCTGGACGTAGGCCTCCCCCATGGCACGCCACAAAGCTACTGACATAGAAGGGGTTTTTTTACCTATACCTATAGTCACCACTATACTAAACATGCGCGCTATGTTGTGAACACGAAGGGCGCTGTTGTGCACCTCCCGGAAATCCTTAAGGCGCTCCAATAGACGAATTTTAGGTATTTGAGGGGGTTGAGGTAGACGTAACTGCGGGGCGCCCCCCGCAACCAGCGCAATCTGCCGCGGACGTCCTTATTCTGTCGCCATCCGTATTCTGGTTGATTTCGTCTCTTAGGATACCCACACGGGCAGACATGGGGTGGTACTATTCTACTCAGGTGGACGCCAGCGATTCCGTCCGCGTGGACTACATAAAAAACAAAATGTCGTAATTATCCGGGATAAAAACATTTTCCCGGGATAAAAGTAGCCTATAATGTTAAGTGGGACCTGTCACAATATATTCCTGAAAACTGCATCGATATGTTCAGCCGTTTCTGAGATTAGCGTGCACAAACGCACAGACAAACAGACAAATATTCCAAAAATCATTCTTTTGCGTTGATAACTTTTATTAAGTCGCGGGCGTCAGCAAGTAATGATCTATATTATTATTAGCTGCTGCTCGCTATTTCGTCCGTGAGAACTGTATAATGTAACCTGTGTTCTTCTCCACACTCCCAAATAGAAAACCTATGCAAAATTTCAAGAAGATTTGAGTTTCTTCAAGTAAATAAAGCGTGAAGAGGTAATAAATAAACAAATTGACTTTTGCATTTATAATATTTATCATAATAATTATTATAATATTAGTTTAGTTGGCAAGTTGGGATCATGTTAAAAAGTTTTCCAAGGAAAGACAAAGTTTACCTACCTACCTACGTAGGTACGACTTACTACCTACTCGTTTCTAGGTGTGTTGTAGTTTTGTAAGTATTTAATATTTTGGTCACAAACTGAATTTTTTCTATAATCTTTCAGGGCCCAAAAAAGTTTATGAATATAAGTCTACCAGTCTCCGATTTTCCATACAAGTGGCCGTTTGAGAAAGCGAAGGCAGAATGCAACATGAAAACTACAGCCACACCGCACAAACCGGCAGTTATAATATCCAGCTACGACTTATACGGCATATTTCAACAAAAAATTAGACATGAATCGAAAAAGAAACAAAAATCCTAAGAAAAGGGATAATGACAGTTATTCACGAAAGATCATAAAATAAAAGAAACATTTGCGAAAGAAAAACTTCGCTAGCGTAAAAACTTTTAAACAGATAGCATAACAATTTTAAAATAACTAAGGCTTATTGCTACCACACTTGGAAAAAAAACACCTATGATTTTGATGATTAATTCTGATAAGCATAAAGGTGTTTCGTGCGGAGGGTTATTTAGTGGCCCACGATCTATAGCACGAGATAGGTAACTGTCGCGGAGGGCGTTTTAATAGATATATATTTTTTAAACTAGCGCTTATTTTAAAATTATTATGATTCTAATTTTATTTATTATTTTAATGGCACATACCTAATTTTAATTTCTTAATTTGTAATTCAATTCAATTTTTAATTATTTTATTTATTATGGATCTCGGTCTGAAATAAATGATTTTTATTTATTATTTATAAAATGTTATTAAAATACAACTATAGTCATAATCCCAATTCAATTGCTAAAAAAACGCTGTATTTACGATTGCGATTACATTTGGTTTAACTAAAAAGGAATTTTAAACGCAATGTTTTGAAAGTGCTTAGATAAACTATCCTCTAAAATTGAGACACAAAATCATAATTTTCTAATATTGCTTTAACATGTCCCTTTTGTTACACCTGTATTATTTAGGATGAGCTAGCGACTCGTCACGTCGACATTGGTTTTTTACGCCTGGCCCGCTGGCGCCGCTATGCAAATCGTATACGTAAGATCTCCTTCGTGATCCTGCAGTTTGGCTGCCCCATTCTTGGAACATCATCATCAGCCTATTGCAGTCCACGGCTGGACGTAGGCCTCCCTCAGGGCACGCCACAAGACTGTCATGGCGGGTATTTGCCCATAGTTACCACGCTGGGCATGGGCAGGCGGGTTGGTGACCTTAAAACACAGTTTTAAAAACCCCATTCGGCACTGTTTCCTAGCTCATGCCATGGAATGATTTGACCTTAGAGCAATGCGGCTTCGAAGCTTTGACCAAAGAGCCATGTAAACACTGTAGGTATAATATATAATGGAATAGGTACCTAAAAAAATAGCATAACGACAGTTATTCCGGAAAATTTGAATCAAACCTCCTAATTTCCCTATAACAAACTTGTATAATGTTTCTTTCTTCAAAGAAGCTGCAAGGTTGCCATGACACTTTGTAGCGTTTGAGGACGGGATTGAAGTAGAATATTCACCTCTGCTACGTAAACTACGCTCCGGGTTGCGGGCCTTGGGGTAACCGCTGCACTTGAGTGCAGAGTGTATGGAGAATTTTTAAATATCTCAGGATTTTTCATACAATCTTGAAAAATAAAAATGTGATTTCGAGTTTAAAATTTTGGAAATAGGTTCTCTATAGTGGGCTATTTATACACCTTTTCGCTTAATTAACATACCCTTTCTGTTACACCCTGTATACAGGGTGTTTTTTTGTGGCCACCATTATAGAAGGGTACGTACTCTATACATCAAATAAAGTAAGTTTATGCCAAAAAAATGCTGGGATTTTTTTTATTTATTTTAATTACTTGATCTGGCGAAATTTACAGTGTCTAGTGTTTATGCTAGTTTTTTTATAGACAGATATTAATTATTTCTCGTGAAAAAAATGTTGCTACGCGCGTCTATGTGCATTTATGCAGAAAAACGCAGTCTATTTACTCAACTTTGGACCCTAATATTTTGGAAACCAGACACTTCCCAGGTATGCTTCCAAGGAGAAAAATGATCGTGATGATGAGGAGATTCCGTAGTTTTCGGGAACGTTGACGACCAAAAATCAGCCTGTATGTATACTTAGGTGCGTAATAAATAATGAAAACTAGAAATTGAATATTTACAAATTCTTACTTATCTTTAATATTGTTTCAGGCATTTACAGAAAGTACAAACAAGTACAAACATAGATAACAAACAATTTAGTACAATGACCTCACATTGCGATCACCAACCCGCCCGCCCAGCGTGGTGACTATGGGCAAACCCCCCTGTGGCAGTAGCCTTGTGGCGTGCCCTGGGGGAGGCCTACGTCCAGCAGTGGGCTGCAATAGGCTAATGCGTATAGGCATATAGGGGCACTTAATGCCTCGTCAGCGCTACTCCTGATCTTCTTGAGTATCCTCAGAGCTGTCAAGTGATTTTTTTGTTTTTATTTGTTTGGCCATTTCGGCGTGTTTCCGTTTTAATCGCGACATCGCGAGACTTAGCGCCTTAATTTTTAGATTCTTCTTTTGGACAACCCTTTCGGTGATAGATAACTTAGTTTTCAGACGTTGTACCTCACTGATGGCTTTTAGTGTTAGTTTTGTAGCTAACTGAAAAATATAAATAAATATAATAAATAAATAAATATTCACACACTACACAACACATTAAACCTAGTCCCACACTAAGATCCCTAAGGTCTTGTGTCGTGGGTACTAAGCAACGGTATATAAATACATAGATAAGTATAGAAACATCCATGACTCGAAAACAAACATCGATATTCATCATATCAATGTTTGCACCTACCGGGATTCGAACCCAGGACCTATGGCGTCGCAGGCAGGGTCAGTACCTACTAGACCAATCGGCCGTCAAAAATATATAAATTCGTAATTAACTGTGAATCTCTGTATGAAAATATAAGCCAGTCTGTTAGCTTGACCTGCTACCGTTTGGTCTAGATAACAAAAGTATAATACTAAATTAAGGCATTTCTCTTTTTCATTGTGAATAGTAGAACGCGCATGCATTTTACAATTTACAATTATGTAAAAAGAATTATGTAAAGGTGAGTATATATATAAGTAGCATTTACTTGTAACAGAACAACGAGCCGCTCTATGATGTGTTATAGTGTATCACCCTTCGCGAACCAGACGTTGAGCACGCTCGCCGTTTTGTTACAATAGTTGTAGAAACCAACGAGCGTATTGGTGTAACATTTTGTCGAGCCTTTGCAACACACTAACACGCTAGGTACACTGCTAAAGATTTAAAAATGTTATGCATCAAATGTACACTTCAAACACTCTGATCATGATGTGTACATTATCTAAGGAACACAATCTGGTTCAGAACTTTGAATTGTAATATTGTACGTTAATAAGATTAAGTTTTGTTTTATGTACCACATTTTCTTTAAAAAATTAAATAAATAATTAAACTTGTAGGTCCCATATTTCAAGGAAGAATGAACACAAGTTGCAACAAAATGTGTAAATGCACACTCGCTATGAACTTTACGCCAAGCATTCGCAGGAATGTTACATTACATGGAAATGCTTTGGAAATTGAGCTTTTACCTGTATTGTACCATTCATAAGAATGTTACATTACACAGAAATGCTCGATAAAATGCTCTAGTCTATACTCACCTTAAAGAAAATATAGGAATACTTATATCAAAGTGAATGACTCTAGAGCCCTTTAAAATTTGTCGCAAAGTGCTGCAGGTACGCTCTTTCAGTTCAAAATGTCCAACAGTATGAAAATGTCAAAATTCCAAAATGTCCAAAGTTTTCAAATGTCCAATTACCAAAATGTCAAAATACCAAGATATCCGCATCCCAAAATGTCCAATTCCCAAAATTCTAAAAATCTACTATAGGTATAATGATAGGCTTGTTGAACTGCTGTCACTAGTTATTAGTTGATTTACAAGTGCAGCTCTTTGCGGCTAATTCGATCGGCCTCAAGGAGTAGTATCTGAACAGCATCAGAACTCACCTTTTTACTTTTACCATTAGTCACATTGGCTGGCCTCTTATTACTGACTTTAGCGGCCGAGGAGTCTTCGCTTGTTAACATTTGTGCCAATACACTGGTATCACCACTGATGTTGGCTGAAACTGGTTTGTAATTAGGGATGATATGAGAAATGGGGCTATCCTCTTCATCATCATCATTGTCACTTATAGTTACAGTGGTACTATCATCAATGATTTCAATACTGTTGTCCAGTGCGACATGACCACTTGTATTTGACTGAAAAAATAAAATTGAATCCAATTATGCTTTTAATACTGAAAATATAATAATTTGGATTACTTAACATAAGGGGTCATCCATATATTACGTCACAGGTTAAGGGGGAGGGAGGGGTCGTCAAACTGTGACATTGTGTGACAAGGGGGTGGGAGGGGTCCTAAATTTCGTGACGTCACATTTTCATTCAATACTCTCTAAATATAAATTTGCAAAAAAAGCTAAATATGACGTCACATTAGCTAGGGAGGGGGGTTCCCACAAATGTGACCAGTTGTGAAGGGGGGAGGGGAAAGAGAAAAAAACAATACATAATTTTAATATGTTTCTGAATAAAGGATAAATAAATAAACTTGTACTTACAGGTAAGTTACAAGTGGGAACAGCATTTGCATATAATTTTTTATTATCTTTTTTGTTTATGAAACAACTGTCAAAATGTTGATCACAAATATATGATCGATTATTTGGTTGAAATCCCATTATGCCTGTAGCTCGTACCCATACATCACGTATTGCTTCTGATTGGGGAAACCTGGAAAATTTAATTATATTTATATTTCTTCTATGCTGCTCTGGGAGTGAAAAAAAAATGTATAATACTAGCTGCTTCTCTTCCCGGGCATACTGTACAAGTCAGTAGAGGGACAAGAGGGTCTTGGTGTTTTGTAGGCGATGGGCTGACCACCTGTCACTACCAACTGAACTTGTACATCTCAACTATACCCTGAAAATTGGTCAGAAGTGGCACCATGTGGTTCTATCGGCCCTTGATGCTCTGCCTACCCCGTAAGGGATAAAGGCGTAATTATATGCAGAGGTGTTCACTCCCTTAACGAATGGGATGGTGCAAGTTCAACCGTACACTTATAAAAATTCAGATGACCTAATGAAATATAAAATAATTTTTCATACAAAATCTTCTGTTTCACGCGCTGGCCTAGGTAGGAATGTCTCTTTCGCAGTCATTGAATACAGTACTAGGAATCGTACCAAATTTCGTTTCATTGGAGCGCGATCGCTAGCGCTCCTCTTGATAGATAAGATTACAACTTACTTGAGACGAACGCGTAGACACTATTGTATAAACATAGTAGAATTGAAAGATAATTATAGAGAAATATAGATTGCCTATGTAATCTCCCAGTGCACTGCACCAGCGCTCCTTAGGACGAGCCGCCAGAGAGTAGAAGTACAGCTTCAAAAAATATATTTTTAGTTTACACAGAGAAGTTTCTTATTTTTACATTAACGTACTATGTATCACAGGTACATATTAGGGCGTAGTTTAAGATAGTAGTAACATTATAATAATTGTGGTTAACAAATTATAAGCACTACGAGAAAGAAGGCTCAAAAAATTTTGTGAGAGGTTATGTTAGATAAGGCTTTATGACCATAATAAAATAAATGAACTAACGAGTAGTAGATTTTACGCCTTTGCGACGTTCGGTTCCCGTCTTCACAGCCTTTAACAGAACACGATGGTCCTCCCATCGTTGCCGAAATAAAAAGACCGATACAAAGTAAATATTAAACTATAGATTTGTATTTTTCTGATAAGAAGATCAAGTGTTTCAGTGGATAATAGTCTGGGTTCAAACTCAGCTCAGTTGGTTGGCTTTTGGAGGGTGATATAACTCAATTATTACATAAAACTAAATTCAAATACAATAATAATCAAAATAACCACATACACAACACAACCAACTGTAAAATAAAAAAATTTGGGTTCCGTAGCATTTCAAAGAAACTAAGTAGCTATGAAGGCCGAGATACACGTCATGTCATGTACTTTAGTTAGTCTCTCATCAGTTAGTCTTGTCCTTGTGCTACAGGTATTTAACTAAACAAGATTACAAAATATTGAATAATGCAACCATAAGTTGATAAATCATGTAAGTATGCGTTTTCTCCTATGCAGTAGACACATGTTTGCATACGGGACCAATTTTTATAAAACCACTCACAATTGCCGCTATGACACATTTTTTTATTTTTCTGACACTGTCATACTACCAAAGCAATGTTTCCATACATCCAAACATGATACAAACCATAAAATATGACTGAACTACTATGCGCGTAAGATGAGGACGGAAAATTGGTAAATTCCTTAGATTATTTACACATAATCTAAGGTAAATTCAATAAGAAAAGTACATATTATATCCAGCGCCGGCCCGCCCATACGACGAACAGAGAGCAGTCGCTCCGGGCGCCAAATCCTAGAGGGCGCCTAAATGGCAAAGATATAGGTATATATTATTAGGTGCAAACAGGAGAGGCGCCATAATTGGATCACAGACTAAGTAGAGGAGATATCTCGCTCCATTCTAAAATTTACTTCGATCCGGCGCTGATTATATCTTATTATAATAGTTAAATATTATTATAGGTACCGTAAAGTCAACTTACACCGGGTCTGGGTTTATGTAGTACCTACCTACTTACTACATAATTATAAAGCTAGAGGTAATAGGTAATTACAGGAGGTGGGACTATAAAGTGAGTCGTGTGGCAATCGTTAGGCCATGACGTCATGATAGGGGCGGAGCTTCAGCGCCAGTGTAATTTTAGCTCCGTGATCTTTCTTTGCAGTGTAATGCGGTAGCTGTAACCACACGCTTGTGCTCCGAAATATAACCATATTAAAATTACAAAGACACTAGCGCTTTTATCAGGGTACTTTATTACTAAAACGTAGTATAATATTTGCCATCTAGTGATGAGTAATTGCACTAGTAAAACAATCTTGAACCCTATGAGTAAATGCTTGAACCATTGCATCGTGCTTTCATTCTATTTCTATGGTATGGGCATTTGGTAAAACTCCAAACAGAAAAAGTTATTATTAGGAATCATTTAATTCTTTTGTCATAAAATAATTAACTTAACAAATATCTAGGTAGGGACTTAGAGCTAAGCAATCACATGTGCCTTAACATTGTCGACAAGAAAGCCATTTCTTTCATTGTAATTAATTCAGAATCAGATTCATTTTCAGAACCAGAATTATAATTACAATTTGAGTTCGGAGAATGTTTATAATTTAAATTGCTAATCAGTAGACTTGCATATGCAGACTCAAAACTAGTGCATGTTGGTAATTTTTTTCTAGTTTCGTAACTTCGAATACATGCAAAAAAGTTTTCTAGAGGATCTAGATTAAAGTGTCTCAACCAAACTGACTTGAAATTGAAGTTTTTAAATAATTTTTTCCCAGATATTCATTTTTTTCAATTGTATGTAACCAGCATATAATTGATGGTACTACAATTGCCTTTCCCTGAGCAGTGATGAATTTCATCGATTTTAGAACTGATTTTGACTGTGACCAAATTGCACAATGAGCTGAATTCGGTTTCAATGGTCGAAGCAAAAGGTTTTTACTTTTTAGTCTTTCACATTGCCCATACATGGAGGTAAACAACTTATTGAAAAACAGCAGAATCTTAGCTGTTTCCCTGCATTCTAGAGGTAGTGTTGGTTGTTCCATTTCTGAAAAAACAAATAATTAAGAACATATAACTATTAAACAGTAATTAAATTATCTGTAGCAAAAACTTCTTGAAGTTAAGTACTTCGTTACCAGCAAATGATCCCATGTACACTCCAACAGTCTCACTGAAAACTTGTGTTGCAAACTTCACTATTGTTTTTGGTACTTTTTCTGCAACAACATGTCTTTCAGTGAAATTTTTAATACCTAATTGATCTGCCATTATATTTGGCATCCCTATACAACATCAACAAATGTTGGATTCGGCGGGAAAAGCTGGAAGGGTGCAGGTGTAATTTTCTTGTGAAAATCAAAAATTATTTGTAAATGGCTTGCTTGTGTCCATAAAGTGATGTTTTCTGGTAGATAAGTTATATTTTGATTACTTGTGATGTGAATCTAGTGCGTGTGCATGGTTTTATACGCAGGTAAGCTGAGTAAAACTTTAGGCGGAATACGATCTCTTCATGGGCCCATGTAAGTTGTTTCTGCAATTATTTTTAATTTTGACTAACTTTACACTTGTTCTTGAGGATTTTCCCAACGTTTCCATTCATCATCATCATTATCATCCATCATAAATTCAGAAATCATTTACTAAAGACAATGGCTGTATAGGCTTAGTTCCCCTTGCCTTTCCTTCGGGATAAACTATACAAAAAAAAAATCAACAAAATATGTTGCCATTTTGCTATTTTCACATTTCCATCTGTTACATATTGTAGGTTTTTAGTCAACATATTGTTCCGTATGCCTTTTATGAGATGTGTAGGAACATAGAGTGGGATGACTTCTTTATTGTTCACTTCAAAAATGTTATGTTGTAATACTTTCTGCCTGCTCAAATAGTTTTATAAGATTAAACAAAAAGAAGAAAATTCGGCGGGAAAAGCTGGAAGGTGTAATTTTCTTGTGAAAATCAAAAAATATTTGTAAATGGCTTGTATGTGTCCGTAAAGTGATGTTTTCTGATAGATAAGTTATATTTTGATTACTTGTGATGTGAATCTAGTGCGTGTGCATGGTTTTATACGCAGGTAAGCCGAGTAAAACTTTAGCCAGAATACGATCTCTTCATGGGTCCATGTAAGTTGTTTCTGCAATTATTTTTCATTTTGATTAACTTTACACTTGTTCTTGAGGATTTTCCTGACGTTTCCATTCATCATTATCATCCATCATCCTATGTTCAGAAATCATTAACTAAAGACTTAGTTCCCCTTGCCTTTGCATTCGCACACGACGCGACTAGTCACTAACCAGTTAGTAACGCGTTGGCAACTGAACGCGTCGTGCCGGTCGCCGAAAGGTTAAGTTTACTTTGGACATTCTAAGAATCCCACAAATTTATATCTGCACGCAGCTCTCGTGCTGCAACTGACAATCTGCAGTTTACATTATTTTGGATAGGGTGAATCCAAAATCTGCGTCGATTCTTCGGCGTCTGTTATGATGATAATATAGTATAATGACATCGTCATCTTCGCTCGATCCACTCGACATTTTTATTGCTTCCAGTTTACGATTTAGTAGAAATAACAGGAGTGACTGAAACCTTGCAATGTGAGTAGCGTCGTGTGCGAAATACAGTTTATAACTAGTTTGTACTAATTACTGATTAATTCCGTCATATTTGAGTAGCTCCATGTGCGGAGGGCCTTAGTTCCCCTTGCCTTTCATTCGGGATAAACTAACAAAAAAAAAGCGACCAAGTGCGAGTCGGACTCGCTGAAGGGTTCCATATGAAAGGTAAATTGCAGTTTACGATTTATGACGTATAAAAAAAACTACTTACTAGACTTTGGAAGTGAGACACTCGCGCAAACTATTTAGTTTAAAAAAAAGTGATATTAGAAACCTCAATATCAATTTTTTAAACCTATCCATAGATACCCCACCCAAACATATGGGTTTGATGAATAGAAAAAATTTAAGTTTCAGTTCAAAGTATGGGGGACTCAAATTTCAAGATTCTAGGTCGACTGAAAATACCTTTTAGGTTTTTATACCCTTGCGAGTGGTTGTGAGTTTGAAAAAATGTATTCGGCTTAAATTGATGTTTCTTCCGATTGCGTTGACGTAGAAGTTTGATTTTGTTACAGCATAAAGGTACCTATTAAAGACCTGGGAGCGCAATTGCACAAAATTTATTTATTTATTTCTTTTTACACACCATCTTTACAGGTAAACTTAACCTAATGCGATAGTGCATCTACTTAATTATAAATAATCTACCTCTCTGATCTAACATAAATCTAATAATTTTCATAAAACTAAAAATCACTATAAGAAATCACTTGCAGAGCGGTTATTGTGAATTCACTTTGAGTACAAATAAACAGGTTTATTTCCCTACTAATCAGGTTGAGAGCGCGGAACGCCTTCGTCATTGGAGCTTTTTTAACTAAATTGGTTCGGCCACATGGCACCACCAGCAGCTGTGGTCGGAGCCTCCGCCATACGTACCTGTCCGGCACATACATTTCATTGAAATTTTAAGGCGAATATTGTACAATTATCGCTGTCGCTTTGCTTTGGCTTTGTTATTGCATATAACGTAATCAGGGGGCGGAACGTTTTAGGTTTATGAAAAATATCTGACATAACTGACACTCGTAGTGATGTGCGACCCTATAGACATAGGGATGTACCTACATCACACCTCCTAACTTAATTCAGAAGTATATCAAAATATTACAATAAACAATTATGTACAATAAAATATTGAACCTATGACCTTAATACAACAACTAGCAATTAAATTCTGACCTAACCTAAAAAAACTTATTTACCTACTACTTAACTAGACTGATTCAAAACCATATCTTATCGGTGGTTTGCGCAATCTCTTTGGACGGCTGACTGGCGATACCACCGGCGCAGTAACAGTAGCTGACGACGGTGATGGAGGCTGATCGGAAGAGTCAACAGCGCAGTTCATCTCCGCTGAGTCCGAAACTAAATCATTCTGTTCCATAACATCCTCCCCCACAATACCACTAGCTGACCCTATCTTCAACACGTCGGGCATCTGGCGTGCGTCGTCGAACGACTGACTGACATTTGGCTCTATCGATACACTTGGGTAAGCCGTACTCGACCGCCGTGATCCGCGCTTGACCTGATCTACGTGTCTAGTTAAAAGTTGACCACTCTCGCTAGCCACATTTATCCTACGCGAGCCTTCCCGACTGCTGACGGTTCCCCTCACCCACCGATCGCGGCCCCCAAACGTCCGGACCCACACAGGATCTCCGGGTGTCAGTGAAAGTGCGTCGGCGCCTGTTGCCCCCTACCACTGCTGGGCCACGTTAACGGTGAGCGTCCGCGAAGCAAAGGCAATATCTGTTATAATTATATTGTCGATAAATACGCCCATGTATGGCAAATGCGCAAAAAGTTGTTCTAAACGTCGTTAAAAAATGACAGGACTCGAAGATAAACCGTTTTAGTTTTGGTTCCATTTGACAACGTCTCAGACGTTTCCAACGTTGTCAAATAGAACCAAAACAAACCTAAAACGTTCCGTTAACGTTGTCATTTTGCGCGATTGCGCTCCTGAGTATTTGATATAAATTTCAGCTTGATACACCCACGAGTACCCGGCATGAGAAAAAGGGTCTTGCTTTTTGACAGACAGACAGACGGACGGACCGGTTGGACGGACGGGACGAACAATAAAGTGATCGGGCCCCTTATTACCTAAGTAACTAGCAAAAGCAAAGCGATAGCAAAAATTGTACATAAATCGCTGATTGATTGTCAAATTCGTATTACGTAAAATGAATTTCAAAGGAACTTTGACATTTCAAGGCGAATATTGTACAATTTTCGCTATCGCTTTGCTTCAGCTTTGCTATTGCAAATTAGGTAATCAGGGGGCGGCCCCCTTATTACCTAATTAGCAAAAGCAAAGCGATAGCGAAAATTGTACAAAAATTTTTTGCTATTTCAAATTAGGTAATCATGGGACGGGTTCAGCCGGGTTCCGATTTTTCTCTTCTCTCGAGGTAGGTACGGAACCCTAAAAATATGAAATGTCGGCAAATATCGCGCTCTTCCGTGGTCATTTAAATCTCGTGAAAAGTACATAATTAATTGTTTGAATTAAAGTAATTTGTCTTTATGTACTAATCGATTACAGATTTAAATTATGTTACAAACTTTGAAGACTTATTGGGCAAAAACAAACCGGTGGTACAGAGGTAAGTTGGACAGATTCTGAGCTAAATACCTATCTATTGTTCAGATACATACTTAATTTACCGGCTTTGAAAGTAACGTAACCTAAGTATTTTGGAATTCCTTCTATAATAGGTACAAGTGTACTTTTTTATCCAGTAACATATGTAATGGAAAAGGTTTCTTGCATAACAAATCACCAGAAGTTTACAATAGTGTTATAAAGTTTTCATCTTTTTTAGTCCTTGCCATCATACTAATAGTAGAATTAAACTATCTGCCTGGTGGCCAGGTGGGGTTTTATTGTAATGATCCAGCACTCGCCCATCCTTTTACTGGAGACACTATCAATTGGAAATGGCTTCTAGCCTTGACACTGACACTACCTTTACCCGTGGTAAGTTTAATAATACATACATACATATAATCACGCATTTATCCCTTACAGGGTAGGCAGAGCACCAAGGGCCAATAGAACTACATGGTGCCACGATGGTTCTGACCAATACATACAATAGAATATATTATTTTTCTGCCATATATCTACACTACTAAATATCTATAGGTACACAAAATGGGATAATTAGAACTAAATGATCATGAAGGAAATCTTATAGCCACCTTTAGCATAGCAGGAAATGTAAAAGATTAATGACGAGTTGCCAGCTCAAATTTTCTACAATATTTGCTTAATTTGATCTCATGAAGTTCATTATAGTCTCATGGAAACTGACTAGCCTGCCTACAGATTGAGACTGGTATAGGGGAAAATACAGGACTAAGCTCTAAATTCCAGTCAGGGTAGACCACTATAAGAGGATCAAGTCATGGAGGCCTTTGTCTATAGACTGTTAAGTTGGATACAGCTGTGCACAAGCCAGCCCATATTTTTAGACTGATGAAATAAACTTGTTACTAGTTGGAGGTCATTACAAGTTCAAACCTTTATACCCATTACTTAAAATAATTATTATCTAAGAGATATGTAATGCTGCTTTGATGATAAAGTCTGTTTATCTATCTATTTGAGAACATCATGGTGACTGTATTTTTTTTTATTGCAAATCCTATGTGAGATTGACTTGCTATTTTCAATATAGCTTTATATTCAATAGTTTAGGTATTGATTTAAAAGTTCTATACATGTAGCCTTTGTAACAATCGGAAATTTAATCTTGAGTACCCACTGAGCGACATTATGCAGTGTAAGTAATGTTGCCTACACATTACATGTTGAGCATTCATGCAGTCCGTGTGTAGTGTTCTAGCAAAAACAAGAGAGCAATAAGCCACTTTTGCATAGATTTTGCTGCTCTAAAGGGCCCCATATATATAGTATGATTTATCTGTACAATCCATTGCTTCAGACCAATTGAAACAACAAATCAACAGTGTATGAAGATCATTAACAAATGACTTAACTGTCACTGTTGATATTATATATATTGATAGTATATAAATGAAGCCTTTTATATCTGTTTCTTTCAGCTATTATTCATAGAGAGGCAGACAGAGATAGATCCACAAAGGTCAAAAGAGAGGGCCCTCCATTGGTACAAGGAATACCTATTTGGGTTTGTTGTGAACCTGGCCATAGTGCAGACCCTAAAGCTAGTGGTTGGTTCACCAAGACCACACTTCTTTGATACCTGCAGCCCTAAAGAATCTATGTCTTGTGAAGGGTATGTTTGATATAATATAAATACATAGTTTAGACGGACAGCTGTGTTCACTAAATCGGGTAGTCAGAATTGTAAGATTACAAACAAATATATCAAAAATCACACAAACACACACATCAAAGTCTTCTTTTCAACCCTTGTCTGTGAAACAAGAAAACAGGACAGAAAGAGAGAGCAACATACATACAACAACATGGGGTGATCAGACAATGAACATATATTTTTAATTTCTATACATGACTAGAAAAACATTTGACCACCATCGTGGGTGATATTAAGCAAGATGCGGTGTAAGATTGTACATGTTTGCCTAGAAAGTGCCTATTCACTCTAGCTTTAAAAGACCAATATTGCAGTGCTCGGGAAATACATTGACTTTGGTTGTCTTAATAACACACATACATACATATAATCACGCCTTACGGCACCAAGGGCCGACAGAACCACATGGTGCCACTTCTGACCAATTTTGAGGGTATAGTTGAGATGTACAAGTTCGGTTAGTAGTGACAGGTGGTCAGCACATCGCCTACAAAACACCAAAACCGTCTTGTCCCTCTACAGTATGCCCGGGAAGAGAAGCAGCTGTCATATTATACGTTTTTTTTTCACTCCCAGAGCAGTATAGAAGAAACACTCCCACCAAAAAAGGTTATGCTCGCCATACCATACACCATCGTCCAAACGGCATGACCCTATCAATTGAATCAGTTAGAACTAACAATATGTGGGTCATGCCAATCCAAAACCACGCATGGTCAGTTTTAATTCAATCGATAGCGTCATGCCATAGCAAGGATGCTGTATGGCCTGCATTAGACTTCAACCCATGTTTTTCAAACGCGCGCGAAAAGGCTTTCTTCTATTTGAGAAAACCTCTCGATGCCGAAGCTAAATCGATGCTGTCTTATGTGATTTACCTTCCTATTATAGTCTAACAGAGTTATATCATGTTTCAGTTCAGAATACGTGCATCGCTATACGTGCACGAAAGCGCATTACTTGACGCAGTCGGATCGCAGTTTTCCGTCCGGACACAGCGCTCTAGCGGCGCATGCCGGTATGTTTATTGTGGTAAGTTTCAGAAGCATCATCCTCATCATTTTCAGTCATGAGATGTCCACTGCTGAATATAGGCCTCCCCCAAATTTATTTGTACCTACTGTTGTTATTTCTTCCCTAGGGTTGACTAGGGTGTTGCAACGCGCAGTTTGGGAAGCCCTGGACGACTATGCTATGGATCTACCCTAAGACTTTTTTATGTGGAAAACAAACTACAAATACCTGTCTCCTTATTACCTAACTAGCAAAAAAAAAAGCAAAGCGATAGCGAAAATTGTACAAAAATCGCTGATCGCTTTCAAATTCGTATTACATAAAATGAATTTCAAAGGAACTTTGACATTTCAAGGCGAATATGGTACAATTTTCGCTATCGCTTTGCTTCGGCTTTGCTATTGCTTTTTTTCTTTTCCAGTACTACTTATACTTGAGACGTGATATTCCGTCAATAACAAGAACAGTAGTAACTCTGCAAGCTGTCTTCACTTCGGCCGCGGTGTTCTGTGCGGTGTCACGGATGTGGGACCACCGGCACCACTGGTGGGATGTGTTGGCTGGGACCGGGATCGCGGTCCCAATACTGTGTTATGTTGTGAGTTTATAATATACCTAGGTTACTAAAGTGTGGACTCGGGTTACGAAGTATTTCGTTCAATGACCTTTCACTATCTCTGTTAGTCGTAAATAACTTTAAACATGCATACAAAGTTGGGACACAAACATACAGACATGACTATGTTCTCGAAAAGGGGTAGCCCAAACTACAGAATCATAAAGAAGATTTCAGACACTTTAGCATAGCAGAGACAGATGTAAATGTGACAAGTTGCTAGCATATTTATTGCCTGAGAGTATGTTATAGTTCCTTAGTCGACTCTTACGACATGCACGGATGGAGATGCTGCTGATGTATTCTAGTGAAGATTTACATTAGCACAGAAACCCTACATAATTGATGTTGATAAATAATTTTCTTTTTAATAAAATATACTTTTATCTTCTCAACAGATATACTTTCGCTGCAACAACTTCACAGTTGAACCGAAGAAAGAAGTAATAGAAACGAACAAAGACGCGGGTAATCCTAGTCAATTACTAGACAATTCCTATTTAGGAACTTTAGAAACATAATACATATTTAAATATTTCATAATGTATAGGTAGTTAAATATACTAATTTAATGGAAAATGATAAGGTATACTTCACAATATCTTAGCTACCATTTTATAGACTCGTAAAAAAATTCATTAACTATTAAAACGAACGTTGTCACAACTATGAGTACTAAGTATTTCTATGTGGTTTGGGTAATGTAGGAAATTAAGTATTTTTTACTGCTTTTGGGACCAGTGATAGGATGAATGGACATACTAGCTGTGTTTATTTAAACATTGTCTGGGCTAAAACCTTATATAAGCTTTTTATACCTGACTGCGCCAGGGTTAAATTATGTTTTACGTAAGTTTGTATGTATGTATATATCTTTGGCATAGGTACTCTGGTCTAGAGCCTAAACGACCTTAATGATGGAAAGGGGCGACGGAAAAAGGCGAAAGTTTATAGATTATACTTTTTGTTCCAAAATATACTATACTTAAAACCATAATTCGAGACACCAATTTGACAAGTGACAAATAAAGGGTTGCCAGAATTAGCAAAAATTTAATAGTGACGTTATAGTCGATATCGATAATTGTCGATATGATTATAATCAAATAAGACTTGACTGTATGAATTGTCAAAATTTCATATTATAGTTAATTTTAAATCCAATGAAGAATTAGTGCTCATGCTGAAACCCAAATACTGTTGTCCGAATTGCAAAAACGTTCCGTAAAAGTAATAAATAATATTATGAACGCCAAAAATACAAACAACCATTTTTCTTGAAGTGTATTGTAATATTATACCTCACACTGTAAATTAATTAACATTTTGAACATTTGTGCAAAATGAACTGTCAAACTAGTCTCTCGAATTATGGTTTCGAGTATAGTAGGCAGTAGCTTGGCCGCGTGGTGCCGGCAGAGTAGAATTCGTACCACCCCATGTCTGCCCGTGGGTATCGTATGAGGCGATTAAGGGTTTCCGGGAGGTGAGCAGAAGCGCCTCCCGTGTTGACAACATAGTCCAAAATACAAACTGCGGTCACCAACTCGTCTGCCCAGCGTGGTGACTATGGGCAAATACCCCTCATGGTAGTCTTGTGGCGTGCCCTGGGGGAGGCCTACGTCCAGCAGTGGACTGCAATAGGCCGATGATGAGGCAGTAGCTATTGTAGTGGATTCTTAACTGTGATAGTGTTAAGTACTATTTGTTATCTGTTGTGATCATTCCATATTATTTATTGTATGTTTTTAAGTCCAATAAGATCACTATAATTAAGGGCTAAAGTAGAATGGAAATTGTTTCTTTAATTCCTGCTTTTAAATGTGGTTAGTTGTTTGGTAATTTTAAGGGTCAATTTATACTAGCGCACAGTCGAAGCGCCATTCCAAAACTTAACAAATTCATATTTAGCTTCACGCAAGTTGTGCGCGTTTTTTTTAAATCTCAAATATAATGTAAAGTGTGTGTCTTACTCTGTGGAGGTCGGGTTAAATTTTGTACTTACGCTTGGACTCTCTCTATGAATTGACCATAAAATAGCAAAAATTAATCACATGGGGCTTCATATTGACAACCACTAGGCTGATTACATCACTTACAGACAATTTTCATAACCCGATCTCGAAAGATTTTTTACATAAAGTATTTCAGATTAAATGTTTTATTGTTTTGAGATTATATATGATCCCTAGTATTGAAATTGGTCGTTTACAGAAACAGAGTGAGTCTCACTCACACACTCACAATTTTCGCTGTCGCACTGCTACTGCTTTGCTTTATGTAATCAAGGGGCAGATTCCCTCTCCTTGCACATCCGATGCAGTTGGTACAACTTCAATAAAACTGTAAGCAAGTCAACGTAACTGTCACTTGTCAGTGTAACTGCAATCAAACTGCACGTTACGTACAGTTGGTTTGTAGTTTCATTACGGTCGTGCGAACTGCATCGGAACTGCAATTTTGCAGTCGACTTGCAGTTTAATTGCAGTCCGTGTATCTTAACCTAACAGAGATTTTACGTAAATAAGTATCCAATTATTTACGCGTGTTTTGTATTTGAGTAAATTTTTACACAATAAAATAAATATTGACCAAAATTCAGTTTTTTATTTGACCATCAACTTACAATCTATTTTTTTTTTATAAATAACTTTTTCATTTTAAGAAATACCATGTGGAATCCACAAACTTAAATGCTTAACAAGAATGTTGTGTAGGTACAGAAATGCTAAAAAATAAATTACTAACAGAAACTAAGAAAACCCAACAACTAACATAATATTTCATGTATCTTGCGGCACATTTGTATTTGCGTCATTAATTAATTATTAAAACTATTATTTGCTATATCCTATCCATGCGTGATTTTAAGCTTGAAACACCTATGTAAATAGATGACAAACAAGCAATTCGCAAATAATACTTCATCACCGCGGAAAAGGTTGCAATGCGATAGCAAAAATTTTACAATATACGCTGATTGCATATAAAATTCGTATTATGTAACAGCAATTTTAAATCGCATTGCCACTGCTTTGCTGTTGAAAGTCACGTAATTGCCAATTACCCCACTGTTGTGTCATCTACTTACACATATCGCACCTTCGGTAGAACAACGGCATAATTGTGTTTTGCCTTTTTTGACAAATGTGCCCTTGTTCTACAGTAGAATAAGGACACAATTGCTTTTTGTATTTTTTTGATATTGTGCCTTTGTCGCACCGAAGGTACGATATGTCAGATTGGACAATTTATTTAGTTAGTTCGGTATCTTCTGCCAAAGTCTTCTCATCTTTGAGCTTATTAAAGTGTTCGATAAGGCCGTCTATAGACATCTCTCCGTGGACTTTATTGTCTCTTGTACGGACGTTGACAGTGCCAGACGTCTTTTCACGTTCGCCCACCACTGAAATACAGGGTTATATTAAAATGGATGGTACATCTTTGCACATGTCTTCAGGCTTATTTTACGCAGATTTCGAGCACAAAAATAACAATCTAGCAACCTCTAACGAATCCTTGGGAATGTTGCAATAATCATAATTTGTAAAGAATGCCAAACGTATTACTCATTTACCTCTCATTACTCTAAATAGGATGGGCAGAAGAGTATTGTATGAAATAATAGGTAAGTACCTCATTTCTTAATTTTATTTCAATTACACTTATAAAGTGTATTTGGAAAGACCAACCCATCGATTCATAAATATTCGATTAATCGCCAGTCGAAGTAGCATTTATCGACAAAAGGTTGTTTCGAAATAAAACATTCGATCAAATGTTCAGTCGTGTTTCCGTTAATCAAACAAATTACTTTCAAAAGTTAAAGTTACGGACTCTTTGATTGTGTTTCACATGAGTGCCTACCGTGGCTTTCCGGGCACAAATACATCTAACTACCGAGTAACTTACCCAAGATGTAATTGAACTGAGCAAGTTGCGCGTTCCGTACTTTCTTGTTGAGCGTGTCGCCGGCGTCCGTGTCCACTTCCGACATGAAGCCCGCATTGAACAGCTTGTTTTTCACCTGGGAATACGGAATTACTAAATATCTCTGCACCTATGCATGCTTAGACGGTTTTTTTAGATGCGGGTTTTTAAAATAAATATAGTGATTCAAGAGGAAGGTTTATATGTATAGTATGAGCACTAATAATAATAATAAAGCCTTTATTTAACAATCCTATAAAACATATATACAATGTCTTTGATACAGACACCAGTTTCGCGAAGATTGTCTTGCTATTCAGCATAGGCCTCCCCTAAGGCATGCCATAAAGTGCGGTCTTGTGTTTTCCCTCTCCATGTGGCTCCTGCTGTTCTTTTTATGTCGTCTTCCCATCTTCGACGCTGTCTCTCTTTCTTTCTTTTGTGTTGTCTTGGACACCATACGGTCACATCCTTAGCCCCCTTGTCATCTTTATTTTTATCTATCTATCTAGCAGCACTGCACCCGTGCAAAGCCGGGGTGGATCTCTAGTTAAACACACGAATATGTATGTAAATGTTGCAGCGTTTGACAACCTTACCCCTGATTACGTAACTCGCAGAAGCCAAGCGGCAGCAATGCGAAAGCGCACGCGCACACACCCAATTTTTGCTGTCGCATTGCTTCGGCTCTGCTACTGCAAATAAGATAATAGCCCTGCTTTTAACTAGCATACATACCTCAGTAGCATATTCATCGTAGGCAGGACCGACGGGCACCACACAAGCTTGCCTCGGTGACAACCAGAATGGCCACTTGCCCGCGTATGACTCGCTCAGGATGGCTATCATTCTCTCCACTGACCCTAAAATCGCTCGGTGGATGATCACTGGTCGCTTTTTCTCGCCTGATTCGCTGGAAAAGTAATTAAATGTTTAGCTTATTAGAACTAAATGATTGGCTGATTTTGATGTCATTCGCGAGTTACCTAGGTACATGTATCACCTTGTATGCAGCAAAATAGTCATTCTTCGGTAGTAAGAACTACTTGTGTGACCTCTAACACATACGACTTTCTTTTCTGTTTCAGATGAAACTACCGAAAAATTTTATTTAAATATTTCAATTAAACCCAGATTTACATATTTGCCAAAAGTGGATCTAAATGTTGCGTTTATAAAGGTCTTTAAGGTAGACATGTGCAATTTGGACCGTGGCGTCCTATGTGGCGTATAGACTAAGAAAGGATTCTGAAAAATTAAACCTTAAAGGTGTCAAAAAGTTACGTTTTGATTAGTAGTAAAGGGACAGCAAAGTTTATGCGGACGAACAGCGAGTATCTTTTAAGCTTACCTAACATAAGTAAGGTTGAATCTCTCCGGCAGTTGGAAGTCAAGTTGTATGGTGGCACACTGATGGGATCGTTTCAACGCGTCCTGTATGGTGATGTCTATCTTGGGGCCGTAGAACGCGCCGTCACCCGGGTTCAGCTGCCACGGCTGGCCGAAATTGTCTAGGGATTCCGCTAAAGCCTGAAAAAAACAATGAAGAATGACGAATTCCCGTGCTGATGCGGGGCTCCTTCCGTGCATGTCGTAAGAGTCTACTAAGGAGCTCGGGCATTCTCTCTAGCGATAAGCACTGATCATTAACATCTATCCCAGCTAAGCTAAACGTGGATGTCCCTTATGACCTTGCAGTTCTGGCTACTCCATTTCGGGCACACACCCGTGATGAATTAGATTATAAAGTAGTTTGTATCACGTCGATACATATCGTCACATAATAATTACAAGGTGAGTAGATTGGGGTAAAATTTAGTCCTGTTCTCATGCGCAACTTAACTAGAATATGCCAGCTGCTAACAGTCAACTAAGGAAGTCAAAGGCAATGAGCTAGCAACTACGTCAAACGGGCTATCTAGCTGTGGGCTTCTTTGTGATCCTGCACTTCAGACTACCCTAATTAGGAAAAACAGCTGTTATAAAAACGAATGAATGAGGGATTTTCTGACAAGTTAAAATAACAGTCAAAAATAGATGGCGTGAGCTCATCACCTGCCCTAATACCCCCCACCTCACCCCTCCCAGCTTGAAGGATAGTAATAGATCCGTGAATAGACTGTGCACTGATGACTAAAGCTGGCTACACACCCAGACTGTGTACAGCCGACAATAAATCATCCGGTCGGTTTTCTAAAGTCGGTGTAGCATAGCATACGAGTAGGAGACATAGCAGGTAACAAGTTGGATTTTGCTACATGGGGTTAATAGTATCAGATTATAATCTTAATACGAGATGATACCTACTTAATTCTTTTTTGAACAAACAAAAATTTATGAATGACTACTATTGCCCGTGACTTCATATGCGTGAACTTCAGAATGTAGTCTATGTCCTTCTCCGTAATCCTGTACCTATATATGCCTTTCATCCCATCCCATATTATTAAATGCTACAGATACTTATAACTATTAACCCTTGTGTAGTAGAGTATAGATACATTTCATTTAGCAGAGACGCAAGCAATGCTAAGGTAGGCATTTGCTACATCTTTGTTTTTCCTAGCGGACCGATTTTTAGTCGGACGTGTACAGCACACTATAGTCTGCTTCGTCTACCTATAGTGCTTAGGATCTATTGATGTCTTTGGTTGAGGGGTGAGGTGGGGTGGGGGGGGATTAGGGTAGGTGATGCGCTCTCGCCATCTATCCAGGTGATTTGAACTATTTTTTTTTACTTTTAATAGTTGTTAGAAAATTGCAGAAGAATAAAGAGGGCGGGCCTAGCCTTAATGACATATTCTTGGGAATTTTAACACAAACATCGGTCTGTCTGTATGTATTGGCAAGATAATATTATCTCAAGTATTAGAACAATACCTTCTCTGCCTGGTCCCATGTATCCTTATCTCCGAGGAACTTTTCCGGCCGCGTCGACAGTTTCAGTTGAAACGTGAAGCCGAACGTCGAGTACACATGTTTCAGGAAATCCAGACAGCCCACCTGTAAATAAACGAATTTTTTAAACGGAAAATAGTTATTGTTGTGGTAGGTATCCAGATATAATTTCCATGAGTTAGGAAAAAATAACGGCGTTTTTTAGTTGTGTCTCACTTTCTATTGACATAAAACATATTTTTAATTGTGCATGAGGCCGATGAGAAAATCCTTTTTTGCGGATTAGATGCCTACATCATACAATTATGTACTAATTTTGAAAACACCTTATATAGATGGACAGATTATAACGATGTGCAGTTTCGTATTAACTTTTAGTTGTGTTGTCATCTATATGTATATGTTTATATATATATGTAACGGATCGCTGTCTGTACATGGAAGATATATGAGAAAAAATATTATAGGAGATCTTTATCAACGCAATAGTACGCAAAACAATGATTATTGGAATGTTTGTCTGTTTGTCGGTTTGTCTGTGCGTTTGTGCACGCTAATCTCAGAAACAGCTGAACCGATTTCGATGCAGTTTTCAGGAATATATTGTGACAGGTCCCACGTCTACACTACACTACGGACGCACCATCTCTTGCCGCAGCTGCGCGGGCGCACAGAACAGGTGCGCGTCGTCCTGCTGGAAACGTCGGACACGTGTGAGGCCCGTCAGTGCACCGGACAGTTCGTGTCGGTGTAACACACCGAAGTCCGCCAGACGTAGTGGGAGCTCGCGCCACGAGCGCACGCGCACGTCGAACATCAGGCTGCAGGCACACATACATACATACATACATACATAGCTACAGACAAGTTCTCAAGTGCAGTAATTAAGGTGCTACTGCAGCGAAGCGACGTCTGAACTTGCCAGACAAACATGGAAATTTGGTTTTATTTTTCTAAATTTCAAATTATTTAATAATTTATTCATTTTGTGGATGAAATGAAACCAAAATTTTAGCAGGTTCTCTTTAGTAAATTAAAGAGGGAAAAGGCTTGATCGATTCTCATGAAATTTTATATGCATATTCAGTAGGTCTGAGAATCGGCTACTATCTTTATATTTCATACCCCTCCCACGCAATAAGCGACGTCCACGCGAGCGGAGCAGCGGGCAACAGCTAGTTCTCTATAAAATTGTTTGGAAAGTCAGACATTTCACTATTAAATTGTAAGTTTTAAATTTTACATTAACCTTTGTAAATGCCCAGACAATTTGTTCTAGCAAAGGGTATTTTTCGCTTGTCTACTGATGCCACACCTTAAGTTGGGTTAAGTGCTTATTTATGTGTGTGCGTACATCGAACATTAAACTACAGAGATCATCATCATCAGCCTATTGCAGTCCACTGCTGGACGTAGGCCTCCCCCAGGGCACGCCACAAGACTGCCATATTTGCTCATAGTCACCACGCTGACAGACGGGTTGGTGACCGCAGTTTGTATTTTGCACTATGTTGTCAACACGGGAGGCGCTACTCCTCCTCTCCCGGGAACCTTTAATCGCCTTGTACGATACCCACGGGCAGACATTCGGGTGGTACGAATTCTACTCTGCCGGCACCACGCGGCCAAAGCAAGCCGAAACAAAGAGTCTTCCCTCACCCCGCCCCTCGATTGACACACTCAATTTTCGCAATCACATTACTTCGGCTTTGCTATTACAACTTACGTAATAGACCTGCCAAAGCTAAAACACCGGTTAAGTTACAGCGACTTTGTCCCATATTCGCCAAGGTCGCTAGTGGAACTGCGGTTTTAACACTAAGCAAATAAATAAACATTTAATTAAAGTAACCAAAACTCACCAATGTCCCGGACAGTTCATAGGTTTCAAAGCAAACGTCTCCTTTTCCACGTCGAAGCTAAACATATTATCTGCGTAGTGTGCCCAGTGACCCGACGTCTGCCAGAGCTTGGCATTGTACATGTTCGGGGTTACCACCTCTTGGAAACCTCGCACTCTGGTACAAAATGGTACAATTTTAGTTGTCTGCCCTTATATTTATTTATTTGGTATTAGGAAGACCAACAGCTATATTAAGGCAGTAATAACAACAATATAGTGACATACAGCTAAATTAAGGTCTCCACAAGTATGCCACAAAATATTACGTAAGACGCAACACACAATTACTAATTGATTTAACTTCTAATTTAGCAAAATAGTTTCTAGTTTCTTATGTACTTATCCACTCCCGGCTAGGTACATCACATATAATTTAGGTTAAATAAATCTTATTTATGTTAGTATTTTGTGGTTGAGGTAAGTTTGGTCTTTTTCAAAAGTCATATTGGTAAAAATTTGGAACTTTTTTTATGGGTAAATGGTAAATAAAATGGGTAGAAATTTTTAATGCACGAAAAATAAATGTAGAATATTGACAAAGACAAGTAAATTTATATACATAGAGTTCTTCCAAAAGACTACCTTTTTGATTAGATTTATTGATAAACTTTTAATGTGTACAAATAAGTAATGTAATCCAATAAGCAGGTTTAAGTTGGTTATAGATATTTTTACACCCTCACGAATATAACAATATAATGGAATATGTTTTTTTTATAATAATAATAATTATTATTTATCTAACATTAAGTTCCCCTTTGTATAAAAATTTTATATAAGAATTTTCTACTTTTTTTTTGATTTTCTCTCAAAAATCATTTATTTTTAAAAGCAGTGTTACCATATTCACCTGTACTGTTCCTTAATAAAGTTGACGAGCGTGTTGTATATGTGTGCACCCCGAGGCTGGAAGAAACACGAGCCGGGAGACATCTCGTGAAAGAAAAACAACTCTTGCTCCTGAAATATACAATAAGCAGCATTAAAGTTACAGTTAAAGCTTTTACCCTTAAGTAATAATGCCAATTACCCAATAGCTCAGTTGGTAGAGCGATGCACGGAATGCGAGAGGTCGTGAGTTCAAATCTCACTCGGGTGAAAAAAAATATCATTTTCTTATTAATATATTTTAAATAAATATTTTATAATGCCAATTACCCTTATTCTGCTAGTACCACATTAATAAGTTACACTAATGAACCTGGGGGCAGTAG
Organism: Carposina sasakii; assembly: GCA_014607495.2. Lineage (NCBI taxonomy): Eukaryota > Metazoa > Arthropoda > Insecta > Lepidoptera > Carposinidae > Carposina > Carposina sasakii. Next base: position 2,471,386 of record CP053162.1, read on the forward strand.
TCTTATTTTTGAATGCGCGCGAAATGTCTTGCTATTGGTTGATGCGTCCGCGCCATTGTCGGTGTCTGTGACATGTATACTTGCCATGAGCGAGATAGCATGAGACTCAGTTTTTCATAAGACTTCAGGATTTCCTTCATGAGCCTGCAGTTCTGACCCTGAATGTGACCATATGTATATCTTACCCTTCCAATTTTCCTGTGATCCCTCTTAGCCGCCTCTTCCTGTAGATGTTCCCATTCTTTCAGTTGTTTCGGTTCAGGGAACGACACTCCGTATACACGCTGTAATGATTCCGCGTCGGCTTTGCCTTCCCAATACGTCGCCGAATTCTGTAAGGATATATTTAGGTTTGGCCGCGTGGTGCCGGCAGAGTAGAATCCGTACCACCCCTGTCTGGGTATCGTACGAGGCGATTAAGGGTTTCCGGGAGGTGGGCAGCAGCACCTCCCGTGTTGACAACATAGTCCAAATACAAACTGCGGTCACCAACCCGCCTGCCCAGCGTGGTGACTATGGGCAAAATACCCCCCATGGTAGTCTTGTGGCGTGTCCTGGGGGAGGCCTACGTCCAGCAGTGGACTGCAATAGGCTGATGATGATGATGATGATATTTAGGTGTTAGAAACAGAAATAAGATAATACGGGAACGTTCCAGATCTTAAAAAGGATAAATAAGATAATACGGAAATGTTTTTAATTTAATTTTTCGGGTTCAAAGCGAGAAAGATTCATTTTACAACACATTAAACTAAACTAAGGCTTACTTTTCACTAGTGATGTGCGTTGCTACGATATCGCCTGTGATATCGACCAATTAATAATATTCATCGGTCCATGATGTCATTAAATTTGATTCGTGGATATCAAACGCATCCATAGAACGTACAAAGCACATCTCCGGTGAAAATGCAGCCTTTACACCAGTGCTGTGTGTATACGCAATGGTAGAATTATTCTATTCTATTCTTCGCACGGGTACAACGCCCCCTCTTGGGCGGCTGCTAGTTGTCCTGACAAAGACATTTTATATGGAAAAACATTTTACATAGACAATGTACAAAGGCGTGCTTATCCCTATAAGAGATTTCTTCCAGCAAACCACTTGTAATAGCGAAAGTTGGGTGAAAAAGGTAGATTGTATTATTGTAAACACATAGATAATTTTATAGAAACATCCATGACTCAGAAACAAACATCCATAAACTATCAATGTTTGCTTGGGATTCAAACCCGGGAACTACAGCGCGGCAGCTAGTCACTGCCAACTACACCAAGTAGTCAAAAAATATCGACTACATATAAATATTACGTATCACATTAATACAGGGTTAATTTTAAACATCAATAACCTCGCAGGACTTGATTATCATAACTCATTTGTTCTACAAGTTTTACATAACTCAATACATTAATTAAAAATGATTTTCCAAGCTTTTATTGTAATGTCGTGACATTTGTAAGTCTATGTTCCATTCGTAGGTATACGAAAAGGTTGACGCCCGCGATCGCGCGCGCCTCAGTATTATGTACAGACTTAAGAACATTCAGAGGTAATATTAAATTGATATTTATTTTTGTATGAAAGTAAAATGGACAAATTATAAAAACTCGTAGAACAAATGTTGTTGTTTATGATGGTAGCTACCTAGTCTTGCGAGGTTATTGATGTTTTAAAATTAATCCTGTATATACCTTACCTTGGTAACTTTGAGAGCTTTGACTTTTCCCGTATGCCGAACATGGGGCCCCCTACATAAATCTATCAATGGACCACATCTGTAATAGAAATTAATTACTTTTAGAGGAATTGACGGATATACATTCAACGTTTATTTATCTCATGTATTCATATTTTATATTACTACACATCGCGTTACAAAACCGCTAGGCATTTTGAATAGTACACAGGGTGTAACAGAAAGGGTATGTTAAGCGAAAAGCTATGTAAATAGCCCACTATAGAGAACCTATTTCCAAAATTTGAGACTCGAAATCACATTTTTATTTTTCAAGATTGTATGAAAATTCCTGAGATATTTAAAAATTCTCCATACTATCGGGAAAAATAAACATGTGATTACGGGTCTCAAATTTTGTGGATAGGTTCTCTACAATGGGCTATTTACATAGCTTTTCGCTTAACATACCCTTTTTGTTACACCCTGTATAACACACATAGAAAATAAAATAAAAAACACACAGACAAATTGATAACCTCTCTTTTTTGAAGTCAGTTAAAAAGAAAATAAACCTTCTAGTACTTCGCCGCTCATTCCCGCGACACGCTCGCTTCGCTCGCTCAGCTCGTGTCCTTTTATTTTAACAGTTCTAACATAACCTAATCAATTAAATAGACAAAGTCTGCTTCCAAAACCCATTTTATTCAAAATGCCTGGCGGTTAAGTAATATGACGTGTTATTTCAATATGACTTCGTCAGGATAGTACATGCGATTACACATATACATTAATTTTCCCCACGGTCACGGTCAATCTCTATTGCATATGGGCTAAATAGCATACCTGTAAACGGTAGTAGTAGGCGTATTGACCTTCTCATTCAGGATGCGGACTTTAAAAGGATTGTAGTCAAACATTTGTAACAACTGCTCCTTGGTCAACTCTAGTCGTTCAAACGGTTGCTTCTCTTTGGCTATCTTTTTTATTAAGCCTTCTAGCACTGTAAAGTCTGTAGAGGAAATCTGTAAAGCAATAATAAAGCGCTCGTTAAGCTGAGCAATGTGCGTCTTGTTTCGAATTTGTTTGAGTCAAAATTTGGTGATATATGTATGATTGAAGAAGAAATAAAAAAGTGTTAGAAAATACTCACTCCTTTCTCTGGGTAATACATGTCATAGTAAAATCCTTCATCAATGGGTGGACCATAGCATAAACATCCACCATATACCTGAAATAAAAAAATGATATTTCAGAACACAAGTAACCAAGACATGCTGACATGACGTACAGGAAGAATAAGAGTTGTCCTCACTATGGTACTAAAACTTAGGTGTGCCAAAAAGTCCACTGAAGGAATTCCAATTACGGAATATTTTTTTTTTATCTATCTATCCCAGGAATAATTTTTAATGGTTAATTTATTCCAAATATTAATATTAACCAGTTCATCATTTCAGCCCTGGGAAGTCCACTGCTGGACATAGGCTTCCCCCAATAAACTCCATCCCGACCGGTCGGAAGCAGCTTGCATCCAACCGACGCCCGCGACCTTGGCCAGGTCGTCCGTCCATCTCGCGGTTTACCCAGTTACTATATATTATATTGATGAATATAAATTAAATAGTTACTTATAGAACCATGCATTGGCTTAAAATAACATACCCTTTCCATAGCTTCACCGAGCATATGTGCCGAGGAATGCCAGAACACCGCCTGAGCATCCGTGTTGTCCCATCGCAGGAGCTCTAGCTTGCAGTCCGTCTCCAAAGGCCGGTCCAGGTCCCAGAGCTGGTTGTTCACGCGGGCGATGATGGTGGAGTCTGCCAGTCCTTGGCTGCAAGAGTTATAGGCCATTGTATTGGTGTGCATGCTTGTTTAGTCACTAGAGTTTAGTTACTACCAATAAAAAACTTTAAGCATTGATTTTCCAGGGGTTACCAAAGTGGTCCAGGTGGACCACAGCAGACGCAACGGGGGTCGTCGTTGGGGTATAAAAATGGGTGTTCACGATTAATTTGTATGTGGTATGGGCCTGTAGGAGGTCTACGTTGGCGTATAAAAATGGGTGTTCAGGATTAATTTGTATGTGGTATGGGCCTGTAGGGGGTCTACCAGAACCAGTAAATTATTAAAAAGGGCCTATGAGACAAAAAAGTTTGGGAATTCCTGGATTATGTGAATCCACCATAAACCAAAGATACTTATTTCATGTAATCAACGCGTATTGTGTCGTGAGTAAGGCCCAGTCTTTGCAGTCATAAAAATGCAGGTATAATAAAAAAATTTGGTCGTCAACGTTCCTGAAAACTACAGAATCTCCTCATCATCACGATCACTTTTCTCCATGGAAGCATACCTGGGAAGTGTCTGGTTCCCAAGATAATAGGGTCCAAAGTTGAGTAAATAAGACTGTATTTTTCTCAGGTTTTTCTGCATAAATGCACCTTGACGCGCGTAGCAAGATTTTTTCACGAGAAATAATTAATATCTGTCAATAAATTTTACCCGATCAAGTAATTAAAAAAAAAAAAAAATGTTTACATAATTTCCCAGCATTTTTTTTTTGGCATAAAATTACTTTACATACCCTTCGTTAAGGGTGGCAACGCAAAAAACATCCTGTATAGCAATATATTACAAATAGCAAATTCTAATGAGGGTTGTGTAAGCACATATAGTTTTTTTGATGATGTCACTAATTTTTGTTGACAGCATATTTAATTCTAATTTAGCTATCTTGCATTTTACTGAGTATTTAGTGTAGTGAGGTAGTAACCTTTAAATGGACAATGTTGTTTTTAAACAACATACTAAACATCACAGATAAAATTGACCTTCTTTTAATTTTTTGTTAATTTTGACAACTAGTTCTTATTTCTGAACGAATTTTGTACTTTTTTTAATGTTGGCACTATCCAAAAAAAAAGTATAGTAAATTCATGTCTAGATTTTTTTACTCATTTTTCCTAGACAGTAATACATGTGTGAAACAAAAATCGTCCATTTAAGAAGTTAAAATAGATCTCATGTTACATCAGTCTGTAAGTGAATTAGTAAGTGTGAGTTAGAAGAACATTAACAAAAACTTTCTACAAGTAATATATAAAACTAATATACAGGGTGTAACAAAAGGGGTATGTTAAGCGAGAAGCTATGTAAATAGCCCACTAAAAGGAACCTATCTACAAAATTTCAGACTCGAAATCACATCTTTAATTTTGCAGCTTGTATGGAGAATTTCTAATCAACTTAAGAATCTTCATACAATTTTGAAAAATAAACATGTGATTTCGAGTCTCAAATTTTCGAAATAGGTTCTCTATAATGTTCTATTTACATAGCTTTTCGCTTAACATACCCTTTCTGTTACATCCTGTATAAAGTATAAAAGTAGTATATAAAACTGTTAGAATTTTATATAATTAGATAAACCAAAGAAACTCAAGCTTAAGATCAGTACAAATCACAAATCACATAGAGATTAATATTGTAAAATTTTTCAAACTTTATAAACATGTCACATTCAACAGGTTGCCTACATCTGGATTGATACTTACTATTCCTTCCAAAATTCACTGGTAGGCAGGTAAAGAAGGCATTATTTTACAAGACTAAATTGGGTAAATAGCAAAACAAAGCTTTAAAATGCCACCTAAGTAAATCATGTGAAGGCCAAATTTAATTTGGTCTACTAAATAATGAAATACAGGTATTCAAGATTAATAATGGACAATAACTCAAAAACTATTTACAAAAAGCAAAATAGTCTTAGAAACTCCTATTTATCACTAACAAAAATCAATCAATGCCATTTCTAAGAAAAGCAAATATGAAGTAAATCCATGCCCATTATTTACCTTATTTACCTGTACATAATAATTTATGTAGTGTTATTACAAAAACCTCTAAACATTGTTTATACTAAACCAGTCTTATATTTATTTATTTTATTTGTAATAGAAGTTTGCTATTAGCAAAATACATAATATTTAGTTGATAATATTCATGTAGGATGTTAGCAAATACAGCCCTTGAGTATTTCATAACATCAAGTGCTACGTAAGATAAGAAAACAACTATGACCTTTATTATCTTAATCAAAATCAATAGTAGATGTACTACTATGGAGGGGCCAAATAAGTAGTTGGATACTATATTCTATCAGGAAGTCTAGATGTAAAGCTGGCCTTAGTCAGGTGGGGTATATAATAATGATCACTATCGCTACATATTATAAAACTAGTGGACGCCCCCAAACCCGGTCCGCGTGGACTACAGAAAAAAAAAACAAAATATCGAAATTATCCAGGATAAAAAGTAGCCTATATGTTAAGCGGGACCTGTCACAATATATTCCTGAAAACTGCATCGAAATCAGTTCAGCCGTTTCTGAGATTAGCATGCACAAACGCACAGACAAAAATTCAAAAAATCATTGTTTTGGGTACAATTGCGTTGATAAAGGTATTCTATAATATTTTTTCTTATATATCTTCCATGTACAGGCAGCGATCCATTACATTTTTATTATATGTATAGACAAAGTCGCTTTCTGCTGTCTGTCCCTATGTATGCTTAGATCTTTCAAACTAGGGAACGGATTTTGATGCAGTTTTTTTTATAGATAGAGTGATTCACAAGGAAGGTTTATAATGTATAACTAGGGACCCGCCCCGCACGGGAGTAATGCACTCTGACGCGGGCGAAGCCGTGGGCGGCCGCTAGTTGATAATAATTATTTCACTATTTATCACAAGTGGTATGACAATATGAAGAACAAAATATTATTATGTCAACCATCTTTATAGAGAAAGTTATGTCTGATTTAATCTCGTAGATGAAAACTTAATGAGCAAATGACTATTAAGCCATTAAGTCCACTGCTGAATATGGGCCTCATCCTTCATCATCTTCCACTGTAACCTGTGGGAAGTGGTCTGCATCTAGCAAATACCCATAGTCTTGACTTAAAAGACAAATAGGTTTATAATGTTTAGGTGTATCATTTTAATATCCACACAAATTAGATTTTGTCCAACAAAATAGAATTAGCCGCCCGGTGCCAGCAGAGTAGTTGGTTCCACCCCTGCCTGCCCGTGGGTATCGTACGAGGCGAATGAGGATTAAGGGTTTCCGGGAGGTGCTGCTGTCCACCTCCTCTATGACTGATGTCATAGTCCGAAAATAACACTGTGGTCACCAACCCGCCTGCCCAGCGTGGGGACCATGGGCAAACCCCCCTATGGCAGTAGCCTTCTGGTATGCTCTGATGGAGGCCTACGTCCAGCAGTGGACTGCAATAGGCTGAGGAAGAATAAAATAGAATCTTACCTGATGCCCTTAGCTACATCATAAGCAGTAGTCTTGAAAGCTTTAGCCTCCACAGTCTTTCCATCAGGTAATGTTACTACAATGCTGACATCTGGCTTAGCAGCTATTTCCTCTAGATACTGTGCTTTATACTTGTCCCATAGGTCAATTCGCTTCTGAATGAATTCTGGCCATGGGTTCAGTTCAGAAGCACCTCCCGTCGTTTGCTCTGGTTTCTTCTTCTTGTCTTTCATGGCTTTCGTTTTTGACTGTGGAAGAAGGAATGTTAAAATTGACTAGATTCTGTATTTTAATAACAAGTCTGCTTAGTAGAAGTATTATCGCACCCACAAGGTGTGATTTTTAATAGTGAATATGGTTGTAAATATATGATACAGAGTGACATCAGAAGAGAAAGTTATGATTCATGATACATCATTGGCCTTCCAATAAGATAAGATCATTTTGTAATATACTATTGGATTATGATCGGGGTTTAGCTAGAATAAGTCGCATTAACATAACATTGAATAGTTCCTGCAAACTGCTGACGAAATCCTACGAACCCATGTGGCATGTGCGCATCCCTCTTTGATGCGGACAACGCAGTACGTACGAAAGTTAAACAACTTTAACATCACTTAGAAAGCTATTAAATAGGTATTTGGACAATTAATAAAGCGTTTAAATTCCTGCCTTTTCGTCAATATTTAGTTTTTGGATATTTTCTGCGGCGGAATCCCCCATCGCGATCGTCTTCGCTTACTGTCACTGACGTTTTAACAATGACAGTGACACATAATTGACATTGACATTTCATTTTAATGTTACCCTGTAAACGACAAGTTTTCCCCAAAAAGGAATTATTATATTTATATTATTATGCTTTATTGTAGACAGTAAAGTTTTCACAAATAAAGTTTATGACAAAGAAAATTACAAAGGCGTGGATTTCTTCCAGCAAACCAGTATTACATACACACAATCAGAATAAACTAAATAATTAAATAAAAGAAAAGACATAAACCTAAAATAAACAAAAATATCTGGCATAAACATAGATAAGCGTATTCAAACTAAAGGCAGGTATAATACAAAGTTTGGAAAAAGTATTACATACATGCCTACCACACCATTCGGCAGGATAAACAAATAAAAGATTTCGAGGAGAAAATCCACATATCCCAAATATTATTTGAACCATGTATTATGTAGGAGCGTAATGCGTCAATTTGTCAAATAATTAAACTGATGATTGTAAGAATCGCGGGTATTTATGGAAAGACAATTCCCTAGCAGTAGGGAATGTTAATTGTAAAAGCAACATTATTTTAACGTTTCATTTTACGCTTAATGAACATATTTCCACCAATTAATTCCCGCTTGTAAAGTTTTAAAACCTATTTTCACAACCGCGACCACCACTGATTGCCTGTTTAAAAGTTTACTGTCATTTAACAGTCATTAAAAAAAACACAAACAAACATGCCTTCGTGAATTTTACACATAGAAAATAAAGGGTTAAAACTTAGATTAATTATAGGTCTTCGCTCCGGAGCGAAAGAGCGGAGCGAATCATTATTCTAAGGGTTAAAACGGTTCCCAACGGTATTAAAACATGACCTAAACATCCATTTTGAAGAACAGGTATTATACTACAGGACTGGTACCTCTATCTACCTTACTAAAAAGCATATCATATCTGTGCTAAAAAGACACGTAGCATCCACAACTAAAAATGCAGAAAAGCAACGATAATTTCCGCTACGATAATAGCACTCTACAGCTAATCATGTACTCTTTCAAAAACTTTGAAAAGAAACTGGAAAAACTGCAGAGCGACATAGACAGTCACGGATGTGCATTAACGGATCTTCGTAAAATCGTAACGAACATCTCAATGGATAAAATGCCGATTAAAACCCACATTAAATCGACAGCCATTCAATCGGATAGTCACAACATCTTAAAATTCCGAAAGAAGGATGCTCTTAGGCCGTTTAACAACAAGTTGAAGTCCAGAAGTTTTCAATCCGACGGTTTTACAAAGAAAATATTAGCCTCAGATTTAAACTGGGAGGAACCTAATAGGAAAGAGCTAATTTCTGGTAAAGCCTTCACTAGAAGGAAAGCCAAGGCCGACAACCCGAGAAAAACTACTAGTTTGCGACCGCCTAAAGCGATAGATAGGAAAAAGGAGGTGTTAAACATTACGTTGATGTAATACCGCCATTATAGCTTCAGCTGCTGATGATGGTCAGCACCGGCCCGAAGTAAATTTTAGAATGGAGCGAGATCCAATTATGGCGCCTCTCCTGTTTGCTCCTAATAATATATACCTATATCTTTACCATTTAGGCGCCCTCTAGGATTTGGCGCCTGGAGCGACTGCTCCGTTCGCCGTATGGGCGGGCCGGCCCTGATGATGATTTTCCCAACATTTAACGCTCCTCGCTTGTGCTGCAGGCTGCACTGCTTGGTTGACTTGACTCAGGTTTTGACAGTTAACCAGTCATCAAATCATACATATATACACGGTTGTCTTTCCGAAATAGGTTAGCCAGATCTGTAGGATCATAAGGGAGGTCCCACAGCCACGTTCAGCATAGCGGGGACAGATGTCAATGATCAGTACCTACATTTGTACAAAATAAATAATTCACACAGGCATTAAAGATGTGTCATTTCTTTATTAGTAGGGCCCGGTGGTGGGCGAGCCCATAGTGATTGTTTTATTTCATCAACCTGTACTTACTTAAAGAACTAATGTCGTTAGGGACATTCACTTAGTTAGATATCGTCCAGAGAAGTCTTTCTACCTTTCCACTAGCTATCTCATTATTCATCCACGTGATGAGGACAACGATTAGGAAGCAGGTACTTGGTTATGTCAGGGGTCACAAATTATACTGTGTCCATAAAATCCCAAGAAAGATAATATACAGTTTTTTCCGTTGCCACCCTTAACGAAGGGTACATACTCTATTCTATACATCAAATAAAGTAAGTTTATTAAAAAAAAAATGCTGCTTGATCGCGAAATTTATAGTATCCAGTGTTTATGCTAGTTTGTTCAAAGACAGATATTAATTATTTCTCGTGAAAAAATCTGCGCGTCTATGTTTAGCAGAAAAACGCAGTCTATTTACTCAACTTTGGACCCTAATATCTTATTAGGTATGCTTCCATGGGGAAAAATTATCGTGATGACTTCCGTAGTTTTCGGGAACGTGTTGACGAAAGTAGTTGTACCTAGGCATTTTGTGCACTGTAGTTTAGGTAAGACACATTAGCCATCTCATTAAAAAAGTTTTGTTTTAAGCTAGAATTTATGAAAAGGACATCCTTATACCTATCTTAGCCTAACTATACAGGCTGATTTTTGGTCGTCAACGTTCCCGAAAACTACGGAATCTCCTCATCATCACGATAATTTTTCTCCATGGAAGCATATCTGAGAAGTGTCTGGTTTCCAAAATATTAGGGATTAGGGTCCAAAGTTGAGTAAATAGACTGCGTTTTCTGCATTAAATGCACATTGACGCGTGTAGCAATATTTTTTCACGAGAAATAATTAATATCTGTCTATGAATGAAAAAACTAGCATAAACACTGTCGCCCGAATCATGTAATAAAAAAAAATTAAAATAATTTACATCGTTTCCCAGCATTTTTTTGGCATAAACTTACGTTATTTGATGTGTAGAGTACGTACCCTTCGTTAATAACATACTGTATAGTTAGATGGATGGCTTTTTTCCCTAACATGGATTAAATCCAGATTAAAGACAGATTTATTTCCACTAGAATGGATTAGAGTGGAATATTAGAACTATTATAGGTACCTACTAATAGATACCACATGTAGAGAAATAATACAATGATCAAACTAAAATATTTATTCGTTAATGCACCTAGGCTGAGACGCAGTCCAGTAGTGGCTAGAAGTCAGTGGTGGTCTTCTCTTACAAGTTCTACAAACTTTTAAATATTTACACTAAAAATATTTATGGCGAAGCGCGGTGCAAGATCTTTGGAGTATTCGAATTCTACTTAGCACAGATCGAGGCTATTACGATGGAAACTATGCTCAAGCAAGATAATAATCTAACTAATTAGTGTAGTATAAAGGTCTTGTAGCAGGTAAAACTAGGCTGCTGGAGCTATGGCGTTGTCTTCTCTCCTTTGCTCTTTGTCTCATTAGCAGTCTGAAATGAAAACTCAAGGGTATGACAAGCATAGGGTATATTTTATACTTTATAATAATTAGCTATCAAATCTAAGTCGATGCAGCTTCCCAATGTCCTAATGACAGCTTTCTAGCATGCATGCACGGATTAATGAAGATATTAGAGTTTAAGAGATTAGGTATGTGTTTATATGCTTCTATTTAAAATAGGTAAGTCAGCTTTAGCAATTTTAATTTGGATTATGCTGTCCCCGTCACTACAACACTACAAGGTGTGAATCTCCTTAATGATCATGCTTTTCTGGTTTCCCCGTTTCAAAAACACAGTCATGTAAGACACATTAGCCATCTCGCTAAAAGAAGTTTTGTTTTAAGCTAGAATTTATGAAAAGGACATCCTTATACCTATCTTAGCCTAACTATAGGCTGATTTTTGGTCGTCAACGTTCCCGAGAACTACGGAATCTCCTCATCATCACGATAATTTTTTTCCATGGAAGCATACCTGGGAAGTGTCTGGTTTTCAAAATATTAGGGATTAGGGCCCAAAGTTGAGTAAATAGACTGCGTTTTTCTGCATAAATGCACATTGACGCGTGTAGCAAGATTTTTTCACGAGAAATAATTAATATCTGTCTATGAAAAAACTAGCATGGACACTATAAATTTCGCCCGATCAAGTAATAAAAAAAAAAAATTACATTGTTTCCCGGCATTTTTTGGCATAAACTTATTTTATTTTTTATTTGATGTATAGAGTACGTACCCTTCATTAAGGGTGGCATCGAAAAAACAGCCTGTATATGTATGAACATTCTTAAAGAGGACGGCTGGTAGTGACTGGAAGGCAAAAACGGGAGATCGAGCCATGTGGCGTACATTGAGGGAGGCCTACGGCCAGCAATGGACTGCAATAGGCTGACGATGATGATGATGTATGAACAGTAATAATGTTTTATTCCACTTATCTCTACAATTGGTAGTAAGTACTTACAATCGTTTATAAACGATCTCAAAAAGAAGTACGACCGGTGCCAACAGCATGCCATACAATGTCGCCAACATAGCAGGGTACATGTCAGTAATGCCAACACTGCTGAACGTGGAGACGGTACCGGAGCACTTCGGCCGCGGCACTGTAAGACGACTGCGGAGGTTCGCTTGGACACCTGTCTCGCGAATTCTGTGAAAACTAGACGAGAAAATAAGTAGAATGAGCTTTTCCGTTAAGTTTCTTCATAGTTAGATCTAAAAAATATGTAGCAGATCATAATATCATAAAAAGTAAGAGATATGTCAGGACCGTAGCAAATGGAGATCTGTGTTCTCTGCCTCCAGGAAGGAAAGAGTCGTGATTTTATAGGTATAATAAAATTTTACATTAGTATCTGGAGCCAACCTACGTCCTTATTCTGTTATTTTGTGAAGACCTTACCAAGTAGGTCTCTTAATAGTATCTTATTACCCAGTTGAAACGAAGTAGAGCATATGCTACAAGATTGTCTAGATTACCTAGATACGTATCTGTAGGCAGGCACCATCTATACTTACTTGATTTTGAACATGTCTTTGAACGGACCGCGTCTCTGTCCAGGCACCCATGGGTCTATTTCATTGATGTAATCAATCTCCACGAGGTCACATTTCTCACTTTCCAAAAACGTCTCTTGGATCAGTCTGTATCCTGGGTTCAGCTCCATATGGAATGCAAACAAACCCTGAAGAATAAGCGTAAAATATGAACATTGTGAAGCACCATTACTCCTCATCATAGAAATTGCACTGCTAGATATATGCACTATTAGATAATATAACATCCCAAAGATAATAATAAGGACTTACATTTCTTATTTTCTCTACCCCTTCCTTCATGCTGTAAAAGTTAGCTTTCTTTCCCTTGGGAGCAATTTTCTTATCATAAATTGCCTTTCTTATTGGTTCATTCAGTTTCTGAAAAGAATAATCGTAGCTATAAAACCGAAACAACATTATAGAGATATAAATAAAGAAGAAGAGGAAGGTAGAAGAGGAGTAAGTACCTTAAAGAAATAGCGATTATACTCGAAGTCACTTGCACCGAGTTTGAGCGGAGAATTAAGAATATCAGAAAGAGATCTGACCGAAGAACTAGGAGCTCTCAGCAGCACTACTATATTAGCTGAATAGGCAGCATATAGGATAGTTAGGGCAAGAAAGACTAGTAGAGTCACACATCTACCTGTAAACAAAATAAATGAGGAAGTCATTTGAAATCAATTAGGCTGTTATCATGCTGCATATAAGCGGCTGGCTGTATCGTCACCTTAAGGCGCGATAAGTCTTTGGTCGTCACTGTGTGTACCTATAAGTAATAAAGTAGGTATAATGGAGTAAGGTGTATGGAGGTAGAGCTACCAAGACCATACCTACCTGCAGCATGCCTGGGCTCTAAAGTACACCCTTGCTGGAGGACTGCTCCTATGATTAGAATTAATACATCTGCCCAGGAACCATCCAGTTGCAGAGGATGCTGAAAGAATAAGAAATGTATTCTGGTTTGTGGCGGGAAACCGATTTGAAGCGAACCTGCTTTGAAGGGTCTTAGAATGACAACATTCAACTTCCATGTTTTGAGTTATAACCATATAACCGAGAAGATAAAAGTCTAATTTATTTATAGTATCATGAATGATGGTACATACGTTAGGCTACATTGGCGCATATTATGACCATACCATAGAATAATAAGTTCTCGTTACTTGGAACTGGTATTCTAAGGACCGTAGATACATTTATGACTTGTATTGTAACAGCTTCCATTTGTAGATACTTTATTCTTCTCCGACTTACCATGCCCATTGTAGCTTCCCATTTCGAAGTGATGTACAAAAACACGGAGCATCCCAGCACACAGATGAATATAGCCATCCATACAGCTCCAGTGAAGGGTAGTGTGAAGATATTGGATAGATAAGCCAGTGGAGGCTCCCTGAACACAAATCTGACTGACGTTGGGCTCACCATGGCTATGTACTCTATGTAATGGGAACGCTCCAGGGTAAAGATACTTTGTGTACCTGAAAGTATGTGACTACTGTACAGAGTGTAACAAAAGGAGTATGTTAACGGAAATGCTACGAAAAAGCTCACTAGAAAAAACCTATTCACAAAATTTCAGACTCGAAATTACATGTTTATTTTTCATGTCTTTTTGGATTTGTGGGATTTTCTTTGTGATTGTGCAGTTCTGGCTACCTTATTTCAGGATGCCACATCCCAAAAGATCGTCACTACTTCTGGTTAGACCTTATATATATTTATTTTAGGTAGATAACTTTATGGATATTTGATATAATTCCAACTTTTTATAAAATATTAATACGTAGCATAATAAATACTAAAAAACGAATAACCTACGAACTAAAATTATTTGCAATAATAACTAAACCTACGTAAAAAAAAAACTAGAGCTACATAATAAAATAAAATTTACAAATAGAAGACTGGCACGGTTTGCAGCGGTCGTGGGTTCGATTCCCACCCGGGTGAAGATTTTTTTCCATTTTCTTTATTAATAATTTTATAAATAGAAGACTCCTTGCAAGTCCTCCACCGCTGGCAATGTGCCCAAAAGGCTGGCAGCGTTGCCCCGCTGGATAGCGAGGCTTACTCGCTGTCCAAAAAATGAGCCAGCCCTTTGGTCATACGAGAGATGCCTCGACCAACCTTTTCGAAATATCCTTAAAAAGGTTGTGGGCTCCTGGACCCCATGGCCCCATGGTTTTAACCCCAAACGCCAAGAGGTTTGCGTATTTGCGTTGTTTGAGGTATTCAGCCGCATTGGCCGCAGAGCCATTTTTGATTGTTGTGCCTGGGAGATGGGACGCTGCTAAGGTGTCAACGCAGGTTGCGTCCCACACCAGAGAGCGCCCCATCTTCTAAGGCACGAGGGTCATGCCGTCGGGTCTCTTGCCATCGTCGCGCACCAGGTAGATAATATTATGTCCTTTTGGACTTGTCGTCGTAAGAGTCAAGGAAACTTGGGAGCGTTCTTTCAGGTGATGAGCTAGCAAGTTTCCACTGATCTTTATATCTCGATATATTTAACGTTATTGTTGGATCTTTTTGGTCGTCCTACATTGTTGGTTGGCTACCCTTTTGTAGAATACCGTCGTAAAATCTATTATAACCGTACCAAGATCAGCTCTTTTCTTCAACAAGTGGTCTATAATGCCCTGCCAATTTCCATTCGCGTCCCGATACCCCCAAGTGTTGGTGAAGAGGTCTTCTTGGGTTGCGTTCAGCATTTGAAGGCATATCCTCACTACAGCGTTACTGCATTTCGTGATGGAATCGTGGTGTAGAAACCTTGAATGGAATAGGATTAAAGTTAGATTAGAACTTAGAACATCCCACTTTCTCTTTGGAACTAGCGGTATCATGGATTGTTGCGATTTGTTGATTTGGCTTGCGCTAGTAAAAATAAAGCGTTATTTCGTAGGATTTCTATAGAGCAATATAAGTAGTGGCAAACTGACTGACCCGTTGAAACATAATTGAAGAAATACGAATTTAAAAACGAAAGAAACATGGGATCTCTTATACTCGTAGTGAATTGCAGACATAGATCAGGCACAACAGCCCTATAAATGCTTATCTTTTCGTTTGAACTCTTCCACGTTCTAAAGTGGCTATAATAAACAGGCAACGTATTAAGGTGCTGAATGTATATTAAACAGTGTAAGATAGTGTACCGCTACTATTTATCATTTGTTTAACTCACAGTCTGTCTTCCAAATGTTTGTAAGTTTCATTGCTGTCAGTCACCACGTTTACCATGGTTATGACATGACCCTTAAGATCGCGTCGCCTTATCGCCAAAGCTTTGGTTTCTCTAAAATCCTCAATAATGCCATTTTTGCATGAAAACACTGATTTATAATTTGCTACAATTTTAGCATTTGGCTGACGCAGAGCTATATTGGTATCGTTCATATTTTCATATTGACTTTGTTCAGGATATTCAATTGTCTTGTTGGAATTTTTGGGTCTCCATATACCTCTGGGTGTGTAAGTAATTTCGAATTTGTTTGATATTTTATAGGCTGCAAAGAGAAAAATGGTTAATGAAAGTATCATCATCAATTTTACCCATAGAAAGCTGCTGAACTAAGCGCTCCTCTATTTTCATAATTTTTTGATGAAATTGTACATTGAACCTTAGATATTTAACAGAGAATTACGACTTACTTACCTTCTGTATAAGAAAATCCAAAATCTGTTCTCCTAGCTATAACAAACTCACTGTCGACCAACACGTCCAGCTTTCCGAATGCATCCCAATTTACTTCCTCGTTTTCATCTAATACGAGCCAACGATATGGGGACTTAAACATACTTTGCTCATTCGCCTGTAAAGAAATAATATTGAAGTATATAATATTGCTCGAAGGAGCCACTAGAGATGCCACAGGCACTAACTTCTGTGTTATGGAGGAATGTATCTATCTATACTCATCATCTTCCATGGTTTCTATTTTGAAACTCATATTGCTAAGGATTTGTTTTCGGATGGCTGCCTACTTGACGCCAACCATCTCGGATATAACTAATTGACAATTTTTGAATATTAAAATCCGCACAAGAAATAAATTGAGTGGTACAAGCCCGTGACTGGGATCGAGCCTACGCCTTCCGATTGGAAGGCGCACGTCTTAACCATTGAGCTATCGCTATACTATTTGTCGCATATGTTCTCTCTTGTAATTTATGTGCTGGACCGACCTGTACCAAAAGCTCCTCAACCCCAGGACAGGATAAATCAACCACTATCAGCAGATGGTGGAGCTCGTACTCCGTGCGGTTGGGCTGCATTGACTGGGCCATGTTCACTCCAGAGCCGGCCAGACTCTTGGCTAATTGGTTGACCTGGCCTGAAAGTAGTTGATAACACCTGCACACATACATATTTTCTCATTTCTATTTAGTATTCTAAGTTAGTACCCAAGTAGGTATACCTCTTTTGCCTCGTCCATATGAAGATAAATTTGCTAATGTGACTTCTCAAGAACAACTAAAATTCAGGAAGGTAGTGGTTGAAAAAGACGACAAATTGATAAAACCGAACGAGTACCGTTGTTGTCGAGAATAGGGTATATTCATGAATTTCAGTTTTAGATTCTAAGTAAAAATGAATAAAGTTTGCTCTTCGAATGGCATATCTAAGTTTAACCGTTTTGGATTTACAGCGATTCAAATTCCGTATTTCCGATCAGTAAATTACTTTAGGTAAGTACTCATTTAATTTCAAATGTGCCTTTTTTACCCGACTGCGCGACGCAAAGATGTATGTTCACTGAAAGAAAAGTCAATCGATGCCTCTTAGTCCGGCGAGTGTCATCCGACAGCCAAGCTAATCATATTTTAATGGATCCTGGATCTGTTCAGTTTTTAGTTATGTTACGATATCATTAGAAAATATTTTATGTTCTTCAATAGTATCATATTTCAATGGATCCATAATAGATATTTTATAATATGTAGTATTAATTCCATAATAGATAATATTATAGAATTCTAGACCACTAGACATCTAAGTGCTTGTTTTTTTTCTTTTCAGTTTTTTTATTATGTACATTATTTGGTTCTTTTTTAAGCAGCCGGGTTTTTGGAAATTTATTAACATTTGTTACTTACACTGACTCCAGCATAAATATGGCGTCAGCACAGACGTGGCTCTCTCGTCGTGACTTACAAATGATACCACCATATTAATCGTCTCCATATCACCTAAAACTACTGGGATAAAAAATAATAGCATTATTAAAATCATTTTTAAAACAGGTATTATCTATTTGAATCCGTTTAGACGGAGCGACAGGTTTTTGGTATCGCTCTTTTACGTAATGTTTAAAAAAGGATAATTTGTGGGTGGAGAAGTAGTAGAAACATTAGCTGCATATTAAAAAGTCAAATAACGAAAAAATTATGTTAAATTCCATTGTACTGTCGTGAACAAAAATGTTACAGTAGATTAGATACTACTTTGTCTTTCTTATTTTCTTCATCTCTCTTCTATTCGGTTCACGAGTTCACGTGATAGTTGTAGGCCGTTTTGCCTTAACTAGGTTTTAAATTCCTTTGTGGTGATGACGTCATACTCGGGCTATATTTTTTACGTAGTTACGAGTATGATCAGTGTAAAGACATCCACATGTCTCGATGCCAGTAGGCCTACTAGCTACTGCTACCCTGATTGAAACTTGCCCAAGTCGTCCCATCATCTCCATCTTGGTTTTATTCGAAAGTGACGCTCAAAAGTGACCGTCAGTGGCCACTTTAAGGGCGATTTTAACTCCTGTGTAATGTTAAACTTTATTATTGTGGTGACACTATTTGTCCAATTACAATTTACAGTGTGTACTGGGCTATCCAACACTTGTATTATGTCGTAAATATTCACGATTAATTCTCTAGATAAACTCTAATTTCACGTAATTAAACGTACCAATAACTGTTTCCCTTATATTTCGTTATGTATTTTCCAAATTATTAAATTTTTATAAAGTTAAATGAATTCACATTGGAAGGGGTCACACATTTGCATTGTAGACCTAAAACCGCCATTTGCAAATCTCCAAGTGGCCAAAGAAATAAGCCTATTAGCTGTACCTAGATGTTTTATCAAACTCTTTCACTATTGAAAAGATACCTTACCTAAGCTGTTGAGTAAGCAAAGTAGCAAAATATAATCTACTCACATGAGGATAACCTGAAGGGTACCTAACTACGTCTGAGAATCTCAGTAGTTCACTTCAAACTTTTGTAAGTGACTGTACGAACGCATTATTTTATTCTGTTTAGCCGACATAATAACAGGTTTAACTCTTTACGGCGCATTATCCTTTTCTTTTGTCGTTAACGTTACATTAGTGTGTCAACCCTTTATTTTTTATGGATAACTTTTTATGTCATGTATTTATTTTTACTTCATTTATGTATTCGTCCCTTTATCTATCTCTATACAGAGTGATTTTTGATCGTCAACGTTTCCGAAAACTACGGAATCTCCTCATCATCACGATCATTTTACTCCATGGAAGCATACCTGGGAAGTGTCTGGTTTCCAAAATATTAGGATCCAAAGTTGAGTAAATAAGACTGCGTTTTTCTGCATAAAAAAATGCACATTGACACGTGTAGCAAGATTTTTTCACGAGAAATAATTAATATATAGAAAAACTAGCATAAACACAGGACATTATAAATTTCGCCGGATCATGTAATTTGATAAATAGTTTAATTTTTTCTTATCTATATAGCTTAATTAATCATTTAAAACCTTAATTTATCCGATTTATTCTTAGTGGAAACTAGCCTATAAAAAAATACATAGTTTCCCAGCATTTGTTTTGAAGTAAACTTACTTTATTTGATGTAAAGAGTACGTACCCTTCGTTAAGGGTGGCAACGAAAAAACATCCTGTATATAAAAATGCTTTGTCTAGAACGACTAACAAATCAACCCACAGCCTAAACTGCTGATGGTAGAGGCCTGAAACTTAGAAGGTGTGTTCTTTACTAAATATGACATAATAGAATAGTTTTTTATTTTTATTACACATACACGGACAGAAGAACATCTGATAGCCTTCCTATTTTCTAAAATTCCAATATCTTAGAAAATTATAGCTATTTACCCAGTGTTTCTTTGAAGGAGGACAGGAGAGATCGAGATCAATTTCACACAAAATTTCCAAACGTTAGTACGCTTAGCAATTTGTCGTAAGCTCTTATTTCCAAAATTTGCAGACTCAATCGACGATTCTTCTCAGCAACAAAGTAATTATCCAATATTCATGAGATCTTGTAATGTTTGGCATGCAGTTCCGCCCAATTGACCTACAATACCTATATGGGGTCAATATGAAGGAAGCCCTTTTTGTTGAGGAAAATATTATGTTACCGGTTCTGAAAGTACAAGTTGCGTATCAATTACGAGTATTTCGAGTCATCGCTTCGCAGAATCCCGACATTGCGTGATTATTAACAACTAAGTACATTTTGGGACACTTGTGTATTTTAACTCCAAGCAGTGAGCCAATCTTACTCTTAATATTTGGGCTCGGTTCGAAGGCCTAAATCTAGATTTAGGTAATTCGATTATTAGCACACACGTCACCCCTTTCTATTTTTGCCAAAAAAGCACTGATGACGGCTTTTTCTGTTCTCTTTCTGTTCACTTAAAAAAGACTCAAAAGATGGAAAATTCTACAGCAGTAGATAATCACCAATCACGCCTATTTAAAATAGGTACCTACCTAGGATTTGAATTTATGTTCTCTTGCTAGATTAGCTAATTAGATCTAGATCTAGCTAGCTAGAAAATCTGTAGATCGAATCAAAAACAGCTCAGATTACTTAAACTTTTTTGTCGTATGTCCTTATAACCTAGCCTTGTGTAATTAGATAAACTTTCAAGTTTTTTAACTACCTAAATACAGTGACTGTAGAAGCAATTTAATTATTTTTTGTTATTGCTTAATAAGTATAACTAAACTTATCATGAAAGAACGATCACTCATATACGGATATATCAAGTTCCTAAAAAATATATAAGTATGTAAAAAACGTGAAAAAAAATTTAGCCTAATATCTATTTGGCTGCGAATTTGATTGCAAAACCTGAAGTAGGTAATTTAAGTCTATATTTTAATTTAAACTGGTTTTGTATCTAGGCAACTCTCGTATTTAAATTACCTAAATTTTTTATGCTGATTTTGATTTTCTGTGCTGATGCGGGGCTTCACTAGAATACATCAGCTGCATCTCCTTCCATGCATGCATGTCGTAAGAGTCGACTGAGGAACAAGGGCTAACTGGCAGGCGATAAGCTAGCAACTTGTCACTGATCATTTACATCTGTCACCGCTATGCAAAACGTGGCCGTGGGATCTCCTATGTCTTGCTGTTCTGGTCACACAATTTCGGGAACAAAACCGTATATATTTATGTAATTTTTGATGGAGTTTCGGCCAAGCCATATTTTTTGTCGAATCTTCTTGGTTGAAATTTGACGAAACGCAAGCCGACAGCGGGTATCACGGGGAAGGCATGGATTATATTCAGTTCCTGGAAAGTAATTCCTACATAATAGATTATTATGACGTTTCCAAAATGATACAAATACACGGGCTTGATGACGCAGACAGAACTAAACGTTAATAAAACTGTCTGTCTATTACGTTTTCACAATATACATAACTATTTTTTATTTTCACAATATTATTTTCCAGTATTGTACAGTCATACAGCGTTTATTAATCTTGCAAAGCTTAACCCAAACTAGGTCAAGACCACATCGATATCCTGAACGTTTTGCCCGAAGCAAGTCATAATTCCTACGTTAATTATTGGATGCTACTTGGAATTGAATTATTCCTATCACGGACATGCTCGTGTCCAGAATGGTGAGATAAGAAGTTTGTTGTTTCGAACATGGATATAAAGTTGATTAGAATCTAATTATTATATTCTAATATATAAAATTCTCGTGTCACGGTGTTAGAAGTTAAACTCCTCCGAAACGGCTCGACCGATTTTCGTAAATCTTAGCATGCATATCGGTTAGGGTGGAGAATCGGACAACATCTATTTTTCATCCCCCTAAATGTTAAGGGTGGTCCACCCCTAAATTTTCACCCCTCTCGAGGATCAACCCCTTTTACATGGCAAAACAACGTTTGCCGGGTCAGCTAGTAATATATAGTTATATCTACTTTTTTACGAAGTAAATATGTCAACCACCTGTCACTACTAACCGAACTTGTACATCTAAACTATACCCTCAAAATTGGTCCGAAGTGGCACAATTTGGTTCTATCGGCCCTTGGTGCTCTGCCTACCCCGTAAGGGATTTGGTAAGGGATAAAGGCGTGATTATATGTATGTAAATATGTCAAAGTGCTATTGATACTAAGTAATTATAGAAATAAAATGAGCAAGCATATTGAGGTAAACCCTTGTTGCAGTCTTTATTGATATAAGTTCAGGAATACATCAATATTATAAATATCCTTTATAAATGTTATGGCAGTTGGATTTGCCTGCGCAAACCATAGAGGAATAAGATGTAGACATAGGATGCTAATGTCATACTAACAGTTTTGATGCACCATTAGACTTTTCGGTGCCTCACAATTCCAGTTCTTGACACTCAGATTATATTAGTGTAATGTATAGTAACGTACTACATTACTAATGTATTGTAGCGTATAGTAATGCAATCTAAGTGTCAAGGACTGGAATTGTAAGGCACCGAAAAATCTAATGGTGCATCAAAACTGTTAGTATGACATTAGCACTCTATGTCTACATCTTATTCCTCTATGGCGCAAATCTCTAAAAACTATCAATTGTAACGATTGAATGTTACTTACGAGTACTTACACATATAACAGTTGGTATTGATGATGAATGAGAAGTCCAGTCACTAGTTATCCGTGTTGACTTAACATTCCAAGATCATGTTTCGTTCGTTTAAATTTAGCACTGAATGCACTTAAAGCTGTATTAGTGTCCAGAATAGTCAAGATTGTACACAAACTATGTAATGTATATTTACATAATCATTTACCTACCGTTGCCATTTTTATGTGCTTGGTCAAAATGTTCTACGAAAAAACGTTAATTAAAGCATGATTCTTATTTAGCTACGAATGACATTCATTTATGCACTCATGCCTGCCCGTGGGTATCATACGAGGCGATTAAGGGTTTCTGGGAAGCGGGCAGCTGCGCCTCCCGTACTGACAACATAGTCCGAAAATCACACTGCGGTCACCAAGCTGCCTAGCGTGGTGACTATGGGCAAAACCCCCCCTGTGGTAGTAGCCTTGTGGCGTGCCCTGGGGGAGGCCTACGTCCAGCAGTGGACTGCAATAGGCTGAAGACTAGACAAGACTAGAGATTCATTATGTAGTTTTAGGGTTGATTTATAGATTGGTCAGATAGCCTTTCTGAAGGAAAATGTTGATACTGCCTCTATCTTGATCAAGTTTTAGAGAATGACAGCATCCTCCTTCAGATAGCCAGTGGTTCCCAAAGTGGCCCAGGTGCATAGGAGTCTAAGTTGGTGTGAAAAAATGGGGGTTCACAATTAATTCGTATGTGGTGTAGGCCTGTAGGGGGTCCACCAGAACCAGTTAACTTTTGAAAGGGGTCTATGAGAAAGTAAAGTTTGGGAACCTCTGAGATAGACTATTTGATCGTTGTAAAAATCTACTGCAGTAAAATAAACTTTGTAAATAGTAAATAATCAGGATTCACGAAGACAATCCGAACAAGTGTCTGTCAAATCTTCAGTGAATTCAAGGAATATTCAAGCTACTTTAGACATACTAGCTGCATAATTAAATTACTATTTGTAGTAATATTTACAATAGGTACATATTGGTAGTTAGTCGAGTAGGTATAGAGTCACGGGGAGCAACTTGTAAAGCAATTAAACAGAATGAATTTTCATAAATTTGAATCATACAAATTGTAATTACTTAGGCAACAAGTGAAACATAATTATTATCTTGTACAATTTATTTATTGGTACACCTATTGGTGCATATAAATCATACGAATGAAATTGACTATAAAGTTAAAACCTGCCTACCTGACTATAATAAAATTCAAATAATATTATTTATTGATCTCTATTATCTGTTATACTTAGGTATGCTTAAGCTCATGATGTTGATAGCTGGAAACAAAGTATTGCTTAACTTCTGACGTAAAACAAGTAGATGATCTTAGTTCGATGTACAGTTACCAGGTAATTGATTGTAGAAGATGACTGTACCGAATAGTATTTTTGTATTCTGTGCAAATGGTAAGTTGGGAACTTTACTTTTGCCTTTTGTCATTGCCTCTTCCAAGCTAGTTTAAATTTTTCTCAAAGAGGGCTTTCCTCATATCAGAGTGGAGTTGGAAGAATAAATTATTCGATAATAGGCTTATTACGTATCTCTAAAAGCAAAGCAGTAGCAAAGCGACAGCGAAAATTGTAAGGAGTATAGTTAGGTAATACTGGGACGGGGAAGGTTGAATTGAAGTTAATATTATATCATACCAGTGAATTCAAAGGTACCAACAAACGGGAGATAAATATCTCAGCGATCAGTATCCCCACAGCCAGACAGACGCCGTACAGCATGAGCAGCAGCACCGGGCGGATGTCGATGAGGCCCACGCTGGCGAACGCGGAGCGCTTGTCGGCGCAGCGCGGTTTCTGCACTAGCAGCCGCTTGTTCACGATCGACTGCAGGCCTGACTCCCGGAGCCTTTTGAAGCTGGGGAAAAGTAATTCTATCGTACCTACAACTGAGCCAATTGTCAGATTTATGAATAGCAAAACGCAAGTTACGCAATAGTAGAATAGAGTATGTGGCTTCTAAGTTACCTAGGTTTTAGTTAGGCATAAATGCAAACATGCGTTTTGTAATAGAGGATGTTATGTTAGTCAGAATTTAAAACGTTTCACGGAAACTAGAAAACAAGATATACCTATAGTTTAGGTATGTGAAGGAAATCGTGGGCGGTTGCAAGTCTATTATATTCATCCCTATCATACAGCTAATTATACAGCTAAGTAGGTGCAGAGTGCATCTAGTACATTGTACTATGCCATAATGACCAAGGGTTTTTAAGAATTGATCACAACACTTACGCAACCCTCAACAATTCCATGTACGGTGAATCCTTCTGCATTGGCATAAAGGTATCGAATGAGTTGAGGTAATCTATCTCGGTGAGGTCACACTTCTCTGACTCCATGAAGGTTTTATCTATCCGTCGGTATATCGGATCAACGATCGAATGGAATGCGAATATACCCTGAAAATATGTTATTCATGAGTGATTTTGATTACTTATAAGTAAAATGCCATTGATATTGCTGACAGCACAGGAAAGGCCTTTGGCTCAATATAGTCTATATTATATATAACTATATGATCACGTTTAGGCTCATCAATCATGTAGATTATCGATAAAATTGTGTGCAACAGGTAATAAAATGAGCGTTTACATTTAAACCACTTTTCTGCATATAGAATGTTCTGTTGTGTTGTCACACACATCAATTGCACAAAAAGTTCAGCTATCTTATATAAACTATATTACCTTTCTGATTCGTTCAACGCCTTCATCTAGTTTATAATATTGGTGATCTCCTTTATCTGGCTCAATTCTCTTGACTATTTTAGTTCTTACTGGATCTGAAATACTTTGCTCCTGAAAACCACAAAATAATTTGTGCAAACATTCTTTCCACTTTGGTATCACCATACCTACCAATAGGAGGATGCAAATATGCATTAAGGCTACCAATAAAATCTCAATTTTGGATAAAAAGTCACATAAACAGTATTTGAATTTGAATGAAATATTGAAGCTCTCTAGCTAAAATAGCAACTCAATACCTTACACATGACATCAAAGGTTAAGTATTTGCTATCCTAGATTTCAGAAGAACCTATTTTGAAAATTCGGAAATGTAAAAGGGAAATTACACTTATCACAAAATGATTATAATCCACATCGTTTGCGGCTAGAACCAATTTGGAGTTGGCTAGTTGGGCCAACGTCCTGATAGAGTTGGATGGAGTTTGGAGCAACACCACGATATTGGCCGAATAAGCAGCATAGAGAGCCATAAGTCTTGCGAACAGAAACCATAGGATAATGCGACCTGTAAAAGTGGTAAATAAAATAAAAGAACTATAACTACTACTTGAAGCACATAATCTACCTTTCTGCAATAAATATAATATATTTTATAAAGGTTGCTGGCTGCAGTTGCAGGCAGCACTTACAGTAGCTGCACTTATTATGTACGTATGTATGTAGAAGTGCATAAGTGCGGTCTGCAGCCAGGTTCGGAAGGCATGGATGCTTGACTTTTGACATCTTGTTGACATCTTTGTTGTTTGTAAGCATGAACCTTTTTACGCGGCGTAACGCTAGCGACTCGCTAGCAAAATATATGGGAAATTACAGTTTGACGCTACCGTTACGGACTATCGAGGTTCGTGCTTACCCCTCAGTAAGTTCCAACCTAACCTTACCAGATAGAAAGTAAAGATTTGAGATAAGGATCGGATCACCGTTTTACCTTATAGAAAGTAAAAACACCATCAAAGGTTTGGGTCAGGCTTTAAGGTGCCT
This sequence comes from Carposina sasakii, assembly GCA_014607495.2. NCBI lineage: Eukaryota > Metazoa > Arthropoda > Insecta > Lepidoptera > Carposinidae > Carposina > Carposina sasakii. The sequence continues at coordinate 2,497,762 of CP053162.1, forward strand.
AGTAATGCATTCGGTTTTTATAAGTTCTGTGTACCTGGGGTTCTTCTAGGTTCTATAAAACATCCTTGTTGACTAACAGCGCTCATAGTTAAAAGCAATGCATCGCCCATACTTCCATCTAACTGTGCCGGATTCTGAATCAAAGAAAAAAAACTTTGTTTTGACTTTGATCTTAAAAAATATTTCCAACTCCTTGTAAGTGTTGGTTGGTTATGGTTTAAATATAATGGAAGATGAGATAAAACACGGGGAGTATGGCTTTACGTAGGTACATTTGTAAACTTTTACCTTTTTAAAAGTAGCTTCCCATCGTGTTGCAACAACTACGCCAATTGTAGCAATAATGGAGCAGACAACCAGAGAAATCCACACCCTTGAAGTGAAGGGTAGACTGAAGATGTTGGACACATAGGACAGTGGAGGCTGACGGAACACGAAGCGAACTCTGTAGTTAACCAGAGAATCCGTATACACTACTCCTTCTAGGCGATTGAGTCTCATTAGGCAACTGGTTCCTGGAAGATAAAGAGATGAAGACAGTGACGGATTCAGGGCTTTTTTTAGGAAGGGCTTGATCCAAGAATCCAACTTTGACTTCATATTTGATTTTTTGCTCCTGCATTTGTAACTGTACGGACACGTTTATGCCAGATGTTTTATCTCAAAATAAAATAAAGCAGTAGAACACAAAGCTCACGCTCAAGAACGCCTGGCCCCTTTGGTGTTACACAGTATGCCCTCAAATAAAGTAACTTGATTTTGGTTTCCTGTAATGATGAAGTCTAATCACGATTGTCATGATGTTGAACTGCAGTGTGAAGCGACGTTATTTTGGCTACAGGTTCTCCTCTTTTAAATGTCTTACCAACATGAGCTTTATAAGTGTAAAGGTCCTGGATCATTCCGCTCGACCACACGCCATCCTTCTTGTACCCGAAGCGTGATGTGAAGATATAACGAGGTGTACTGTTTAGCATCTCGAACGCCATTTTCACATTGGACCAACTGCTCTTCGATATAGGGTCGTATTCGAGTTCTCTGAAGAAACAAATGAGATACAAAATTTAAATGTTATGACCCATTTGCACCAAGCAATACCAACAAAAGGTAATTTTGAAATCCCTATAGTTCTGATTTGTCATGACACACATTTCTAACAGTCCAGTAAAAACCAGTTCCTCACAATCTATCCTCCTTTGGCAAGTGGTACATGGTGCTGTTACTGTCCTGGATGACGTTGGACATAACGAGAGGGTGTCCCATAATGTCACGTCTCCTGCTGAAGAGCTCCCTGTGAGGACGCACGTCCACCAGGCTCCCGTTGTAGAAGCCTCTTGGCAGGTATATAGGGCCGGCTGCTGATGGTTTATATACTGGTGAAAAGTAAATAGTAATTATTATAGTGATTCAGACATTCACGTAGAGGGGTTTTTCTAGTTTATTTTGATAGATATTTCCCTCCAATAGGTACTGAATAATTTTAGTTATAAATATCTCAGTTTAAGTTATGAAAATCAAATATGTGATTTCAATCCAGTTATCAACTTAATCGCGAACTCAGAGTCAATGTCGACACCCCCATAGTTTTTGTGTTACGAGTATCTAAATCTATGTGAGTACCAAACTGAATTTAAATATAGTTCCCTTTTTGCTTCCCAATTTACCATCTACGAGTAAGTCGGTTTACCCGAGGCTCTCTGAACAAACCTTCGATCAAAATAAACCCGTCTACAGTATTTTCTGCAAATATTACATCGCTGTCAGCATCTAGGGTTGAGTTCCACACATTTTTGAGCGAGTCGTGGTCTGCTTTCGATGAGAGGATTAACCATCGATATGGGGATCGGAACTTTCGTAAGGTTGTCTGAAATCATCAACAGAATTATTAACCGTCCCATAAAAGGGCATTCTGGGCACCTGCAAACTAAAGAGCTTTAGGCATTTACAGTGTCTGCTCATAGCATTGTTAAAACCTCTTTCTGTAACTTGTGTGCTGGTTTTATATATTTTCAAAATGTATTTTTATTAAATGAGATGTTCTGTTTATTTTTGTGTTGATTTGTCACTTGCTTAAAAATGTCTGTGAGCCATTTACTTTAAAATAATAAATAGTTTAATTTTAATACGGTTTAATGTTATTCTCTGTACCAACAAGCACCGCCCGCCTCCCGCTAGCGGGTATCGTAAGAGACGATTCCCGAGAGGTGGGCAGCAGCCCACAATATAATGACAATATAATGAGTCCAAAAATTACACTGCGGTCACCAATGGGCAAAAAACCCTATGGTAGTTTCTTTTAGGCAAGCGCACTCCATCTCAGACTGCAACGGTGCTTACCATCAGACGCGTTGTGGTCAAGCGTAAACCTATTTAATATTTAAAAAAAATTGTAGTATTGTGGTGTACCCTGGGGGAGGCCTACATCTAGCAGTATACCTACTGCTATAGGCTAACGTGTAGGTATATGTGTGGTGTCTACATAATTAATATCATTTTTAACTTTTTTTTAACAAATGTTGGAAGTGGCACATTGCCTGTGGGTTTTATTCAGTGAACTTACCTACAATGCATTCATCCTTATTCACTTACGTTTAACAATAAATCCTGTGCTCCAGAACAATCTAGATCACTTAGGAATAACAAGGCATGCCCATGGAATTTGGACTCAGGCCTCAGCATCTCGGACGAACATGACCTTACGCCTATTGAAGATATTTCTCGCATCAATTTCACTTGTATGCCTGCAAATTAATGTTGGTAACATTTTTCTGCCACACACAATATGGTCAATCGCGGTAGGTAGGTATTATAGAGGTAGACATATGTAGTCTATACGAAAATATACATATAAAACCCGTCCTACCCTACGCAATGTGACCAACATTTACACGATATGTTTTGAATATCTTTTTTCACTACAGATGCGATGATCAGCCATATATGTAGATATGAAATGCTATACTAACGCTCAGCTTAGAAGAAGGATAAAGGACTTACGAGAACTCCAGCATACGCCTGTCAATACCAGGAAGGAGGGCCTCCCTTCATTCTCAACAACACTTTTGACGAACTCTATCGTTTTTACATCTCTCGTTACCGAGCGTTTTATGAAAATGGAAAGTACAGCGAACAAAAGTTCTTTTAGACGCATGTTTTCCTGATGATAAAACAGGAATTAAACACAATATGCAGTTGTAAAAGAAAATATAATGATGATTATACCAAACGAGGATAATAGAATAACGAATTGCCGGCTTATATCGTTTTCCATATTTACACTAGTGAATAAACAAAGTTTTTCATTTACTTTTACTGTTCCCTTCGAATGTAGTTAACCGAAAGTATGGACAATATGTAGGAATTTACATAGATTAAATTAGATAGGGACTTCAAAGCAAAAATGACCATTCATTTGCCCTTATCTGATTATTTTACAATCGGTGAAATAGTTGAGTTTTCTTTGTGGGAATCGAGTGATGTCAATTTTTAAGTATCATAATAATTAGTGGTTCACTAATTTACTAATTTCTATAATCATGCCACGGTTGTTGGCGAAACTAGGTAGATTATTTATCTAGTTTTTGATTTCGGAAATAGTGCGATGTATTATCTTGCATGCTAGGTGCTCGGGTCTGGTTTCTCGTGGCGATTGTAGTTAGTGCAAGTGCTTGTTTTCACAGTTATGAGTTATCAGATCAGAGGGTAGTTGGAGGGTGTAGGGCCCGGTGGTGGGCGAACCCATAGTGAAAGATGTCAATCCTTCAAAGAAATAATTTTAATCTCAATAGAACTGTATAGAACTCATTATAACCTTGTTGATATACATATAATTAGCGCTACATATTAATGAATGACCTAAATGACTAATAAATATGGTGTACTTATTCTAAGAATAAATTTTTAATACAATTACAGACTGAGGCTATGAATTAGCAACGTCACGCTCTGTGCATCATCATTTTTCATCATCAATCATGTATGTATTGACAAAGGGTAACCCTGCCTTTGATTTCTAATGAATCATTAGAGTCATGATGATATAATCGCTTTTCTCGCTCTTTTCGTGATTACAGCGATTATGGTAGATAGATGATGACATAAGCCTAGAAAGATCTGATTGATTTTTCTGAGAGCTTTTAAATTTTTATATTTCCACAGAGTAATTTCACAATAGCCGGATTGCACATTATTTCATACAAAATACTTATATAATTATAAATATTTTTTTAGTATAATGATTTAAGTATACGTAAAAATATACAAATATAAGTAGATACATCTAATTAAAACCGGTCAAAAACGAGTTGAATAAGTAGACCACCGTAGTTAAATCTTTAACTTCTCTTAAAGTAATTTTTAAAGAGATTTCAAAGAGAGAGAGAGAGAGGTTTTTTTCTAATAAGTATTTTTTAAATACCTATTATTGTAATAGCGACCGACCACGATAAAATTAATCTACAAAATGTACCCAATTAAATTTTCCTGCCTAGTTTTCATCGATATCGATTAATTCTAAAAATGACCGATGGATCACAAAACGTCTGTTTATTTTCCGGTAACCGTGGTTAGGTTCATTATGATAATTAGAACTTTTGGTATAATTATCTTTGATACTTGATTATCATGGATATGATTACCTACCCTAAATAAATAAAGCAACTATACAGGTTGCTTCATATTCGTTGATTATAAAGTGTTTTGAAATTATTTCAGTTCCTAGATCAACTGGTTTTCCAAACAAAATTTTAATAAGTTCGGTTTATTTAGGACCGATGATGAAAAGCAGCTTACTAATATTAATGCATATTATATACCATACCGCGCGGTGCCGGCAGAGTAGAATTCGTACCACCCCATGTCTGCCCGTGGGTATCGTACGAGGCGATTAAAGGTTCCGGGAGGTGGGCAACAGCGCCCGTGTTGACAATATAGTTCAAAATACAAACTGCGGTCACCAACCCGCCTGCCCATCGTGGTGACTGGCAAATACCCCCCATGGCAGTCTTGTGCAGTGCCATGAATGCCAGTGAACTGCTGCTCACAGTGAACTATGAAATATTCACTAACCATCCTAGACAACATACCAAAAATTCAGAACTACCGGACCGAATGCAGGGTAAAACTCCTCTATTTACTGGACCTCAATTACCTTATATTTGTTTAGAAAAAAAATAACAGAATTAGCTTCATGTATAGTTTAGTTCAAGAGCTATGACACTTTAAACTTTGAAGTACAGTTTATTTCCTTCGGATTTTATTTGTACGGAATATAATGATGTTGATAATAATTATTCAGCCTGTCTCACAAACATAGTAATCTGAAAAACACTTCTATAAAGTAGAGTATGATATTATTAGTAACTTTTTTAAAACACATTTTTGATGTTTTAGTACTTTCCTCTAACCCACCTTGTAACATAAAGTAAACTGACATAAAGCTCCTAGACAGTTCACGTAATCAGTCAGTAAAATTGGTTTACCTAGTGTAAATATACCAAAACCTTCCTTATTAATATCCTTATTTGAATAAGAACCTACATAAGTATTATAATTTTTTTTCCAACCTACTATATCTCAGTTTCGGAAATCTGTGACATGTATTGGATAAATTTGTTCGCCATTCTTTTGTTTATTTCACGTTCCCAAGCCAGAGATTTAAATACAGTCGAGTTTGTCAAAAGCTTTCTCGAGAATGAAGAACAGCCCACCTTCTTGGTTTTGACTAATTTATGCTGGAGTCAAAGTAAGTCTCCAAATAATCTTGTTATAACATCTAGCTACGTATTGATTGGATTATCATTATAATCATCATCATCAGTCTATTGCAGTCCACTGCTGGAAATAGGCTTCTTACCTAACTAGCAAAAGCAAAGCGATAGCGAAAATTGTACCAAAATCGCTGATTGCTTGTCAAATTCGTATTACGTAAAATGAATTTCAAAGGAACCTTGACATTTCAAGGCGAATATTGTACAATTTTCGCTATCGCTTTGCTTCGGATTTGCTATTGCTTTTATGTAATCAGGGGGCCGTTTTCGCTATCCAGTTACTACCGCTACCCCCTAAGTCATGATTTGTCATGTTTATTCCTTGAAAAGTTAAAAAAAATTCAAACGCCACGGTAATGGGAGAAACGAGAATTCTTTAGATTACGTGGACGTAGTCGTAATCATGCTTAAATTGTAATTAATTATAGATTGGGTAAGTATATGAAATTATTTTTACAGGTATACAATTGAAATTACTCCGTAAGTTGATTTCAATAGGCGTGAGGTCTTGTTCATCCGATACACTGGAGCCTGAATCTAGGTTCCAAGGACATGCTCTACTCTTCCTAAATGATCTAGATTGCCCTGGTAGTGAGGAATTATTATTGAATGTAAGTGTGTCACGACCAATTAATAAATAAGTCCAATGACCATAAATCTAAATATTGACTGTTTCCTAGTTATACAGGGTGTTTCGGAAGTCGACGTCAAGCTGGAAACGGGAGATAGGCCTAGTCATTATAGTTATCAGAAAAATTTAAAAAAAACTAAGTTATGTACATTTTTTTTCAGTACAGCCAGTTAAGGTTCGGCGAAGTATTAATTTTAAATACTTGGTTGGGCAAAACGTGACATTTTCATCCAAACTGGAGCAGTTGGCTTTAAATTTTAGGCGACAAGTTTACAGAAGCACTTTTAAGGATTACAGAATAAAAAAAAATTGACAAAAAGTGAAGATTTGTAGCAACAGGAGTTAAAAAAAACTATCACAGGGTGTAGATTTTCATGATTTTTTTTAAAGTCCTATAATTTATAAAGTACATAACTTCGATTTTTAAAAAAATAATTCTGATAATTATTATGACTTGGCCTATCTCCCGTTTCCGGCTTGACGTCGACTTCCGGGACATCCTGTATGTATTATACATAAACACATACATATAATATAATAATTCTGGTATTTAGTTGTGCGTGAATGTGGATGGATATAAACGAAGAGGTAGACCAAAGAAATGTTGGATGGACTGTGTGAGAGAGGATGTGCGTGTACTGAGCTGGGAGTGAGCGATGAGATCACGGACAATAAGGATCAATGGAAGAAAAATACATATTGCGCCGACCTCAAATAAATGGGAACAGGGTAGGAAGATGATGAATAATAGGTACTGGTATTCAAACTGAATACCAGAATACAGTGTTTTTTTGTGGCCACCTTTAACGAAGGGTACGTATTCTATACATGAAATAAAGTAAGTTTATGCAAAAAAAAATGCTGGAAAAAAAAAAAAAAATTTGAATTTTTTTTTAAATTCCTTGATTGTGCGAAATTTATAGTGTCTAGTGTTTATGTTAGTTTTTTTATAGACAGATATTAATTATTTTTCGTGAAAAAATCCTGCTACGCGCGTCTATGTTAATTTATGCAGAAAAACGCAGTCTATTTACTCAACTTTGGACCCTAATATTTTGGAAACCAGACACTTCCCAGGTATGCTTCCATGGAGAAAAATGATCGTGATGATGAGGAGATTCCGTAGTTTTCGGGAACGTTGACGACCAAAAATCATCCTGTATATCAGCTGCATCTCCTTTTGTGCATGTCGTTAGATTCGACTAAGGAACTCAAGGGTGTAGTCTCAGGAGATGAGCTAGCAACTTGTCACTGATCATTAACATCTAACCCCGCTATGCTAAACGTGGCTGAGGGATTTCCTTTATGATCCTGCACTTCTGGTAATCTCATGTTGTGAACACAGCAGCGTGAATTTTATTTATGTAACTATATGTATAACATATTTTTTCAGACGACATTAAGAAAATTTCGATCCCCATATCGCTGGCTGATACTCTCAACAAAAGCTAATGAAACCAGCCTGAGAGATCTATGGGACTCCACGCTAGCTGCAGACAGTGACGTTGTACTGGCCAAAAATACTGAAAAAAGGTTTACTTTGACTGAAGGTTTGCTATTAATAGTACCTACCTAATAATGTAAATACCTAAATTCCTAACATAAAAAACTGATGCCAAAGCGATTATGAGATATGGGGTAATATCATCGCTTGTTTGATGCCTCGTAATCTTTTAACTTTATTAAACAACAAGAAATTAAAAGAAGTTCCTTATTATGTCATTAGAGTAAGTGCAAATCACATAATTATGGAAATAGGTTAATCTAGACATGCGGTAGCGTGTCAATCCAAAGTTCCAGCTAGCAGAACTGGCGAGCAACACCGTGGGCAGAGTACCTAGGGCCGATAGAACCACATGGTGCCACTTCTGACCAATTTTGAGGGTATAGTTGAGATGTACAAGTGCGGTTAGTAGTGACAGGCGGTCAGCCCATCGCCTACAAAACACCAAGACCCTCCTGTCCCTCTACTGACTTGTACAGTATGTCGTATTATACTTTTTTTTTTCACTAAATAGCAGTGAAAATATCATTAACAATAATTATTTATCACCAGTATACAAGCCATCAGCAGCCGGTCCTATGTACCTGTCAAGAGGCTTCTACAACGGGAGTCTGGTCGATGTGCGTCCTCACAGGGAGCTCTTCAGCAGGAGACATGACGTCATGGGACACCCTCTCGTCATGTCCAACGTCATCCAGGACAGTAACAGCACCATGTACCATTTGCCGAAAGAGGATAGATTGTGAGGATCTGAGAGCTTAGTTAGACAAAGTAACAATTTTACGAACGACAGCGAAATTCGCAAAGTTATCGAAACATTCCTCCAATAGAGGTTACACTTTATCGACTCATTTAATGAAAGCTTCTTGAAGAAATGCTTTGATATCTTCGCCAAATTCCCTATCGCTTGTGAAATTGTTATCTACATTGTCTGAGACCCCTTCCTGTTCTATATTTAAGTAATTATAATATATACACAGCTACAGAATCATAAAGGAGATACCAAGTATTAGTATAAGCTCAAAATTTGCAGTCTCTTTACTAAGCTTTACAGATTCTTGTTACTCATTAAGATTTTTTAAACCAACCAGATTTTTTGTTCTCAGAGAACTTGAATACGACTCCATTTCGAAGAGCAGCTGGTCGAACGTCAAGCTGGCGTTTGAAATGCTGAACAGTACTCCGACTTATATCTTCAACTCCCGTTTTGGGTACAAAAGCAACGGCACATGGTCGGACGGAATGATCAGAGATCTCTACACGTACAAAGCTCATATTGGTAAAAGATCTTAGTTCCAAGATGCAGCTTAGGAGCATTTCTAGATTTATCAGTTGTCACACTCTTTTGGAAATTATTGCAAAAGACTGATTTAAGGCTACACACAATATGATGTACATATCTGCCTACCCCCAGAGGGATAGGCAGAGATCAGGGATCTCCATTTGCTACGATCTTGACACACCTCTTTCGCTTCATCTACTTTCATCATATTCTTAATGCACGCTCGTCGGTTTAGAGTACATACTCTTGACCTGACTTTTCTCTAGAATTTCACCAATTTGATCGATGAAGGTCCGGCGAGGTCTTCCCCTTCCAACGCTTCCATCCACTCTTTCGTTATATGATGTACAGCCACTTGTATTAGATTTAATTTTGATAATGGTCAGATAATATCTGAAGCATCAAATGTATGATGTCTCCTCTAAAACTTGATCAAGATAGTATCAGCTTTATCCTTCAGATAGGCTATCTAACCTTTGAAAAAAAATGGCCCTTAATGTTATCAAATTGTAACATACTTAACTGTTCTCATGGTAGATTTTCGTGGAAAGTCTTTAAATTACTGCCAAATCCTTAGCAATGTGAAAGAAACTGCCAATGTCACTGGATCACATAAATCTTGAGATATTGGAAGGTATATGACGCTGATACACGGACTACATGTTTTAGTAGTGGGTTCCGAAATCTATTATATACTGCATCAGCTCTGCTGATTAATTTGCTAATTACTTCTAGGAACCGGTTGTCTGATAAATTTCGATCGTCTTGGGTCAGTGATATACACAGACACGCTGGTGGAATTCAGGGTCAAATTCATATACCGTCAGCCTCCACTGTCCTATGTCTCCAACATCTTCTCTCTGCCGTTCTCGTCCAGGGTGTGGCTGGCTTTAGTCATCTGCAGTGTGATTACTACAGCTTCATTAGTAATAGCTACTCGATGGGAATCTACTATTGAAAAGGTAAAGAAATCAATATTACGCGTTTAATTAATTTAAATTATTGATAGTAACATAGTAACGATTAAGATTAAACGAGCAACCTGACAAAGTGGAAGGAATTAAAGTGTCGTACTTCTCCCTCTTCTAAATGACCAGTTTTATTCTACAATAAATTATGAATGTTTGCATAACTCCGTGGTAAATAATTCTAGTATAGTCGCATTGCTAAAAACTTCAATATTTTTTTAATCTTGATGATTTTTCACATTTTTCAGACTCCAGCACAATTGGACGGAAGTTTGGGCGATGCCCTGCTGTTGACAATGAGTGCTGTGAGTCAACAAGGATGTTTTATAGAGCCAAGAAAGTTACCAGGTACTCGTACGTTGGTCATCGCATCATAATTAGTTCTTAGATGCCTATCTCCTTATAGGTTTATCTTGTGTTTATCTTTATCTTGTGGTACAACTCCACATTTCCGTCCGCCCTACACTATTCTATAATAAATCTAAGAATTATCTATATCCAGAGCGGCAATGCAGCCAGTATTTTGGCTACGCTACTCGATGGTGATCGGTTGACCTTGCTGTAAAAGCTACGATGGCTTACCGACCATGCATATATTTCACCTTAGCTTTACATAGATTTCTGTTATACGAGTAGTTATTTTTACCCTTCTACGTATTCCTGGCCAATATCTATGATTCAAAAATGTACCTACTTACTTTATTATTGACAGGTCGTATAATACTATGGTTCCTGTTTGCTGCTCTGATGGCGCTGTATGCTGCTTATTCGGCTAACATAGTGGTGCTGCTTCAAGCTCCGTCCAATTCGATCAAAACGCTAGCCCAACTAGCCAACTCGAAAATGATACTGGGTGCTGTTGATGTGGATTACAATCATTTTGTTATTAAGGTAATTTACCATTAATCTACCTTCACAATCCTTTTATACTGTCACCACAATACAATACGCAATGAATTAATGTCTATACAAACAACCGGATAATGTGTTTAAAAAAAAGGTATCAAATACTTCCACTCTAGCTGGTGTTTCCCTCTAATCTGACGACTCATGCTTGCTCTAGACAGTTGAGAAACCATCGGAGCACCTAGAATGCAATACGTACATTACAGCTATTCCTGAACCTCTTTTACCTCCTACTAGTTTAAAAAAGTTTGTGGACTGTAGATATTGGCTGGTTTACACGGAGCGAATCTGAGGAAGATCGTAAAGTTATCGAAACACGTCTTAATGAAAAAGTCTTAATTTATGCGTTCCTTAAATGACGTGAGGAAGTCTAACCGCTATCGGTTTAAATGGTTCGGTAAAGTTGCAAACTTTAAAGTCACTCTCAAAATACCTATAGTTGGGTACATTGACTAAAGCCCTTGTTCTGTTCAAGTAACAAATGATGATAATGTCAAGCAATTTCAGGAACAAATGAATGCAGATCCAGTAAGAGGTGTTATATACAAGAAAATAGAGCCAGAAAAAGGAGTACATCAATACTATAGCATGGACGAAGGAGTGCAACGTATCAGAGAGGTACTTTCACAACCTTCTTTTAAGCATTGAATTGTATCAGGCGTCACTATTCGGAAGTTCAAATCTCTATTGAGGGATCGCCCACCACCGGGCCCTATACCCTCCGCTGACCCTCGGATCTGCCTACTCATGATCACGAACACAAGACACTACAGTCGCAACGAGAAGCCAGATCCAAGCACCTAGCATGCAACCATAAATACATAGCTGCTAATCCGAAAACCAATTAAAATTTTAATCGACATATGTTTCGCCAACACCCGTGGCATCGTCAGGATTAGTTTTCCATGTTAGTTCTATCTACCGAACCAACTAACTAACAACTAAAACCAATGTATTGCAAATCATTTTTATACCCTCAATCAACATAAAAAAATAAATATTAATACCTACATATTAGTTTAGAAATGTAAAATTATTATAGATAAATAATTATTAAAAATATACATTAGTTATTAATTGTTAAATTATTAGAAGAAAAATAAATTTATAATAATATAAATATTAGCAGCTATGTATTTATGGTTGCATGCTAGGTGCTTGGATCTGGCTTCTCGTTGCGACTGTAGTGTCTTGTGTTCGTGATCATGAGTAGGCAGATCCGAGGGTCAGCGGAGGGTATAGGGCCCGGTGGTGGGCGATCCCTCAATAGAGATTCTTTTAAGCAGTTTTTGACTACATAGGTACTCACACGGCTGTGTTCCCAAAGTGAGAAAGAACAACAGGATCACGAAGGAGATTATAGATAATAGTTAGGATCATTGGAGCCAAAGAGTCAGTTAGCACTAGGTACTGAAGAAACTATACTCACTTGCTGACATACATTTTCTAAGGTCATGCATGACACACTATTCTTATTTCTCCAGGGTCTATTTGCATTGCACTCGATCGTGCAGCCGATTTACCGACGGATTGAGCAAACCTTTCTGGAAACTGAGAAGTGTGACCTCACTGAGGTGGACTTCCTCAACTCCTTCGACGCTTATATGCCGATGCAGAAGGATTCCCCTTACTTAGAACTGTTAAGGGTTGCGTAAGTATAATATGTATCTTGAAACCTTGACAGTAACTAGCGGTAATTACTTTGAATATTCCGATACATACCTTCGGTTCATTCAGGTTATAAGTAATCGATATATTAAGGGACAGGACTATGTCCTAGAAAGGTGAGAAGCTTTACAAGGAGTATTTCGACTTCTTGGCTAGAATGAAACTGAATTCCATGCTGTTAGCCGAGCTTCTCTTGTGTCAGCTTTCCGTCCCATCGGACTATCAGAGTGAATGGATTAAGAATGCAGAGAATGTACACATACTTGTGCACTATAATATCTTCTGCGCAGTTAGATAATCTCTTTTGAAATTGGCCATCATGACTGAAATACGGACTGAAATACAATTCCACTATTGCATTCCTCAGCTTCAAGAGGCTCCGGGAGTCAGGCCTGCAGTCGATCGTGAACAAGCGGCTGCTGGTGCAGAAGCCGCGCTGCGCTAACAAGCGCTCCGCGTTCGCCAGCGTGGGCCTCATCGACATCCGCCCGGTGCTGCTGCTCATGCTGTACGGCGTCTGTCTGGCTGTGGGGATACTGATCGCTGAGATACTGATCTCTCGTTTGTTTGTAGCTAAACCACCTCTTGTGGCACGTTAGTGTAATGGTAGGCCATACTAAAACGGTGCCATAATACCATTTCAACATTTCGCCGTTCCATATGTGTATGATTGTCTACCTTTAATCATGCACACATTTTGGCAACAAATATTAGTAATTGAAGATATCGCAATTAAGTCACTTGCCTTGAATAAAAGCATTAAGTATTACTTATGTTTCGATTATTACTTAGTTAGTTGAGTTCTGCAGTTGAAGAGTAAACCTCATCAAACTCCGAAAAGAATAATACACAAGACTCTGTGTAGGTACACAATAGTATAGAGTAGTTACTGTACTTATTGCTATAGATATATCGATATTTATATCTATTTTGCACTCAGATAAACACATGTGTTACTAGGTAGATAGGAATAATCTGGTGTTTTGATAACCTCTCCATAAATTCAGGAGGTCAACGAACCATAATGGACTGAGAGAAATACGTAAAACAAGAAACATTTATTTCTAGCCAATTAAAGACAAATCCTGTTAGGACATATAAAACCTGATTCACTATCTATTAGTAATCTGAATTTTCAATTTAGTCACGCGAAGGTATACCGTGACATCCGTGTACGTATCTCATCTTGGTATTCCTGAGTAAGTACTTTACATATCATCATCATGATCAGCCTATTGCAGTCCACTGCTGGACGTAGGCCTCCCCCAGGTCACGCCACAAGACTGCCATGGGGGATATTTGCCCATAGTCACCACGCTGGGCAGGCGGGTTGGTGACCGACTTTACATAGATATAGATACATATACACACGACTGTGCTCCCAAACTAGGGTTGCAAGAACTGCAGCAACACAAAGGGGATCTTACAGCCACGTTTAACATTGCAGGGCGAGACATAAAAGATCAGTGGCAAGTTGATCATCTAGCTCAGGGGTTCCCAAACTTTTTTTCTCATAGACCCCTTTCAAAATTAACTGGTTCTGGTGGACCCCCAGGCCTACACCACGTACAAATTAATTGTGAACGCCCATTTTTTCACGCCAACGTAGACCCCCATCAAGTCTCCTGTGGACCCCTGGGGGTCCATCTGGACTACTTTGGTAACCACTGATCTAGCTCATCGCCTGAAAGAACGCTTCTGACTTCCTTGATCAACTCTTACGAAATGTATGGAAGGAAATGCAGCTGATGTCTAGTGAAGACCTACATGAGCATGTAACCTGTATCTTGTATATATCTATATCGAGCCTTGTGGCGTGCCCTGGGACTGGCTTACGTCCAGCAGTAAACTGCAATAGACTGATGTATAGGTATGTATGAAATTAAATATAAAGATACTATCATGGTTTTTGATACCAGGAAATCCTGTTTTACCATTAAGGTATACTATACACGGTTAATTTTAAAACATCAATAACCTCACAGGACTAGATAGCTAAAATCATAAACAATAACAACCACGCCTTTATCCCTTACGGGGTAAGCAGAGCACCAAGGGCCGATAGAACCACTATTATATTATATATATCTGACTATAACATATATCTGCAAATATAATAGAGCTTAAAAAGGGCAATTCGTTATTATTGAGTCAGAACAAAAAATGCGTAGGTTATTTTATTCGATTATAATTATTGAATTGTTCTTGTTAAGATGAGTAATTTCCATTCACGGATATATATATATTATGTTGGTATTTACCCGTTTTACTATGAAATATTATTTGTGTTGTTTTGCTTTATTTTACTAGGTAATATATCTACTAGCGGCCACTCGTAACTTCTTCCGCTTTTTTTAAATTAAAATTTAAAACTGTTTATTTTCATTAATGTATTATGTAGTTTTTTCCTTGAACTTAAAGCTGTAATCTTAAGTTTAAAGATTGTGATGCTTTATTTAATTACTTACATTACAGGCGTCCAGACTCTTCTGGCATAGGAATTCATTGTTACAGTTCGGTGTTTAGTATATTCAACAATTTTTAAGTATGCGCAGATCGAAGTCCCGTTTTCCGTTTATCGTGAAAGTTTCGGTAAAACATTGGTGAAACCTTTCTAGCGTCAATTTCAATACTAGAGATCATAAGGAATCTCGAATTTTTTTAAAACAATGGAATATTTAATCTGAAATATGCAAAAATTCTGTCGAGATTAGTTATTGTAATTGGCTGTAAGTGCTCTTCTACTGTCACAATTCTCTCAGGCAATAAGCTAACAGCGATAGTTATATCTGTCATCGATATGCTATTTTTTGTGATTTTGTGATCATGTAGATTATTCTAAGAGAATGCCCGAGTTCCTTTCTCGACTTATGATGTGCACGGAAGGAGATTCAGCTGATGTGTTCTAGTGAAGCCTTTCTTACTCTTAAAATAAAGAGATCGGCAAAATCATACTGTGCTTCTTTGCCTATAGGTATAAAGGAAAAATGATCAATAGTGACGTCATCGCAAAGCGTGAGTTGCATACATCATGTACCTGATGTGAATGATGTGTCGGGCAATCCCAATCGTCTAGTCACAATCACGAGGTCACAAAAAAGTATTTAATTATATGTTTTCCAATTTCGGTGAAGGCACTCCCTTGCTGGATCCGTTTGAGTCAGATTTGTAAATGCCATAGTTAATTTCAGTTCTGTACTATACGAGTATGTATACATACATACTGGGTGTAAAAAGACAACCTTGTTCTTTTAATACCTCGTATTCTTTGTGACGATCGTTTTTTTTCTATGGAAGCACGTCTGGGAAACCACGGATTTCCAAGATATTGAGGTCCAAAGTTACATTAATATTATAATTTTTTTTTTACATAAATCCATCTGAAATCGGTTAACAAACATTTTTTTTCAAAGATACCATGTCAAAATGTTATAATGTTAGTTTTGTAGGTACATTTGTACTTTGCGCATCAAACGAATACATTGCTTGCAATAAAATGACAGTATTTTTTGATATTTTTTTTGACGTTTCCCAGGGTTGGTTAAATAGAAGAAAATGACCGTAACCTTACAAAGAATACGAGGTATCAAAAAACATCGTTGTCTTTTACACCCCGTATAATCTATAGGTAATGTAGTGCTAATAATTTATTTTACATTTATTTCGTTCCTGTGCTGATACGGGCTACATCACCAGCATATTCATCTGTACATGTCGTTCTCTCAGGTGCTCAGGGGTTGAGACAAAGTAACATTATTTTTCGATCGAATCAATAGACATTCGTCATCAAAACATTTACTCCAATAGGAAGCCTTTATATTCTCGCGTTCGTTAAAATAAAGTGATAATGTTTACAAAAATGAAAAATGTTTCTTTAGCACTTCGCCGGTCGCTACCGTGATACGCTCGCTTTGCTCGCTAGTGCGTTGTTATTTTAACAGTTTTAACATAACCTAATTACAATATTGTAAGGTACATTACAAATTGTTTCCCTCCAAAACCTATATTATTCAAAATGCTTAGCCATTTTATAATAGTACGGCGTGTTCTTCGACATATACATATAGTATGCTATGGTAGGTGATTCTACCTTAGTAAACATTGCAAGGTCGACTACTTGTGGAGATGTTTATTTTTATAGCAAATTATTAGTTTTTATGTTAACTACTAACTTTTTTGCAGTATTTATTAATATTACAATATCTTATACAAAAGATTTTATAAGTAAAAATATAAATATAAAAAGAATATTTACGTAATTAAATCATGAATGAAACCAATTCAATACATCTTCGTTTATTTGTATCGCACGAACTATGGATGACTGCCAAACCAAACCAGCGATTAGGTCATACACCGGTCTAGAAATTTTCTAGGTATTACAGATTGCACTACAATGTAATACACAATATTAACTTTATATATCTATTATGGGCGCCCTCCGGCCAGATGGACCGATGATAAAGGGGACGGCTGGTAGTGAATGGATGGCAAAAACGGGATATCGAGCCATGTGGCGTACACTGGGGGAGGCCTACGTCCAGCAGTGGACTGCAATAGGCTGACGATGATGACGATGATATCTATTATACCCGTTTTTAATCCTACTGTGCTGATGCGGGGCTAGCTAGATTATGTACATCAGCTGCATCTCCTTCAGTGTTGTGTCAACTAAGGAACTCAGGCATTCTCCAAAGCGATAACCTAGCAACTTGTCAGTGACCGTTTACATCTATCTATATTTATTATGCTGAATGTGGCGGTTGTATCTCCTTTATGATCTTGCAGTTCTGGCTACTGGTCTATTGATAATCAGTTATCTTACTAGTAACTAGTTATCCGGCTTATCGAACGGAATATAATCATCACTGTGTCAATTATGTATAATTTTTCTGTGGATTTGACACATTGTCATTGTGAATTAAAGTTGACATACCTTCGAGAGACTGGTGGCAGTCTGTTAAACGTAATATACTACGTCTGTAATAACTTCAAAGCACATCTATGAACTTACAAGATACTTAACCGTCTTCAATACATAATTATACAAACTAAGGCGTAAGTTCGATCCCAGTCATGGGCCTGTATCAATGAATTTATTTCATGTACAGATTTTAATGTTGCAAAATTGTCACTTAGCTCGTGCCTCGGAAAGCACGTAAACCGTTGGTCCTGCGCCTGATCTCTCTCCGGTCGTGTTGGCTTTCCGTCCCATCGGACTGTGAGAGTAACGGAATAGAGAGTGCATCTGTGTTTGCGCACACACTTGTGCACTATAATATTTCCTGCGTACCTGGCCAATCTCCGTAGAGATTGGTCGCCTTGGCCGAAATACGGTCGGAGATCATCATCATCATACAAATTAATGTCTAATTAGTGTATTCTGGAACACTAATATACGGGTCCAGCTGAAAACCAGCGCTGCAGGCCATCTGTTTTGGTCTGCAGCTGTATGCTGAGTTGGGTCCATTTCAGCATAATTATGTTTTTCTGTTTGGCTGTATTGTGAAACTAATTTGAATACTGAAATAAATAATTTCTTTCTTTCTTTCTAATTTGTTTCACATAGCAAGAAGGTAGAGTTAGGTTAGTAGGAGATCAAATCCTATTATTATCCAGAATGGTAAGAAAGAAATATACCTATACAAAAATTAAGCTAAAAAAGTACCAATGGGTAAAACCGACTTGAAATTACTTTACGCAAGAGTGAAATTGTTAACTATAACAAATATACCTAAATTAAATTAAATTAAAATTTTAATTGGTTTTCGGATTAGCAGCTATGTATTTATGGTTGCATGCTAGGTGCTTGGATCTGGCTTCTCGTTGCGACTGTAGTGTCTTGTGTTCGTGATCATGAGTAGGCAGATCCGAGGGTCAGCGGAGGGTATAGGGCCCGGTGGCGGGCGATCCCTCAATAGAAATATACCTAATCAACGTTTTACTTGTCCAGGCCAAATAAGTTATCATTAAATTGTAATATTATTGAATCTGTGTTACCAATAAATAATGATCATATTTATTTAAGGAGGGGAAATCCGCATATTTAAGGGGTGAATTATTTATTATCTAAGTATCGATTTGGAAAATCTGGGGACTAGAGCCTGGGATCTTTAAGAGACGCGCATCGGGCCGTGTAGCGAATGTAGATGCCCTTATAAGAGAACTTTAATATGATATAGGATACTCGTAACACAGGGCGAATACCATCACCGAGCGCACAATATGATATACCCGGGGATAGTCCCCGCCATGTGCAAAGACTTGGAATGCAAAGCTATACTGCGATGGAAAACTAAAGTTACAAAGGCTATGGGATTAAAATAAATTCCGTGCTGATGCGGGGCTTCACTAGAATACATCAGCTGCATCTCCTTCCGTGCATGTCGTTAGAGTCGACTAAGGAACTCGCTGGCAACTTGTCACTGATCATTTACATTACACCTGTCCCCGATTCTGAAGTTCAGGGTAACCCATTTTGGGTACACACCCGTATGTACATGTACAGGGTATAAGTGTATAAAGTATTTTGTGCCAAGGTAATGCAATCAGTAATATTACCTACGAGCGATATCAATTTTCTATTAATATGTCTAAGAAATAAATAGCCACAATGACGAAACTACAATAGAGTCGCGATAGTACGTAAAGCTAGGATTAGTCACAGACGAACGTAAAGTCCTATTGTATAATATTTATTTTGACGAGAATAAAATAGTGATCTCCTACAGGTCATTACCACGAATTTGTTATGTTTACGCAGAATTGGGGAATAGGTAGTTGTTGAGACCATGATTTAAAAATTTATTGGAAAACTGTCCACTAGTTTTCCGCGTGACTCCGTCCGCGTGGACTACAGAAAAAAAATATCGAAATTATCCGGGATAAAAACATTTTCCCGGGATAAAAAGTAGCCTATATGTTAAGTGGGACCTGTCACAATATATTCCTGAAAATTGCATCGAAATCGTTTCAGTCGTTTCTGAGATTAGCGTGCACAAACGCACAGACAAACCGACAAACATACAAAAATTCTAAAAATCATTGTTTTGGGTACTATTCGTTGATAAAGGTATTCTGTCATATTTTTTCTTATGTATCTTCCATGTACAGACAGCGATCCGTTATATTTTTATTATATGTATAGATTACATATTTCATTAGCTGCTCACGTTATTGATATATTATGTAGGTACATATTTATGGATTTGTGTACATAAGGGAATGTTCATATACCTACCTAATTTATTAAAAGTACAAAGTTACATATTGTTTTGATTAGTTTACCTACCCATATTTATCTTTCGATTACTTTTAGTTATTACTTTTATATCACTTTGTTTATTGGTAGAAATCCTACGGAAACGTGCTTTTGTTTGCAATTTTGTAAATTTTTTGATATTATTAAAGAATAAGAATAACTCTGAATGAGGATGAATATCTTTCTATGTTATCAGACTTTATGATTACAAACTTAGCTCAAATTATGTGTTGCATGCAAGAATCAGTATTTTAGTGATAAATTTGATGAAAAATTCAACAAGTTAAAAAACTTTTTCCAGAGACTTATGCCATATTTTTTGTAAAACATACTCACTCCACATGCTCCTCATCGCGAGATATAGTCAGCGTGTGTTTAATTCGCGGTTTAGTTGCGTGCGCGTGCGCTGAGAGGTGTCATCGCGCGTAAAGTCGCACTCGGGTATCGTTTGTGTTGTGGATTTTGTTTACGTGTTTAAAGTTTAATTAAAGGTAGGTAAAATATTTTAAATTCTCAAGAATAATTACAATGTAGTACCTACCTACTTAAATAATTCTCGAAAACCTGTAGAATGTTAAAAAATATTTTTTGGCAAAGGTTAGGGTAAATCTGCTTAATAATTTCAAAACTAGTCATTGGGCAAATAAATAAATTTTGGGTAAGTAGTTTCAGAAACATTCATTTAACCTTTTTCTCTTCGTAATAGTACCACCTAATGATTTTGTTTCGATACGATAAGTGAGAAAAAAACAAAAGAAAATTTACATTTTTCTATGTTATTTTATTACAAAAAAAAATTAAAGTGCCAAAACATATGTAATAAATAATAATGATAATTTTACTATCATAGATTTTAAAGAGTGTTTCTTTAGGAGTCTTATATAATCTAAAAAACGTTTTGGGTAATAATAATTTTAAATGAAGCAATTTAAATACGATCACTACATTTTATGTAAATTAAGTTTTTAACGATTCCTTACTTAACAAATTATGCAAATGAATATCAATGATTTATACTTAGTCGGATAATGACATGACAATATTTGTGAATAATTCCCATTTACGATAAAACGACCACAATAATTAAGGATAACGTAAGGGGCAAGGTTAGCTAGAAACAATAACCTATCGGTCTATAAAAAACTCTTTTGCTGTTTATTTTCAATCGTTAGGTAATTAATACTTAAAACGAATCAATATTTTTGATTCTAGACAATATATCTATTTTTATATTTATTTAGTAGACATTCTTTTAGTATTTAGTAGACAATACAGGATGATTTTTGGTCGTCAACGTTCCCGAAAACTACGGAATCTCCTCGTCATCACGATCATTTTTCTCCATGGAAGCATACCTGGGAAGTGTCTGGTTTCCAAAATATTAGGGTAAAAGTCGAGTAAATAGACTGCGTTTTTCTGTATAAATGCACATACATAGACGCGCGTAGCAAGATTTTTCACGAGAAATAATTAATATCTGTCTATAAAAGAACTAACATAAACACTAGACACTATAATTTTCACAATTTTCAAAAAAATATATTTTTTTTCTAGCATTTTTTTTGGCATCAACTTACTTTATTTGATGTATAGAGGACGTACCCTTCGTTAATGGTGGCCACAAAAAAACATGTATATATTTATTTAGTAGTGCAGTTTTATAGAATAACTCTTATGCCTTTAGGAACTAACATTTATGTATGCAATAACATAGATAATATAGTCATACACATGGTACGATCATTCAAAGGAACTATTTCGTGAACGTATGAAGAACAACGGACGGAATGCTGTCACTGCACAGATTGAAGCACCGTAATGGCGTCGGCGCGTTACGCATGTGTTCGTATTTTCTGGTAGGCGCCGAGCTTACAAAGTTTTGTATGTGTGGGTGGATAACGCGTCATGACGTCAATACACATGCCTTCATGGAATATACGTTACCGAGCTTACTATGAATGCTTCGCTCTGTGTAGTAACAACACACCGTCCGTTATTCTTTATACGTTCATGCGCACTCTAGTTTACCTGTAGGTACCTACAGTAGCTATATCAAAACGTATAATTCTAAAATAACTCTACATTTTTTTGTCAGAAATCGCTTTTTTGCTCTCGATGTCTATCATAAACATAATTAAACTGTGACAAGCGTACAAATAGAACTTGGTCGACTATTTATAATACTGTTAGAAGAAACTTTATCTTTGAAACTGTCGTGGAAAACTGAAATTGATGGAGCGGAGTACTTTTGTGTTTGACTACTTTATAAACGGTGAAACGGTTTTCTACCCATTTGTTGCTAAGCTCCATTTAGAAGTCTATGGTCGATTCCGGCATTCACACTTAAACCTAGACATAAAATTAGTCCTACCTGTCCTTTTCCCTCTCAGTCATTTATGTTAAGAACGGAGAGAGATAGACCGGCCCCCTCATTACGTAAAAGCAATAGCAAAGCCGAAGCAAAGCGATAGCGAAAATTGTACAATATTCGCCTTGAAATGTCAAAGTTCCTTTGAAATTCATTTTACGTAATACGAATTTGACAAGCAATCAGCAATTTTTTTTCAATTTTCGCTATCGCTTTGCTTTTGCTAGTTAGGTAATAAGGGGGCTGATTAAGATTGGGTTAAGGTTTAAGTGTGACTGCCGGAATCGACCCTAATACGAGTATGTTCCGGTAGTTTAGTTACCTTTAGAACTTTTTTCCCAATGGTCAGATAGATTATCTAAAGGATAACTTTGATGCCGTCTTTCTCTAAAACTTGACCAAGTAGAGACACCATCAATTTCAGACTTTACAAATTTTAATATTACCTACTTTTAATTGGGGTGATTCGTTGTACATATATGGGCAAATATTGGAAAATTATCTGAAATTATTTCTTTGGTCGAAGTCCTCTGAACAACACATAGTTAATTTAACTTTCCGCTATGTAGATAGTGCACAAAGAAAAGCTTAGAGAAAGTCTTCCTTTTCTTCCTTATCACAGAAAATAAAAGTGTATAGAGTAAATCAATGATCTTCTATAGGTATATATATACAAATTTAAATCCAGCGCAGGCGCATACGCACACTGTCTGGGACTCCGAACTCAAATATTTTAAAATAAGAATGAAATGTGCACGTAGATTGCAATTTATTAGATATTTCCAGTAGCTACGTCACGCCACAGCTAGTGGTATTTTCGTTCGATATTAATATGTTTTATGTTATAATAAATGTTCTAGAATGTAGTCATAAATGTTTCAAGAACCTGAAAATTTGGAAACATTGTAGATTTTCAGATGGAGCAATTAATAATTTACGGGTGTTACAGTGCCAAACGTGTTACTTATATCGAAAACCAAAATACCAAATGATCTAATAATCGATCGAAGGTTAAATCGTTAGTTTTAGAGTGCGTTTCACCAAAATTTTCCTCTGCAAAACGGCGCTAGTCACTAGAACTTTAACTGCAAAAATATACATACATATTTAATTGTATCATGCGTCACTGTTCGGAAGTTCAAATTTCCATCGAGGGTTCGCCCACGACCGGGCCCTACACCCTCCGCTGACCCTCGGATCTGCCGACTCACGGTCACGAACACAAGACACTACGGTCGTAATGAGAAGCCGATCCTCCAAGCACCTAGCATGCAACCATAAAGATATAACCATGCAGATCCGAGGGTCAGCGGAGGGTGTAGGGCCCGGTGGTGGGCGAACCCTCGATGGAGATATACATACAATCTACATAGGTACACACGCATGTGTTTCCGAAATGGGTAGCTAAAACTGCAGGATCACGAATGAAAATCCTACAGCTACGTTCATTGTGGGGCCAGATGACAAGCTCATTGTCTGAAAGAACGTTTTCTTAGACCTTAGTCGATTCTTATTACATGCTCGGACGGAAGAAATACCTACTTATATACAGAATGGGCAACTCTATACATCGAATAAAGTAAGTTTATGCCAAAAAAAATGCTGGGAAATGAAATTATTTTTATTACGTCATCGGTCGAAATTTATAGTGTCCAGTGTTTATGCTAGTTTTTTCATAAACAGATATTAATTATTTCTCGTGAAAAAATTTTGCTACCCGCGTCTATGTGCATTTATGCAGAAAAACGCTGTCTATTTACTCAACTTTGGACCCTAATATCTTGGGAACCAGACACTTCCCAGGTATGCTTCCATGGAGAAAAATTATCGTGATGATGAGGAGATCCCGTAGTTTTCGGGAACGTTGACGACCAAAAATCCCCCTGTATTTTTAAAATGGATGGATATTTTAGGCTGATAGGTATATGCGCTATGCAGAAGCTGTAGTATACTACCATAAGTAATAATTTTCACCTTTTTTCTTACAGATACATTATCAAAATGGATCCTCTTCTAGTAGATGTCGTCCATTTCTATCCAGCGGATAATGCCCAGCCACATAATACTATGAAGTGAGTAGTAAACTATTATATGGATTTTGATGAAACTTGCCAGAAATAAATATAAGCATTTAGTTACCTAGGCTATAAAGTTCACACGGATGATAGCTTACAGATTAGAGTAACTCATAGGCTAAGTTTTTAGGGTTCCGTACGTCTGAATACAAAAACGGAACCCTTATAGGATCACTCGTGTGTCTGTCCGTCCGTCGCTTACAGTCAATTATCTCCGAATCTATTAGACCGATTAAGTTGAAATTTGGTACACATATCAATTCCTGTGACCCAAACACAGAGGTGTGACGTGAGCAGATGAAATCTGTATATGGGGGGTCATTTTTGGGGGGGAAGGGGAAAATTAAAAAAAAAATTCTGAAAACTGCATCGTGTGGCATATCAAATGAAAGGTCTTGTTGAGAAGATCTTAAATGTATTTTTTTGTAATTTTAAAATAAATAGTTTCCAAGTTATTCAAGAAAATAGACGAAAATTGACCATTCCCCCCCCCCCTTATCTCCGAAACTACTGAACCTAAAATTTTGAAAAAAATACAGAAATTAGTTTTCTCCTTATAGATTATAGGAAAACCTATAAGAAGTCCATGATATTAAAATAACATGGTAAATCACTCAATATTGTGCGTACCAACTTTTTGTCAGATTTAAAAAAACATGATAGGTAACATCGTACGGAACCCTCTTCACGCGAGTTCAACTCGCACTTGTCGGCTTTTTTCGAATAGTACTACAAATAAATTATATGCGGTAGGCTAGGAAGGAAGGTAGGTATTGGTACCTAGTTAGTCAAACAAGTGAACAAAATCGATATGACTAAATATTAATAGATCGCGTGTTTCTACAAACAAGTATAGTTAGGTACTGGAACTCCTATGCCTGATTTCCGAACTAACTGTTTTTGTATGTAGTGACATAGATTATGTGATCATACACATAGTAACTAGCGCCATCATCCAAAAAAACTATACAGTGAAACGCACTCTACTACGAACGATCTTTATACACCGTCATAAAAAAGTTGATTAAGTGGGTTGTATAGGTTTTAGATTTATTTAGCTCCAACCATGAACGTATAAAGAACAACGGACGGGATGCTGTCACTGCACAGATTGAAGCACCGTAATGGCGGCGCGGTGTTTGCGTATTTTCTAGTAGGCGCCGAGCTTACTATGGTTTGTAGGTCAAGAGAGTAAGTATATTCTTTGGTGTGGGTGGATAACGCGTCAATACACATCCCTACTTTATGGAATGGAGCTATGTAAAGGTCAATGCTCGGAATCTCACGAATGGACAAAGTCCGAAACGAGATTATCCGGCAAAAGACCAAAGTGACAGACATATTCTCGAAATGTAGCAGACTGAAGTGGCAGTGGGCCGGCCACATCTGTCGTAGAACCGATGGACGGTGGAGTAAACGGGTTCTCGAATGGAGACCGCGTCTCGGCAAGCGTAGGGCGTCCTCCGGCCAGATGGACCGATGACTTAAACAGAACGGCTGGTAGTCACTGGATGGCAAAAACGGGAGATGGAGTTATGGGGCGTACACTGGGGGAGGCCTACGTCCAGCAGTGGACTGCAATAGGCTGATGATTTTATGGAATATCGGTACCGAGCTTACTATGAATGCTTCACTCTGTGTAGCGACAACACTCTGTCCGTTATTCTTTATACATTCATGGCTCCAACCATAAAATCCAAAGAAACTAACATCACATAAATAAATACATAACCCACGGATGCGTTCCCATAGGGTAGCTAGAACTGCAGAATCACTAAAGAGATCTCACAGCTACGCTCAGTATAGTGGTGATGCAAAGGATCACTGACAAATTGCTAGCCTGAAGGAACACCCCTGATTTTCTTAGTTCTTCCTTTCCTATCCCTTACGACATGCACGAAGGGAGAAGCAGCTGATGTTTTCTAGTGAAATCCCGCATTGGCACAGGACCATTGCATTAATAACCAGTTATTTACAGTTGGTGGAACATCTCTTTATTATTATTTCGACCTTCGATTTTTATATTACCGGTTGTATGTGCATAAGTAGGTAGGTAATGCAACGCCAGACAAGTCTGTTTCCAAGGCATTAATGACACATGCATTTCGTAACATAGAGGTCAGGTGGATGAGAAATCGGCCAGAAAGTCAGAAAGACAACCTGTACTGCTGGATAGGACATGCAGAGAATTTGCATTACTTATTTAATTGTAAATTAAATAATTTTTACATATTTACATTTTTTATGAAACGCATACCTAACTTGCCATTGAGGTATATACAGGATGTTTTTTCGTCGCCATCCTTAACTAAGGGTACATACTCTATACATCAAATAAAGTAAGTTTATGCCAAAAAATGCTGGGAAACTATGTGAATTTTTTGATTTTTTTTTAAATTACTTGATCGTGCGAAATTTATAGTGTCCAGTGTTTATGCTAGTTTTTCCATTGACAGATATTAATAATTTCTCGTGAAAAAATCTTGTTACACGCGTCAATGTGCATTTCTGCAGAAAAACGCAGTCTATTTATTCAACTTTAGACCCTAATATTTTGGAAAGCGGATTTTGGCTTCCATGGAGAAAAATGATCGTGATGAGGAGATTCCGTAGTTTTCGGGAACGTTGACGAGCAAAAATTACCCTGTATGTATATATTGAGGTACATATTCCCGCTAGGCTTAGATATGTAACAATTCTAAGAAGGATAGATAAGTTTTCGAGACATTAATCCACCAATAGATTTTAGTTAGACGTCATCACGTCATTTACCGAACGCCCTAAATGTTGACATCCTATTGGACTTGCGAAATTCGCTGTCGGTCGTAAAATTTTACATTGTCTAAGCTCCAATTACAAAACAATAGCAATGCGCAATATAAAAATGATTTATCGCGTTAAAATTCCTTACATTTGTTAGCTGTTACCAAAGACAATTTTTGGCTGTTACAAAGGTAGATAATATCTCCAAATCCCCATAATGTTGCCAGGTCTTGATATAGATTATACAAATGTGTAGGACATATCATAATCACTTGGCTCATAATATTTTTTTCTCTCAGATATGAAGCAGTAAACGAGGAGAACCCCACAACCACCATAGTCCGTCGCGGTCAGCCCTTCAACGGTGTGGTGAGGTTCCAGAGACCCTACAACGAGGACAGCGATATTGTCCAGCTGATCTTCACTCTTGGTAAGATTTTTATTGCTTTTAAGGGCCGATTTTTTTCAAAGGACAGATAGCCTGTCTGAAATAAATTAGATGCTCACTCTCTACAACTAGATCAAGGTAGGGACAGCATCGACTCTTTCTTTCAGATATGTTATCTGTCTATTGGGAAAATAAAATTGGCACATATAGTTAGATAAATAAATAAATATTCACTAACTTCACATCTCACATTAAGATCCATAAGGTCTTGTGTCGTGGGTACTAAAAGCAACGGTATATAAATATATAGATAAGTATAGAAACATCCATGACTCGGAAACAAACATTAATATTCATCTTATCAATGTTTGCACCTAGCGGGATTCGAACCCAGGACCTATGGCGTCGCAGGCAGGGTCACTATCTACTTCCTCTATGCTACTACACCAATTGGCCGTCAAAGATATATGCATGCATGTATCCTATCACAGATAACAATGGTACCAAAAAATCTTTATTGGCGGTTCTTTACAAATGAAATTGTATTAGGCGTTACAATTCGGAAGTTCAAACATTCACTATGGAAGCGCCCACCACCGGGCCCTACACCCTCCACTGACCCTCCGATCTGATAACTCATAACTGCGAAAACAGGCACTTGCACCAACTACAATCGCCACGAGAAACCAGACCCGAGCACCTAGCATGCAAGACAATACATTGCACTATTCCGAAATCAAGAACTAGATAAATAATCTACATATGTTTCGCCAACAACCGTGGCATCCTCAGGATTATAGAAATCAGTAAATTAGTAAACCACTTCTTATTATGAAACTCTAAAACCTAAAATTGTTGTATTCTGTTCTATTATAGTTAATAATACTGCGCACATACTCGTACTTCTCCTTCCCTACTCTTCGAAATATCGTATTTTACTTCCAGTAACAACTATGTTAATGTAAAAATGATGATAAAATTAATGATGTAACATTATTCTGTAATAATACTTATTCTGTTGTTACATAATATTTGTATATTACTATGTCAATGCCTTCAACTGCCGCAAAGCATACATAAGTGTTAATCATCATACACTAATCAATAGTTGATGAACAGGTCTGTGTAGGTTATAATTATATTATTAAGTACTAGTGGACGCCCGCGACTCCGTCCGAGTGGACTACAGACAAAACAAAATGTCGAAATTATCCGGGATAAAAACATTTTTCCGGGATAAAAAGTAGCCTATATGTTAAGTGGGACCTGTCACAATATATTCCTGGAAACTGCATCGAAATCGGTTCAGCCGTTTCTGAGATAAGCGTGCACAAACGCACAGACAAACAGGCAAACCGACAAATAGACAATAATTCCAAAAATCATCCTTTTGGGTAGTATTGCGTTGATAAAGGTCTCCTATAATATTTTTTCTCATATATCTTTCATATACAGACAGCGATCCGTTACATTTTTATTACTTATACATATATATCTATATATATAATAGATTGGAATGTGAGCTTTTCTGTATGAGTATAATAATTTATGTAATGGAAATGGTATAACAGTAAATTATAGTCGCCTGCGATATCGTCATCTTCATTAAGGTATTATAAGTACCGTAAGACGTACAAAGATCACCGACATAGCTGAACGGTCCAGCAAGCTGAAGTGGCAATGGGCAGGGCACATAGCTCGAAGAACTGATGGCCGATGGAGTCGGAAAGTTCTAGAGTGGATACCACGTATCGGCAAGCGCAGCGTGGGAAGGCCACCCGCGAGGTGGACGGATGACCTGGTCAAGGTTGCGGGCGTCGGTTGGATGCAGGCTGCTTCCGACCGGTCGGAGTGGAGGTTGTTGGGGGAGGCCTATGTCCAACAGTGGACTTCTCAGGGCTGTAGATGATGAAGTACCAAATAAACTAACATTAACTACGCTTTTGATTACCTTCGCCATTCGGTTATTGTGAGAGGTTATTGTATGTTTTCATTTTGAACTCTGTCTTGTTAACGTTAATTAACTATCCTACCAATCACAACCTTGTTTTTACTTTTTAAGCGACTTCAAAAAAAGGAGAAGGTTCTCAATTCGTCTGTATGTATAATATATATTTTTTTTATGTATGTTCACCGATATTTCCGTCAATTATAAACGGATTTCAAAATTTTTTATAAATCACACTACTTATAAAGTGATTGGTTGACTATTTTACGTAAACGCGAACGAGATCGAATTACAAACTCACACCCAGCATACTGAAGACTTTTCCATATTTTAAACGAAAAGAAATACGGAACCGTTGGCAGGGTCACGAAGTTAGCACAG
Source organism: Carposina sasakii (assembly GCA_014607495.2). NCBI lineage: Eukaryota > Metazoa > Arthropoda > Insecta > Lepidoptera > Carposinidae > Carposina > Carposina sasakii. Next base: position 2,527,673 of record CP053162.1, read on the forward strand.
CAGGGTCAGATGTAAAGGATCAGTGACAAGGTAGCTCATCATCTGACAGAACGCCCCTGAGTTCCTTAGTCGACTCTTACGACATGCACAGAAGGAGATGCAGCTGATGTATCCTAGTGAAGCTCCCGTATAGGCACAGGGCTGAAACTAGTAGGTATTAAAAGTTATTGATGATAGAAACCATTTTTCCTTCACTCAGGTGACAGACCCAGTCATGATACTCAAGGCTTCATGGTGCTCCGACGTGATGCTGTCAGCGACCCTCATTCCTGGAGCGCTAGGATTCAGAATGTTGGCGAAGATACCATCAACTTTGAGGTAACGTGTTGTAATAAGTTAATATTATAGTACTAGTGGACGCCCGCGATTCCGTCCTCGTGGACTACAGAAAAAACAAAATATCGAAATTATCCGGGATAAAAAGTAGCCTATATGTTAAGTGGGACCTGTCACAATATATTCACGAAAACTGCATCGAAATCGGTTCAGCCGTTTCTGAGATTAGCGTGCACAAACGCAAAAACAAACATACAAACAGACAAAAATTTCAAAAATCATTATTTTGGGTACTATTATATAATATTTTTTCTCATATATCTTCCATGTACAGACAGGGATCCGTTATATTTTTATTATACCTAAGTATGTATAGATAAGTTTAGGCTACTACACTTACCATGTTATTTTTAAAAAGATAAACTAAAGATATCTAGGATATATATTTTTTTAACTGAACCCACAATTATACCTAGGTACCATGAATCGTTTCTAGGCGGACAGTCATACAGGTATATCGTAAATCTATCTAGCTAGAGCCTAGAATATCAAATGTAAACAGGAAAATAGTAGTAGGTAATTCACATAAAAATACTTGTACTGAATTTTAACGATTATTTAATTCTATGTCAACCTATAAGGTCATTACGTACATGTGCAGGTACATACCTACATCTACAAAGGTAGTCATCATCAGCCTATTACAGTCCACTGCTGGACGTAGGCCTCCCCCGGGGCACGCCACAAGACTGCCATGGGGGGTATTTGCCCATAGTCACCACGCTGGGCAGGCGGGTTGGTGACCGCAGTTTGTATTTTGGACTATGTTGTCAACATTACAAATTAGTATTCTTTCTTTATTCTTTATTGTACACAGAAATTATACAGCAGGTAAGTATATAACATAGATAATGTACAAAGGTATTAAGGTCGATTCCGGCAGTCACACTTACAACGTAAACCTAATTTTAGTCAGGTCTATCTCTCTCCGTTCTTAACATAAATGGCTGAGAGAGAAAAGGACAGGTAAGACTAAATTTACGTTTAGGTTTAAGTGTGACTGCCGGAATCGGCAATATTATTATATGAAATAAATTCGCAAAATATTACCTATTTATTCACCAATTTGGTGACCTAAATGTCGGTGCCTAATGTACAACTCATATCTAAATTTAAATAAGGTCTTTGCTTATTTCTACCTGAAAACAATATAGAGGGTGTAATAGAAGGAAGTATTTAAGATTCGTAATCACATGCGTACTTTTTATGAGAATTCGTTTCGCAATTCTCTGAATATTAAACAAGTATTTAAAGTTCCATTTCGGGAACTGGTTCTCTATATTGGGCTCTTTTCATAAAAATATCCCTTATTTGTTATACCCTGCCTGTATATGACTAAAGTGAAAAAACAAAAAGTTGTCAGGTACCTAATAAACGTACCTTTTTGTTCTGCCGGTTAAAATCGTTCTAGGTAGGTACAGCCACACTTAGAATTGTGTTCATCAACGTTCGATTAGCAGATTTTAAAGGCGTTTTATGACAACTAATATATAAGATTATTACCATTGAACACATGTAAAATTATTAACAAATAATAAATATTTATTAACAACATTAGGTATTCATATAGAAAAGCGTCAATAAACACCCTTTCAAAAACGTTCGGACATTTTGCTTAATCGAACGTTGATGAACATGGGCCTTAGCTACCAAATTTACCATTGGTTAATAAGTGCGTACATAGGGATTAGAAAATTGAGACGTAAAATTTTGATGAAGCAACATTCCAACTAGTTTTTCTACGACAGGTACTTTATCTATACATATCTTCCTAAATACTTATGTCTATTTAAGATCAAATATGCAGTCTTGGCTTAAAAAAGTCGAGTAACCCGACCGGTATTTGGATTTAGTAAAATTACTATGTAAATGAGTTCTCCGAATAGAGTTTTAACTTTTTTATTAGGTATCCGTGTTCCCCGCGACTCTGTCTGCACCAAAAAAAATTACCAACCAAGTAATTGTCACTTAGCTATGCCCGAGAAGGGTGGATGTCAGGCAGGCAGCCGGCCGTAAAAACAAATGCCAAAACTTTGGCAATGTGGGCTTCGAAAGAAACCATATCGCGCCGACTCCATAAATAATGGACTAGGCGCATGAAGATGATGAGGTTCATGGGTATAATGTCCTATATATTATTAGTACATAAGTACCTACATATTATTATTCAGGTTATCACATAGTCAATAAACTTTACTGAATGAGCAAAACAGATTGTCTGGAAATTCCATCAAATTCGCTATGTTGAACGTGCATGCTAACTGGTACGATGATTTTAAAAATAGAATAGGTATGTAAGAATACAGATGCTATTGCAGATTTAAACCACATACTCTTAGCATAATGATTTGCGACCAATCATTAATCTAAGCACATACTATTGTATATAGAACACTCAGGGATTTGACACATTGTAACGTCACAATAAACTTTTACTAAGTTGACGTTTAGTCAATGACGGAGTCATAGTAGGTACTTAGTAATATCTCCGACCGTATTTTGGTCATGGCGGTCAATCTTTACGGAGATTACCCAAGCAAGCACGCAGGAGATATTATAGTGCACAAGTGCACTCTCTATTCCATCACTTGCATAGTTTAGAAGGGTAAAATTACCTTACTAGACCTTTGGAGATTGGAGTTAGATTCTGATCTAAAAAGGATTATGTACTTTATATGCATTATAGTATATATACTATAATATATATAAAGATATATCTATACAAATAAATATTAAAATCATGTCGGTACTTATAATGTTTTAGCTCGAAACCTTTTTTATCCATACACGTGTCTTCAAACCAAAGCTGGTAAGGTACTAATGTTAATTAAGATATTTCTATAAAAGGTTGAACATTGGAAAAAAAAACCATATAATTATATAGAGTCAATCATGGAAACCATATGTGGAGAATACCATTAACTAAGATAGATTAGCGATTTAATAATATGGGTGGGTATGGGTATATAATCAGGTTAGGTAACCATATTGATTAATGATGTAGAAAATACAAGAAAAAGCTTGGGCAGATTGCTGAGAACAGGGAAGTAATTTTTCTTTATGCCGAGGTAGAGTCCGAGCCACGTACCTAAAGTTTTGATTTTATTAATATTATGTATGTTCTTTGTGAATATACTTCTATGTACCTAAGTATACGTTAACATATTAACTTGATAAAAATGTTAGTTACGAGTATAAAATTGTAGGTACCTACTAATTCGGACATTATTATCTCGGGCAAAGAGCTAGCAACTAGTCAGCCACTGATTATTTAGACTATCCTCGATATGCTAAACGTAGCTGTGGGATATCCGATATGATTCTGAAGCTCTGGCTACACCTTTTTGGGAATACAGTACACATAACGTACGGAAAACATATTCATAGAATATCTTATGTAGGTATGTACAAAATAACAATGCTATGGATATTTTTGGATGGACTCTACCTGTGTGTCCAACAATAGGTCGCGACTCATTCGTACGGCATAGGGTAATGTTAGATTAGAATAATTTTATGTTACCAAAGATAACATTTATTTATTATTTATATTAACACACGATTTGAATCTGATTTGAATATTTATTAACTTTAGCGGGCATCAATTATTGTAAGCTAAGTGATATTTTATGTAAATTAAATCTACGCGTAGTGTTAAAGCATTTTGCTTTTAAAATTAACAATAAAATGTACAGATATTTAATAGGTAAGGGTATCGCCGTCTTTTATTATTTATAGCCACAACTGATTTGATTTGAATTTGATTTAGGCGCCTAATATCTAACTATTGTGTCCGAATTTGCCGACAGATTTAAAAGGAAGGTTCCTTACTGAGCTCTAACGAATAGACTATAGATAAATTTTGTAAGTTCATATAAATTGCATTAACCATCATTTTAAGGAGGTGAGGTAGCGCCAGATTTTTATTTAAACTTTCAACACCGCCTAGGAGACCTAGGGGTCTAGATAGCCTAGTAGGTACCTGACAAATAAAATAATTTAAAACTGGTACGCTAGGCAGTATTCTTTACTGTACATACAAACAATGGTCAGTGTAGTGACTGAATATAGGCACACAGAGAGTGTATAAAGATGAACTTATCTCTTCAAGAGATTTCTTCCAGCAGACCCAAAATAGAACTTGTAACACAATTATAGAGGGCAAGTAAAAGAAATATACTTGGTCAAACTAATGGTTTAGTAAATCTCTTAAGTACTCTCAAGATCTCGATTCAGGAATCAATTTTACGACGACCGATTGAGTTGGTAGTGACTCTGCGACGCCACAGGTCCTGGGTTCGAATCCCGGTAGGTGCAAACATTGATATTATGAATATCGATTTTTGTTTCTGAGCCATGGATGTTTCTAGTCTTATCTATGTATTTATATATGTACCGTTGCTTAGTACCTATGACATACGACCTTAGGGAACTTAGTGTAGGACTAGGTCAATGTATTGTGAAGTGTGTAGGTAAATATTTATATTTCTCACCAGGTCAGTACACCGGTGACATTGCCCGTCGGCTCCTGGGCGCTGCAGGTGGTGACCAGACTGAAGGGATCCCAGGCCAGGGAGGTATACGAGTACAACCAGGATCTGTACATACTCTTCAACCCGTGGAACCCTGGTACGTAGCCTAAGCCTTCACTCATTCTTAGTGCCTACTATTCTAAGTCAGACAGGATCCCCAAAGACGATGAGCAGTTACTTTTCCTTAGAGTGAGTGGCTTAAGTACATAACAACATGCTGGTTGCTTGACTTACATTCTCGGTGGTTGACAGACTACCTATAAAGCAATCCTTTTCCGATTAACAAATTACTTACTTAACAAACACCTTTTCTTCAGATGATCAAACCTACATGGAAGATGAGAAGCTACTCCAAGAGTATGTTTTAAATGACGTGGGCAAAGTCTGGGTAGGGCCTATCAAGACCACCAGAGGAAAGCCGTGGGTCTTCGGCCAGTTTGATGGGGTTGTTCTGCCGGCTTGTATGTTCGTGCTTGACCGTGCTGAGATTCCCTTCCATCAGTAAGTACTCGTATTAGAAAAAACGGCATGGTTTGCTTGAGTATAAATTATGATCATCTTTGGAGTAGTATGGTTTTCTTCCGAAACTTATATGCAAAGGCTGCCTGCTTGAGGCCAATCCTTCTAGTCTAGGGTATAGTCAAGTGACAATTTATTATAGTACATTTAAATCCGTGCATTAAATAATTTCAGTGGTACAGGCCCATGACGGATCGAACTTCGCCTTCCAACTGAAAGGCTCATCTTAACCATTGTGCTATCACCGCAAATCACTTTTCAAAATTATCACTTGATTTAAATTTTTATTTCCTCAAATCAGACGCGGAGACCCTGTTAAAATGACGCGCGTTATCTCCCGCATCGTGAACTCGAATGACGATGCCGGCGTGCTGATTGGTCGGTGGGACGGCCAATACGAGGACGGCACTGCTCCGTCAGAGTGGACGGGCTCTGTCGAGATCCTGGCGCAGTACCTGGAGACACAGCAGGAGGTTCCATACGGGCAATGCTGGGTATTCGCTGGGGTTGTTACTACAAGTACGTTATATAATTGAATCTCATTTATTACCTACCATTATTATCTATTGAAATTGGTGGTATAGTAAAAGATTGCATCCCGCCTCTGACGGTATAGCAGAGTTCTAGATTTTCAAGTTGGAAGTGTAGTAAGGTTTTTAAGTAGGTAGGTAAGCAATTTTGTCCTTACCAGTCACAGTAAGGCTACTGGATTAATTGCACTTAATCTACTGTCTTCACATATTTGGTAACACCATTAAATATTACGAGTATGCCTTTACAAACATTTGTTACTAAGTTACTGACACAATGCATAGCAGAAAAAGCTAGGAAGATGAACGTGAAAAGTGTAGAGATGAACCTAATAAGAAAGATTTTCCGATGTTGTCACGGGAACATATAGGTACATACATATCGTACGAGTAGTATAAAACAAAGTTGCTTCCCGCTGTCCGTCTGTCCCTATGTATGTTTAGATCTTTCGAACTACTTCCGCAACGGATTTCGATGCGGTTTTATTTTATTACTTACTTAGAGTGATTCAAGAGGAAGGTTTATATGTATAGTATCAGTATTGCTTGTCTATTACTATGCTAATAAATTCTTATTTTCCCCAGTTTGCAGAGCCCTGGGCATTCCATCACGCGTGGTCTCCAACCTGGTTTCCGCCCACGATGCCAACAGTTCATTAACAGTGGACAAGTATTACACAGAGAACATGGACGAGATGAACTTCGATCCCAACAACCCTAACGGGGCTGACTCCATCTGGAACTACCATGTGTGGAATGACGTTTGGATGGCCAGACCTGATCTGCCACAAGGTATGTGCTTTAGAATATTAATCGGTATTGAAATAATAATCAATATGCACACTTGGTTTGACTGAGTAGGTACCGATACAATAAGTAGAGTCCCGCTTATTACCTACCTCACTAGCAAAAGCAAAGCGAAAATTGTACAAAAATCGCTGATTGCTTGTCAAATTCGTATTACGTAAAATGAATTTCGACGGAACTTTGACTTTCAAGGCGAATATTGTACAATTTTCGCAATCGCTTTGCTTCGGCTTTGCTATTGCAAATTAGGTAATCAGGGGGCCGTTCCATAGAATAACTTCTATTGCTAAATCTGTATGAAAGAACACATAATATTGTGGCCATATACTAAGTAACTAGCTAGCATCACCATTTAAAGGAACTTTTATAATTGGAGAAACTCACTCTTCCTAGTTAGGTTATAGCATATATTTCTTCCCCTAGTGTTCGCTCACCACAGAGGCTGTAGCCTCTGTGCCTTACGCGAACCCTCAAATATGATGACCTATGATTGCAGACACCAGGCAACTACAGTGGCGATGAGAAAACAGATCAGCCCCCTTATTACCTAACTAGCAAAAGCAAAGCGATAGCGAAAATTGTACGAAAATCGATGACTGTTTGTCAAATTCCTATTACGTAAAATTAATTTCAAAGGAACTTTGACATTTCAAGGCGAATATTGTACAATTTTCGCTATCGCTTTGCTTCGGTTTTGCTATCGCTTTTACGTAATCAGGGGGCGGATTACCTGGCATACAATACATCTTGCTGCTACTACGAAATTACTTATTGTTAATCGGCATATCTTTCTCCAACACACGTAGCATGACTATTTATTATTCTAACTTTGATATTAAATGAGCATAAGTTAACCACAATCACACTTATGATCTCCAAAGTTAAGGTAGAAATGTGGAAATTACAGACCCATTTACCCGTCTACTCTACTCTAAACATGGTCACTTTATTCTACCACGATGCATGTCCAGGTTATGGTGGATGGCAAGCCATCGACGCGACTCCTCAAGAGACATCAGCCGGGCAGTACCAATGCGGCCCAGCGCCGCTGGAAGCTATCAAACAGGGAGTCATCGGTATTGCCCATGATGTGGAGTTTATGCTCTCCTCAGTCAATGCTGACCTGATGCGATGGAGGAAAGATGATGACGCTGAGAGTGGATACTCGATGGTGGACACCAATAACTATCAGTGAGTTAACAGTAAACATCTGTATGGATAATTTAGAACTAGCCGACGCGACGGCGCGCAGTGGGGCAGAACACCCTTTGCTTTTTTAATATTATGATATTGACGAACTGTAGATTTGTCAAGTTATATGAGGGTATCAAAAAGCCTAATTTTATTTTTATAAATTGTTAGCGCCTTTTTGGGGTGTCTGCCCCACTGTGCGACGCCCGCACGCAAACTATTTACCTACTACTAGTTTCATCAATATCGGTCTAGCTGTTTTTGCGTGTAAGAAAATAGAGGTGGTAAGCTATTCTACATTCATCCTTATCAATTACTATGTAAAGTAGATAATAAAGTAATTTCATATAGGTAGGTATTATTCGTTAGTGTATAGTAGTTTGATCTCAGTTTCACGGTCAAGTTTGGCGGTTGGATGATAAATATATAAAATTATCAATTTACTTCATACATAGCTAGTTTGTTTATTACTTATTATAAGTCGTTCATTTTGTGAATATCAGCATTATTACTTAATTTATCTTATATACCTACTTATCAATAACTAGTCACCTAAAACGTTACCACGTGATGCACCCACTTCATGGAGGGGGTTTATTCTCGGTCGTCCCCACTGGGGACGAGTGGGAAAAAAGTTTCATTCGTCCCCAGCAATGACGATTGGAACTTTTTATTTAATAAAAGATTTTGAACAATGTTTTTGATTGAAAATAATTGTAAAGACTGAGGTAATCGTCACCACTGGGGACGCACAAAACTTTTTTCCACTCGTCCCTAGTGGGTACGATAGGGTGGGGACGACCGGGAATAAACCCAAAATAATAGGATAAACCCAACTTGTACATTTCAACTATACCCTCAAAATTGGTCCGAAGTGGCACCATGTGGTCCTATCGGTCCTTGGTGCTCTGCCTACCCCGTAAGGCGTGATTATATGTATGTATGTAATAGGATAAAGACAGATAAAATTATGAACTTTAATCGTTCAGTATCGGTCGCATGGTGCTAACGAAGAAGCCGTACATCTTCGACCCTGTCGGAGACGAGGACCGCGAGGACATCACCTCCCAGTACAAGCATCATGAGGGCACGGCCTCCGAGAGGATCGCCTTGTTGAATGGAGTCAGGCACTCGGAAAGAGCTAAGAGGTGAGGCTTCTTTCTTAGTTTAGGATTTATGGACGTGATAAATCTTTTGGTAAGTACTACGCAAAGATCCTTAGTTTTTATCGACTACCAGAGATATAATCATCATCAGCAGCATTGCAGTTCACCACTGGACGTAGGACTCCCAGAAAAGATACAATGCGAAATAAAAATTATGTATTAGAATCACGGAGCTAATTAGGCATGATCAAACCATGAAGGATATTTATACATAGGGGATTAGATAGGCCCAGTTCGTGGCAGTGACCCTGTCTACTTAGATGGCCTAAGCTCAAATGAGTCCCAGGTCCGTTTACAAATCCTGTCTATTTCTAGGATATTTATTTATGTTGGTACCTACCTATATTTAGAAACAGTTCTATGACAACCTGAGACTTATTCTCCTTTATGATCCTACAGCTCTGTCTTCCCCATTTCGGGAACACAGACTTGTGTACAAGTAATGTAGGTACTTTTATATTTTTGTATTTCCAGGTATTTCTCAGTGATCAGCAACCTGAAGAGCGACGTGCAGTTCAAGCTGCAGGACATCGACACGATTCAGATCGGCAAGCCGTTTAGGGTCACTGTTGATATCGAGAACACTTCGCAAGAGGTTTGTATGACCACACAAGAAAGTTCAAGTGCAGAAGATTACGCATCATAAAGAATAAAACACCCTAAAATATTCACTATGGGTGCGCCCACCACCGGGCCCTACACCCTCCACTGACCCTCGGATCTGATAACTCATAATTGCGACAACAGGCACTTGCACTAACTACAATCGCCATGAGAAACCAGACCCGAGCACCTAGCATGCAAGACGATACATTGCACCATTCCGAAATCAAAAACTAGATAAATAATCTACATATGTTTCGCCAACAACCGTGGCATCCTCAGGATTATAGAAATTAATAAATTAGTAAACCACTAATTATTATGAACCTCTAAAACCCAACACATTACTTACACAGAATTAACTACCCTCTACTAAGTATTAAAAAATATATAAATAATTACCCACCATTATTTATATTTCAAATAAATATATACTATTTGTGCAAACAAACCAAATAGTATTGGGTGAATTAATTAAATTTATTAAAAATTAATTAAAAACCCTAAAATATATCAACCTATAAGTACAGTCGAAGCATGGGTACCAACTCCAACCTTAGGTAGTATTTTACATCATCATCAGCCTATTGCAGTCCACTGCTGGACGTAGGCCTCCCCCAGGACACGCCACAAGACTGCCATGGGGGTATTTGCCCATAGTCACCACGCTGGGCAGGCGGGTTGGTGACCGTTTTACATACAGAATGTGATCTTAGAACTATGTGCAAAGTTATTTTGAGTATGCTTAAGCCAGCAGCTGATGCTTGCAGATTAAAATAAAGTTATACAGGTAAAGCACCTAATGTAAAGTTAGTAGTGATCTAAATAACACGATATATTTTCTAGAGTCGCAACATCAAAGCCTCGCTGACAGCTACCAGCGTCTTCTACAATGGAGTGAGGGCGGAGGCTGTGAAGAAGGTCGAAGGGAAAATATTTGTTGGACCTGGGAAAAGTGAGTGTTTTAAAGTGGATTAATCTTCCTCGTGTTTAAAAAAGGTACATTAGGTATTAGGTGGCATAACTAGGTAGAGTAATGTAGCCAAAAGCTATCCAGATTATGGCTTTGACCAGATTTCGATTCTGTGAATCTTCTTTCGGTATAGAGAATGAATGAAACCCGTTGATAAAGTTCACAACGATTTTTAAGTTCCTCAGGCTAGACATCAGTCTCCTACACTGTGTCGGAAATAGTAGAGGCTAGGCTACAGTACCATATACCTATAGTAGGTACTGATACCTAGGTCATTAAAGAGTAAATGTCAACAAGAATTCTTAACAGCAAGGAGAAAAGGTATCAAGCCAAGGGAATTTTACGATCTGCCACGTCGATTTCAATGATGAAGATCCACAAAATACTGTCCATCACTCTTCATAGCAAAAAACATTGACCAAATAACGAATGTTTACAGAGGAACAAATCAGTATCCAAGTCCAAGCTGAGGACTACCTACCCAAGCTGGTGGAGTACTGTAACATGAAGATATCAGCGATGGCCATCGTGGACGAGACCAAGCAGTCGTGGGCTGACGACGACGACTTCCAGATCCTGAAGCCCAATATTATTATCAAGGTAACTAAATACATACATGTCGCATGGTGCCGGCAGAGTAGAGTTTGTAGGTACCACCCCATGCCTGCCTGGTATCGTACGAGGCGATTAAGGGTTTCCGGAAGGTAGGCAACAGCGCCTCCCGGGCTGACAACATGGTCTGAAAATAAGACTGCGTTCACTATGGGTGCGCCCACCACCGGGCCCTACACCCTCCACTGACCCTCGGATCTGATAACTCCTAATACAATTTCATTTATAAATCAGACTGCGGTCACCAACCCGCGTGACTATGGGCAAAAACCCCCCTATGGCCTCGTGGCGTGCCCTGGAACATTGGACAGAACTAAATAAATAAATTTGATGCTGGCTTTCTCTAAAAGATCAAGATAAGATAGACACCATCACCTTAATCCTTCACATCAATTATCAGATTATTGTAAAAATCGACTCATAACATTACTTACTACATCCTCAGCTAAACGACGACCCAGTCATCGGTCAAGCAACAACCGCGGTACTATCGTTCACAAACCCGCTGGAACGTGGTCTGACCGGTTGCGAGTTCCGAGTGAGTTCCCCCGGCATCGCCGGACGGACGCTAAGGTTCCCTGCTGAGGATGTGGAGGCCAGGAGCATGGTTAAAGCTGAAGTGCCTGTGCAGCCTAATGTAAGTGCCTTTGGAATACTATTTATTTATTTAACATATTAACTGCCGGAATATTTTATAAGCATGCCGACATCAGCACCTCTATAAAGCCAAGAGACGCAAATAAAGAATAGTACAACAAACGCGTTATTCTGTATGGTAGGTACATACATACATACATATATATAATTATATATATATAACGCCTTTATCCCTTACGGGGTAGGCAGAGCACCAAGGGCCGATAGGACCACATGGTGCCACTTTTTTGCCATGGTAGGTATCTTAAATTAATTCTCTCGTTATCTCCCTATTAGAACCTTAATCATTAAAACATATTTTTTGTTTGAATCTACCAAATTTACATTATTTATGCCTTATTCCAGAAACTCGGCAACATTACTATTGTGGCGACTTTCAAATCTAACGAACTAAAGGACATCACTGGAGCAGCTACTGTCGAGGTTTTCGAGGGCTGATCTACTTTAGGAAGCAACGTCTCACGGTCTGTGGCTTCATAGATCGATCTTTAAGCTTATAGATTGATATGTGAGTTTATAGATCGATCTGGACCCGTATGATGAATTTGCCGTGAGCGAGATGTCTCACTTTTAAACGGAGCTAAGTAATAACTAGACAAGGCAAGTGTTTCTACTCGGTGTGTAAAAAGGGATATTAACCGTCCTGTAAATAATGTAATAAATTACCTTTTAACCCAAGTTACGTCCCCTTTTGTACATATTTTAGCCAAATTTATTAAATTTTATACTGTAGGTAGTCTTAATTATTGTTATTATTATGTAATTTGTGTTAAAGCTCCTTTTTATGTTAATATTTAAATTTGTTATGTTTCTAATTCTCACCTTGTGTATGTCTTATCCTGGTGGAGGGATTTTTATTTGTTTTCTACTTTATTTTCATAAATTCCCAGGAACTCATCGCAGAGCCCTTTGTCGGCAAGTAGTTATAATCAATTTTTTTTACCGCACTGTGTCTGGCAGAATCGTCAATAGTCGACGGAGCCATTTATATTTTAAAAAGTTGAAGTTGAAGTAAAAAGGGATTGCAAACCACTTCTATCAGCCCTGATTCATTCAGTCCTGGCTCGAGAACGAGTGTCTATTCTAATTCTTAAGTCTATTTTTACATGCAAAGTTCATACACTTTGTTTATCTAGTTATAAATAGCTGTCAATTTGACGTTTAAAAGAGAAATTTATCATACGGGTGCAGTTTGTTTACAGATCAAAATGTGCGTCTATTGATCGATTTGTGTGTTTATAGATCGATATGTGAGTTTATAGATCACAATAAACTCGCACTAAGTAGTAAGTTTACAGATGGATCTGTGATCTTATCACATCCTACAGAAGACAAATGAGCACTTGATATATATAAGACTACAAAATGTTGTTTTAAAATAGCTTTAAGAAAGCAGTTATTCTAGTTTAACTTAACAATCTCATTGGTGCCATAAAATGGACATATTATATTTTTTACAAAACGTTTTATATGTATTTTATAATCTTTATATTGTTTTAAGAATTCAAATATACATATACATTTTTATATAATTCATCTTTACCTCCTCCTTTGCACTAAAGTTCCTCAACATAACGCTCCTACCAAAATTGCTAATGACAACGTCATTTGACGCTCGCTAAATGTCAAATGCACGCGAGGTGATTAGAAGCTACAGTAGCATGAAATCTGAAAGAAGGATTGTGGAAACGACACGCTGCTATTAGCTGTATCAAACATCTCGCTCACACAAAAGAAACTACTGTGGGGTAAGCACGAACCTTTTTACGCGGCGTAACGCTAATGACTCGCTAGCAAAATCTATGTGATTTGACAGTTGGACGATAGCGTTACGGACTATCGAGACGTTCGTGCTAACCCTTCTGATCGGTACATATCTGACGGAAGATGCGTCGACTGTATCTTCAGGTACAGGCAAACGCCCTAACGCATAATCGGTTGAGTGTGAAAGGTCGAATGTTTTGTCATATATTTGTCTGTTCTGACGTTACGCGACGCATTTTCCGTCAGATATGTACCGAGCCTAAAAGTCATGGTAAGGTCCGCACCTGTAAATAAAACAGGGATAATAAAAAAAAACAAGTATATTTCAATTCCATGCAAACACCACTTTTGCTTACACCAACACTATACTGCTTTGTTCACCCTAACCGACTAATATAACACATTTCTAGAAGCTCATTTGATACATACGTAAATAGGTAAGACTATGAGAGTAAGGAAATAGAGAGTGCACCTGTGTTTAAACTTGTGCACTATAATACCATACTGCGCTCCATTGAGATTGGCCGCCATGAACGAAATTGGCCGTCGGACGGCATAGTTTTGATCGATCGAAACTTACAAAACGCGATATACCATGGAATTCATTTAATCAAATGAGCTTGCAAAAATGCCAGAAATAACTACAAAATTGGAATTGATGGAGCGAATTTCCCTATACCACACCCGGACATAATTATAACAAGCATACAACGTGTTGCAGAAACGGACATTAAAGGAACTTTAAAGTGCCAAAAAATTAATTAATGACAGCGTTAAAGTTCCTTTGTGCAACTGAGGGTCAATCACACAAAACATTGATCATATACCCGCTAGAGTGGAAATAAAAATAAACTGTTTGTATATTGCGCTGCTCTGATTGGCTTAAATTATTTTGAATCGTTCTGTCTGATTGGCCAAAAGTGCTTCATGCTGTTTATAGTGCATATTCACTTTTTAACGTGTAGAGGTCTCTAGCCGATAGATGCACAATATCACTGTATATTATGACTCTGATTTCCAAATTAAATAAACGAACAAGAATATACAAATATTTAAAATTCGGCAACACAATAAAACATATCTGTCTGTCTCTCGTCGAACATAATTTCCTGTGTAACAGAAAGAGACAGTTATGTCGCAAGAAGCTACAACTTCGAGCAAATATAGCAAGACACTAAATCCTGTTCATTTCGTAAACGAATTAAAGTTTTTAATTTGACTTTGAACATAATATGCCATGAAGCTGTAGATAAATGTAAAGCCACTCTCTTGAAGCTACTCGTTTGAAGCAAACACCTGCGGGTAGTGAAATCGAGTTAGCAATTTACAGTAGTAGAAAAAATATATAAATCTAAATATTTATACGAGAAGCCAAAATATTGTACTCCTTTTTGTGAATGTTGCACTAGCAAACACTCTTTTGTAGGGAAGCATATCAGCGTAAAAATGATTTGATCTTTCGATTTTATATCGGTATCAGAATAAAGAAAAACAACAACACATAAAGAACCCGGCGAGCTTCTTTGAATTTATAATTTGCAGCTAAAAGTATTGGGTGGCCTCCATCTTTACCTACAACTTGATGTGTACAAACATTCAGGAACTATTCGGTAAAATACACTCTAATATTATAAAAGTGAAAAATAAAAGTGTCTGTCTAGCTTTCACACCAAAACTACACCTTTACCGATTTAAATGAAAGGTAATCTACAGCCAGAGAAAAAACATCGAATACCTACAACAAAATAATCGTTATAAAATTATTAATAAAGAAAATGGAAAAAATTCTTCAACCGAGTGGAAATCGAACCCACGACCACTGCAAACCGTGCCAGCCGCTCTAACCACTAAGCTACCGGGTCAATTACTCGGATGACGAATTTTACCATCTCTTTTCTAAATTACATATTGGCAACGTTATTTTTCATCCCGATAGCTATACACTAGCCAAATCTCGGCAAACAAAGCTGAATCCCTCAGCACAATGTTACAAATAATCGCTGTAAATAATGACCAATAAACACTTTAAATAATACTTTAACGAGATATATATGTTATTTATAGTCTTCGAACATTCGGTACCATTTCACCTTATAAAATAATTTATTGCTTACTTCAGTAATGTACTTAGCAACCATCATATCAAATACATTGCATTTTATTATTTATATATTGTATTATTGCATTACACACCCTTGCCCATTATTTAAAAAATAGGCAGAAGTGTGCAATGCACACCTATAAAATATAAGTGGTAAATAATAAAATACATTTTGCAGTTGAACTCTTAAGATATAAAGTAATTCATAATATTATATGCATACAAGTATATTTCTTCTGTAGACGTCCATTTCAACTGATACTGTGTTTCAACCACAGAGGTATTCACAAATAGAATAGGTATGTGCAAATAAAAACATTTGAAATAAATATAATAAATCATCATCATCATCATCATCATCATTTACAGCCCTGAAAAGTCCACTGTTGGACATAGGCCTCCCCCAACAACCTCCACTCCGACCGGTCGGAAGCAGCCTGCATCCAACCGACGCCCGCAACCTTGGCCAGGTCATCCGTCCACCTCGCGGGTGGCCTTCCCACGCTGCGTTTGCCGATACGTGGTATCCACTCTAGAACTTTCCGACTCCATCGGCCATCAGTTCTTCGAGCTATGTGCCCTGCCCATTGCCACTTCAGCTTGCTGGACCGTTGAGCTATGTCGGTGATCTTTGTACGTCTGCGGATCTCCTCATTTCTGGTTCAATCATGCAGAGAGATCCCAAGCATAGCTTATATAATAAATACAAATAGGAATTTTGAAATAAATAACATTAGGCCTACTATGCTGCAAATGTACCCTAGTTTTGAGAAATACATACTTTTAACCCAAATTGAAGGAATGAGTTATGGTATTTTGTTCGAAATAACATAAATGATTATCACCAATTTTCTATACATTTTATATACTTATAATGATTCGGATATTTTGGTAGTTGTCCATAAACTTTTGAAGTTGACTTGATATAAACAATAATTAAATCTTAATTTAACTTCACAAAGGTAATAAATTATGACTTTAAGTTTTAACTGGTTCACTGTAACCATCGCGACAGAATTTCTATAGAACGACGTAGAATATGTGCGCCTCGCTCGTACCGTACAAAATATTGCCGTGAATGAGCGAGACAGAGATATCAGCTTTATATTATACATGGTAACATTATTGTTAAGTATCAAAAAACTAAATCTAATGTCTTTTATTACAAGTGAATAGAGTAGCGATTGCATTGTTATTTTGCGAGATAATGGTAAGCGTCGCATAAGTCAAGAATCAAGTTACTACTGCAATTTTACTCTGCACGCAATGGATCGCATTACTTTGTTCGACATAGATTGCTGCGTTCATTCTCAATATTTCATTCAACTTAAATAGCATACACGCAATGGTTAACAAACTTATGGACGCTTATACATTACTTTAGACACAATAGAGCTTGCATATTTATCTTTCCTTTTGCTAAAAATAGCAAAACCTACTTAATTTTGGTAATTCTTAACTTAACATAACCCTTAAACAACTTTGGCTTTTCCCGCGACAGCTTTCGCGAAATATTCGTAGAAAGTCGGGAAGTAGTGAAGAGCGAAGTAGATTACGGTCAGGTAAGCTACAATGGCCAGGGTAAGGATCAGGTCAAATACTGCTGGCTTCACACTGGAAATGAGAATATGAATGTAGTTATAAATATGTTTTAAAAAATGAAAAAATTCTTCACCCTAGTGGGACTCGAACCCACGACCTCTCGCATTCCGTGCAGAGCTCTCACCAACTGAGCTACCGGGTCAATTACTCGGATGACGATATTGACCATCTCTTTTAAACTTTTTATTCTTACATTACATTTTTGGCAACGTTATTTTTTCATCCCGATAGCTATACACTAGCCAAATCTCGGTAAACAAAGCTGAATCCCTCAGCACAATATTTAATGATGAAACGATCAACCATATCCCAGCGGATTATATTATGTGAATAATTTTTTCATTTCTTAAAACATATTTATAATATTTAATATCTAATTTTAATAACGTCGATTCCGGCAAGCACACTTATTCTTAAACGTAATTAAACCTAAAAATTTAGGTTTAAGCATGTCAAAAGCTATTCTGGCAGTCACTTTTCTGACAGGTGGCAACTAAATTTAATTTAAATTGACGTTTCAACTTTTTTTTCAATTCACTTTAGGTTTATGCGTAAAAACCTATTCTGGTGGCCAAGTTTTGATATTACAAGCGTAAAATTACTTAAGTGAAGTAAATGAGGCATCTAAAAGTTGGCGTTTAAATTATACTTAAAAATAAAGGTGTCTTTTTGGAGTCGTCAGCGCTTCAGTGAACATGATATGTTGTTAAAACGTAAGGTTATTATAATAACCGTTGTTAGATAGCAACCAGAATGGTAAAAAAGACGACAAGATTATCCAGTGAATGTCCACTCCTACAAGAACTCCTTCTGTGCCAGTTTTATTTTGTTTATTTTGATGTTTTAAGAACATTAGACCCGTTTCCAATGTTTTCTACAAAGTTTCCGTTCATTACTATACCTCATACATAATCATTTATCAATATTAAAAAAATATTTTTTTTTTACTAAAGACATGGACGCATGGTCCATAGATTTCTTTGCCTTTCTTTTGGGATGAAAAGAAAGTATATTTTTTCTTTTATCATTCATTTTTTGCTCTTTTGTTCACTCTATTCTTTTTTTGACGGCAAATACTGGCAACATAGATGATAAAATTTACATGTGTTGGCTTTTTAGGTTTAGGTTAAATAGGATAGATTAAAAATTCAAACAACAATTTTATTGTTTTAAGCAGAAATGATAGGTTTTATCGTGATTTAAATTATGTCATGATGTTCCTTTTTTAAAGTAGAATATCTTAGGCGTGGTTTCCTCCAATTTGATCAAAATACATGAACTTACGCGTACAGTGAATTTAAATATACTAAATTTATTATACTCATTTGAAATTTCGATATTTTTATAACAACTTGGGAACCGGACACTTCCCAGGTATGCTGCCATGGAGAAAAATGATCGTGACGATGAGGAGATTCCGTAGTTTTCGGGAACGTTGACGATCAAAAATCACCCTGTATAGTGTATGACCCGGCTTACCTATAAACATAGAGCACGGCGGACGTGGGTCCGTACAGCACGTACTCTGGCTCGCGTTTGTCCTGCGCGTGCGTCGACACCGACACGTCCACGTAACGTGACAGCGCACGCTCCAGGGCGCCCGTCACACCTGCAACATACCGGTGAGGTGAGTGCGAACCATTTTACGTGGCGTAACGCTAGCGACTCGCTAGCTAAATCTATGTGACTTGACGATAGCGTTACGGACTAACGAGAGGTTCGTGCTTATCCATACCAGCTTTTAGATCCCACACTCACTTATAACAACTTCAATAAATCCATACCAATATTATAAATGTGAAAATGTATGTGTGTGTGTGTGTGTGTGTGTCCGTCTTTCACGGCAATACTACTGAACCGATTTGAATGAGATTTGATAGACAAATAGTCTAGAGCTCGAGAAAGGACATTGGCTAATTTTTACTGCGGTAGGTGGCGCAACTGCGCGATAATCGAATACCGCGCGGACGAAGTCGCGAGAAATAGCTAGTAATAAATAAATACCCACACACTTCACAACACATTGACCTAGTCCCATACTATGATCCCTAAGGTCTTGTATCGTGGATACTAAGCAACGGTATATAAATACATAGATAAGTATAGAAACATCCATGACTCGGAAACAAACATCGATATTCATCATATCACTGTTTGCACATACCAACTACACCAATCGGTCGTTAACTTATTGCATACTTTAATAGAAAAATGTAATAATACGATTAATTAATATTTAAACGACATTTTTTGACAGCAATCAGGTAAAAGCTCTTAAAACCCTTGTCTTCTATCTATACATATAATAAAATTGTAACGGATCGATGTTTGTGCACGTTAATCTCAGAAACGGCTGGATCGATTTCGATGCAGTTTTCAGGAATATATTGTAACAGGTCCCACTTAACATATAGGCTACTTTTTATCCCGGGAAAATGTTCTTATCCCGGATAATTTCGACATTGAGTTTTTTTTTCTGGCATCCACGCGGACGGAGTCGCGGGCGTCCACTAGTATTTAAAATAAGTCCCACAAATACTTACCACCGTTGGGTGTTGTGGTGGTGACGACATGCGGCGCGCGGGACTGGGAACTTAAGTACGAGTACCAATGTCTTATAGACGCCTCTTCCACTCTCTAACAACAAAAACACAGAATCTATACTGATATATAAAATTGGAGAATTTGAATCATGTTCCAGCTATTATGACGTCACGCCTTGGAAGATTTTTTGTTATATACACGTAAGCCTATTATGGCAGTCTGTGACCGCAGTGTAATTTTCGGACTATGTTGTCAACACGGGAGGCGCTGCTGCCCACCTCCCGGAAACCTTTAATCGCTTCTTACGATACCCACGGGCAGACATGATGCTGTTCTACTCTGCCGACATAACACGGTAAATTCTGGCAAGCATTAAATTACATTATCCTAAAAATTTGTAAGTATGTTTGTTGCTCTTTAATGCAAAAACTACTAAATGGATTTTGATGAAACTTCACAATAATATAGCTTAGGTACACATCAGAACAACACATTGACAAAAACCATATTGCGCCGACCCCATAAATAAATAATGGGATAAGGGCAGCAAGATGAAAACATAACGGAACAACACATAGGCTATTTTTTATCCCGGATAATTGTCACTGCCACTGTCCCCTATAAAACACCTGCACACCATAGGTGTGTCAAACAGCCCCCCTGCAGAGGATGCAAGGGAAGAAACGCAACAGCACGTGATCATGGCATGGCCGAACAACGGGCACTGATCCTGCGATTGCCAGCATCACTCTCGGAAGCCTGCAGCAAGCCTAGAAGGCTGCTGACCTTCTGGGAAAATCTGGTTTGGTTGGAGTAGATAGGGTAAGGTGAAACACGTACTATCGCCTCACTTATAAGAGGCTAAGTGCGGAAAATGCCCGGTCAAACTAACTGACCCGGATAATTTTAACATTTTATTTTTTCTGCGAACGGGGTCGCGGGCGCCCATTAGTAATTATGTATACGAGTATATTGCCGACCAATTGTATCTTGCTAACACTTTGCCTCCTATATGTGTTCGAAAACATTATGTAGGTGACTTACCAAAGCGTCATCATAAAGCTGCTTGTCCTCATCATTGATCTCATCAGTGATGTTGTACACATGAGAAGCGAGGGCTCGCGCCAGACGCTCTGTGTTCGATATCAAATGCTGCAGGGATTGTTCTGATGGCGCGTCGAGAAGCGAACTGCGACTTGCTTCTTTGTGACTCTGAAAATGTATTTCACATCTATACTAATTTATACAGTCACCAACCCGCCTGCCCAGCGTGGTGACTATGGGCAAGAACCCCCCTGTGGCAGTAGCCTTGTGGCGTGCCGTAGGGGAGACCTATGTCCAGCAGTGGACCGCAATAGGCTGAAGACGAAGACTAATTTATACAGGTGAAATTATTAATACACTAGTAGATCAGACACAATAGGTACATTTGTCGCCAAAAAATGTGGCATGGAAAAATTTTATTTATTCAACAACCTTACAACTTCTGCACAAGAAGAACGGCAAAGAAAACTCACAGGATTTTTATGTTACCAATATACGACTTTATTACATACTAGCGGCCGCTCATGGCTTCGCCCGCGTCAGAGTGCATTACTCCCGTCCGAAACCGGGGCGGGTCCCTAGTTATACATTATAAACCTTCCTTGTGAATCACTCTATCTATTAAAAAAACTGCATCAAAATCCGTTCCCTAGTTTGAAAGATCTAAGCATACATAGGGACAGATAGCAGAAAACGACTTTGTTTTATAATCATCAGCCTATTGCAGTCCTCTGCTGGACGTAGGCCTCCCCCAGGGCACGCCACAAGACTGCCATAGGGGTAATTGCCCATTGTCACCACGCTGGGCAGGCGGGTTGGTGACCGCAGTTTGTATTTTGGACTATGTTGTCAACACGGGAGGCGCTGCTGCCCACCTCCCGGAAACCCTTAATCGTCTCGTACGATACCCACGGGCAGACATGGGGTGGTACGAATTCTACTCTGCCGGCACCACGCGGCCAATATGTAGTGATAATGTAATACAAGTTAACAAAAACACTCTTGACTTACATATGTACGAGTATGTGCTCCGATAATATATCTACATACATTTTTTAATACAAACAAGTAGTATTTTAACTTTAAACAAGATGCAGGCTTTGTATCAAATATGTCCATAACGTACCTGTAAAGAGCTAACAGTGAACGCGGTCATGCGCCTAATGCTAAACCTCTCATGTTGCCATGCCAACAGTTCATCAGCCAGGTTTATCTTCTTATGACTAACATCAGCACCGAGTCGGGATTTAAACGAATGTGCCGCACCGCCCGGTTTGGGTGGCTTTGACACGTGCATAGTGAGGGAGGGAGACGACGATATCGAGTCCAGGCACATGGCGAATGAGACGTCCTGTAGGAGAAAAAAAGAAAAAGCTGTTGGAAGATAGATGTCGTAGTGTTAACATAGGTAGATATGAAAATAGCCAAGTACTGAGAACCTGTTAATAAGAATTGAGATATTATGAATGTAATGCTGATATCGGATTGTTCATATAACATCATGCATAAAATAAACACTTGATTTTATATCTCAAATGCTGTATACAGGTTCTATATAATGGGCTATTTTCATTGCACACACTTAACACACATTTGCTGTTATATCATGTAAGTAGGGAGTCCTAACTGGGCTAGGTGTATGTTTTTTCCCGGATAATTTCGACATTTTGTTTTTTCTGTAGTCCACGCGGACGGAGTCGCGGGCGTCCATTAGTTTTAAATATAGTTAACATATTAGTCATCCACAAAAAAAAACATAAACAAACCGACCCTTGCTATGCTAATAAATTAGCTTGACACGGAAAATGTCCTTAAAGGTGTTGGGTAGGAGCTACAAGTAGTAAGCCTACCGCCACCTTTTAGGCTCAACAAAAATAATCTTGCAATCTATTACAAATTCAAAGGGAAGATATAACAGAGTATACACAAATATACTAATTAAAAACCTACCTCTTACATCCACATAATGATACATTACAGCAGATCATCCAAAGCCAACTAAACTAAGTTTGTTTAGCTTAGCTTAACCAGTGTGAGCTAAGCTAAAAGTAACTTAGCTTATTAACTTAGTTGGCGGTGGGCGATCAGCTTAAAGCACCTTACCTTAGCTAACGAGGCATCTTGGGTATCCAGCTGGTCTTCCAGCCATTTCTTAATAGAGAAGTAGTTCAGCGAGTGTCCGACAGATGGCAACACAAACAGTAGCGTGGGTCCGCCGCGAACGTTCGACAGAGAATACAGACGGGAGAAGATTCTAGCTAGCTCTAGCAGGGCCACTAAGCCCGATGCGTTGGAATCCGCGCCGTGGGATAGCTCCTGGGAATTGACGCATCATTTGGTTAGATATAAATATACAATATGGACAAGAAATGTAAAACATTTTGGTAAGTTAAAGTAGGTGCCGAGACGTGGTCTCTAACTATGTGCCTCATAAAGAAGCTCAGGATCGCACAGCGAGCGATGGAGAGAGCTATGCTTGGGATCTCTCTGCATGATCGAATCAGAAATGAGGAGATCCGCAGACGTACAAAGATCACAGACATAGCTCAACGGTCCAGCAAGCTGAAGTGGCAATGGGCAGGGCACATAGCTCGAATAACTGATGGCCGATGGAGTCGGTAAGTTCTAGAGTGGATACCACGTATCTGCAAACGCAGCGTGGGAAGGCCACCCGCGAGGTGGACGGACGACCTGGCCAAGGTCGCGGGCGTCGGTTGGATGCAGGTTGCTTCCGACCGGTCGGTATGGAGGTTGTTGGGGGAGGCCTATGTGACCTATGTCCAACAGTGGACTTCTCAGGGCTGTAAATGATGAATGATGGAGTTAAAGTACGAGCGGCGGATATTTCCCCCGTGTCGCCTGCCTTCCCCGCGCCCACATATCATATTTACTTGGTGGTAAAGGGGGTATGTCAAGCTGCTATAAAAATAGTCCGCTATAAGAGAATCTAATTACATATTGTTTTTTAGAATGGAAAAATTCTTAGAGGACTCAGTGGGGTAAGCACGAACCTTTTTACGCGGCGTAGCGACTCGCTAGCAAAATCTATGTGTTTTGACAGTTGGACGATAGCGTTACGGACTATCGAGAGGTTCATGCTTACCCCTCAGGAATGTTCAAACAGTCTCAAATTTTGTACATAGGTTCTTCATAGTTGGCTATTCTCATTGAATATTCATGCCTGCTACGTAATACGTATTTGCGTTTGGTTGGTTTTCTAGAGGTACCACCGACGCTTATTTGCGTCAAAGCACTAGACGTTGAACTGATATCGGCATACTTAGAAAATCTGGTGGTAGCTAATGTTACCTCTTTTGTCACATCCTGTACACTTACCGGGGCAACAGCAGATGAGTCGTAATGGGCAGCGATGATGATAGTCTGCGAAGAGCCCGCCCGGCCAGCCAGCCGACCGTGGATCGTCACCGGCTTCGAATCCAGTTTGACAGGGTTGGATGCTGTCACAACTGCAAGTTAATGGTTAGTGAGTGCTATCACAGAGTAAGGTGCAGTAGGATACAGGAGATTTGTTAACAAGGGACAAATGAGGAATGTCAAAAGGTTCATAAAATCATTTCATTCAATCTTGATGTGATGAAGTCAAATACTATTGGTGGGAACTTTGGTGGGGGACAACAATGAACATCTGTGCAAGACAATATGGAACTGCAGACATGCTTTAAGACTTTGTTTTGTTTTTAATAGAGCTGTTTTAATATTTATTGCAAAGAAAAAAAGTCATATTCTCAATACTTGAGGTTTAAAAATAACTATTACTAGTAATTGAAAAGAATACCTATGAATTCCTCACGCTAAGCACGTAATCCTATAACAACTGGGTACTTTGGTTTGACCATGACATAAATAACAAGAATATTCGTTTTTTTACAATAGTTCACTCAAATTATTATCAACTACAATGATTTGTGCAGTAGTTAGTGTTGCTTCACTTAAGGATGTCTAAATGACAAATACCACATTATCTTATCTAACCTTACTCTAATCTTACCGATTTGATATCCATTAGATGAGACAGTGTTGAACATGGCTTCTAGAGCTGTACCAGATTTGTCATCGGTAATAAAACTGTACTGGAGATCATGAAGGATGTCCTCAAAGCTCGGGTTCCACTGTGCAAAGTAAACTGGAGCGTTCACTTCCTGCTGAATCATAGCCATCTCGAGGAGTTGGATGTGCTGTGGAACAAAAAGATTCTTTTTTTAGATTTAAATGTCTATATAGTAAATATAATTTATAGGCCAAAACTTAACCTTAAGGTACCTAACATCAAATATAATGTAGGTAGTTTCTATTCTCTCAGATGCATAATGCAAATTACTTAATATATGATTTACTTTCAAGATTTTTAAAGCCTTAAGATTTAGAGATAGCTTTGGTTAGAGGTTATAAAGGCTTTCCCAAAATTCCCCCGGAAAAAGAGAAAAAACAGGAATTCTAAGTTTTATGTGGACAAAGTGTGCTGCTAGTTTATAGAAATAATTTAATATAAATCTACGGCTTACCTCTTTCTCTTCAGGAGTTAACACTGTATCATTCTTAGGAAGCACAAGCAGCAAGGCGCCCGCTTTGCTCCTTATCTCCATGTACTGTTCAATTGTGATGTCCTGAATACGGGCCACTACACAATGACGGGATGTACTCCACGATGAGAGTGACCGACCTTCCAAGTTAAAACTAGCACTGCGGCAGCCTTGAAAAGTGAGATAATATTGAAATGCTACTTTTATAATTACTCTATACTAATGATTGGAGACCCAGCTAAACAATAAGTATATTGTTATGTGACTATTTGTGATTAAAACTAAGTATTTGAATATTTTTTAAATGTTGTGTTCAGTCAGACAAAAAGATCTAATTTTTCTTGACTCTCAACTAAAAAAAATATTTTTAATATAAGTGCTGTACTAATGATTTTAGTCATGATGAAACACGGTAAATCTACATGTAAACATTATTTTAGTGATAAGGAAAAGTTAAGAACATAACCTCAAAATATGCATTATTGATTTAATTATAAATTAAAGGTCACATATAATTTAACACATACCGTGGGGCACTGTATGCAGGTCGTATTGTTGCATTCTATACACTGAAAATTCATGAGAGGCTGCCACTGGGTTTATTGGAGATATTATGATGAAAATCGGCAAAGCCACCAGCAAATAGAAGGGTAGATAACCCCTAAAAATTTCGGCGAAGCCGTCTGCCTCGTCTATCCACATTTTTACTATTAAATTATGATGATCACCTAATAATATTAACAAAAGTAACCAATTTTAGATAATCCCATTAGAAACCTTACATACGTGTGATCTTAAAATCGAATATCGGTCGGGCAATGACACAATTGACACATATCACGATAAAATTAATGACATTTAGTCAGAAAGGATCATTGACTAGCTTTATAAAATAAACTACTCGTGCGCCTTTAACGCCATCTATCTTTGACTTACCTTAACCTACAATAAAATATTTCGCGTTCTAGTATGTACCGCTATGTTTGTTGCTCTTTAACGCAAAAATTACTAAATTTATTTTGATGAAACTTCATAATAATATGGCTTAGGTACAATATCATCAGAATAACACATAATAGGCTAAAATTCATTATTCCAGGAAGAGGAAGACATTAATTTTTTCTGCAGTCCACGCGGACGGAGTCGCAGGCGTCCACTATTGAGGTAATAATTAAATGAGAACCCTATGATTTATTACAACAGTAGATAGGTTATGGTCATAGTAAAATGCGTTAAAAATTGATAAATCGCGCGATGCGTTTCGATAGCTACAATATTTTACTCTCTATCAACTATTAAAATGTAGTAATTAGTGACAAAGAAAGATACAGTTATCATGAGCGCAAAAGAGATAGCAATACTTTATAAGAAATCGCGCTGAAGTTCACAGCACGCTTATCACATGGAAGTGGTAGCAGCGTCATTGTCATAAATTATGAAAAATGAAAGATGGCCGCAAAATTGACAGCTCATGTCGGACTTGAGTTATGTTTTAAATAATAAATAAATATAAGTTACCGGTGAAATGTAATTCATAAGCTTTTATTACACATAAAAAAATACGTTAATAACGTTGAACTGCCTAGTTAGAAGGTAAAAGTCTGAAAGGTACAAACTCATTACCCTTCCTGTAACAAGCCATAGCCGAAATTCCACATTGCGGAGTACGCTGTTAAGTTGAATGATAAGTATAATTAATTTTGCTTTAAACTTCGCACCTATACTTAACACCTGCACCAGCACTTTCAGCCTAGTTATCCTATTTAAACAGGGCTAAATTCTTTAAAAAGAAAATTAAATTTCATTACAGTAAGGGCTTGTCCACATCTCCACGTCACGATGTTATTAACGGTGTGGTAATGTGCGCTACGGTACGTTGTCGCGTCATGCTAGTGCACGGTACGGCAACGTCACCGTGGGACGGCGCGTCACGTCGGCCGACCTAGCTCGATTCAATCGTTCGCCTCGCTCATTGTTTTAGCGACTTTTTTTATTTTTAAAAGAATTACAATTAGGTTCAGGGTGCCATTAAACCGGAGGGGTTTCACTTGGCGCCCTTTATGTAACTATTAGTTATAAATTACTTACTTAATGTTGTGATTTGTGAATAAAAAAATTCAGAGAATATTGACTGTGATTAATTGTAATTTCACTTGTTGAAGAACGTCCAGTGCTTTGGGACAAGACAATATAATAGATGATTTTAAGGACAAAAACAGAAGCCTGGAAGGATGTTTGCCGATTCATTTTTCTGATGTAAGTGAAGAATGTAGCAGAATTTTACAAGGTATGGCGACGTGTAAGGTTGCTGCGTCGTGAAGTGTATTTTTACGTTACGTTAACGTAAATTTAGTGGCACGTTCACGTTGACGACGTCGTGACGTGGAGATGTGGACGGACAAGTCCTAAATGTATTGATTCGAAACAATACTAGATGTCGCTAGTGATCAACAAAATTGAAAGTTTTCGGTGCCTCCTAGTCTCCTTCGTTTTTTTAATGCAGTCACGCGATTACACGGCATTTAGATGTACCTAATTATTTTTGTTTCTCTACTTCGTCGTAACAAAACGCGAATAAGTATTCTATTATTGTATGTAGAAATGTAACATACTCATTTTGTACTAGTGGACGCCCGCGACTCCGTCCGCGTGGACTGGGATAAAAAAAATCCCGGGATAAAAGTGGGACCTGTCACAATAAATTCCTGAAATTGCATTGAAATTAGTCGAGCCGTTTCTGAGATTAGCGTGCACAAACATAGATCCGTTACAATTTTATTATGGAAGAAGAAGATATAGATAGATTGTATAGGTACATATGTAACATCATCATCATCTTCCTGCCCTGTTCCCATTTATTTGGGCCTATTCCAATGCGATTCAAAGTATAAATTTTCGTCCGCAAATAATTTTGAATGATTTTCAAGGTGTGTCTATACAGGATGTTTTTTTGTGGCCACCTTTAACGAAGGGTACGTATTCTATACATGAAATAAAGTAAGTTTATGCCAAAAAAATTATGGGAAAAAAAATTTTTTTTTTGAAAAAAAATTTAAAATTCCTTGATCGTGCGAAATTTATAGTGTCTAGTGTTTATGTTAGTTTTTTTATAGACAGATATTAATTATTTTTCGTGAAAAAATCCTGCTACGCGCGTCTATGTGCATTTATGCAGAAAAACGCAGTCTATTTACTCAACTTTGGACCCTAATATTTTGGAAACCAGACACTTCCCAGGTATGCTTCCATGGAGAAAAATGATTGTGATGATGAGGAGATTCCGTAGTTTTCGGGAACGTTGACGACCAAAAATCATCCTGTATGAAAATTATAAAATTGAATAGTTTTTATTTGAAAATTACACATACACTAATTGAAGCAGATTGGGCTAGTATATATTTGATATTGAATTTTTTATTTATAGTATGTACCTATGTAAATAGTCTTTCGGGTTTTATCTTGATTTGTTATAAAAACAAGATTCTTTCTTTGTATTCATTTCATCATTTATTATTCAACTAGTGGACACCGGCGACTCCGTCCGCGTGGACTACAGAAAAAACAAAATATCGAAATTATCCGGGATTAAAACATTTTACCGGGATAAAACTAGCCTATATGTTAAGTGGGACCTGTCACAATATATTACTGAAAACTATATCGAAATCGGTTCAGCGGTTTCTGAGATTAGCGTGCACAAACGCACAGACAAACAGACAAAAATTCCGAAATTTTTTTTTTGGTACTATTGCGTTAATAATATTTTTTCTCATATATCTTCTATGTACAGACAGCGATCCGTTACATTTTTATTATATGTATAGATTTGTTAGATCTCGTATTCTTGTCCCAATCGCAATTTCTGGCACCGAACTCGGGCATTCTCTCAGATGATAAGCTAGCAAGAAATCTCGAAGGAGAGACATTAATTCTAAATGGTACCAAACTATCTGTATGTCTGTGCCTGTTATGTAGTTACTAGGCTTTGTACTAGTGTAGGTACCTAGGTACCTACTTCCTCAATGAAGCTATCTACTATTTTTCTCCCACACTTAGAAAAGAAAAAAAATTCATTACTTGATCGGGCGAAATTTATAGCGTCCAGTATTTATTCTAGTTTTTCATAGACAGATATTAATTATTTCTCGTAAAAAAATCTTGCTACGCGCGTCTATGTGCATTTATGCAGAAAAACGCAGTCTATTTACTCAACTTTGGACCCTAAGATCTTGGGGACCAGACACTTCCCAGGTGTGCTTTAATGGAGAAAAATAATTGTGATGAAAAATAACATCCTGTATAAATAAATGGTTTTTTAGCTGCTCACTTGCCACTCTATCCGCTTGAAATAAGTAAGTAAAGAAATACATTAAATCATTGTATCTACAAAGGGTAGATAAATTGTACCAGGTCACCACCGGACCCTACACTTTGCACTGACCCTCGAATATGATTCTCATGATTGCGACACTTAGATGCTTAGACAATGTAACACCATTTGGAATCAATGATCGTCTATAGCGGTTCACCGTCACCATCAGCCTATTGCAGTCCACTGCTGGACGTAGGCCTCCCCCAGGGCACGCCACAAGTCTGCCATGTGGGGTATTTGCCCATAGGTTGGTGACCGCAGTTTGTATTTTGGACTATGTTGTCAACATGGGAGGCGCTGCCGCCCACCTCCCGGAAACCATGATTCGCCTCTTACGGGCGGGGTCCACTGGGTTAAGAAATAATACGTTATTGCGCGCCGAGAATTTTGCCCGGGCACGGGGGTTGCCCCAAGGCCTGCAACCCGATGCGTATTTTTGCGCTAAGGACGACCCACGTCCTGGCCCGGTGGGGCCGGAAGCGCTTCCCTTATCACCAACCCCCACACCTAGCACCTAGTAGCATCGAGTGAGACGTCATTATTTTGCCTAGCATGCAATTCGTAGATAGCTGTTACTATATGGAAACGATAACTTACCATGAATGATCGATAGATGCTCGAATCTACAGAGCTTATGTATTTTCTTAATTTTATTTGTATGTCACTTCCGTTAGTAGAGTATGCGTGAGTTGTTAAATTTTCTTCAACTTGTCACTGACAATTTAGGTACCTACATTCGCCCCATTATGCTTTAGCGTGACTGTGGAGTCGCCTTTTATGCGATCTATTCTTGTCCGATCCCATGAACTAATCCCTTTTTACTTTAAATCCACAGCAAATTCCCGTTTGTTACCAAAACAATTTTTAGATTCCGGTCTGATCCCTTGGAGTTCTTTTTTAATGTGTAAAGTTTACATGTTGTTTTATTGAAGAACGACAAAGTTAAGAAAAATAAAAATAAGTATTAGTAAAATAGTCTCGATCTCTTAGTAAAAATCAACAATCATTCGAAAAACGATATTGTATGTGTCTAATGTTTTACTTGCTAACAATACCTACTAAAAATCATTGAGAAGACACACGGGTTCAGAATGGAATACAAAATAAATGAAATATTCATCGGATCCCGCGACGGGATCGGATAGGAATAGAATTATAAAATTAAATCAAACGGTTCCTTTGCGGGATCACTTGCTGGGATCGGAACGGAATAGATCTTTTATGCAGTCCTCCTGCAGTTCTAGCTACCCCATTCCGGGAACACAGCTTCATGTATTTGTATCTATGTACAGTACTCTCTATGCATTGTCCGTCTGGCAACACACATCAGAAACCCCATGCACCACCGAACAAGACAATTTGGCAGGTGGCCAAAAGCAAGAACTAAATTAACGCAGTGATTTATCATACGTAACTAGACGTAAGTGGCGCCGCACCAAGTCCTAAGTACTAGTCGGTGTGTACGAGATGCACTTTTTCACCTGAACGTGAAGGTACGTCTGTGTTTACTGTCTGGCTGCACACTGCAATACTATGGGATGCAGGGATGCGCTTTTACTAACCCTAATGGTTCCACACATTTAGTTCATATCGAGGTAGCTAGATACCTACTTAAATTACCTATCTTTGATTTAGGTAGAGTACTCGTAACTACATACATAAGAGGAGTAAATGATTAAATAATGACAACTTAACTTTTTTGTAACTTTAACTTTGACTAAAATGATAAAACCTGTTTCCCGAGATTAGAAGTAGGTACTTAGGTAATTTAGTAGGTAAGTTTGTAATTCTTGAATATTCCTTTTCAGCTGTATACAATTTTATATATTTACTACTTATTATAGAGTTATGTCGAATACAGATATATAGCCAGTGAGGTAAATTGATTATAACTATTTTAGTAAATGATGGTTAATGATCGTTTCTGAGGGATTTCTTTAATGATCCTGTAGTACTCGAGAGCGTTTAATAATCAACAAACTCTCCTATTATACTTATAGAATTACATATGAATACGACGGACCTAGTTATCAGAGTGCTGTGACTTGTTTTGCTCATTTTATTATCAAACTAGCTCAGTGTTAAACCTAAACGTGTAACATTCTAAATAACGAAAATTGTATTTTATATCTAGTATAATTTGTAGCATTATTTTTGTATAAAAAAAAACAACAACACAAAACAATACCAATCCATATATCACGCCAAAAGAAAATCCATTACCAACGAAGTGGCAAAGCAAAGCGCGGCACAATCGGGGCTTTCGCAAAACGCATCCGGGTCGAGAGTACACTCCGTTTCATAGAACAACTCCTACGCCTGATTTGGAAACTAATTTTTTTTGCATACAAGGCACAAATAATGTAGTGATACACGTGGAAACTACCGCCACCAGCAAAAGGAAGTTTACGGTGAAATGTATAGTGCCGGGGGCGGCGGCGCGGCGCAGTGCGGAGCTATCGAGCGGCGGGGGCGGGCCGGCGCGGGCATCGTCTCCGGCAGTGTGGTGGAGCCCGCGGCATGGGTGGCGCGCTGCTGCTCGCGCTGCTGGCCGCGGCGCGGGCCGGCGACCCCAACGTGACCGACACTTTCACCGAGGAGCCCGACAAGGCCCCCCTTTTCCCGCCGGACATATTCACCGAAGAACAGCGGCGCTCCGGAGCAGTATTCCTGCACGTGCTCGGGATGGGCTACATGTTCGTCGCGCTCGCTATAGTCTGCGACGAGTTCTTCGTGCCGGCGCTGGACGTCATCATAGAGCGGCTGGCGATTAGAGACGACGTCGCCGGAGCCACGTTCATGGCCGCTGGAGGCTCCGCTCCGGAGCTGTTCACGTCGATCATCGGCGTGTTCGTCTCCTTCGACGATGTGGGCATCGGCACGATCGTGGGCTCCGCGGTGTTCAACATACTCTTCGTGATTGGAGCGTGCGCGTTGTTCTCTCGGACGACGCTTACCCTGACGTGGTGGCCTCTATTCCGGGACTGTACGTTCTACTCCGTGAGCCTGCTGGTGTTGATCTACTGTTTCCGCGACAACGAGATCTACTGGCAGGAGGCGCTGGTGCTGTTCTCGTTGTACGGCGCGTACGTGGTCTTCATGAGATACAACCAGCCGGTGGAGCGCGCGGTGAAAAAGCTGGTCTACAAGAACAAGGTGACCCGCGTCCGCAGCACAGACCAGCTAATGCCGACGGTGAGCTCGCCCGCACTCCACTGCATGTCCTCACCTATAGCTTTATTTGGCGCAGATTTCATACACAACTTTGGTTCCTAGTTTTTTTCCCTTTCCGTAAATTAATAGATAGATACTGAAAATATACATCAAGAGACATTCCTAAGAGCTTAGGAAGTTTATTCCGTATAGTAATGTTGACCAAAACTTTTATTTTACAAAACTAGATAGCACATTAGGTCAGACATTAATAGTAAGTACATTTATATAATATGTTACCATCACACTCTACCTGAAATTCAGCCAGTTACGTACAGGTAGCGCACATTACGCTACACATATACACATGGCCGACGTGATGGCCTGCGCGTAGGGTTCTAATAGATAACAACATACGTCGAGATTACGCAGCGTCTTTAAGATGATAAACAATAGGTTTATACAGGGTGTAACAGAAAGGGCATGTTAAGCGAAAAGCTATGTAAATAGCCCACTATAGAGAACCTATTTCCAAAATTTCAGACTCAAATTCATATTTATATTTTTCCAGATAGTATGAAGAATTCCGAAACAACTCAGGAATGTCCATACAATCTTGAAAAATAAAAATATGATTTCGAGTCTCAAATTTTGGACATAGGATCTCTATAGTGGGCTAATTACATAGCTTTTCGCTTACCCTTTCTATTACACCCTGTATACATTTATACACCAGTACCAGTAGGTATATACAACTAATAATAATTACATTCACCCGGTCCTATATATGTGTACTGTTCTAAACATGTGATAGTCGAAATGCGTACCTACCTGTGCTAATGCAAAATTCTAGCCAAGAAGTATTTATGCTAACAATTTAGAAGCTAGATCTCCGTTTATTTAAATGCACATAACTATTACTGGCAGCTTCTGAATGTCTAATGAAGATTAGCCCTACAACACTGCTTACAACTTACATTTATATCTTCAACTGAATTTTATGCAAGCTTTAAGACAACGAACAATGGAATAATTACTGAGATTTTGTGGAATCTGCGCTAGAATTTTTATAACAAGCCTGTTACAATCAATTTACGGTGCCTTACACTCTCGTACGAGTCGCTCGTCAAGCTTGATTCGGTTATCCTTACTTGGTTTGGGGTGAAAGAGTTTTCAAAACCTCTCGGTCAGTCATCCAGCTGCTATGTTAAAGAGATGTTTTTACTTTGGTGAAACGCTTTAAAATATGTACAGACGTTTGTCTACCCTTGGAGTCTTGGTGTCTCTCGTTTTCTGTCGTACACATCTTTCGGCACAGTCAATTTCAATAACCGATCTTGAGAGATTTTTGGCATTTATAAGCCTTCAATTGTTATCTGACTGATTGGGATTCCAAATTGGGAATAAAAAGTTTCTCCTTTTTTATCTTTAGTATTGATATTGGCCGAGGAGACATCTCAAGGGATGGCGAATGTTTTCGTGCGAGAGCGTACTTACTCAATTAGGTACAAGAGGCGGTTTTTTCCAATGGTCAGTAGGGTGAGCACGAACCTCTCGATATTCCGTAATCAATCGTAAGTGTCAGTCTGTCAAATCACATAGATTTTGTTAGCGAGTCGCTAGCGTTACGTCGCGTAAAAAGGTTCGTGCAAATGTTACCCCACTGATAGCCTACTCGTAGAGTTGATGCTGTCTTTCTCTAAAACTTGATCAAGATAGAGACAGCATCAACTTTAGCCTTAAGATCTTTAAAAAAATCTGCCTTAGGGTCTATACTTATAGTTATACCCCATAGTATTACTAGTGCATCGATGTTGGAAGCATATTGTGAGTCGTTTTATGTTTGTCATCAACTGAATTTGTTTTCATTTGAATCACCTGTTTCTATTATTATTATTTTCATACTTTCGCTTATTTATTTTGGCTTCATTCTCCTTGTACTAATTTAAATGAAAATTTGAAGGTCATACCAAGAATTAAAATAAACGTGTCCTTAGATATAAAATGTTTGAGCAGAGTAATGGGTATGATGAGAGACTGATTGACTTCTACGTCTATTATATACTACTCGTATAATGTTAAACATTTTGCACTTGCTGTTTCGTTGTTTGAAAATTCATTATTCTGCGATAAGTAATTTAGCCCTTTATTCTTTATGTATTCGATCTTAGAAGTGAAAACAAAATTTAAAAACCGGTCAAATGCAAGTCGGACTCGTGCACAAAGGGTTCCGTACCATTTATTAGTTTTTTTTTGTATGAGAGCGCTCCTTAAATATTTATTTTACCTATTTTAATTTTATTTAGTATTCAAGTAAAAACAAAATTAAATATTTTGTGAATATTTCAACCTGTTGCTATTATTGATATCGAGCAAAAAATCGCGTCTACTGTATTGGATTGTCGTGGCGCAGTCGAATCGTCTAGTGGAAAAAGGACAACTTTTATCTTGCTAGATTAGTTGCCATGCAATGTGCCTGCTACACCGCAGCTGTGACCGCAGCCATGTTTGATATGCGTGGCCATGGTTACCACGCGTCTGTCAATTTTCGCGCCTTACATAAGTTTAGGCTCTGCACACTCTCGATATAATTGCATTGATTTGAGAAACGTACTATAACGATTACGAGTAAACGAACACTTAAAGGGGATTTACGCTAACAACGATATCATTCATTCTGTTTACGAGATTGGGAGGCTTCAAAATCTCATTATTTCAATGATCATCATTACCATAGTTAATAATTTCAGTCAAAGACACTGCTGAACATATGCCTCCACAAATGATGCATGCACCTGCAACCGTGATAAATAAATTTCTGAAAAATTTGCCTTATCGTCAATTTGATAATATGAGTAGATGTTATATGCAGTTGTTGCATTCTAATGACACCCTGCATCAGCACAGGATCTAACATACCTATACATACCTGCATTTTAAATTGTACCACATTTTGATGTTGTGGTCCCGCTATACTCACGTCCATTATCCTCAAAGGATAATGTGTGGACGTGCATAAATGATACATCCAATTTATAGCCTATTTAGTCCCACATGATCAGGAGTGAGCCTACCGACGCTGTTCGGGCACAAATAGTTAACTGCATACAGTTATTAAGCTACAACTTCCTCGGCAGCGCTGGACTTTAACATCGCGTGTAGCTGTAAAGCCTGATGGAGTCGATTTCAGAGATTACACTTTGCAATGTAACCGCTCTGATTAGTTAGTTACAAAAATAAAATCACATTAATAGATGAGAGAATTAATAGTATTATGTAAATTCGTCTTCAACCTATTGCAGTCCACTGCTGGACGTGGGCCTCCCCCAAGGCACCCCACAAGGCTACTGCCACAGGGGGGTTTTGTTTTTTCGGACTATGTTGTCAGTACGGGAGGCGCTGCTGCCCACCTCCCGGAAACCCTTAATCGCCTCGTACGATACCCACTATGTAAATAGAAGAATAATTTATAATCCCACTAACAAGATTTTGTTTTGCTATATCTACAACTAGCGGCCGCCCACGACTTCGTCTGCGTGAAAGGGCATTACAACCGTGCGAAGCCGGGGCGGGTCCCTAGTTATACATATAAACCTTCCTCTTGGATCATTTTATCTATCCAAAAAATCGCATTAAAATCCGTTGCGTAGTTTTAAAGATCTAAACATACGAACAGACAGACAGCGGGAAGCAACTTTGTTTTGTACTATGTTATGGTTATGATATGTTAGATCAATCCTTTTTAAAATACGGTTTATACATAAGAATAAATATAATTACACCGCATTTTCGCAGCGGGTAAAACGTTCCAATTTTAGCTGAAAGGGTCACCATAAATAGCAGCTGCTACGGGAGCATTGATCGTAGCACATTCGTACTACGAGCTCACGTAGGCGGTCTACGAGAATTTATCTACACATATTTTTAATTTACAAATTTTATTCTAAAAAATAGATGCATAATAAATTATGCATACTCCGAAATTACGAAAAATTTCTCTCAAAATAACTAAAAATTTAAATCAAATATGTAGGTAGATAGCGTTTTAAATAACTGGCTCCTTATACTTTTAATTAAGTATTAGTAATTAGTACGACAGTCATATAATATTAAATTACCGATATATTTTTCAATTAGAAGTAATTATATACAGCCACAAGTACTTTGACCCCTTGGACATAGAAATAAGTAGATAACGTTAGCCTTTTCGCAGTCCTCGTTGACTACTTAGGTAATTAACGATTTCATAAAAATAACTTAATCAGTAATCACATTAAAACGTGGAGTAGTAGTGTAAAAACTTTAGTCCAAGGCGTATGTTTTGTAAATATGTATTTTTTTAGGTAATGTCTCGATCTAATTATAATGGAAAACGAATAGCAATATTAAAGCCGTCTTCGTGGCTTAGACTTTTCCATTTTTTTTTACTATTTTGCTCCTTAAAGAAGAATTAAAATAAAATTAACTTATATTTCTCGTCATGAGTTACATTGGGGTAAGCACGAACCTCTCGATAGTCCGTAACACTATCGTCAAACTGTCATTTCCCCATTATTTTGTTAGCATGTCGCTAGCGTTACGCCGCGTAAAAAGGTTCGTGCTTGCCCCACTGATTGTACTTAATTTACGTATACAGGTTTTTTTGACGGCATTTACTTGTGCCTATGCCTGTGTGACCCCAATGTTTATGAATTATAATTAGAAAAACAAAATTATAGTTATGAGAATTTTATTCTTTATCGCAACGTGCTCGTTCGCATAATTATGTACAGCCCACTAGCCACCGCCTGCGGCTCTGTCTGTTTAAGCAGGATAGAAGGATTTTTTTTTCGAAATAAAGTAAATACATCAAATATAAATTAAAATGCACAACTCATTAACGATATGATTTTAGCCTTACTTAATCTTTACTGATATTATATTTATAAATGCGAAATTAATTTTATTTATTTTTTTGTTACTCCTTTACGCTTGTCAACCAATCTTACTTAAATGCGCATTGTAGTTGAGAGTACGAAGAAGGACATAGGTACAACTGTAGCTCATACGGACTAAGATACGGGAAACAGCTGGTAAATAATAAATATACTTACACAGTGCTAAGCTAAATGTGGCTAAAGGTTCTCTTTCGTGATACTGCAGATCTGACTACCCCATTTTGGGAAACCGTGTATGTATGTATGTAACATCGTTTCGGCCACAGCAAGTCTACTGCTGAACATAAGCCTTCCCCAATGACCTCCATGTATATACTCACCTATGTAAAACTGGCTTCGTTATTTTGGCTGCCGGCCAAGGCAACATCTGCACACTCGATGTTTCTGACACAGCATCGCAAACACCGAAATATCGACACAATGTATCTATACCGTTTATCGATACTTGTCTATCGATAATTTTTATCGATGAAAAGATGTCATTTCCATTTTACTTTGGAAAACTTGGATGAAGTATAATCAGATATTTCTGTTGCGAGATATTAAAGTAGCGAGAGACCTTTATATAAAACTAGTTTATGCTCGTGACTTCATTCGCGTGAACTGTATAGCGTATATTATAGCCCACTATAGAGAACCTATCCACAAAATTTGAGATCCGAAATCACATGTTTATTTTTCTCGATATTATGGAGAATTTTTAAATATCTCAGGAATTTTCATACAATCTTAAAAAATAAAAATGTGATTTCGAGTTTCAAATTTTGGAAATAGGTTCTTTATAGTGGGCTATTTATACAGCTTTTCGCTTAACATACCCTTTCTGTTACACCCTGTATAATTTAATAGGTACTTAATTCATTAATGCAAAGCTCCTCTTTAACGTTAGATTTAAAAATTGCATAGTCATATATATTTTTGGAAAGGCTTTCAAAGCTTTGCTTTTTGTTCATGAAAATTATTTTGAAATGAAAATCCTAATATACGGAGAGATAAATTAACATTCACATTTAAAAGTAATGACATTAGTCAGTCCAGTTCCTAGTCCGTTCTAGACATGTAAAATCAAATATTTCCTGTTTATTCAACTACCCTACGC
Source organism: Carposina sasakii (assembly GCA_014607495.2). Classification (NCBI taxonomy): domain Eukaryota; kingdom Metazoa; phylum Arthropoda; class Insecta; order Lepidoptera; family Carposinidae; genus Carposina; species Carposina sasakii. Next base: position 2,566,756 of record CP053162.1, read on the forward strand.
ATTATCGTTATAGTTATTCCCTTAGGCAAGATCGCTCATTTCCTTTGTTGTGCTCGGTAACGCTCGCACGTGCGCATTTTTCCTGGTCACAATGCCTAAAAGAAATGCGCAATCACGTATAGAACGCTATGAAAGAAAAATAAAGGAGCTCGAGAGAAGAGAAAAAAGACGAAGAATAATATCTCCTATTATATATTCGTCGTCAGAATCTAATGATGAAGGTATGTAATATACTATGCTTATGTTAACGGTTTTTAAAGTGTTAATTTTAAATACATATCTATAAGTTTTGGAGTGCTTTGGGATTGACTGCGGGTCAATAACTTAGACGCTTTTCAAAACTGAAAGTAGAAATACTACTTTAACTGTATCGTACATAATATATGTACAATATGTTTAGCATCAGGGTAGACGACAAGTCTAGAAAGATGCTTTTTTTTTGAAAATTTAGGTCATCTGAATTAGATGTACCGTTCAGTTGCTATATCACAACCGTAAAGCTAAAATATAGTTTTTCGAGAAATTTTTTTTCGAATTATATCTACCTACCTGCATTTAATTGAACCTAAAATTTCAAATTGTAATTTTAGGTCAAATCGCCCACGATGCTCACGAAAATATAACTTATGACAATGAAGTTATTGCGGAGCTACAACCAGTGACACAAAACATATCGCCACATGTGTCAAACCTGGAACTTGCCGAAAAAGTCGATCAAGGTGATCAACCGGCACTCAACCTGGAAACTGAGCAACCTGCTAATGATTTGGATCCAGAGCTAGTATCGGCCCTTGGAGAATCGATACCTGATACGCCTGATTACGGCGATAACATTCACGACACTCTGACTAAACTATGGCTTCCCTTATTGAAGAAAGGAATGCCAAAAGAAAATATAGATAAGGTGTTTAAAGATTATCTGGTGCCAGATAATTGTAGACTGCTACAAGCACCTAAATTGAATGCAGAAATTTCTGCCGCTATTCCGGACATGGTACGCAACCGCGATAAGACACTCGCGGCTGCACAACAGCAACTCGGTGTAGGGATTACCGCCATCAATAGAGGCTTAGACATCCTCCTAAAGAGTGACAATAAAATCGAGGCCATGAAACATCTCAGCAATGGCTGTCGTTTATTATGTGATTGTCATAATGCCCTAACACAGAAGCGAGTGAAGCTTATTACGACCAGCTTAGATAAGTCTCTGCATAATATGATCAATGAATCTGAAAGGGACGAAACTTTGTTCGGTAATTCACTATCGGAAAAGATAAAGGCCGCTAAGGTTATCGAAAAACAGGGCCTTCAAATCAAGAAACCCCAAGCAAAACCTCAAAAAACCGCAGCTACTCCGTCCGGCTCCAAACCAAGTTCCTATCAGGGAAACTGGTCAGCGCCTCCTCGGTACCCACCAGCGAACAGGGGGGGGCGAGGAGGCTACAAGAGATTGCCTCTAACGACCTTTGTTCGTCGCCCATACACAACACCGACGACGTCGCAACCGCCACACCGTGCTACAACCCAGGACAAAACTCGCGCCACCCCTCAGAATCAACGTTAGCACAGGTACATGCAGGTAGACTTACCCACTTTTACGATTGTTGGCTAAAGATCACAAATAATAAAGTCGTACTCGACTGGATCAAACACGGATATACTATACCTTTTAAAACAATGGTTACCCAATATCAAGTTCCTCAAAATAACTTTTCATATACCGAAAAAAATGACATGCTAAAGGCTATAAATAATCTTAAAAAGTTAGGTGCTATTTGTGAGTGTACGGAAACAAAAGATCAATTTATTTCCAAAATATTCCTCACTCCAAAACCTAATGGCGATAAGCGATTCATTTTAAATTTGCAGCCTTTAAATAAGTTCGTATTTAAAGAGAAATTTAAAATGGAGGACTATCGAACGGTCTGTAAATTAATACCGCGCCATGGATATTTAGCAACCATTGATTTAAAAGATGCATATTTCTTAATACCCGTCGGTTATTCTGACAGAAAATATTTAAAATTTCAATTTCGACCCAATAACTCAGCTAAGACTTTTACCTACCAGTTCTGTGCCTTACCTTTCGGTCTGTGTACTGCCCCCCGAGTGTTTACAAAGGTCATGAGAGAAGTAGTAGCTTACCTAAGATATCAAGGTCACAAATCAGTTTTTTATTTAGATGATTTGTTATGTATAGGTGATACATACGAACAATGTATTAGTAATGTTAAAGAAACGTTAAAACTACTTAATTGTCTAGGTTTCATTATCAATTATGAGAAAAGTTGTTTATCACCACGACAATCTTGTAAATTCTTGGGATTTATTTTTAATACGGATGATCTAAGTATCAGTCTACCCACAGATAAGCGAAGGAAAATTGCAAAGTTAATTGCTAAGTTTTCGAAATTACATTTATGTTCTATTCGCGACTATGCCCAACTCATAGGAGTTTTGGTAGCTGCTTGCCCAGCCGTCAAATACGGATGGCTTTATACAAAAATACTCGAACGCCAAAAGTATTTAGCGTTGCTTAAAAACAATGATTATGAGACTAAAATTATTCTACCTAGTGTAATACTACAAGATTTGTCTTGGTGGTTATCTGTCATTGACACTACATCCAACCTCATGAGGCAACCAAACTTCACGCTCGAAATCTATACCGATGCGTCTCGTACAGGGTGGGGTGTAGTATGTAAAGATAAAGTAGTACACGGAAAATGGAAAGATATAGAAAAATCTTATCATATTAATTACTTAGAATTAATGGCTGTTTTTCTGGGACTTAAGTCCTTCGCTAGCGACTTAGTTAACTGCGCAATCTTACTTCGTGTTGATAACACAACTGCCATCAGTTATGTGAATCGCATGGGGGGAGTGCAGTACCCCCATTTGAGCGCCTTAGCTAGAACACTATGGCAATGGTGCGAATCACGTGGCCTTTGGATATTTGCATCATATGTAAACACGAAGGAAAATCGCGCAGACGCCTCATCTAGAATCGTCAATCCTGACACAGAGTGGACACTCTCGGATCAGGCCTTCCTAAAAATTACCCAACACTTTGGTCAGCCCGTAATAGATTTATTCGCATCACGAGATAATGCAAAGTGTCCCCGATTCGTTTCATGGCAACAAGATCCAGACGCAGAATCAGTAGACGCATTTATACTAAGTTGGCAGTCGGAATTTTTCTATGCTTTTCCACCATTTTCCATTATTCTAAAATGTATTAGGAAAATTATCGACGATAAAACAAATGGTATTCTAGTCTATCCTTTTTGGCCAAGTCAACCTTGGTTCCCATTATTACAAAATTTGATAATCTCAGACATCCTTTATTTAAATCCAAGTAAATACCTTTTACAATCTCATTTCAGAGACCATCACCCCTTACACCAGAGTCTTACCCTGGGTGTCGCGAGGCTCTGCGGAGATCGTTCACGCGCCGAGGCGCCTGTGCAGAGTCAACAACACTGATGTTAGCATCTTTCTCCGACAGTACTATTAAACAGTACAACACTACACTAAAGCTTTGGTGGTACTTTTGCGTTGTCAACAAGTTGAATCTATTTGAACCACCATTCGAATACGTTCTAACATTCCTAACTATACAATTTAACAAGGGTTGTACATATGGCAGTTTAAATTCTCACCGGTCCGCGTTGTCAGCTTTGCTAGGAAATAATATTGGTTCAGATGATCGGGTAAAGCGTCTTCTTAAGGGTGCGTACAAATTGAAGCCTACCAAGCCAAGGTACACCAACACGTGGAACCCTCAACTGGTCTTAAACCATATTTCAGCATGGTATCCTAACATTGAGTTATCCCTGGAGAAAATCACCAAGAAACTTACCTTGCTGCTAGCTCTTTGTACCGCTCATAGAATGCAGACGCTGTCTCTAATTAAGATTGAAAACATTCTATTCTCAGACAGCGGCATTAAAATAAATATAGTAGATCCTATAAAGACCTCTGCACCGGGCCGTGAACAACCAATATTATTCCTGCCATATTTTAGGGAAAACCCTAATATTTGCCCCGCTACGGTACTCTCAGATTACATTTCTATAACTAAAAATATAAGAACTGGGAGAACAGGTAATCTCTTGTTGACATACAAAAAGCCACATAAAACAGCTACTACTCAGTCCATTAGTAGATGGGTAAAACAAGTGCTGTCGGAAAGTGGCGTTGACATCAACGTTTTCGGGGCTCACAGCACTCGGCACGCCTCTACTTCAGCCGCCAGACTAGCTGGTGTCAATATTGAGACGATTAGAAAAACCGCTGGCTGGACTGATTCTTCAAATTCCTTTGCGCGATTCTACAATCGAACTCTGATAGACGAAGGCGAGTTTGCCCGAACCGTTTGCTTATCGTCACAAACACAATAAGTGTAATAGGTACATATATATTGATTTGTAGTCTGGATTTAATCATAAAGAAGATATCCTATACTGTAATGAATAAGTTTAGTTATATATAAGTATTTCATAAACAAACTTTACACACGGTAAAGAATTTAGTTCATAAAAGAATACACACATAAGTATATATTTAAGTTATCGATAAATAATATTTGCGATTGTAAGTGTAAAAATTAAACACAGTTATATGATAACAAGCTTTTCATTTCAAAACTTTCTAACTCTTAACATCTACCTGGTTATTATATAATATCTGAAACATGAAGCGACGAAAATATAATATATGATCAAACGAACTTCCCAAGTGAAGTTCGATCAATATTATATGAGTCGCTTCATTTGAAGATATTATTACCCTCCCTCCCAATTCTCCCCCTATTGAAGAAAGTTTTGACATAATTTAATAAGTAACTCTAAAAAAATGAGCGATCTTGCCTAAGGGAATAACTATAACGATAATGCGTAGGGTAGTTGAATAAAAAATCATTTTTATTTTACAAACAAAAATCATTTAAATACTCTTAAAAATGTGCGAATGTTGCCTGCTAAACAGGGAAACTACCTGGTTATTATATAATATCTTCAAATGAAGCGACTCATATAATATTGATCGAACTTCACTTGGGAAGTTCGTTTGATCATATAAAGGCTTTCAAAGCTTTGCTTTTTGTTCATGAAAATTATTTTGAAATGAAAATCCTAATATACGGAGAGATAAATGAACATTCACATTTAAAAGTAATAAAATAACATTAGTCAGTCCAGTTCCTAGTCCGTTCTAGACATGTAAAATCAAATATTTCCTGTTTATTTATTGTACGTGCCATCGTACAATTGTTAATATTTACCTAAACAAGCAATAATAATTAACTATTGAGGGATAGCCCACCACCGGGCCCTACACCCTCCGCCGACCCTCGGATCCGCCGACTCATGATCATAATAATTAAAGCAATATATAAATTTTAGTAATCAGTACGCACTCGGCGGAATCGGTCGTTTTTTTACAACCTTTCGTCTTATCATTCGTATCAACCTATCAATATTATCATATCATACATCAATTATAAACTAAGTGTAGGCTAATAAACCCCTTCATTTATAATATTCAATTAAATTCTTTATTTGTAGTCATGGGTGGGTATATTGTACCTATGAATAATACAAATGAAAAAACATATAATTGTTTGTTTGGCATTAGGCCGCTTGTCGACCACACGTCCGTCACCAAAGCACCATCATACCGGTGCGATGGACACGCGGTTAAGTAGTCTATGTATCGATACTTCGTAGCCGTCATCTTGTTCTCGGTGACCGCTCGGTGACGGTGGCGGTGAACAGGTTTTTAATCTGCGATAGCCTAGGTTCAATCCATGCCAGGGTCCTGTAACACTTTTTTTTTCAGATTGAGGTAATATAATATCTACTACATAATTACTTACCTATAATTAATGCAAACACTTTAATGCTCATCTACTCTAGCTCAAACATTTATATTTTCGGAAAAAAGACTTCATTTCAATAAACCTATATATTTCTGTAGCACAATCCATAGCCAATTTTTCCTATCCTCATGTATAGTGGGGATAATCTATTGTTCTCTTTCTACTTGTATACGGCTTGTAACTGACCTAAGCCTGTGTTACAGCACCAGACCGCCGCTCAAACTTTGGTGAGTGATTGCCTTTATCTCGCACTGTTTTCCATTACTTTTCTTTTTTCTATCGCTTCACTTTACTAAGCTATATAAACAGCACTTTTACAATCATTTGAAGCACTATTTTGAGCTAATTCTTTGTTGAGATCACGTTTTTTGCTGCCACCCTTTATAGATTAAAAAATGTTATCGCTTATTTGATCAGTAGTCAAGTTTACTAGTAGTCAAAATAGTAAGCTTAACTAAGTACTTATAATATGTACTAAAAATAACGTTGCCAATAATGTAAAAGTGTAAAGAAATGGTCAAATTCGTCATCCGAGTTAATTGACCCGGTAGCTCAGTTGGTTAGAGCGAAGCGCGGTATGCGAGAGGTCATGAGTTCAAGTCTCACTCGGGTGAATTTTTTTTCATTTTTAAATATTATTTCTTATAATATTTATCTCTGTCTCTATAGAAAATGACCGATAAGCTTTAGTTTCCCGGAATAGCTGAGCCGATGTGATGGAACTTTTTACATACCGCAAAGACGGTCTTTTTGCGTTCATACGACCGCTATACGGCACCGCTATCCTAAAAAATTATAGCTGTACTCAACTATGTTCTATTTACTGTGATTACCTACATGAATTTTTTACGTTGCATTATATTGTTTCTCCTGCTTTATATTTTCCACGTATTAGTTGCTTTAGTGTGGCGCTTATTATGCTTTGCATGTTTGTTAGTTTGCAAGATACATTGCCTTTTTAAATATGAAAAAAAAACTTTTTACAAAAAGCAATAAAAATGAATTTTCTTTTACTCATTAAAAACTATTTATCCAGCACTGCATTTTATACATTCGCTTAAACTATTTTAACAGCTTTGCGTATGACATAATTAAAATAATTATAATATTAATATTAATATTAGTTATTAACTGTCGGTAACATACCTATACAGGATGTAACAAAAGGGGTATGTTAAGCGAAAAGCTATGTAAATAGCTCACTATAGAGAATCTATTTCCAAAATTTCAGACTCAAATTCACATTTTTATTTTTCCAGATAGTATGAAGAATTCCGAAACAACTCAGGAATGTCTACCTATATACAATCTTGAAAAATAAAAATGTGATGTCGAGTCTCAAATTTTGGAAACAGGATCTTTATAGTGGGCTATTTACATAGCTTTTCGCTTAACATACCCTTTCTGTTAAATCCTGTATAATGGGGTAGCATACCTATACAGAGTGATTTTTGGTCGTCAACGTTCCCGAAAACTACGGAATCTCCTCATCATCACGATCATTTTTCTCCATGGAAGCATACCTGCATACATGGAAGCATGTCTGGTTCCCAAGATATTAGGGTCCAGAGTTGAGTAAATAGACTCCGTTTTTCTGCATAAATGCACATAGTCGCGCGTAGAAAGATTTTTTCACAAGAAATAATTAATAATCTGTCTATGAAAAAACTAAAAACTAGCATAAACACTGGACACTATAAATTTCGCCCGATCAAGTATAATTAAAATATAAAAAAAAAATTGAAACGATGTAATTTAAAAAAGATTTTTTAAAACTTGCTTTATTTGATGTATAGAGTACATACCCTTCGTTAAGGGTGGCAACGAAAAACATCCTGTATAATGGGGTAGCATAGATATGCTATGTAGTATGTAGGTACATATAATACATATGTCGACAGTTTCCTAAAATGTGGTAGAACTGCAGGATCACGTACCTGATCCCACAGTCACGTTTAATACAGCGGGGCTAGATGTAAATAATCAGTGAATTTGCCTGCTCATTAGCTGAGAATACGCCTCTAAGTTTTTTTAGTCGACTCTTACGAAATGCCTGCAAGGATATGCAGCATATGCATTCTAGTGAAGCCCTGCATCAGCATAGGGTGAATTGATAACATTAGTAATTAACTGCCGCTTAGGTAAATTGGTCTTCTGTAAAACTGTAAATTGGTCTTCCGCCATCTTTTTTCTTGGTCTCTGAAGTACTTTGCCACGAACTTTGCATGCTGTCAGAAGTTTCCATTTACTTCCGATGGCCTATAAAAGTTTGAAGCGATTTATTTGTGATAAAATTTACTACAGTGTAAGTTTAAACTTACCTGTCTAAAACTAAAGGTCTATCTAAACTACAAGTAAATCTTGTATTAATTCTGTGATTAGGTAGATAGTTAAGATTTTAAAGGTCATATAAATAGGTATTGTATATTAAACGTCTCTTTGTTTTACTTCATTTTATTCTATTGAGGGTGGTAGCATTTATCCACTGCAAAAACAACTAAATATTTCTCACTAGTATGGAAAATGTAATAAAAGGACAACGCGAACGTCTCCTTAGACGGTAACTTGATATATTACATAACATAACAAAGTCCCGATACACGTAATATCCTGTAATAACACTATCAGGATACACAAATTCCCAATATCCGGGGTAAAAATCAAATTACAAGTAGCAATCAAAACACCCTAGAGGCTAGGGGGTAAATTAGCACCCCACCTCTGGTCGTACCCCATCTATCAGGCATTCTACAAGCGAATTAATCATGGCCCCAAAGGAAAGAGGTGACTTGCAGTTCCGACCCTAAGATATACCTATATTATTCGGTGATTCAGAAAAAAACAGTTGTAGAAATCTAGTATATTATAAAGGTGTCCTTTTACTGGGTGACCGGTAATCTCAGCGTGATCACCCGCTAGATGGACGGATCGGTATCAGCTGGATGCAAGCCGCTTCCAACCGGTATAAAAAAATAAAAAAAATAAAAATAAAAACCAATCAATAAAAATCTAGCCATATTCCTAAACTAGCCGCGCGGTGCCGGCAGAGTAGAGTTTGTACCACCCCTGCCTGCCCGTGGGTATCGTACGAGGCGATTAAGGGTTTCCGGGAGGTGAGCAGCAGCGCCTCCCGTACTGACAACATAGTCCGAAAATCATACTGCGGTCACCATCCCGCCTGCCCAACGTGGTGACTATGGGCAAAACCCCCCTGTGGCAGTAGCCTTGTGGCGTGCCCTGAGGGAGGCCTACGTCCAGCAGTGGAACTGCAATAGGCTGAAGAAGAAGAAGAATTAAACCAATGAAAAATTATATGTATAGGTACCAGCAAGACACAAATCACACTGGAAATAGATTCCTACTGCAAATGCCTGATAACAGTTATGGGTCCATTCAGTAACACAATTGAATGGAAATGGTAATATCTGTAGATAAAGGCTATGGTCGGTATGTAGGCTAATCTCACAGTCCAGCCGGCTGTTTCAGACTAGTATACATACATACATAATAATCACGCCTCTTTCCCGGAGGGGTAGACAGAGATCACGGATCTCCATTTGCTACGATCCTGACACACCTCTTTCGCTTCATCTACTTTCATGATATTCTTCATGCACGCTCGTCGGTTTAGGGTACTCTTGACCTGACCTTTCTTTAGAATTTCACCAATTTGATCGGTGAAAGTCAGGCGAGGTCTTCCCCTACCAACCCTTCCATCCACTCTTCCGTTGTACACTTTCTTTGTCAGTCTACTTTCACTCATCCTCTCCACATGCCCCAACCACCTCAACATACCCTTCGCAATCTTCTTCTCAATCTTCGTCACCACGTCCTCATTTATATCACACTTCTTTCTGATCACCTCATTTCTTATTCTATCTTTCAAAGTGACTCCACACATACTTCTCAATGCTCTAATTTCTACTGCATTCACTTGACTTTGGTGTTTTGGTTTCTGCCATACCCAACTTTCACTTCCATACATAAGAGTCGGCACCAAAACACCTCCATGAACAGTCAGACGTGCCGCTTGCGACACTTTCTGGCTACTCATAAAATAATTAAGTGCCCCATTCACCCGATTCCCAGCATTCACTCTGCTTGCAATATCTTTGTCATGCTTACCATCCCTTGTAAACAAAGTCTCCAGATACACGAACTCAGTTACTTGCTCCAATCTTTCCTCGCATCCTCCTAAAAAAAATCATTATTTTGCAATTCGCCATTACCTCATCCTTTTTAAAAACCATCACTTTCGTCTTACTTACATTCATCTTCATCCCTTTACTTTCAAATGATACATGCATTTTTGTTACCATCTCCTGCAACTCCAAAGCAAAACCATGTCATCAGCATAGAGAAGGCATTTGACAAGTAACTCATTCATTCTTAGACCACAATCATCGACTTTCAAACCTTGCAAACAACTGTCCATGAATAGATTGAATAGCCACGGTGACGCTACACATCCCTGTCTAACACCCTTTTCGATGGTGAACCAGTCTGTGTAGGACCCGTTTATTCTCACACAAGCACTTGAGTCCTCGTAGAGGGATTTCAGTGGCCGAATGAGAAGGCCACTCCATACCTTCCAAAGTGTATAAGCCTAAATCGATATAGACCTTCTGACATATATCTTAATTGACACATGAGAGATGTATATATATACATATATACAATATAGGCCTTGACAGTGACTTACCCTCACGAAATTGCGATCCAATTACAAAACTGATACGAACCTTCAGCATTTCAACACAAATGCTGTGCTAAGTTTCGAAACTTCAGAGGTTAATGTATTGATTAACTAGCCTGGATAACCTTTTATATCACATATTACTTCCATGCTGTAAGAGGCGGAAATAGCTAATAGGAGTTCGATGTTTATTACACAGTTATGATCGATGCATGGGTAGTTTGCGAATAATACATCATTGTTATACAATAACTATGAGATATGACGGTTGGACTGTTGAAGAGGTTCATGCTTGCCTCAGGAATATATACAGGATGATTTTTGGTCGTCAACGTTTCCGACGGTATACAGAGAATATAGCGATGCTATAGAGCTCTACTACCTATAAAATACTCAAGGAATTTAAAATATATAAAAAAAAAAAAAAAAATCATTTTTTTTGGCATAAACTTACTTTATTTCATGATAGAATAAAAAGGTGGCCACAAAAAACACCCTTATATATATTTCAGACTATCACGAAATTGCGACCAATTACAAAATAAATCTGCTGGGATAAGTTTCGAAGCTAGGCTAATGTTGATTAACCATTTTGCACTAATAGTTATTGTGGAATGGGTATTTTAATACATTTGGTTGGAGACGCGTATAGCGATCGGTCATACCTCTCAACATGATGAAGCATTTTCTATGCATAGAAGATATTTTAAATAATTAGTCTTGAAACGATATAAGGTGCCTGTAATCGGAAAATCATGTATTCTAGCAATAGTAATTGGAAAATGATGATGTTTTCAAGTACACTGGACTAAATAATTTACCGGGCACAAATGTAACATTTGGCGGTCGGTTCAAAGTAATAAAACTACCTGAAGGTAAAAATTAACAGTTCCTAACGGCTCTTTAGTCATAGATTATAAAATGTTACCAAAGTTAGGATTCCCAGCGGAATTGTAAATACCGCTGTAGCCGTTATAATGAAGGAATAAAATAAAGGAGAAACGATACTCAATATAGGTCTTCAACGGTTAATGTAGAGTCGCAGCGCGGTATAAACCAATCACTGGTTAACATTTACTTTCTACTACAGCCTACTTTTCTGGCAAAAGGTTCTATAGGTAGAGTTGAGACCACGTATCGGCAATCCCAGTGTAGGTTGGAATGCCACCCGCAATATGAACGTACGAGCTAGTCACGATCGCTAGTATCTGCTGGATGCAGGCTGCTTCAAACCCCTCGCTGTAGAGGTTTTTAGGGAGACTTATGTTCTGAAGTAAATAGGAGGTCTAAAAGCTGAAATGTTAATATCATCAATATTGATGACACTGCCCCTGAGAAACAATAACTGTTTTTAAACCATCTCGTTTTCATCCTCCCTTCATAGCTGTCACCGTCATAGCTTACCGGTAATACGGTAATACCAGTATTCATAAACATAAGTAAAATCCCTTTGAAAATTCCATTGCTCCCCTAATGTCTTTTGTTTAAAGTTTTAATTACCGCCACCCGAGGCTGGGAGTTAAGTCATTATGATCCAGCGAACTTCTGATGGAATCCAGAGGGCATGATTTCGGGACTTAATAAAATTAATCGATTCGATTTCGAAGATGAGGAAAGAGTATTGCAAAATTTCTGAAACAGTATTAAAATTTCTATTGGAATTGTAATGGGAGGTCTTTTTGAAGTTTTTGATGTTTCAGTTTTCCACAGATAAAAAAATACATACATTCATATATGTATACACAGCTATTAACTCGAAATAGGGAAGCCAGAACTGCAGACTCATAAAGAAAATCCTACTGCCAGTTTATTCGTCGTCGTCTTCAGCCTATTGCAGTCCACTGCTGGACGTAGGCCTCCCCAGGGCGCGCCACAAGGCCACTGCCATAGGGGGGTTATGCCCATAGTCACCACGCTGGGCAGGCGGGTTGGTGACTGCAGTGAGATTTTCGGACTATGTTGTCAGCACGGGAGGCGCTGCTGCCCACCTCTCGGAAACCCTTAATCGCCTCGTACGATACCCACAAGCAGGCATAGGGTGGTACAAACTCTACTCTGCCGGAACCACGCGGCTAACATCAATTATATACACATTATAGTAGTTTCAACCAGTTTGGTTTCTCTGATTGCTATTTTGGTATAATACTCAGTTACCAAATTGAACACTGATATCCTTGTTCAGGTCAGACTGTCAGAAATGTCAGTAACAAATACAAGCAAATTACCAAACAAACCGGATAACATTTAACTGGAAATTTCAATTTCCGGTGCCATGTTCCAGTTGGAATCCAAATTCAACAATGCCAGATGTTCCAGTGTTGGAATCGATACATTGTAGTTTGAGCAAATCGACATGTTGATTAATAGATACCATTAATCCGTTATACTTATTAACGTATTTTAAACATCTTGAAATTCTAGTTTGTTAAAAGGCAGATTTATTAAAACTGTGCCTTTTACTTTAAACCGTACCTTAAGATCGGTACTGACCGACGTTTCGCGATGTAATGCATTTGTAAACACCAAAATCTATGTAAAAGCGGCCCGTTGCTCGCTGATACACCGTAACACAATATACCTACTGACTGTAACTATATGAATGAGTGTAACATGTAACATTACACCGCGTAACATTCGTATAAAACCAAAGTAACTATACCATTTATAACATAAATGAGAAATTTTGTGAGAATAGATAATAACATGTTCGTTACTCTTTCACGCAAAAATAACAAAAAATTTTCATGAAACTTGGAAGTTATATAGTTTACACAATTCACGCGATGTGGCTGCAGCTAGTGATCACTATAATACTAGTCCACCAATCAGGTCGATAGTAATATCGATTCCGTGACAGATGAGGCAAGGCACGCGACGTTGGATATCCAAGGGAATTCCTAGGCGGGGCTACGATAGTTTGATAGGTACTAATTTGACAAGGATCTGATTTGCTTTGGATTTGTACGGACAGAATAAAATCGTAAACATAACGAAATAGCAGATTTATATTAAAGATTCTAAACTATCTAACTTCTTATCAAAACTAGAAAATAAACATATCTATAATTCTTTGATTACTACAAATACAACTCATCTAAAATTAATTAATAATAATCAAATATTACTCTTTGCTCACTGCATCAGTCCAGCAGAACCTTGCAGGAAGTCTGGCAGGACGCTCCTGTCGAAGGATCCCTGATGCTGTACTTGGTCTTAACAGTTCTGGAATATTCTCTCCTCGTCCCATATCGTTTTGATCCTCCCTATCGTTTATAGCTATTACCGGAGTAGTCGCCCTGACTCGATTTTTTCTTTCAACTACTGCACTGGAACTTGCACGACAAGAATCTTCTGAGCTATTATCTCTTATTTCCAGTATATCTTCCCCTAACTCTTCCAATTTCGAACGCTTTACAAATGATTGTGCTTTTAACACAGACTTTGCTTGTTCATCTATTTTATTTTCTATGCATGTTAACTTGTAAAGTATAGCATCTAATTTCTGATTTTGATTTTGCATATAATTGTGCACAGTGTTCAGGTCTGAGGAATGGTACTGGTTTAATTCAGCTAACGTCTCTGTAATGGCATTAATGATGGGATATTTAATGTTTTCGCTAAGCGCGTTTTTATCTGTCTCGTTCATAAGATGAATTTTTATCCTAGCCTTCCCTGCGGGGACATTTGTCATCTCCGTCGCTAAGGCTTCAAAAGACTCCGATGCAACGAACTTTTGCGATTCATTTTTCTTTTTATTACATCTCCCGTTTTTATGTTTCTTCTCAGAGAGCTCCGAATATGAACAAGACAATGAATGGTTCAAATTTAACTCGTCTAAAGTGTTATTACTTGATAAGAGGGAGACGCGGACTCTTGAGTACTTAAGCTTTCTTTATGAGATTCGAATCTTTGCTTTCGATATGTCTCCACAATTTTGTTGGTCATTCTTTTCTCATACGTAGTGTCATTTTCTACGTGACTATTTGATATTCGGTCACATTTACTCTGAAAGCGACATTTCTTGCACTTCTTATGAGAAGCTTTAACAGTGTAGAAAACTGGCGATGTACTCGAGTCACGACTATTGACCGGTATTGCCAATGGCGCAATATCTTTAGCAAACTGTACAGTATGTTCTATGAGAGAATCGTTAAAAACTTTTTCCTTGCGTATTCCTTTAAACCTTCCTGTTTCTGCGTCAACATTCTCCGCGTATACTTGTAAACATTTCTCTGCTGAATATTTCTCTTGTTTTACTTTGGGTTTCTTTACTTTGCGACTTTTTTTAGCTTTGTCGCTCTCATTGTTTTCCAGAAGCCTTTTGTGGACGTATAATACTGAATTAAAGGATCGTTTGTAAGGGAAGTAATTATCCAAGTTAATGCCGTTGATTTCCCTTACGGGCGGAATTAATTCTGAAAATAAGTTGAAAGGCTATAGAATAAAGTTTATATGAAATTATTAACCTCGTTTTAATCTATTGTTATTTTGTGAATTAATACAAGCTTAAAAATAAATCAAAAAGGAGATTAGGTAAGGAGATTACAAAAAATTACCAAACAAATCTAATACATTTGTACCACGTATAGAAAATACCTTCAGTCATTGAATTAATGTAGTTTTAAATACTCGTCTTGTAAAACAAATATTGATAGTACTGAGAGTACATATATTTATTGCAGTTGTATTGTATTTTTCCAAGAAAATTGCTCAAAATAATAGAAAACTACTGAAAAAGAGCCTGAAAAATGACAGCATTGACTTAATTGTGACTTTTGGTGTCAAATTAAAAAACTTTTAAAAACATTTAAGACAACGAAATAAGAGATATAGAATAACAGTTTATAACGAATGGAACGAAATTATTTAGCAAACTTGCAATTTGCAGTAAAAGCTCGCTTTGGAATACAAAACTGTATTTCTCGTTTCATAAATCGAGTTTGACTTAAGTCGGTAAGTGGGGTTTGTGCCAATTATATATTTGGCGCACGTCCTCTGCAGATTATGCAGTTTTCTCCAAGTTTTTTCTGCTTTGCTGATTTTGCTGAATCCAAATGCAATCTAATGCAATTTTAATAATGAATCTCAAGCCTTTGCTAGACTATTTGGGGAGCGTTTACTCAAGCGCTAGAAACTTGTCACTGATCTTTTTTATCTGACCTCATGCTGTGCTATAAACCTCTGTAGGATCTCGAATGCGATCCTGCAGTTCGGGCTATACCATTTTTTGGAACACAGCCATGTGTAAAAAAACATACTTAGTCAATTGTAATCAATAGGTAAGTATGATTATAAATACTAGCTCACTCATGATTTCGTCCACGTGAGAAAGCATTACATCCGTGCGAAGCCGGAGTGGGTCCCTAGTTATACATGTAAACCTTCCTCTTGGATCACATACTCTATTAAAAAAACCGCATCAAAATCCGTTGCGTAGTTTTTATGATCTAAGCATAGGTACATTGCGACTTTGTTATGAGGCAAAGGTAACAATAAGATTTAAAAACGCTGAGAAAACCTTCGAATTTTTTTTATACAGCATTGTTCTTATGTAAACAAAAAATATAACTTCATAAATTGAGCCTGAAATTAAAGAAGTCCGGAACAAAAGTTCGCCAATTATCTTCTTGCGGATGTCTACTCCAGATATTCGTCTGTCTGTGTTTTTGTCACATTGCCTCAGTGCAAGAGTTTTTGCGACCTTTTATATGCTTTCTGATTAATTATTGATTTTACCTTTTTCACAATGTTTGAGAGAATAAAAGGACATAAAGTTCATATAAAGTTAATACAGTTTAACATTAGTCTTGAGCTTTCTGTGTATAATGAAGCAACAATGCAGCAACATTAAATCAAGCAGAATTTTTAGCTGCGTATTTTGTGTCCAATATATTTATCTGTATCTATATAAAATGTAGAATGCTATGTGAAAAATTGTATCTGCATTTGCCAAATATCCCAAATTAATCTCTACATTGACATTATCTGTAAATATAAATCAAATAACTTATTGAAGTACCTTTTTCCTACCAGGGTCATGGAGATATCGATACACCTACATACTCCGTATGTGTAAACAGAATGTTGCAGTATTTATGTGAAATTGATTAATGGACTCAAATCCTGGGACAATAACTTCTTTGTGCTTATTTAGGTTACGCGGATGCGAAAAGCACAAAGTAAAGCTTTTTAGGGACGCTCAATCCATATGTTAGATCGATAAAATAAAATATCTCCATTTTAAAATGATCATGCCAGCTCTGCCTTGTTGGTGTTTTGATAAACTTATTTATACCCACCCATAGTATTAGTTACCTATTAGTTGTTAGATCAAACATTAAATTCATTGAAAAAATATGTCTTATGTTAAAGAGAACAAAGTCAAATCATCTAACATCTGAAAATGCGATTAATCTATGTAAAAATAACGTTGCCAATATGTAATTTAGAAAAAGAGATGGTAAAATTCGTCATCCGAGTAATTGACCCGGTGGCTCAGTGGTGAGAGCGCTGGCACGTGGAATGCAGAGGTCGTGGGTTCGATTCCCACCCGGGTGAGGAATTTTTTCCATTTCTTTATTAATAATTTTATAATAATTTTGTTTGTAAAATCTTAGGTACTTACAATACAATGTTCATGAGATTCAACTAAATTATGCCCACATCCTTATAAACTGAACCACTAAAAACGCGACATAATATTCACTAAACCTTACTAATCACAATTTAATGACCCCATTATCGCTTTGTTCGACCACAGCCGAAAATATTAATATTGCATTCCTTTCCGTTATCCGACTTGCATCTTGAATACAAATGAAGCGCTTAACGAATTGCAGGAAACAAAATATAAATAACAACCTACTAGATGAATATAGAAAATTATGTTTAGTACAAACACGCCATTTCATAATTTACACCAGAGTATAAAATTAGATAATTTACCACGCATAATAATATTTTCTGGCCATTTTCAATATCTTGTAATTTTTTGCTGGTGAAAACTAGAATAAGTACATACCTAATTGACTTTAATTATAAAATTCTATCGGCCGCCCACGGCTTCGCCCGCGAGAGAGTGCATTACTCCCGTGCGAAGCCGAGGCGGGTCCCTAGTTATACATTATAAACATTTCTCGTATATCACTCTATTAAAAAAACCGTATATAAATCCGTTCCCTAGTTTGAAAGATCTAAGCATACATAGGGACGGACAGACAGCGATAAGTGACTTTGTTTTATAATATGTAGTGACATAATTGAATAAAATTGACACAACTCAACAGTTTCGGTATTGTTATGTAGAAATATTATATGCGTAAAGGAATTAAAACAACCTTACATTGTCGTTCCAAGCCTCAGAAAGCGTTTAGGATGGGGGCAAAAGGATGTACATCTCTTATCTTTCCTCCCCCTTTTATTGATTCCGGTGCCAATTGTGTGCCCAATTTTGTTTTATATTTGACAAATCTCGATGGAAAACAGCGGGAGCATACAACATTGATTATCAAAACAGGGTGCCAGTATGGAGGGCGTTTTATTGTAATTATTTATTGTAATAATATAGAGCACATAGGGTGTCAGTGACAGGCAGGCAAATATTATAAATTTGTCATCAGAGTACTACTATGATCCCTAAAAGGCAGAAGAAGAAAGGCACTTTCACTGAAAAGTTCTCGAATTTTTCATTATTAAAAAAAAATTTGTTTGATGTGAGTTTAATTAAAACGTACAAGATACATAACTAATGAGAAAGTACAAATCTGTTCAGTTGACAAAGATTCAGTTTACAAGATACGTAACATCAGAAAACAGCAATGTAACGCAAAATAACAGCTCTGCGAGCACTAGACGGTACGATTGGAGCGTTAACAGTATACATATTGTGCTATACATTGAGGCGTCATCAAATGAAGAGACTTTTTAGGAAGTAAAACTGACATTAAACAAAAAAATCTATTTTAAGTTTAACGAAATTGTACGGATGTTTAAGAGTTTTATTAAGAAACAGCTTTATTTCCGAATTTGTCAACTGAACAGATAAGTTTATGCCACCTTACTTCGCAAAATGTCAAACTTCATTGAACTTTCTTAGCTTGAGGTGAAAATTCCTAAACCATAAGTATAAGAACAATAATACATCTTTCTTTTTTGTACACACGAATTTTGAACAAAAACATAATGACTGAGGTCATGAAGTTACATAGAGAACGTCAAAGGCATTGTGCCTTGGATCGGGATTAGAACCCTGCTTGTAACAATAGCGGTATGTTACATAAGCGAACAGTTACAACTTGTAGAGTATATGCAGATGAAGTCGCGGTGATCTGATAGTCTACTATATTTCTTAAACACTGTGAAATTGAAATGAGCAGGAAACTTGGGAGTTGCGAAGTGGGTCGCCGAGATTTTTTCGGCGCGTGTGAGAGCTGATGGGCAAGTTTCTTAGGCTGTTTAATATTTAAATACTAGCCGGTTTCTAAAGTATTAAATGAAAACAATATTGATAGGTCCTTTTTTACAAGTGTTGTAACCTTTCTACCAATAGTGCTTAGGCTTCATTATGTCAATGACATTGTGAAGCCGACAGATTTGTGCTGTCCTACTTCCGGCATTATAGGTGTGTGCGTTCAGTTATAAAGCCAGCACCAATTATTCTTATCAAATTGCTGCGCTTTTTAGCTTCCATTTTCGGTTTAAAAAAAACACAATAGGCCAGTAGTCCGGATGTTTCCTTAGATCTCTACATAGCTCTAAACCTCAATGTTAAGTAGTTAATCCATAATATATCGTATATATCTGACACCAACAACATAAACAGGCCTTCAAATCTTCGAGAAAGACCTCCCAAAACCTTCGAATAAAAACTTTTTCGTGCACTTAAAAGTAGGTAAGCATAGCGTGTCTATCGACAGTAGACCTTGAACATAGGAAATGCGTCCGACATGCAAACCCACAGACACTGGCTGTCCGGAGCTCCGATAAGCCGAATTATCATACATAACGTTTTGTGGCCCTGTACTGAATCAGAATGATACGTTTTAAAGAGATATTGACTTTAAATATTGAATTGTATCAGGCGTCACTATTCGGAAGTTCAAATCTCTATTGAGGGATCGCCCACCACCGCCCTATACCCTCCGCTGACCCTCGGATCTGCCGACTCATGATCACGAACCGAATTCGGGTTCGGTAGATAGAACTAACATGGAAAACTAATCCTGATGATGCCACGGGTGTTGGCGAAACATATGTCGATTAAAATTTTAATTGATTTTCGGATTAGCAGTTATGTATTTATGGTTGCATGCTAGGTGCTTGGATCAGGCTTCTCGTTGCGACTGTAGTGTCTTGTGTTCGTGATCATGAGTCGGCAGATCCGAGGGTCAGCGGAGGGTATAGGGCCCGGTGGTGGGCGATCCCTCAATAGAGATATTGACTTTATTTGTAACAAGTTTTTATTGCTTCAATTTTAAATAGTGTCAATAATTACGACGTCTCTTTCCAATTATGTAAAAACGCGGATGACATGTGTGTCATACGCGGATAAATTATCTCTATCTCTCTCTAGTCCCTCTTGATTTTATATAGTTACTAGCGGCGACTTCGTCCGCGTAAGGAGGCATTGCACCCGTGCGAAGCCGGGGCGGGTTGCTTATAGCGGCTATAGGTTATACAGCAACTCGCAAGGAAAGGCTGCCTTCCTTGATAAATGAGCTATCTAACATTGAAAGAATTTTTCTAATCAAATCAGTAGTTCCTGAGGTTAGCGCGTTCAAACAAACAAACTCTTCAGCTTTATAATATTAGACAGGGTGTTTTTTCATTGCCACCCTTAACGAAGGGTGCGTACTCTATAGATCAAATAAAGTAAGTTTATGCTAAAAAAATGCTGGCAAACGATGTAATTTAAAAAAAATAAAAAATTTATTACTTGATCGGGCGAAATTTATAGTGTCCAGTGTTTATTTATAAAAAAATGCTAGTATTTCATAGACAGATATTGATTATTTCTTATAAAAAAATCTTGCTACGCGCGACTATGTGCATTTATGTAGAAAAACGCAGTCTATTTACTCAACTTTGGACCCTAATATCTTGGGAACCAGACACTTGCCTGGTATGCTTCCATGGAGAAAAATGATCGTAACGATGAGGAGATTCCGTAGTTTTCGGGAACGTTGACGACCAAAAATCATCCTGTATAGTAATATAAAAAATTAAGTGTTGTATTATCACATTCAACCTGTAACATTCTTTATTATTAATATGTGGAGAGTACTGATAGTAATAATCGAACTCGAGACCACCGACTAGTTTCTGCGACATATCCACGGTACAAATTCCATCGTCGAAATAAATACCTATAGAAACACACATAATG
Source organism: Carposina sasakii (assembly GCA_014607495.2). Lineage (NCBI taxonomy): Eukaryota > Metazoa > Arthropoda > Insecta > Lepidoptera > Carposinidae > Carposina > Carposina sasakii. The sequence goes on from CP053162.1 coordinate 2,587,717, forward strand.
AAACTAAGCTTAAACTTAGCTAGTAAAAAATGTTATTTTCATAAAACATGAAGTTAATTTAGAGTAACGATTTTCCTTGCAACTTCAGTAATAGTTCCTCAGCGGCTCATAAAGTCCCACATTAAGTTCCACGTGAAGTTTGAGCTAGTTCTCGCGAACTAGTAGCAGATTTAAGCTCTGTATAAATTGCACCTCGTGAGGCTAAAGACTTGTTTACTCTGGTAGATTACGAAAAATTGCATCTGATCTTAAAGTTTTACTGCAGTGCGCCTTACGGCCTCTTCCTCTTATAGCTGCAACTTAGATACAGACTAAAGTAGAATGAACTTTCAAAAGCTTTGTATACCTACTTAGACCTAACTAAATTTTTGCTGAATCTTAGCAACTTGAGACTTAGATTAGTTTTGTGGTTGTTTGACTTGAATTGTCTGTTGTCGCCGTATAGATTATAGGGTATATTACCTTTAGTAGGTTTCCTCACTGATAGAGCGGCGGGTAGGGTATTTGAGTGATATTTAGTTTAATCCTGAACATCATCATCATCATCAGCCTATTACAGTCCACTGCTGGACGTAGGTTTGCCCCAGGGCACGTCGCAAGACTGCCATATTTGCCCATAGTCACCACGCTGGCAGGCAGGTTATTGACCGCAGTTTGTATTTTGAACTATGTTGTCTACACGGGAGGCGCTGCTGCCCACCTCCCGGAAACCCTTAATCTCGTACGATACCCACGGGCAGACATGGGGTGGTACGAATTCTACTCTGCCGGCACGACGCGGCCATACGAGAATAAATTTAAATAAACAAAAGAAACGCCAAAGCCTTACTGATTTTATAGGTTTAAAAAAAAATAATGGGATAAGGGTAAGAAGATAATGATGAAAGGAAAAAATGTAATTTACATACTTTGATAAGGGCAAATTTAAATTATGTTACTTATTAGGTACTTATACCTTAGTAGAAAGCTATCCTTCCATCTATTTCTTTTGTATGCCGTAGAAACATACCGAATGTTCCTTTATCTTTAGACCTGTCATATGTCTAGATTAGAGCATGGTCTAAAACTAACTTCTAGCCTATTCATTTAGAGAATCCCATTCCGATGCGGGCGAGCTACCTATAATAATTTTAAGTTTTAATTAACGAGAGTGATACATTTCTAGTTATAAATCTATACTTATAATAAAATTGTAACGGATCGATGTTTGTGCACGCTAATCTCAGAAACGGCTGGACCGATTTCGATGCAGTTTTCAAGAATATATTGTGATAGGTCCCACTTAACATATAGGCTTTTAATCCCGGGAAAATGTTTTTATCCCGGACAATTTCGACATTTTGTTTTTTCTGCAGTCCACGCGGACGGAGTCGCGGGCGTCCACTAGTGTGTAATATAATTTTCCGTGCTTTGAGATACGAAAAAAGAAGTAATATTTTCATAGAAAGATTGTCTCGATTTTTTGATTTGCAGATCTCAGAAGCACAACTCCGCTACGGAACTATAATAGCGGAATTGTTTCGCTATGTCTTATCCGTAAATAGGAAAAGCCGTACACTAGCGAGACTGCTTTTTCTAGTGCTAAAATAAAACGGCACGGAGATGTGGTAAGTACCAGAGGACTAAGCACGAACCTCTCGATAATCCGTAACACTATCGTCAAACTGTCAAATTACATATATTTTGCTAGCGATTCGATAGCGTTACGCCGCATAAAAAGGTTCGTGCGTACCCCACAGAGCAGATCGAGGAAACCACCCCGGGAGAAAGAGATAAAATTTAGTCATATAATAGATTTGCGCAAGGAGAGGCAGTTTCGCTAGTGTTCCCCTTCTCCTACATGGACAAGACATGGCGATATAACCGCGTTTCAATAGTTTCGCAGCGAAGGTGTGCTACATAGCAACCTCATAGATCCAGAGGTTCTAATATCGATGATTTAAAACGTCTGTAAAACCCTAATAGAACGGTGTTTTAATAATTTATCACCAGCCCGCCTGCCCAGCGTGGTGACTATGGGCAAATACCCCCCATGGCAGTCTTGTGGCATGCCCTGGGGGAGGCCTACATCCAGCAGTGACTGTAATAGGCTGATGATGATGATGATGATGAAATAATTTTCCCTATAACATGTTTATAAGGTTTACCCACATGCAAAATAAAGCAATTTGGCCAAAATATGGCAACATCGGCATGCAGATTTAACACAATCGCCAAAACGATTCGTGTCTGGAAATGAACGATTTAAATTGAATTCCAATTTATTTTTGCGCATATATTTTAAACAACTTATTTATATTAAAAATGTGTTGATACGGGGTTTCACTAAAATACATCAACTGCATCTACTTCCGTGCATGTCGTAAGAGTCGACTAAGGAACTCAGGCATTCTCTCTGACTATAAGATAACAACTTATCACTAATCATCAAAATGTGCTAAGCTAAACTTGGCTGTGGGGTCTCTTTTATGAGCCTATAGTTCTAGTTATGGGCTCAGTCGATAGCTATTGGAGTAAAATTTAGATTTTTCAATGCAAAGCAATGTAAATCAAACAATCGATGTAAAGTGGGTCAGCTACGCGCGGGTGCTCTACGTAGTTAAGCTACGAATATTTACTATGAACTTTGAGATCTACTACGGTAGGCTCGTAGCTTCGCTGCGTATTAAAGTTCGACGTTATTTAGCGAACTCGCCAACTTCATTTTTAGCATTCGATAAATTATGATGATGCACGTCAACTGCGTGGCGAGACTCAAGTTTTATGTCTGTTATCATTTTTACGGTACTAGTATAAACACATTTTATATCTATCTTATTATACAGGGTGTAACAAAAAGGTTATGTTAAGCGAAAAGCTATGTAAATAGCCCACTATAGAGAACCTATTTCCAAAATTTCAGACTCAAATTCACATTTTTATTTTTCCAGATAGTATGAAGAGTTCCGAAACAACTCAGGAATGTCCATAGGATCTCTTTAGTGGTCTATTTACATAGCTTTTCGCTTAACATACCCTTTCTGTTACATCCTGTATATTCTTCAAAGGTAGGTAACACTATTATTTTAAAACGTTAAGTCGTTTGTTTCATTGTGTTTCTTATCAAGCAATTCATTATATTTTTTACATCAATTACGTTATGGCCTATCTAAGATTTAAATGCCCGTACTTTACGTAAAAATACTTAAGTGCAAATTAGGATACATTACCTACCCCTAAATTTTTTACGTCTTTCTTCCTCAAGATATACTCCACGTTAGAAGAAAAGAGAAATATTTTTAAATGAAATTGTATTAGGATGCCACGGTTGTTGGCGAAACATATGTAGATTATTTATCTAGTTTTTGATTTCGGAATAGTGCAATGTATTGTCTTGCATGCTAGGTGCTCGGGTCTGGTTTCTCGTGGCGATTGTAGTTAGTGCAAGTGCCTGTTTTCGCAGTTATGAGTTATCAGATCCGAGGGTCAGTGGAGGGTGTAGGGCCCGGTGGTGGGCGCACCCATAGTGAAGAAATATTATTATAATTTTCAATTTTAAAAATCGAAGATTTAGTGCAAATTACACACTCACTTTTTACTAGTTAGCCTATTTTAGAATGAAATCCTTCACCAAAGCCTAGGCCAGTGGTTCCCAAAGTGGTCCAGACCCCCAGGGGTTCACAGGAGACTCGATGGGGGTCTACGTTGGCGTGAAAAAATGGTGGTTCACAAATAATTTGTATGTGGTGTAGGCCTGTAGGGGGTCCACCAGAACCAGTAAACTTATGAAAGGGGTTTATGAGAAAAAAGTTTGGGAACCCCTGGCCTAGACAAACCACATGAAGTGGGTCTAGATAGAAGTTTTAATTCACTCTGCGGTACACCCAGCCACTATTCGGACTAGACGACGTATTATTACACGTCTAAATTTAAAAGTTTGATATTTAAACGTTTAAAATTACCTATATGTGATATCTGTTTTAAAATTACATCTATGTGATATCTATTTTAAAAGGAGTACTGTATTGTAAGTAATCTCTACTCTCTCCTTATCAATAATCGCTGGCTCAAAACTTAAAACACACTCATTTAGTAACTCTTCAATAAATTGCTATCAAGTCTCATCATTTATTTGTGACGTGATATCTGAATTTGTTTTGGTAATTTTAATAAAGAAAGTAGGTACTCAATTTGATATGAAAATGTAATGGTGGTGGTATTTAAAATAATCTGTGATATTTTAATTAATTTTGCACAATGTTTATTATTATATTACTGTTGTTCATTAGTTAATTATAATACAAATTCGTTTTATAAATTATTTTTAAGAACACGGAATTTTTGGATGCCATTGTCGGAAAAATAAGAGACTCTAACTAAAGCAAACTAACACAAACTTTCTTTCTTTCTTTATTCTTTATTGCACATACACAAAAAAAAATATGGCACACAACATTAAAGAAGAGATGCATGTACAATGGCAAGCTTATCTCTACCAGAGATCTCTTCCAGCAAGCCAAGCAAGTAAAGAGAAATTGTTAACAATAGGGTAACATGTGCAATTAAACAAATTCTACAAAACTACATTAAGACAAATGACAGCATATTCATATAATGGACAGGTAGTGATCCTTCAGCTTTTCCCTAAATGTGCCAACAGTGTGACAATCTCTTACCGTGTAACTTCACCATATTTTGTGCAAATAAAGGCTTTAAGCATCTGCCCTTAGGCAGAGTTGCTACTAACAGCCAGTTTCAATAACCGGCTTCGAAAGATTCTTTGCATATTTCAGATTAAATGTTCTTTTGTTTTCATATGAAATTTCAAATTTGGAATGTAAAAAGTCCGAGATTCTTTATGATCTACATACATATGCTTACCTACGGCTATGCTTCCAAAAAGGGCTAATAGCCGGAACTGCGGTAGCACAAAGAAAATCTTATAGCAACGTTTTGAATAACTAGGGCAGATATAAATTTCTAGTATAGTACCAATGGTTTATTATTATATCTCCTTTATTAAAATTTTGACAATATTCTTTATAATAAAATTAATTTTAAATACTACCTACTAAAATTAGAGCTATAAAATCTTCACCTATGTATTAAAGTATAGTATAATTTACATACATATAATACACGCCTTTATCCCTTACGGGGTAGGCAGAGCACCAAGGGCCGATAGAACCACATGGTACTACTTCTGACCAATTTTGAGGATAAAGTTGAGATGTACAAGTTCGGTTAGTAGTGACAGAGGGTCAGCCCATCGCCTACAAAACACCAAGACCCTCTTGTCCCTCTACTGACTTGTACAGTATGCCCGGGAAGAGAAGCAGCTGTAGTATTATAGGTTTTTTTTTTCACTCCCAGAGAGCATAGAAGAATAGTATAATTTATTTGTGCTATTATTTTTAAATAGATTTTTTTAGCAAAATCCACAAATAAATAAATAAATTTGAATTTGAAAAATGTTCGTTAAACTCCTCCTCACGTAATTGCTTCGTGTCTAGACCGCAATTTATATTTTTCCGGACTAAAAGGGATATTTAAATAGAAACAACTTCCGGCATAGGTATGTATTAGAATGCATGAGGAGTGTAATTATGTTCCCGTTTATTTGGGTTCAACACGCTTGCTATAGAAGTACCTATTTACATTTCTATACTAATTTCTCAAATGAGATATAGCGGGCAATCCCACTTTGCCCCACCAAGCCATAATAATGGGGCAGAAGAGTTGAACCGTACAACTTGAACGCCTTAAAAGTCGCATTAGAATCTGTGCGACCTTAGATTAATGATTGGTGTTCGCTCAGAGCGAAGCGAATCATTATTCTAAGTGTGCCACTATGGTTGACACTTATTATAATGGAGTATTTACATCCATTTACATAGGATATAACATGGCAACACCCTTAGGAAATTCACAAGGATTAATTACATAATATAAACATTAGTTACTAACGTTGTAGCACGAGTTTACCCCTCTAATTACAATTTAAAACCCCTAAAGACATTCTGACAAACATTACCCCTGATTTTGGGTATAAAAGGTACTTATCCCTCTCTACCAACACAATAATTGAATAAACAACAGCTACTTTGTAAGAACTCGCTTAGATTATTCAAGTCAAGTCATCGAGTTTATATCACCTATATTTCAGTATTCGGCGATAAATATTGACTTATGGAATCATTCAATGCAAACCTTAGATTGAAACCCAACTGTGTAAACACAAGGTTAGAAATGAATTAATAGAAAACAATTTTTTTTCCAAAACTCGCCGAAATCTGTATAAATTACTGGTCATTACTATTAATATGGTCTGCAATAAATCGCGGAAAAATGGCATATAAACAAAATGGCGATCATAAGACTAAAGACCAGCACAGCAAGCAACTTTACTGGAAATAGAAATGAACTTCGTTTGTTGTGCTGATTGTTCACTATAAAAAGGTTGTTCTGTTACTAACAACTACACCTACTAATAAACGCGAAAGTTTGTAAGTATAGATGTTTATAAAAATGGCTGAAGCGATATTAATAAAATTTGGAATAGAGTTAGCTGAGACCCTGGATTAACACATCATAGGCTATTTTTATCTCGGATAATTTCGACATTTTGTTTTTCTGCACTCCACGCAAACGAAGTCGCGAGCGTCCACTAGTTAATAATAATTGGGTTCAAATCAACTTCAATTTATCGAAAATTGTAAGTATGGAACGTATGTGTGACGTCCTCCAAGTCTCCTACTTTTCGCGATAACATTGCTTTCGCTTTGCTTTTTGTTACATAATTTCCCTGCGAAACTTGTGGTTCTCCATCGATCGAACGTGGTTAAAAAAATCTGAAAACTAATATCCAAAATTTTACCTGCCTCAAAACTTCACCCAATATTGTGTATACTACTTGTATACCAAACTCCATACAATAAATATTACTCCTCAATGTGCAATAAGGCGAAAAGATCTGCGGATACCCTCTGCCCCTTCTGGGGCTCAGAGGAACATAACTCAAATGAAAAAATAAAATAAAATAATTACTTATGTGCTCAAAACATGGTACAATCAAGTTATTATTTACATTATTTTATCAGAGACATGTTTTACCAAGAATGTGGCATGCAAGACCCAATTTCAATAACCGATCTCGAGACATTTTTCGGCATATTTCAGATTAAATTGTTTTCATACAAATTTCTTATATCTCTAGTATCAAAATGGACCGTGAGTCAATTTGAAATAACCTCGTCTTCTCCCGCAGCATGGCAACGCAACGACATCCAGCGAGACATCCGTAGGCACCGCGACCGCCGGCGGCAGCAAGCCAGCGCCGCCCGCCGCCAAGTTCCGGCATGGCCTGCTGCAGCTAATGATCCACACCATCGATCCGATGCACGACGGTGAGTTAGGTATGCACCGCTTTGCTTATTTCACGCTCTTAGGGTGACGGGTGTGGAGACATAGACTGGTTATCTAAAAGTTTCTTAACACTAGTAGGATCTGTATTGGCCGCTAGTGTCAAAAATTTTCGATATTAATATTCATCCTATGTACGATTATTATGTACTTAATTGAAGTTTTATTCATAGAGAAAAGAGATATATACATTTACAAATACATACATACATATAATCACGCCTGGGTAGGCAGAGCACCAAGGGCCGATAGGACCACATGGTGCCACTTCTGACCAATTTTGAGGGTATAGTTGAGATGTACAAGTTCGGTTAGTAGTGACAGTTGTCAGCCTACAAAACACCAAGACCCTCTTGTCCCTCTACTGACTTGTACAGTATGCTTGGGAAGAGAAGCAGCTGTAGTATAATACGTTTTTTTACTCCCAGAGCAGCATAGAAGAATTTACAAATATTATAAAATTATTAATAAAGAAATGGAAAAAATTCCTCACCCGGGTGGAAATCGAACCCACGACCTCTGCATTCCGCGTGTCAAATATTATTGATAAAAATCTAAAATACAAATTTACGAAATTATTTACCTATATTTACAAAGTTACTGTCTACCTGGGAGGTATTGACGATTAAAAAAATAATACAATTTAGGTTGTACCTAGTTACATTCAAATGGTGTGCATTTTAATTGACGCAATTATCATTTGTCACTGGAGTTATGTACTTACCTACATACATACATATAAAGTTTAACAGTTTATGGCTCTATAAACCGAAACCTTTCTAAGCTGAGTGAAGGTCCAAATTATTAAAGAAAAATACCTAACGAGACTATTGATAATACTTATATCTTCACTCAATATACTGTCCAGATTTCTTTTTTCTAGCCATATAGAAAAACAAAATAAGCTAGACCAATGTGATATTTTGACCTTCTTTCATCTTAGATTCTCTCCGCACTGTCGACGTTTGTCTATGTGCGTTTACCTACATAATATTGCGTATACAGAGACGCCACACAAGTCTCTAATTCAATGGCTACCAATGGAATCACGCTGGCTATTTACCTATTATTTCTATAATCTAAGCATCAATGGGATGGTCGATGCACATATAATGGAATATTTAGTAACGACATTGAGTTAGATGATTGTGTGGGTACTCTATGTGCACAAAACAAATAAGCTCAGGCCAGTTCACATTTGAAATAACCGAAGGTAAGACAAAAATGCGTTTTAAATGTTTCAATGTTTTCTTATACTTTTTAGCACAAACTACCACTTAATTTAAAGTACTAAGCATATTGCTTTATATGTTTAACACTTTAATCACGATCTATTTAAGTATTTTAAATCTACAGCTTGTAAATGAAGTGAGCCTTTTTTACCTAAGTCAAGAGAAATATGGAATTTCATTCAAACTTTGTTCGAAGCGAAACCCAAGAAAGAAGACAGCAAAGTATCTCGGGTATTAGTAATATAATGTACTAAATTTCTTTACATTGTGTACATTGATATTACTAAAATCTGTGGTACTTACTATCATCAAAGAAGACATGCAAGAAATTATCTTTTTCTTATGCAATTACGCTCTATTTCATGTTTAAACAGTGCATTATATGTGCTATTTTATCTATTTATTTATTCTTCTATCTTTCACTAGGATAGTATCAAATGTAATGATGTTATTGACAGTGATGATCTTATCGCTGGATCAACTGGTTGCAAGTTAGAAAATGAATGGACCATAATCTGACAGACTCATACAAAGCACATTAGATACAGGGTGTAACAGACGGGGTATGTAAGCGTAATTCTATGTAAATTGTCCCCTAGAGAGAACCTGTCCTCAAAACGTCTTTCTTTAAAAGATTTTCTTATTACACCTGTTTGTTCTCAATACTAATCAGCACCGGTATGATGAATTTGGTGAGAGCGAGATGTCTCACTTTTAAACGTCTAATTCACAGAGCTATTAATAACTAGATAAACTAAGTGGATGTACTTTGCATGTAAAAAATAGACTTAAGAATAGATAATAGAATTAGAAAAAACACTCGTTCTCGAGCCTGGACTGAAGGAATTAGTGCTGACAGAAGTGGTTTACAATGCCTTTTTACGCACCAAGTAGAAGCACTTGTCTTGTCTAGTTATTACTTAGCTCTGTGGATTTTACGTTTAAAGGCTCGAGCACACCGGATGCGTATGCGTGCACGTAAGCGTAGACGTAAACGTACCTCTGAGTTTAATGTATAGAACTGTCACCGCTTGACGTCTATGCTTACATCTACACATACGCATTCGGTCTTACCGTGCCCATACAGTTCCATACATTACAACTCTGAGGTACGTATACGTCTACGCTTACGTGCACGCACACGCATCCGGTGTGCTCGAGCCTTAAAAGTGAGACATCTCGTTCTCACCAAATTCATCATACCGGTGCTGTTATACCTATTATGTATACCAAATAAGAAAAATCTGTATAAATTTATTAGCAAATATCAATAATCTGCTACAAAAATATCTGCATATCTACTATTCATCGTTATCAGTCTGCAGCATCTTCATTACTTTCCTCCTTCCACTCTTGATATGAGGGCACGAGTATTCCAACAAAGGTATCTTTACTACAAGAAAGGTCGTCCTATTTTCCGAACCTGACAGGGCCGGACCATGAAGAAATTACGCAATGGAAATGTGATAATCAAAAACCTGTGAATCGAACATTGGCTTCGACGCGATGATGATCTACTAGCGTACGCCCACGATTTTTCCGCTTTTATTTTTGCAATATTATTTGTAAAATTGCACTAACAAACATACAGCACACACATATAAGTAGATCGTAAGTAGCTGACACACCTGCAGGCCGAATACACCATCGCCCTGCTGGATGGACTGTATCATACAAACTTTCTTATCTTATTTTATGTCTTTCCGCTTTTCTCGTGTCCGTACATAGGCTTAGGACACATCCTTCAAGTTTCATATATCTGAATCAGCGATTCAGGCTATGCGTAACTCTGTCAGTTATTCAAAACAAAGCATTTTATATAGACTAGCAGTAGGTACCCACCAAATTGTCTGCGTAAACTTAACCGTTTTTCTCGTTCCTGTAGTATGGAATCATATTACGCCAACACCATAAATAATGGGAAAAACCAGGAACATCATGAAACTTTGTAAAACCACATCTTTTTCTTCTTCCTCTATGGGCCAGACTGGCGCATGGGCAGTGGTATTTCCCTAAATTCGGCCCTTTTCGACCTGTTCCAGTTATTTTCGTGATGTTTTAACATAGGGCTTTTAGACTGTTTTCAGACATATAATGAGAATAAATAATAAAACGTTTCTATAAACGTATTTAACTAAAAAATAAAAGTAAACTATCTACTAAGTCCCATAGTATTTATTTACTATAACATAGGAATAGATAACTTATGCTCGTCGTACTGGGGAGGTAAAAAAGAAAAAATGTAATAGTAAGTTAAAATAGTTATACAGGATGTTTTTTTTGTGGCCACCATTAACGAAGGGTACGTACTCTATACATCAAATAAAGTAATTTTATGCCAAAAAAAACGCTGGGAAAAAAAAAAAATTGAAATTTTTTATTTAATTACTTGATTGGGCGAAATTTATAGTGTCTAGTATTTATAATGTTCTTTTATAGACAGATATTAATTATTTCTCGTGAAAAAATCTTGCTACGCGCGTCTATGTGCATTTATGCAGAAAAACGCAGTCTATTTACTCAACTTTGGACCCCAATATTTTGGAAACCAGACACTTCCCAGGTATGCTTCCATGGAGAAAAATGATCGTGATGATGAGGAGATTCCGTAGTTTTTGGAAACGTTGACGACCAAAAATCACTCTGTATGTTCCGGTGATTACCACGGGGCTTCACTAGAACACATCAGCTGCATCTCCTTCCGTGCATGTCGTAAAAGTTGACTAAGGAACTCGGGTATTCTCTCAGGTGATAAGCTAGCAACTTGTCACTGATCATTTATATCTGTCCTCGCTATGCTGAAATGTTGCTGTGATCTGTCTTTTATGATCCTGCAGTTGCAGATAAATATCCCATTTTGGGAAGACTGCCATGTGTATGGGGTGATTTTTTGTCGTCAACGTTCCCGAAAATTACGGAATCTCCTCATCATCACGATCATTTTTCTCCATGGAACCATACCTGGGAAGTGTCTGGTTTCCAAAATATTAGGGTCCAAAGTTGAGCGTGTAGCAACATTTTTCACGAGAAATAATTAATATCTGTCTATGAAAAAACTAGCATAAACACTGGATACTATTTTTGGATAAGATCTTATTTGTATCTGGCATTTCCAATTTCTATTGCAAGGTAAAAAACTTAAAGTAATTCATTAGGAAGATATCAAGCAAGGAGTACGGATATCAAGTAGGTATAGTTTTCATATGAGCACAAAAAGGTTCACGCAATAAAAAATCTAGAATCTCGTTAGAGAGTAAGTATATTCTTTGATCTAGAATCACAAAGCTTTGATAAATCATTATTATCCTAGAATATATCATAAATCGCTCTGCATTTTCTAGAAAAGATCTCAACCTGAACTGGGAATAATCCGCATTCACTAGTAGAGCTGAAGCTTTAATTCAATTATCTGCTATTCTGCAATAATCCTCAAAAACAACAGAGAGATTTCTCCGACAACAAAAGGAATAACTCAAATAACACGAGAGCAGAGAGGTGAGACGTTAAGCAGAACTGACATGTTCAAAAGTTTCCCACGCTTTTTCAATAAATCGGTAAAATCCTATAAGTTGACCTAGGAATTCGGGCGTTCTCGCAGGCGATGGGCGAGCAAATTGTCACTGAGCATATTAACATCTGTCTTCACTATGCTATGTTTGCTATAGGATCTCCCTTATGATCTTACAGTTCATCCATTTCGGGAACACAGCCGTAAGTATGTAAAATTTTGTTACTACAATAACTAAGTTTGCTTATTTGGTCATTTAATTTTATAACACATTTTATAGAATTTTCAATTTTTTTACTGTTAGTTAACAATGGTTTTGCTTTGGTTTTTACAACGATAATATGAATCTCGGTTGTATGTACCTAATCATAGTCACGCTAAAGATATAGATAGATAGATAGAAAATTCCTTATTGCGCTATAAAGTTATACAAAGGCGAACTAAATGCTACATAGCATTCTCTTCCAGTTACATAATAAAACTAATATACATTTACACAAAAATATATATACATTTATATCATACAGAATGATTTTTTGTCGTCAACGTTCCCGAAAACTACGGAATCTCCTCATCATCACGATAATTTTTCTTCATGGAAGCATACCTGGGAAGTGTCTGGTTCTCAAGATATTAGGGTTTAAAGTTGAGTAAATAGACTGCGTTTTTCTGCATAAATGCACATAGACGCGCGTAGCTAGATTTTTTCACGAGAAATATTTACTATCTGTCTATGATAAAACTAGCATAAACACTGGACACTATAAATTTAGCCCCATCAAAAAATCTTACATCGTTTCCCAGCATTTTTTTTGGCACAAACTTACTTTATTTGATCTATAGAGTACGTACCCTTCGTTAAGGGTGGCAACGAAAAAACAAAAAAACAGTATTAACTGTAGCTTTTATTTAACAGCAAAATTTAACTTTTGTTTGTTTGTAATCATAATTAATCAGTGGCACCATGTGGTTCTATCGGCCCTTGGTGCTCTGCCTATCCCGTAAGGGATAAAGTCGTGATTATATGTATGTATGTATATATGTATATACTTTGATTTTTTATTATGTAGACAAAAATGACAGCTACAATCGAGCTTTTTTTTTTTAATGTTGCCAGCATAATGCAATTAGTGTTGTAATAATTTATTGTGAGCGATTAATTGAATTGGTGATATGAACTTTCGACAACGTGATTTTACTCAATAGACTAATCTGTATGAATATATATATATATGTATATAAATAAACTCAATCTATAAAACAGCTATTTTATTATTTAATGAAATTGACAATAAAATACATAAAATCGATAAAATGTAGTTTCAAATAAATGAGCTCTGTTTCTTTACAAATAAATATTTATTAGAAATAATAATGAAATTTATAAGTATCGTGTAAAAGTAACATTGCCTGAGTAAAAAAAAAATATTGAAATCATGGTAACCTTTTGGCATCTGACATTTTTTGCATCGCCAGCCTGGCGACGCCAGGATTTTCAGGCATTCGTTTCCCATCTTCGCTCACGATTGGTTGTACGAATATCCCTTGCGCTCTTAACGCCAGTTCCTTTGTTATTTGCTGTTACGTTTTTGTTGTTATTTGCTGTTAAGTTTGTGTTACGTTTTTTGTTTGTCTTGTTGTTCCTATTTGTTGTTTTTCTTAAAACACCATGGACGCTCAACCGAGTATCTCGGGTGCAGTTATGTCTCCTAGGAAAAGGAGACGCCAAGCTTCTCTGACTGTCACAGAGAAAGTAATGGTGCAAAACGTATTTAAATATGTGTTTAACGAAGAGGCAACGAAATTAGATTCACATTTGAACGAAAAACCGTCCAAGCGCCTCTGTGCTCAAAAAACAGCAGATATATTGGGGATCGGAACTGCCACTGTCTATAACGTTTTGAAAGACATTAATGAGAATGACTCGCCCACCCCACCAAAAAGATCTGGACCGAAGCAGACATTCAAAGACAAATTTGATGAATTTACTCTTTCGGCTATCAGGCGCAAAGTGCACGGCTTTTTTCATAACAAAGAAGCTCCTACAATTGAAAAGGTTAGTAGATTTTCCATACGTTTTCTTAAACAGTTTGTCCATAGATAAAAAGTGTTATGTTTTAAGTGAAATTCGCGTAATATACCACTTTTACACCATGTATAGAGTATCTGTCACCTCATTGATGAGGTGACAGATACATTAATTATAAATGTTACGGACTCTGACTCTAATAGTTCTTATTCAGAAATAAATAGTGATTAAGATAATTTTAATGTGTTTCATTTTTTCCAATATAGATTTTTATAAATCTAATAAAATAGCTAGTTTTTTTTTCAAACCCACAAAGTAGCTTTTATTTTTTAAAAGTTTTATGAGTTAGGTTAGATTGAGTGAAAAAGCTTAATACAGATTTTAAACTTATCGAATACATTTTTAACCATTCGGAATTCAGACATTCGCCGTAACATAAATATACATGAAATTAATCGAAATATTCAGTTGAACAATTCGATTAATTATGACCAACACTATTTTTTTATTACGATAAAGTGGCAACACTCCAAATGTCATTTTAGTCTACATAATTAAAAATCGAAGTATAATCAATCGGTATTGACAACAAATGTTTTCATAAATTAGGGCTAGAGCTATAATACCTAACTTTTGAACGCACAATGACTTACTTCCAAGGACACGTGATAGTATTTACTGTATTTAATATATTTAGTAGAGGTTGAAACCTTCAGGGGCATTTCTAAAAGATTGGTCGAAGCATGCCATGACCAGAGGGCTGGTGTCTATTTTGGCCAACGCGTAAGCCTCGCTGTACAGCGAGGCAATGCGGCCAGCCTTTTGGGCACGCTGCCATCGGTGGAGGATTTGCAGGCCGTCTTCTATTTGTAAATAGTTTTAGTTAATAGGTAGCTAATATTTAATTTAAATTTAAGGCTTTATTACATGTACATAATTTAGTAGGCCTTTTTTATATTACCACATTTTCTTATAAAACCTCCGTTTGGCTTCTCTACTACATGACCGAGACTAATCTCATTCGGGGATGAACTACGAGAAGTTTTCCATCGTGCCAAATGTTAAAATACCTGACTTTTATACCCTGAAAATTAAACTAAAGTTTTCAAGTGGTAAAAATATCTATTCAGAATTTTACTGACCAATCTTCTCTCTCGAAAGTTTTATTGGGCGAAGTCATTCTTAAATATCCTGTGTAGTTTAAGATGTAGGTACCTACACTTTCACGGTGCTATTACAAAATGGCGTCTTTTAATAATATCTTTAAGTTTAAGCTAGTTTCTTCCTGGAACAAATCTCAGGGAGTTACATTGTGGAAGTGAGATGGGGCTCCACACGACTTATAGCAGTGTCTCGCTTTCACAATACCAACATTCCTGCTTTAAGAGTTAGACCCCCACGTTTAAGATAACCGCACCTTTGTACCATATAAATCTATATAAGCTAGCCACATGTCATTGACCGTTATATCTGTCCCCGCTATGCCAAACGTGGCTGTGGGATGTCTCTTGTGATATTGCAGTTTTGGCTATTTCCCTTTGTTTCTGTTTGAAAAAAATAAATATAAAGGTACTTATTATTTTCAATACAGAACTAGTACCTACATAAATCATACTTTTGTGTATCACAGTAAGATAATAACATAGTTCAAAAGAGTCAGAAGCCACTGTAATGCAAAATATTTTATGCAATACTTCGCTTTTATTCATTTTGAAAAGTTACGAAATGCAGCTCGCTAGACAGCGGCAGCATAAGATGAGTGAAGCATTTGCTATTCATAAAACACACTGCTGTATAATCTTGTAGTGAGCGTCTCTGAACAACTAGAAGATACACAACATAATGTATTGTTTGATTATAAACTTAACCTAAAACACTAATATCACTACATATTATAAAACAAATTTGCTTCCCGCTGTCTGTCTGTCCCTATGTATGCTTAGGTCTTCAAACCTACACAACGGATTTTGATGCGGTTTTTTCAAGTAGACAGAGTGATTTTAGAGGAATGTTTATATGTATAGTATGTATGTATAGTAGTTATTAGTCTACTTATAAGTCTGTATTTCAACTAGAGATGTGCTACGTTCAAGTTAATACCAATTCAATTCATTGACATCGATTGGTGGATATCACACGCATCCGTATGTTGTACTCGTAGCATAATAGAAATGGATAATTAAGGGTCGAGCACAACTGATGCGTATGCGTGCACGTAAGCGTAGACGTACACGTACCTCTGAGTTTAAGGTATAGAACTGTCACCGCTTGACGTCTATGCTTACGTCTACGCATACGCATCCGGTCAGCCCGTGCCTATACAGTTCCATACATCACAACTCAGAGGTACGAATACGTCTACGCTAACGTGTACGCACACGCATCCGGTATGCTCGAGCCATTAATAGTTATATCGAAAAAAAAAAAGTAATAAATTTGAGCGGATAGGTAAAAGAAACTATGAAGAATTGGATGGCTGTGGACATGTCGTTTTCATGTTCCTAGTTATATTATGTGGATTTGTAAAAAAAAAAATTGGGACTCACATTAGTTGTCCTTTTGTTAACTAGTCCATGTACTATGTACTGACATATGTCTAAACTTGCTCTTGGGAGACGCCGCCGCGGCGTTTGTTGGGTACCATATGTACCCAACAAACGCCACGGTATCTGTAAAAACGCCAACCGCCAAAAAAAATTTGATATCGGCTCTGGTTCTTTTGTTTTATGAAGATAAACAAAAGACATGATAATATTATACATATCATACGTAAAATAGCTTTCTTTAGATAGATTATTATTTGTCCATTTTAATCCCATCTTACGTCATTTTAGGAAAGATATTTTTTTAAAGGTCCATAACAACATTAACCTAAGGATGGATACTCACAAGTGATCTCAAGTCTCAAATTTTGTAGATAAGCTTTTTATAGTTCACTATATTCATAGGTTCTCGCTTAACATACCTCTTATGTTATACCCTGCATATTATAGTTACTTTTACAACAATCGTGTAAAGTACCCACCCAACGGAGGAGACAGCTCTCAAAACTTTACCATTTTCCATCAGAAACCCGGCCAACTGCACTCGCACACTCGTCCAGTGTCCGACATTTGTGCAATGCTCCACAGTTGGCACAATAAGCCGCAGTTTGACCTATTTTTGTGTACACTTTAATAACTAGTATAACGCGGGATGGACAGACGCTGGAGCCGTCAAGTGCAATGACATACTCGTATAAGTGTATTGTGTTGGCAATGTTTTTAGTTTTTGTAACTAAATACCTTTGCAGTGTCTATTAAAGAAAGGGATTATTTTTCTAAAGGTCAGATAGCCTATCTGAAATATAAAGATGCTGTCTTTCTCTAAAACTTGACCAAGATAGAGACAGCATCAACAATCATCTACTTTATTCTTCAGATAAGCTGCTACTGACTGTTGAAAAAATCGCTCCAAACAATAACTAAAGAAAGGGTATGGATGTACATCCCGTGTCTAACGTTATACATACATACTATATGTAGACAGATAGACAGACTGACGGCTATACAGGGTGATTTTTGGTCGTCAATGTTCCCGAAAACTACGGAATCTCCTCATCATCACGATCATTTATCGTCACGGAAGCATACCTGGGAAGTGTGTGGTTTCCAAAATATTAGGGTTCAAAGTTGAGTAAATAGACTGCGTTTTTCTGCATAAATGCTGCAATAGACGCGCGTAGCAAGATTTTTTAAGAGAAATAATATCTGTCTATAAAAAAAAACTAGCATTAACACTGGATACTATAAATTTTGTCCGATGAGGAAATTAATTTTTCTGTACAAAAAAAATTACATCTTTGCCCAGAATATGCCAAAAATAGGCATAAACTTACTTAATTTAATGTATAGATGATGATGATCTTCGTTAAGTTAACGAAAAAACGCTGCAAATTAGTGAAAATACATTATAAGTTAACACTCAGCCCCTCAGCTATGCCGCAGTGTCTAGACTAAGTTCGGAGAATGTCCTCCATCGGCCCGGGGTAGGAATGGATTCGGTATCGCCTCGCCTGCATAGGTCTGAATCCATGTTCTGACCTAAGTCTGTTCAGCTCAGGATAGATCTGGCTTCTGGATAAATCGAAGCCCTAGGATACGGGCCGTATCTATCCAGCCGATTATCTATCCAGAAGGTGTATCATACGGGTTAGGCTATACTCGTATTCACTGCATTCAATGCAAGTGACCCACAATTGACTTAACTTGATCTCCTTTTCACAGGTAAATTTCACGAGAAACCAACGAGTTTTACCCCAGCAAACGTACCCTCTACCATCGTCCTGTATTCTCTATCTAATCCATACTCCATTGAATATTATCATTTAATCCCATTCGCAGGTAAAGTGGACGAAAAGGCGACGCAGCTCCACGCGATCGCGTCACTAAAAGTGTTGCTTGAGGCAACGAGGCCGACCGCGGGCGGCGCGGGCGCGGCGGCAGCGAGGCATTCGGCCGCCGCTGCTCAAGCTAAGGAGACTCCGGTGGACCTGCCTAATGGCGGGGTCGCGGATGTGCAGCTAGATGCTATAGAAGAGGTATGCATATGCAGGTGGTGGCTTTGGTACTTGGAGTTTTATACATATAGGTATATTAGACGTATAATAGATAGTTACATCTACCTATGTACCCTACACAATGGCAAACAAAGAATTCATTCATCCATATACACGGCTGTGTTTCCTAAATGGGTCCATCTGAACAAAAGAGATCCCACCGCAACGTTTAGCATAGCCGGCACAAGATATAAATGATCAATGCTAAACTGCTAGTTGGAGTTCTATAGTTATGCGGGGTATACCTAATAGACGCAAATGTATCAAAATGAAGCTAGATTCTATGAAAAAGGTAGGTCGTGCATTTTGTTCACGCTGCTATGATGCTTGAGGTTCTATAATAGAAACTTAGGTGCAATATCTGTGAAGGCTGCCCTTCTTGTATACAAATCCCCTTCTACACAGATTAAAAAGCTACCACCAAATTTTGACAAATATAATGAATTACTACCACCTCTCAACCAGGGTATTCGGTTGAGAGTTCAAGGGAAAGTTACTAATAGAATACGAGCGCTACCTTTCAAAGTTACCTTATCTATGTACTATTCATAAAGGTGCTATTACACTTATAGTACTACACCTATAGTTTTAAGACATTCACATGTTACTTATAAGCTCTATCTTAGACACTAGACACAAACTTAGTAATGTAGATGAGCACTACATAATGCATGTCGCCGGAAGACCTACGGAAACTAATTTGGTCTAACGTAACTTATACTGCCGCCGCCGCGTGGAAATTAATTTCAAAGATGATGCGTAATATCGTAAATTCCCGGATTCACGCTGTCGTAATATTCATAAAGGGGGTTAGTGCATCTTTGGCAGAGGACTCGGTCTTCCTATAAAATAACCCAATTTACATATATACATATAAGGGGTGATTTTTGGTCGTCATCGTTCCCGAAAACTACGGAATCTCCTCATCATCACAATCATTTTTCTCCATGGAAGCATACCTGTTGTTTGGTTCCCAACATATTAGGGTCCGAAGTTAAATAAATAGACTCCGTTTTTCTGCATAAATGCATATAGATGCGCGTAGCAAGATTTTTTCACGAGAATTAATTAATAGGCATCAGTCTATGAAAAAACTAACATAAATACTGGACACTAAATTTCGCTCGATCAAGAATTTTTTTTTAAATCTAAAAATTTACATCGTTTCCCAGCGTTAGTTTTGGCATAAACTTACTTTATTTGATGTATAAAGTACGTACCCTTCGTTAAGGGTGGCAACGAAAAAACACCTGTATAGCTAATTTCTACACGGCTGATTTTCAAAAAGCTAGAACTGCAGGATCACGAAGATGATCCTGCAGCTACGCTTATACAGGGTGTAACAAAAAGGGTATGTTAAGCGAAAAGCTACGTAAATAGCCCACTGTAGAGAACTTATCCACAAAATTTAAGACTCGAAATCACATTTTTATTTTTCAAGATTGTATGAAAATTCCTGAGATATTAAAATAATTCTCCATACTATCGGGAAAAAGTAAACATGTGATTTCGAGTCTCTTTTGTGGATAGATTCTTTACAGTGGGCTATTTACGTAGCTTCTCGCTTAACATACCCTTTTGTTACACCCTGTATATAGCATAGCAAGGTCAAATGTAAAAAAAAATATTACAAGTAACAATATGCTAGTTAATTGTCTGAGAGAACGCCTCAGAGTTCTAGTATTTTTTTAATTGATTTTGCTTTACAACATGGAAGGAAGGAGATGCATATCATCTCAATGTATTCGAGATTCTCATGGACAGATATCTTACCAGTCAATAACGTAACCCCTAAATTAATAACTGGCAAAGTTGAGTTAAGGCGACGCATTGCTCAAAAATAAAATCCTAAACGTTCATAGCCGGAGGCCTACTGAGGGAAGTTTATTTCCATACAAATATGAATGAGAACTAGGCTAAAACTAAAAGAGCATAAGCGACAAAACATTTTTTTTGTGTTTTTTTTTTTTAAACCACACAATATTTTTAAAAAGTGCAAACCCACGTTTTTAGAGTGTTTTTAGACAAGTCTATTGACACAAAAATTTTTTGCTTTAATCCCTCTGGTTTGCCTGTACTTATAAAATTTACAAATCTGATTTAAAAGAAGTATCTTAAACATATGAAGAATTCGATTGTTAAATATCGCTTTCCTATATTTTGTGATAGTTGAAAAATATCGATATAACTAGCACCAATTTGACCAATTCGTCGCCTTAATGCAGATTTTAATACTTAAGTTATACCTCGATTCGTTCGGCTCAGAGCTTTTTACTTTGGAGCAAGAAGTTTTTATATTGCTGGATAGGGAATATAACGAGTTTTTTTTTATAAGAAAAAACAATTTCAACATCGATCAAAAATGTAGGTACAAGTAACAAAAATATAAAACGCACTATCACTGACGGGATCTTAATAAACATATTTCCCTTTCAAAACTGTACTAAACGTATTTGAATCCATTTCATCTCTGCTGATCCTTGAAAGCCGTACCCTCGTGAAATCCGACATTTTTCATATAAATCTGTCCCTTAAGACGTCCGGAGTTGTGGATTGTGACATGTCCGGTATCCCGGACTTATATCGATATATCTTGTTTTCACAACTTGCTGTGGTTGGATAGTTTAGGGATGGGACGGTTCGATAACAATTATCGACCTTGCCATGTGTGTGCTCCGTGATTCTTTAGATGTGTGTCAGATTTCAAATAAATTATTGGCGAAATAATCGTATGACATCTATCAACCGATAGTATAAGGATGGGACGACGGTTCGATAACAATTGTCGACATTGGTAAGTATATGCCGTAAATCATTGGATGCAGTATAATATTATTTTACTAAAATAATCACATAATACAAAATAATAACATCTGTTTACCCACGAATTTACTTTATTTATTTACTTTACATTGAAGTAGAGATTATTAGTTTAAGTAAAAGTAAAAGTAGAGATTATTAGTTTAAGTAATTCCTAGTTTTAATAAATTAAATTCATTCTCATTGTTTATGCATTAGATAGTTTATAAGCTTATACAGTGTGTTGTCATGCATGTATATACTTGCTATATACAGCTGTTAAAATCTACCTCTATCTCTAGAGAAACGCGGCATGTGTGGAGCAAGGTTTAGTTTTTATCGATATAATAATGTTGACTTTAGGGCAACCTTGTTTTTGTCGCAGAGGTCGTAAATTTGAAATGCCAAATGCAATATTTGTGTTATAAATCAGTCCACCTCTATTAAATGCAAATTTTGATTTAGAAATTTTTATTATAAATACATGCGGCCACCAACCACACTGTCCGTGTGCTTAGGATGCCCATTTTTCCCGATCCCGTGGGAATCACTCACTTGGAAACAAAATTGAGTATCTTAATGCCAAGTCAAAAAAGTTATCTCACACCTCATACACACACGGCTGTGTTCCCATGGAGGGGTAGTCAGAACAGCAAGATCACGAAGGAGATCATACAGTCACGTTTAGCACAGAGGGGCCAGGGGTAAACGATTAGTAACAGTAGCTAGCTCGTCGCCTGAGAGTTCCTTAGTTCCGCGGAAGGAGATGCAGCTGATGTATTCCAGTGAAGCCCCGCATCAGCACAGTACACCTTCCACTCGTTCAAAATCATGCTCTAATCGGTTTTTTCTTCCAGTTAGGGGACCTAGAGGACGACACGACTCCGCTGGACATGTCGTGGCCCTCGGGTTTCCGAAAGCGACTGACGTACCTGTTGGTCGCGCCAATAGTCTTCCCGTTATGGATAACCCTCCCGGACACGAGGACGCCGAGAGGTAGGTATTTGCCACCTTAGCCCTTTTCGGGCTAGATCTAGCACTTTTTACTGTGGTTGAACTCGTTTTTTCTTGTTTTAGCCCGAAAATAACAATCTAGCCTTTCAATCTAGCGATACGAAAACTTCACACCACGATTACCAAGTTATGAAACAATTTTCGTTAGTCACACCTACCTAATTCCTTTAATTACCTGCTTCTTTACTGGGGAATCCTAAAGTTTCTTTCTAAGCATAACGTACTAACGTACTAAATTCGTTTCATATACAAATAAATATTAACTTTTGCATTTGTATTTATGTTTAGCCCTTTCTAGCATCTCTTTTGCTAAATCTAGCCCTTTTTAGCTTGTCCGACTACCCTTTTCCAAAAACGGAGGTGGCAACACTGGACTTTGGAACTTCTTTAGTCCACTGCCAGATATTTCAAATGCTGAGCTACATCCCTACATCTTCGGCTGATCTTCCAATCTAATGACTCATGATTGCGATCGTGCGAATACTTCGCTTTCTTTGACTACATTATCTGGACTAAATCTTGATGATGGATGAGACATCCAAGCAAGGACATAGCTTTTATATATTCTATACTTTAGCTTCTATAGTACATCCGACGATGTGATATGCCCAAAAGATACAATCTAAAAAAACTGGATACACTTAGCATACACTTAGCATAATACTATTATTTACTGTATAATAACAACTAACTTCTTTCTTTTCAGGGAAGAACTTTTTCCCAGTAACGTTTGTAGGGTCAATAGTGTGGATAGCTTTTTTCTCGTATCTAATGGTGTGGTGGGCGAATGTCGCGGGTGCGACGGCGAGGGTGCCTCCCGAGGTGATGGGGCTGACCCTGCTGGCAGCTGGAACGTCGGTGCCTGACCTGATCACGTCGGTCATCGTCGCCAGGAAGGGGTTTGGAGATATGGCGGTCTCCAGTTCGGTGGGCAGCAATATTTTCGATGTTACCGTTGGGTGAGTTGGACATTGTTCAAATTATTTTAATCCATACTTTTACAATACTAGCATATTCTAGACAAGTCCATACATATATAAATGATGTGAGATGAGGAGATGACCAGAGATGAGGATGAAGATAGTTCGGCCACGTTTCAGATCGTGGGGGCAGATTTGAAATATCAGAGACAACTTGCTCATGGCCTGAGAGAACGCCTCTGACAAATCCATATAACAGAGTTGTAGATAACAGCTATGTGTGAGTGAGAGCAATATATTTATAATTAAGATGCATATTATAATTTAGTATAAATTCTGTTCATATAATAATGGATATTACCTACTTGTTAGGTTAGTTCCTCACACAACAAAAGTTCAATGGATAGGGTTAGAATTCAAATTAATAGAACTAGCAGATTAATGTAAGGATTTTTATATCAATAAAATCTCCATGTTCTGAAAAATGTTATTCGTGTAAACGATGATTTGTTCGTATTTTAAACACCCGACCTTGACAAAACGGGATAGATTTTTTTTACCGATGATTTTATATGCAATGAAAATTGAGGTACAGTAATCAAATATTATTCAAAAAATTATTAATAAAGAAATGGTAAAAATACCTCATCCTGGTGGGAATCGAACCCACGATCTCTGCATTCCGTGCCAGCGCTGTTACCACTGAGCCACCGGGTCAATTACTCGGATGACAAATTTTACCATCTCTTTTTGAAATTACATTATTGGAAACGTTATTTTTCATCCCGATAGCTATACATAAGCCAAATCTCGGCAAACAAAGCTGAATCCCTCTATATTATAAATAAATAAATAAATAAATATTCACACGCTTCACAACACATTGACCTAGTCCCACACTAAGATCCCTAAGGTCTTGTGTCGTGGGTACTAAGCAACGGTATATAAATACATAGATAAGTATAGAAACATCCATGACTCGGAAACAAACATCGACATTCATCACATCAATGTTTGCACCTACCGGGATTCGAACCCAGGACCTATGGCGTCGCAGGCAGGGTCACTACCAACTACACCAATCGGCCGTCAACGTTATTCTACTATTACATAAATATAACAAAAGCTGTATGTTGTATCAAACAATGTCAAATTGTCACGATTGTAGAGATAATTTGCTTTTGCTTTAGCTATTTCATCTACAGAATACTTACTTTTACGAATATAATAATGATATGTGTGGACTATGTCTAAACATTTTTAATACATACATACATACATATAATCACCAGAGGTCGGAATTAGGTAGAGTCATTTATGTACTTGCATCGAAATGTTGATATTAATGTGGACCTTCCCAGGATTTCTAATGGACAATCCCGTGTGGCCAACACAATATTACAAATAAATAATAATAAAACCCTCAGAGATAGACAAATAAAACAAAGATAATAATTAACATAAAATTTCTGCTCTTTAAAATTAATACCGGAATTTGAGGCATATCCACTTTATTCTTTCGCTGTATGAAATCAGTGCAAGTACATAAATGACTCTACCTAATTCCGACCTCTGATAATCACGCCTTTATCCCTTACGGGGTAGGCAGAGCACTAAGGGCCGATAGAACCACATGGTGCCACTTCTGACCAATTTTTAGGGTATAGTTGAGATGTACAAGTTCGGTTAGTAGTGACAGGTGGTCAACCCATCGCCTACAAAACACCAAGACCCTCTTGTCCCTCTACTGGCTTGTACAGTATTTCTCATGCCCGTCAATTTATTATGCAGGTATTAAAATCCGAAATAAATTCAGCTGTTTACGCCCGTGACGGGGTTCGAACTTATGACCTTCGGCTTAACCCATGTTTAACCGCATTTTATGCAGCTTGTACCGTACCGGTCGTAGGTACCATGGTTAAGAATCACTCTTAAAAATAAGACAAATACAAGTATTATATACCAGTTTAATCATGTGACGTGACGAATGCGCGAAAAGTTAGTTTTTGTACCCGAAAAGCGACGGTAGGCTTCATTTTTTACCACGTTGGCCTTAATAAGCTAACTGGTTTAAATTAGATCCGTATTTGGCACAAATTTACTAACCTCTTGGGAAATAATGAGAATGACTGTATGTACTATCACAGTACCATAGTACAGTACAATAGTACAAGTACAATCAAATGCTACGTGTACTTATTGCTTTTATACCTCAAGAGTCGTACGTTCTATTGTTGAGCAAATAAAAGCCTTAAAGTGAACGTTAACAAAAACGTTTGCGTTTAAAAAGCGTTTGTCGTGGAAGCCATTATGGAGTACAGTGGAAAATAAATAAAAATGCTATAAGCCAGTTTCAATTATAAGAAAACAGAAACTACATAAAATAGTGTTAATATGACAAAGCCAATATGCACTAAGAATATTTAAAAATCTTTGTTGACCAATCAATAAGCATTTTTAAAATCACCTTATAATATTTATAATTAATTTTGTATTGAAATTTATCGAAAATAACTATCGTATGAATTATAGCAATTAGCGAGACTAACGATCAGCAATAATTTATTATAAAATCTTGTACATGTAGATAAGATAGGTAAGTATTACGTGCCCAACTACTACTGAATCCTAAAGTTCAGACACACCCTTTATTACAATAAGTAAAACTATCGAAAATACAAATTTAAAATTGCATTCAAACTGTCATAATATGTACCAAAAAATGTATCTACTACGCTCGAAAAATTACTACGAATATGTTTCGTAGTCGTTACTACGAAGGAGTGCAATTAGTGCGTAGCAACTACGGTAGGAATAAGACCGTTTGATATAGACTTTTATACCATCATGCTCCATTCCTTTACAAATAAAAATTAAAGCAGCCACGGACCCAGGATACAAAGTTTTTGGTGGAACATGTGAACAGCAGTAGGAAACCTAATGCTTACGTAAAAAAAATAAGTTAATAAGTCATTTTACTTTCTTTTTTTTTTCAATTTTCGTCAAAGGACCTAGGTTTCTAGATAAAGTAGTTAGGCTCCCTAGCTAACTTGTTATTTTCTCAACACATTTACCCAACACTTTGGAGCGGCGCCAAAACGGGCCCGAAGCTAAATGGCGACTGATAAAGGGTAAACGAAGTTCTTGCTGAAGATTTTTTAAGTCACTTTGGATATAGCTAGGTATAGTAAGTTGCTGTTCTACTAGAAACCGGTCCTTATTATGTAACTGGCTAGAGCGGAAATAAAACTTGCACAATTTTTGCCGATCGCTTATGAAATTCGTATAATATGCAATCGTAAAGAATGCAGAGTCGTGGGTTTGAGTCCCACTCGGGTGAAGAATTTTTTCCATTTCTTTAATAATTTTGTAAAGAATTTTGCCATTGCAACGTGAAAATTGTAAAAAATATTAATTTATATTGTAATTGGCTGTAGGCATATACCATCTAGCATAATATTTTAAAAATTACAGGCATTGTTATCTTTATTTTTGGTAACATTACTGTTTAGACATCTATCTATATATTAAACTAGCCAGCGTACTGGTACAAGTTATAATATGCTTATGTCATCAAACTGTGTCATGTTCAAAAAATACAATTTCATTAAGCCTATAATGGAAAGTGGAAATGAAGTTTAATTCTCCGGTACGTTACTGCAAGTCCTGGCTCCGAAACGTCTTCCTACATCTTACTAAACGCATTTACCCACACTTTGGAGCGCTGCCAAGTAAAATGGTGGATGCATAGAGGATTTATAAAAAAGAGACGAAATAATCAATGTCTAGGTACATCCCCTCCTCCTTACCATTTTTCCACCCTAAAATGCATAGTTTCAACGTATTTATTTTGACTTTAAACGTTGTCAAAATTAATAATTAAAATGCGTACGAGTACAACCTGTGTATAACTTGGTATAACGGTGTGGCTTTGATTTGGTAAACACCTGCAACAATAGCGCGATTACCCTCCTGCGACTGCTAAGGGAGGAGCGCAGTATGCCCCGATCACTGGTAAACAATGGCCTCAAATCATATCCTGCTTCTCCAACCGCACAATTTGGACTCTATTTTCTCTTAACGAGACTCGTCATAAAGCCAGCTCCTCTGTGTACTTACTTTAAAGCCTATCCAGGTTATTTCCCGCGTAATTTCTGTCTGTGTTGTTGCTTGTTTATGCTGATTGAGGCTGGAGTTGATGTAGTGGGGCTGTCACATTTTTTGGTCTCCACTATTGCATTAAGTGACAGACGATACTTTTTCTGCTGTTATGTGCTTAGAGATACCACTGTACAGACAATAATCATATAATTATAATGTACTAGGAGATACCTCATACAGCATCTCAACGAGAGCAATTTTGTGCAAAATAAACAACAATTTGCGTGTACTTATGCATTTTTTACATTTATCCAAAAGAAAATGAATGAGAGCAAACAAAATAGATTAATCCACCAGCATCACTTTTTTAAATATTCAGCCAGATTAAAATTTAAATTGTTAACCAAGTTTTAGACTTTTATCAGCATATTTATATCTCTGTGGTATTAAAATCATATATAACACACTTTATTTTTATAACATAATTTCATCATATACGAGTCATTATACGAGTAGTCATCTACGAGGCAGAGTCTGTATTATTCATTCTATATAAATACCTAAGGGTGTCAGTGTATGTTGTACGTAAATTTTACCCTATTTACAAAAAAATATATACATCCTCTGAATCTTGTACAGCGATAAAAAAAAACTAACATAGCCAACCTACTTAACGTCAAACAAAATAAAACATTCGTCGAATTTCAAAGGAAAATTAAAACTAATTTTGACTATGAAAATCTCGCCCATTATTTCTGATCTAAAAGGTCGGTAATCCATCAAAACTAACTTGATTTTGTACACTTTTCTTTTATAATCAGCTCTCGCCATGACCCATTCCCTTTTTACCCTTGACCTTACCATGGCTTCGATCTTAGACGTAGACTGAAACGTCGGAGCTGTGAAAATTTAATTAGAAATAGCTTAATGCCTGCGGTGTGAACAAGGTTTTTGAACTAATATTTTATTCAAACCTTTTTAACTTTGAAATGCAAATAACTCCCGTAGAAAAGTCTTCTCGTGTTTTATTTGCTATCGTTCCATTATACATTAACTAAGCTAAAGAAAAATAAATACGACAGGGATACTAATATGATCATATGCAGGAAGACGTAATTACTCGACTGCACCAGACTGAGGTTTATGTTTATCGAATGTACCTATATGTTTGTATGTATGTATGTATATTATATGTACTTAGGTATATTTCTTTGGCTTGCTCTCGGCTTGTCGCATTTTTTCTTGAGAGGTATCATTAGATTCCTCGTGAGAGTGACACCGGGTCAAATTTTTTACGCAATCAAGTTTTTTTTTCTTTAAATAAATGAGTTTATATTACTTTATGTAGATGTGTATGTAAAGTCATTACTTAGAGTTAGGCTTACATTACGCCATCATAAAACGGAAGTGAAACAAACAGTTTAACCTGAAAAATATCGAGTTACATACGCTTCTTCTGAATAAAGAAAGGAATAAAACACCTCTCCGCATAATCTGACCTATATTTTAAAACAAAGTGACGCATAAATCGTTGCCGAAACGTGCTATGGATTTGGGCAAACTCTATGGCATTCCTTATTAAGAGGGGAATAGAGTTGATATTTTAAAGATATGGCAATTTTACTGGTATACACACGTTCCTATAAACTAGATAGCGTCGAAAGATTGGTATTTTTCTCGTTCGGAATTTGGTATTTCTGTACATGTGGTATTTCCTCAAATACTATTATATTGTCTTTGAAACTAGTTTAAAAATGTTTTAATTCCTTTTCTGGATTACTTTTTCTAGGTACCAATTTTTTTAAAGTGAATATCTCGGACACCTATTAGTTAAGTTACCAAAGCATATTGAATAGGTAGGGGTTTATTAAAGGATTTATTGACCCGTAAACTTATTAAAGATTGCGTTATAGGTACTTATTATAATCCAATTGGCATAGTTTTTTAAACTAAGCTTTTTTAGAACACTTATAAGCAATTTCCTCTAATAAATCTAATTCAATGTCCTGCAAACTAAGTAAAAACAGTGCTACACTTTTATTTCTTTCTAGGTTACATAGTTAGAGTACAGCATGAGTACAGTAACAAAGCGATTTTTTGACTTTACAATTCAAGAATGCATTTTATTGAGAAGCCAACCAACAATAAAGTAAGTCTTGAGTATTGCAAAGAAAAACTGGAAACTAAACAAATAAATCTCTCTATACATAGGAAAAAGAATAGCTTATGAAGAAGCTCTTCACTGCATCTAGATCAATAGTGCGGTCGTTTCCAAAGCCGGCCAAATCCCGTTGGGATAGAGTTGCAAATCCCCTGTCGTTACAACACTATTGGTCTAGCAACTTGTGCTTGAGATATTTCCATTCTGCATCGGAAGCAAATTCGAGTCTCAAGCCGGGTTTTCACAGTACGAGTAGATACGCTCGGTGAACTCAGTTGACTTCTCTGACGCTACTCATATCGTGTAAACATCTAATTGTGTAAACTCGGACGTCGGTAATCTATCTGTAGCGTCCAAAAAAACACCCGAGCCCACTTATTCCTAGCATACTCGTACTGTGAAAACCCGGCTTCACACTAAATCACACCTCGATAATACATATACTTCGCGAACGGCAAAGTAAGGAAGGATTTTTATAGTGTAGTGCACATAAATAAATATTGCTTTTCCTTTATAACTCTCGTTCGCACAAGCTTTAGAATTCACGTTATTTTCCGTTCCCGTAAGAAGTTTAGGGAATATCTTCTTCACAAAGGAATCCACAGTCCAAATATTACATTTCTAGCTTTATTTTTGCCTCAAAGTTGATGAATCAGTCAGGACATATTACTTTATATACTCGAAATTGATATAACCTGTAACTTATCACTGATCACTTGCATCTGATCCCACTATGCTAAACGTGGCTGTGAGATTTCCTTTATGATACTGCAGTTCTGGCTCCACCGTTTCGGGAACATAGCCGTATCTATATGTATGTACCTATAAATAGTTCCAATTTTCTGTTCAATTACCTTCTTTACTATATTTTTTTTGTAAATATTGTTTTGGATCCGATCTGATGTTCACTGAATTCCAGTCCAGAGTTTTTAATTGATCAAATCAGTACAACCAAGACTTTTCTCGGAAATCTTTAGTCTTTGCATTGTTTGATGTTTGCTCTTTCATTTCCATTGACCTACTTAAGTAATACTTAACATGTTTTTTTAAACACTACTCTACTCTTTCGCTCCTCAAAGTTTTCTTTGTAACGACACAACCTTTATATTTTACTACTGAGTGAGTTCTTCATACTGCTTGCACAGTCTGTAAGTAAACTGCATCTAATATCAAATATTCGGCATGCAGTTATCCATACTGAGGTCAGTTTTACGGTACTATGAAGTGCAATATATGTATATTTTATGTCATTTTCTTCACGCTATGGTCCTATTAGTAATGCTGACCTAACCGTAAGTCGTAACGGTCACCCATAACAGTTTTATGTGATTTTTTATTACGGCCAGTTAAGAATGTCACGATCTAAATGTCGACCAAATTTTGTAGGTAGTGCAAAGTTACGATACCGCCACTTTGATATTTGTCTACGTAATTCGGTAGCCTTGCTCCAAATATTGGGTCATAATTTTAAGCCATAGATTTTGTTATAGTTTATCCTTTTATGTTGGCAATGTGTTTTCTATTAATAAACTCTATTAGGTCCCTTTGTCTTCTTCTAGAGCTCAACTATCTACATCAGTTGCAAACTAGTTAAAACAACCTTGTTGATTTTTTAAATAGTTCATATTCCAAAAGACGTCTATATTAACAAATGATACGTTCCGAAGTTAATAACTACATAAACACGATATATTTATGGCGTGCAGGAGTAACAAACATCTATCCATCCTATGAAACTTTTGCGTAAAACATAAAATATTCCCCATTATAATTTTTTATTCTTCCATTTTCAGATTACCACTCCCATGGCTGTTGTACGGCATTATCTACGGCGAGCCAGTCCAGGTCAATTCCAAAGGTATGGTCTGCAGCATCGTGCTTCTCTTCGCTATGCTGCTGTTTGTCATCCTCAGCATAGCCTGCTTCAGGTGGAAAATGAACAGAGGACTCGGATTCACCATGTTCCTCCTATATTTCGTTTTCGTCGCCGTCAGTTTGGGCCTCGAGTATGGATACTTACACTGTCCAAGCGAGTAAAATTGGGTATGATGATGACTCAGGAGAAACTGATATTGATGATGAAGAAGATGTTGCTGGATTAACAACAGAGGATAACGGTTCACCAGAAAGTGATGTTGAATGGATAAACTTACTTGAATTTCTACCTAGACAAGACTATTAAATAATACTAGGTCTAGATAATAATCTATACGACAAATTAGGTCTAGAAAATGTCAGAAATCAAAAGACTTCAAATAAAACTAACGATATAGAGTGCAAAAGAACAGAGATAGTTAATGAGTTAGCACAATGACTAAATGTTGTGATTTTTTATAATTTTCATTATGTTAATGTGGTTTAGATGTTATAACGCAAAATGAAAATTCTATTGCTCAAACAAGTTATATTTGCTTTGCTTAATTTATAGATTGATTTAGACTAATAATATAGTTTATTAAAAGGTCAAGAAAGACTTATAGAGCACCAATAATTGTAGATTTTCAGAATTAATGTAAATTGAAACAGAAAGGGATATTCATAAACGGATATTATATAAAACTTTTAATGGAAATTGCAATAAAATAAACGCCGAAATAAATTAATTTATTAAAATAAATTTATGACGTTAAAGTCTTTTTTTGTATCAAAAGTTAAATTAAAAAAATATGTAGCCATCAATATAGAGACTGTAGTTATTTATATAAATGTTAGTTGTTCACAGAATATACGATGGCGGTGTTGATGACGTGCAGTTTTATATAGAAAATACTCCAAAATCAAGAATTTTACTATGTCATTTATAATGCCTTTTTTTTTTAAATACCATTTTGGCTTTTCATGCTAAAATGATGACTTTACTAAAACGGTCCGAC
This sequence comes from Carposina sasakii, assembly GCA_014607495.2. Classification (NCBI taxonomy): domain Eukaryota; kingdom Metazoa; phylum Arthropoda; class Insecta; order Lepidoptera; family Carposinidae; genus Carposina; species Carposina sasakii. The sequence continues at coordinate 2,620,352 of CP053162.1, forward strand.
ATAAATTCAGTTTGGCACTGAAAATTGCGTTTGATCTTTTTCTTATCAGTAGTTTGATCTAATAACTTATACAAATCTTATTTTAGAATATTTTCTACAAAGACAAGTAACGTTATCAATGTAATTACTAAATTGGAGATATATTTAACGTATTGAGACAATTTTGTGTGCGACAGCGCGTCGCGTTTTTTGTACATAAAGCTAGTTTTGTTTTGTAAAGTTGACGTTTACAAGTGTATAGTTGGTGTAATTTGTTCCTGTTGTGAATATGATTTGGTCAGTTTTTAGGCCTCCAGTCCAGATGTTGATGATTTTACTTCTGTGTATTGTGAGATAGTCAATGTCGATGGCGTCGTAACTGCACATATTGTTAGTTGTGATGTAAATACACTCGTAGATGGGGAACCTTTAGAAGAGCGGGGCAAATGTTATGGATATTCAAATTTCAGAAAATGTGCCTAAGAGTTTTTAATGGACTCGTAACATTGTTAGCTACAATTTACTATGTGTAACAAAATTTTAATATTCATACATTTTTATCTTATAGCAATTTACTTATTTGTGTTAAATGATATAGTTAAGTTACATCTGTCCCGCTCATGATTATAATACGGTAGTATTAGATTTTACACTATCCTTTGAGAACTGGTCTATCGTAATATCTATTAACTTCTCTCAAATATTTCAATATATATTAATTTCTATATCAACTTAAAGTACCTTGGTCAATTCTTAAAAAATACGTCTCTAATAGAATAATTATTATTTCAAAAAACAATAAAATTTGTTGACAAAAATGTACATAATATGGATCGGTTTGCAGATTTTAGATGGAATCTTTTTAATTGAAGCTAAAACGTCTGAAACCGTCCGTTATATTTATTTATCTTCTCTCAACGTTAAGTCATTGCTTTTGCACAAAATATCTTAATAATTTACATTTTCAACTTACTAAATATAAATGTTTTCTGAAGTCGTAAGTTCAATTGTTAAAATGTTCCCACAAAGTTTTATATTGATAACCCGCCTATTTGACATAGCAATAAATAGACTAGAATAGATAGATAAATTTTATATTGTTAAGCTTTAACAATTCAGACCATTGTAATAACATTGAAAATAGAGACAAAGTAAAGTTACCGTTTGAGAGTGATATAAACCTAAAACGCGCACAAAATAATATTCTGAAACAAACAATAATTCGCATAAATTATAAACTCGCACAAGTAAGAGTACAACGTCATAAGAAATCAAAATGGATACTTAAATAACTTTCAAATGGTGTAGCATGTAACAAATCAAAGAAAAAATAAAATACCTAAAACACCTAATACAGATTATATAGGTATTATGAATCATGTATTTTTGCATTAACATGGAGATTCTCAATTATTTAATGAAGTAAACAGAATGTGTGAACTTGCTAATTATTATGTACTACATCATTTCGTGTAACAAGATGAAACTAAGGCCTTAAGCTACAAACAATGGTTGATGACAAAATAGTGACATATCGATAGATACCAGACAATCGAGTAGTCATAATCTGTGATAAGGGCATGCTTATGACATATTTTTAAAGTGTTCTGTAAACGTCTCTTCAAACAAGTAGCCTCTGTAAATACGGTAAGCTTGGATTTGATAGTAGTCTTCTGTAGCTCGCTTAGCCGTGCCACTACTGGTCGAGCAGTTTCAAATATATCTTATACTTCTTTAGATATGATAATTTTGAATTCAGTAACATGGCCAGCATATTCTGCAAGTATATGGTCTCTCAATATTATATTCTAAACTGTGAGATCTGTAAGTGGCCATTCTATACCATTAATATACGATTTGAAGTATTCTCATTCCAAAACAATATGTTTCTTTAAAAATCGGTGATATATTAAACATTATATTAACAGAATAGTTGGTAGATGATATAAATCTGTAACTATACTTGTAGTTATATTAATGGGGCGCACCAAGTACCAAGCGTAAATCTATTATATGTATTGCCTCAAACGCTACACAATTCTATACTTATGCTATTATATTGATACTCTAAAAATTTCTATCTACTTATCTCTTAAATTAATTATTGTAACAAAGTAGGATTTGTAAATTAAGCGTCCTTCCATTGTAGTTCAAGATTGCGGTTAGGTGAACTTGTTCGTGAGGGTTTGGCTAAAGATTCTTGTTGAATTAACGTGGGATGTCATATCAGAGGAAACAATATCGCCTGATTGCAAATCATATGACGTAGTTACATCAAACCGCATTTGTTTAATACCAAATAGCACGAGCCGAGCTAGATTTCGTCATTTCGATCAAACATTTTCATTGTAACTAAGCGTTGGTTATATTTTCAGGGCTGCTCGGCTATAAGAGTACTTATACTTATTATCACGTTTAACTTTATAACTTCTTCTTAGTTTAAGTCTAGGCTTAAAGCTATCATTAATATTAAAAATGTTTATTAACACAAATTCAAATATAATACCCCGGTAGAGATTGTTACTAGAAATGGTTTTTATATAAAAAATATAAAGATACAGCAGATGTTACCGTAATTCACTGCCAACTTCGGCCTGCACGAGAGTGAACACCACGTTAGATAAATAATCGTCTTTCCTCAAGCCAGTTTTAATTATCTAGTGCTGGTCGAAGCTGGGAGAGTTGTCGTCGATTGTGTTTTATTATGGCTGATATATCTCGACTTCGAGAGTGACTGTATTCGTTTATAACTCGTACTATTAAAATACTATCACGTATCTTTCTTCATATGACAGTTTTATTTTAAGTTAGTTTTAAGTTCTCAAAGTTAACTTTACAAATCGCATTATTATTCATTTTAAATAATTTAAGTACAGGATTCATTTGTTTTCACTTCTAAGATTTACTAAAAACTATGAAAGTTTTTTCGGGAGGTTATATATTTATTTATTTCGTCTGTTTTGATAAGAGTCTTTCATGTATTTCTAATTCTTTGTTATTGATATCTTGTTTGTGGGTTCTATGTTCCCGATCTCGAGGTACAGCAGCGTAGATTGTTAATAGTGATATTAAAGATTAAGTAAATTTAAAAATGTTATTAATTTTAAAGGAGTAGATAAGATGTAGGAATTTTCATCATGTTGTAATGATTAAAATAAACATGAAAGATGCTCTGTTCAAATTTACTTTTATATTGAATTTAGTGATTTTGATGGTGTTCTAGCAGTATTATATTATCAATCTTTTCATTAGCTAACGCTAAATCAATTTCGGGATTTTGTATATTACAATTTTTGCTATATTTATTACGGAATATTGTTGCAATGTCAAAGCTTTTAATGATTGTTGAAGGTTTATAATGTGATAGTTTCTAACTTAGTTGATTACATTCAGAAGTTAAAAATAGAGATTATTAATTTTTAATACTATGTATTTGGGATCATTTTGGCGTTTCCAAGTGCGACATCAAGTTGCGTCGGTATTATGAAAAATTACAATAAAAATTATAAAAATAGTGAGTGAATGTGATATTTTATTTACACTGCTCCCTTAAAAATTATTGAAAAATTATAAATTATTTACTATCCGCCTTTACTAACATATTCATAACATTCGTTTACTCGAACTTTAATCTCTTAGCCTATGTCACACGAGGATCGTAAGTATTGAGCCCCAAGACGCAAATAACTATTACCTTCCCAAGTCACGGTGGCTTAAGAACAAAAAATACGACACAATCACATATTGACATCTATTAGGTATAGTGCAGTCATGTCAGCGACGACGTCGCGGCTTCTCTCCGATCATCGACCCAGTCTACGACATGAATAAGGGCCAACAGAAAATAATGCAAAAAAAAAAAACAGATTTTTGCGGTTATGGTCATAATCATAAGTGTCTGCCACAGTGCCTTTTAAGGTTGAGCTATTACATAGATTAAGTACCTAGTGTTATCTTTGGTTTCAAACAACGCATAGGTTTCAACTTTTAACTAAACCATTAAATCTATGTTGGGAATAAGGACACCTTAGCTTAGCGATGTTCATGATCAGTGACAAGTTGCTAGCTCATCGCCAGACGGAATGCCCCTGAAGTACTTGGTCAACTCTTAGCGCGGAAGGAGATGCAGCTGATGTAATCTAGTAAAGCCCCGCGGAAAGTTTGTTTAATAAAATTGTCTAATAAAATTGAATAGAAGTTCAAAAGTCATACATACATCTTTATTTTATCACTAGTGGACGCCCGCGACTTCGTCCGCGTGGACTGCAGAAAAAACAAAATGTCGAAATAAAAATATTTTCGCGGGATAAAAAGTAGCTTTTGTGTGTAATCCAGGGTGTCAGCTAACTGCATACCAAATTTTATTAAAATCGCTCTAGCCGTTTTTACGTGAAAGAACATCCATACATCCATCCATACTTACAAACTTTCGCGTTTATAATATTAGTAGGATAGAATAATTTACGAAAATCAGTAAAATATAATAATGTTGTTTACTCTAGTAAAAACCAGTCTATATAAAAATACGTTTAGGTCGTTTAACTTCTTACTTATTTATAGGTAAATAATAATGCTATTGTGGAGATAAATAGAATACGAGTTTAAGAAAGTGGTGGATATTAGAACTTTTTAGAAGTAACATATTATTATGAAGCTTACTATTATGTTCCTACTTCTTGTCTTTGTATTGGTGAACTACTATTGGTCAAGTCCAGAATTAAATTTTTCGGCAATTCGAGTATGAAATTACATGCTTACAACTCTATACAGACATTACAAAAGTGTATTCCTTAATTAACGAAGTATATCGGAGATCAATATTTTAATCAAAGCAAATTTTACATGCTAGAAAAGACAATAACTTTATTAAAAATACAAATTCAGGCACGTCGTTCATTAAACTTTAAATTGAAGCAAATTTTCTTAGGCATAATGAACTGCATGCATTCCATTCATATCAAACGTTTTATAACATTAAAAATCCTTCCCAAAATTCTCCTCTTCGGCCATATCTTAGATCATACATTGTGCGTCACTCCAAAAACATTTCATATCACCCATTTCCAAAACATGGACCAATTTGATCGAACCTCAGTAATGGGCTATCTACGTCTTCAACAGTATATCTTCAATAGACTGTGCTCAATTATACCAAAAAATATGTGGCGGGTAGTTTAGAGTAGAGTGTGGCGCAGGCGCGTGCGGCAGAAAAACAAAAACGCCAGTAGAGCTGCTACCGCCGCGCCGGCTAGTAGTGTGTCCTCCCGTCTTATACCACTTGCTCGGTCTACAACTGCACTCTGGAGAACATAAAAAATATATGTATATATACAGTCTAATTGAAAAACATCCTCCTTTTTTTTAAGTCTTTTAAAAAGTAGGTACATGTTACTAATAAACACGGGATGGATTTATCTGGGAGGTCTGTTACAAAATATTCTACACAGGGATTCCTTCTTTTTTAACTCATTTGGAGACAGTAAAGTAAAAAGTATAAAATACTTCTATGCTGCTCTGGGAGTGAAAAAAAAACGTATAATACTACAGCTGCTTCTCTTCCTGGGCATACTGTACAAGTCAGTAGAGGAACAAGAGGGTCTTGGTGTTTTGTAGGCGATGGGCTGACCACCTGTCACTACTAACCGGACTTGTACATCCCAACGATACCCTCAAAATTGGTCAGAAGTGGCACTATGTGGTTCTTCTTTCGGCCCTTGGTGCTCTGTCTACCCCGTAAGGGATAAAGGCGTGATTATATGTAAGTAAAAAGGATTATTGGCAACTTAAATTCTGGTAATAAAAAAACTTACCCATCCACCATGCCTGATGGCCCAGGGCGTGGCACACTCAGCCACATGCTTAGCTGCCCAGTCGGTAGCCCTGCACCAGCCCCCCACACGCACGGCTCTGGCGCACACTTCACAAAGGAAGGCCAGGACCACTAGAGCTCGCTGTTCTATTGATACTGCCTGGTGATGTTAAATAGAGGAAATCAAATTTAAGACCGTGGAAGTACTAGTAGACTATGCTTAGGGCCTAACTAGTAGCATAGTAAAGCAAGAACTAAGTATTAGCCTCGCACCATGGCAAGTGCTGTGCACTGTCAGTATAGACGTAGCATAAAGCTGCCTTTCCATCTTAGTTGTGCTATGTATGTATGATACATGTATGTATGATATGGATGTCTGTGAAGGCAAATGGGCCTTACTGGTCTTCTTATTCCTTTTACTTTTAGACTAATATAAAATAATTACTTAAACCTACTTGACAAATCTCCTGCATGATATCTTCAAAAGCAACTTCATCGAGGCTGAGGAGTGGGATATGTTCAGCTCGCTCTGCCAGCCGAGCCTTGGCTTTGGACAGGCGGAACCTCTTCGCAGCCCGCTCCAGGGAACGCCAGTCGCGCCAGTACATCCACCAGCCCCTGAAAACCAATAGAAACATATAAATATAAACATTAGATTTTGATTTTACCATAAGTATCCACGAACAAATTTTAATGGGATAGTAAGGGACACTGGGATAGTAGAGCTGGGCTTTAGAGCTTGAGAGGCTGTGGGTCTATGGCACTGATCCCCAATCCTTTCGAAATAATTCGGACTTGGTCATAATTAGAGAAGACTTATTGGTAAACGGTTGTGACTCTCTACTCTTCCACAATAAAAACTAATTAAGGAATATTGATAAAGTTTTTTCACCAACGATCTGTTAAGGATACCTTTGATCAGGTAAAGCAGAAGCAGCAATACAAGGAGGCGGCCGCAGCTCTTCGAGCCTTAAATGCTGGAGCAGCAGCGCCCTGAACAGCCTCACTCCTTTCTCCTCCTCATCTCCCAAGAGATAGGACCCTCGCCAATGACCCTGGCAGTCATCTCGGCGCTCCTCGTCCAGGGAAACCTGTCGGAGTAGAGGAGCTCTCGGTCCGTCGTAGTCTTCGAGAGGTATTATACTGCAACCTGAAAGATAGGTTAGGTAACTACAGTCACAGATAATAAAAATACTAGGTAATATTACACAAGTTAATTTAAAAAATTGATTTACTATATAACTGTTGGCATGAGTAGGTAAGGGACTTCTCTCAATATCATTATAGCTAGTTTTCAGAACTAAATATAATGTTCTAAAAGTCAAAACAATTAACGGATATTTATAAATAAATCATAATTAATCAAGCCAAGACTGAAACACAATACAAAACTAATAAACGTCAAAAAAGTGTTATAAAAGAAAACCAGCTAACGAAACTTAGAGACACCAAGATCAATATTCCCAAGATCTTACTCTGAACAGCAACTGGTGGTACAAAGGCCATGTCTTCAAGTCTTCAAGCTAGCACCAAGTGGAAGTCTACCAACACACTGACTTTCTTCGAAAGGGAAACAGAACTGACCTTGGGGGCTCGGCTTGCGGCCCTGACACAGTTTAGCACGCATGCGCGCTGTGGCGCTACCTCGTGGATAACTTGGAAGCTTGGAGGGGTCAAGTTGGTGCCAGACATTGGAATAACAGAGATGAGATTAAGATGTTCTCAGATAATCTGTTTTACATAATATTATATCTTATAGTAAGGAGTTTTTTTGGATTTCAAACAACGGATTTTGATGAATGTTTTCAGTTACCTATATAACAACCTAGATAACAGATTAATACGGAGTCATGGTTGATATGGATGTAGTCGCGGGAGTCAGAAAAAATCATTAATTTGAAAAATTCTCTATCAAAATATGATTATGATAATTCTGTATAGTATAGATATATGTCCTTTTTAAAATGTTTAGGTTACATAGGTACCTATTCAACACCTTTTGATTGTGTTCTACTTATTATGATTGTTCTGTACTTACCCATACTAGGTATAGATATCTATAAATATTTTTAAAACTAAAAGTGCTAAGGTTAGATTACTATTATTTACTTGTAATGTATTCGGTTTTATTCACAATCTTTCGAAATTTGTAAAATGTCTATGTAAATATTTATAGGTACTTAAATGTTTTCTTTTTCATAACATTTTCCCACGCTACATACATACGAGTATAAGCAAAAAGTACTCCAATAATTCAAAAATATACAAAGATAGACGACAAAGACATGGTCCAAAAATACTCTATACACAAATCATATCCCTTTCGAGTCCACAATAGCCATGCTCCCACAGGGCACGGTACTACGACTGTCGATTGTTTGATTGAATTCATTGCTTTATTAGACGGTCCAATTGCCGGTTATCAGTCAGAGGCAGTTGTGCAATGTCTATCTTGCCGGAAGGACCATTTGCGCCAGATTATGCTCAGATAACTCCCCGACGACGCCACATAAAATAACCATAAAATATCGTAAAGCTAAAATGTGATCGGAAGAGGACGATGCGAAAATGACCTCCCCAAAAAGTTTGAGAAGAAAACTGTCAAGTGATAACACCGAGAAGAAAGGTTGTTCTGAGAAACTGTCTGTGTTTGCGTGTGTGTGTGCTGTTGTATCCCTTTTAGTTCATACCTACAATTATGTGGAAGAGGATAAATTACGTGAAGAAGCCAGGAGTTTAGTAGATGATGCTTTACAAGAGAAGTTTGAAGAAAGACTTGAGGCTTACTTGTCTGAGGTTAATGCTGCTGCTAAAAGGCAAAAAAGGGAAGCAATGCTAGTAAGTATACAACTTATTCCGATTTTTTTCGACACCGGGCTTAGGTAATACATCGCATGCTTGAAAAGCTACATTCCCTCATAAACGATTGGCAACTGTTTTCAGTACTTACAACAGTTAAACCTCGGTCCACCATGGAGTCTCGCTGATAAAAGTCACACAAAATTTACATCTGAAATAAAACAATAAGATATATAACAGATGTATCATCCCATTTCAAACATTTTCAGAAACCATCATCAATACAGGAAGATAACACAGTAGCTCCACATGTAGAGTTCTTTAATCCTAAAATGCGACCTGAACTCGAAGAGAAGGATGCAATAGAAATGAGGAAGACTGGAGCTAAGGGACCAGCGCCAGGGGGCGACACTTGGGTCTGGTTGACAAGTTACTCTAGAGTTCCTGTAAGTTAGCTATGAATCTTATAAAAATATCGATCTTTGACCAGTTTGCATGTATGGGCTGCTTGCTATATTTTTCATATCGAATCTATGAAGATTTTTTTTTCATGATACACCTAGCTGTTGTCTTTATGTGCTGGACATAGGTGTACCGCCTTTGTTGGATATCGTGCCTACGTTACAACCATAAAACCTTAGGTTACGAGTACAACTAATGATAAAATATGCAAATTTCAGAGCACTATAGCCGAAAAATTAATTATAAAGCTATTTAATTTTAAAATGAAAACTTTCAGTATAAGATCGTACAAGGCTTCTGCAGAGCCACTCAAGACTACTGCCCTCCAGGAGTTCAGGGCCCGGAAGGTCCCACTGGTCGACCTGGCCCTAAGGGCGATAGAGGAGACCCTGGAGCTCCTGGAACACCTGGACAAGGAGGAACTAGAGGTCCTGTAGGGCCACCAGGACCTAAAGGTAATCTTGGTTTACTTATAAACACTACAGGAATTGTAGATTTAGAAGTAGGACATTCTATAACATGCATGAATAGAGACAACGTTGCATCAATATTGCGAATTTTTTGAGATTTATTATTTTCGGTTCTAGTATTTTTATTTATTATTCATTTATGTAAATTCAAATTCAAAATCATTTATTCGACATGAAAGCTTTAACAACTTGTTTGTCGATTGTCTAATTATATGTTACTTTCTATGTTCGCACCCCAAAATGAAACCGCTACCAAACAAAAAAGGAGGTGAATTTAAACAACCCAAAAAAAAAATCGCAAAGCTTTTGCTTTGGCAATGGTCACCACCCCAAGGTGCGATTTGTTACGGTCTGTCAGGCATAAGTTAGCGATTCGGGGCTTAATAGCCACCAACGTGGAACTAATAAGAGTTAAGGTCGCCTAAAGACGAAATCCAGGAGAGCTACTAGACAGTTCTCCTTTATGGCAAAACCAACATTAGGTCTGACACACCGCATGATTCTACTGTTACTGTTACAATATTTCAGTGAAGTGTCATTGCTTGGAAGAAGAAATAGCAAGAAAGCTCCCAGCGACACAGTCAAAACTAAATAACATATTAACAAAAGAATCTTACATTGGATTAGATATCAGATAATCATAGTAACACTTAACTCACTTAGTGTGTATAAATTCAATTATCATAACACAATTAAATTAAATTCAACAAATTTAAACTGTATAAATAAAAATAAAAATGTGTACACAGAGTACAAGTCAATGTCAAATAAGTATCTACTAAACTAAACTATGAAATATAAAAAAATATATATTTGTGTACAATAGTACAAGTCGATGGTAAAATGTGAACAGAAGAGCAAATGTGGCATTCAGAACTTAAATATAATAATAATACCTATAAATACACTTATAAATACAGTTTAAACTTAAACTAATCTGTTTATTCCTAGGAGAACGTGGTTTTGTCGGTAAACCGGGATTGGATGGTAGAGATGGAGTCCCAGGAGAACCAGGACTCGATGGAATGCCGGGAAGGAACGGTGCTGATGGAGCCGCTGGAAATGATGGAAGAGATGGCATTCCAGGGAAGGATGGCAGTCCTGGCAAGAATGGACGAGATGGCAAAGATGGTAGAAAGAAATCGTTTTTAGTAGGACAGAATTAGTGACTTTCTTGACTTATGTTGCTAGATGATGCGGAAGGCCTCTACAGGACAGCATTTATACAGTGACAAACAGTGGTACTACAAGTTTGCATTACGTGTTTAACGTTGAGGTAGTTGAATTGTTCTGGTTTTCTCTCACATCTAACACGTTGAGGGAGCACCAACGCTAATAAAACTTGGGGACATCATAAAGTGAACATCAAAATTACCAAAATTAGTATGCTCGTAAAAAGAGTTTGCGTGCTAGTATTGGAAGGTGTACTGCGTTACATACGTTTCATACGCGCCTTACTATTAAGTTATCCTACGATAAGTTCCCCAACGCTTTGGGTTAAGTAATTCAGATTCATTTGATATTCCACAGGTAGAACTGGACCTCCAGGGCCACCAGGTCTTAAGGGTATCAAAGGTGACCGAGGACCAATAGGACCCAAAGGTCAGAGAGGGAATGATGGTAAAGATGGATTAGCAGGCCGGCCAGGACTCTCTATCTACAACTACACAAAAGAAAAGGAACTGTTCATACCGCCTACTTTTGCCCGTAAGACTTGTTGAATATATCGGAAAATGTGATAAAATGAAAATTATTTCGGTATTTCAAATTATGCCAAGGACAGGTTATAAAATTCAAAAGGTGATGTGACCGACTGACATAGTTCATGTATTAGTGGGGTTTTAATTTCTGTAGTTAACCTACTCATTAGTATATGAGTTTTCCGTTTGTCACATTTAAATAATAGCTTGATACTAATGTATACACATATAATGTACATCCGGCAGAATGTAAAGAAAGAAAACGATAAAAACTTACAGTTACCTAGCAGAAACCTAATGGTATAAAAGATTTGACCATCAGTAACAAAGGTTTCCATTTTTTGCCATCATATTACTGTGCATGCAAAAATAATTCATTAAAATTTTAATTTCTAATAATAATTCTATTGCACCTGACAGAGGACCACACTCGTGTGATTGTCCGTGAAAGAGACACTCTTCGCATCAGCTGCAATCCTATGGGAAGACCAGAGCCGACCATTGAGTGGAGACGAACTGATGGTACTGCAGTTATACAAGTAAGAGATCTTCTAGCTCTTTTCTCTTATTGGCTTAGTTTAAAAAAACATTAAATTTAAAACTGTTTATTTTCATTAAAGTAAAGTTCACGTAGGATGAAGCCATTCTATCACAAAAAAGTGTATGGATACTCTAGACCCGTCTTAATAAAATTATATAACACGCATTTAATTAAACATGATGTAGGGTTCCTGGAGAGACGCGTCCGTAAAGGGCAGTGTGCTGAACATCCCTAACGTGTCTCGCTGGCACACCGGCAAATACGTGTGCCTCGCCAACAACGGCATGCTGCCGCCGGCTAACCAGACCACCGACGTTGAAGTGCATTGTAAGAAATATTTTGTATTGCCGATAGACCAAGTCCGAAAAAAATCCGGGTTATGCAAAAGAATTCAAACATTTTTTAAGCATTCCATACGAACCTATATATAGCCACGCTCATTATCCCCCAAAGAGGGTGGGCAGAAATGTATGTAATCTATGTATTATACAATAATCAAAATCATGAACTTCACTAGCTGCTAACAACGCATGGTCTTATCGATGTAACATGTAATATGTAATAAGTAATGTGTTGGGTTTTAGGGGTTCATAATAATTAGTGGTTTACTAATTTACTAATTTCTATAATCTGAGGATGCCACGGTAGTTGGCGAAACATATGTTATTTATCTAGTTTTTGATTTCGGAATAGTGCAATGTATCGTCTTGCATGCTAGATGATCGGGTCTGTATGCTTAGTGCGAGTTTTTTTGGCTGCTCGATCGCCGTAAAGTAAACGCATTTTTATATGGAATTGAGTGAGCGCCATCTAGTGGTTAACTATGTGAACTAAAAGTGCGAGTGTAAGTTTCCAATCGATGACCTCGTCACTCACTACTCACTAGTGAATGCCGCGATGATCGAAAAGTGTACGTTTTGTTCGGATTTAGCGAGTGCGAGTGTTTACAACGGCAGCGTTTTGACAGTTCGAACGGTTAACGTTTTCACTCGCACGAAGTATTTACTCACTACAAATTATTAAGTGAAAGAGGAAGTATTTGTTCGTTGAGGAGTTTATTTTGCATAGAAGTGATGTCGTCACGGTATTTTTTGCTTGAATGATGTGTAGAAGTGCTAGAGCGAGCACGAGATGAGCGATATTTTATGTCCCGTAGGTACTCATGCAAATTCTCGATTTATCAATTCACCAAGACAGCTTTAAAATTCTTAATGTGTAGTGATCTACTCCGGCTCACTAATGTAAGGTCTACTCAGCGGGTTACTTTAGGGGATAACATAAGTACCTACCTACATCCTTGCACCTAAAATCATACACGTCGGTAGGTATGTAATGTGGTGCACCAACTAGAATCATTATCAATGTTATTCAATGTGTGTTTCTGTTGTTGTTGCTGGTCTTCATATTAAATAAATTAAAATTAATATCAGGAATACAATTAAAGATTACAAATGAAAAATCATTAAAACGATTAAAACACTCGTAGAACATAGGTATGTAAACAAAAGCCACAGATTATATTATAAATAACACACAATGTTATCTTACTAAATGTGATAGTAACTTCTTTGACGGGACACGAATGTCTATTTAAACTTTTTAATTTAGTCGGTTATCCATCGGAGAGGCTGACTATCGAGCGGCGTGCTCACTACTCACTATGAAATAACTTCCATCGAATCGATGGACAATGGTATCTCACACTCGCATGCAGTCGATACTCGATATTCACGATGTATGCTCGATTTACGCGGAAGTCAAGTTACTCGATTGATTTAGCAAAACTCACACTAAGCACTCTGTATGCTTAGTGCGAGTTTTTTTGGCTGCTCGATCGCCGTAAAGTAAACGTATTTTTATATGGAATTGAGTGAGCGCCATCTAGTGGTTAACTATGTGAACTAAAATTGCGAGTGTAAGTTTCCAATCGATGACCTCGTTACTCACTACTCACTAGTGAATGCCGCGATGATCGAAAAGTGTACGTTTTTGTTCGGATTTAGCGAGTGCGAGTGTTTACAACGGCAGCGTTTTGACAGTTCGAACGGTTAACGTTTTCACTCGTACGAAGTATTTACTCACTACAAATTCTTAAGTGAAAGAGGAAGTATTTGTTCGTCGAGGAGTTTATTTTGCATGGAAGTGATGTCGTCACGGTATTTTTTGCTTGAATGATGTGTAGAAGTGCTAGAGCGAGCACGAGATGAGCGATATTTAATGTCCTGTAGGTACTCATGCAAATTCTCGATTTACCAATTCACCAAGACAGCTTTTAAATTCTTAATGTGTAGTGATCTACTCCGGCTCACTGATGTAAGGTCTACTCAGCGGGTTACTTTAGGGGTTAACATAAGTACCTACCTACATCCTTGCACCTAAAATCATACACGTCGGTAGGTATGTAACGTGGTGCACCAACTAGAATCATTATCAAGGTTATTCAATGTGTGTTTCTGTTGTTGTTGCTGGTCTTCATATTAAATAAATTTAAATTAATATCAGGAATACAATTAAAGATTACAAATGAAAAATCATTAGAACGATTAAAACACTCGTAGAACATAGGTATGTAAACAAAAGCCACAGATTATATTATAAATAACACACAATGTTATCTTACTAAATGTGATAGTAACTTCTTTGACGGGACACGAATGTCTATTTAAACTTTTTAATTTACTCGGTTATCCATCGGAGCGGCTGACTATCGAGTGGCGTGCTCACAACTCACTATGAAATAACTTCCATCGAATCGAATGCACAATGGTATCTCACACTCGCATGCAGTCGATACTCGATACTCACGATGTATGCTCGGTTTACGCGGAAGTAAAGTTACTCGATTGATTTAGCAAAACTCACACTAAGCACTCTGGTTTCTCGTGGCGATTGTAGTTAGTGCAAGTGCCTGTTTTCGCAATTATAAGTTATCAGATCCGAGGGTCAGTGGAGGGTGTAGGGCCCGGTGGTGGGCGCACCCATAGTGAGCGATGTAACATTACAGGGTGTCCCAAGAAATAGTGTCAAGCGGAAGTCCAAGGACAGAATACCCCTAGGGGTACCCGAATTACCCCCATGTATGTTCCGCGACTTTTTGTAGTTTTCGAGATATGATTTTTTTTCATATTTTTTTGTTAAACCTTGGCTTATTTAACATTATTGGTCACAGAGACATCAATTGTTGAGATACAAGCTTGATTTTTTTTTCTGAAATAGGTGAACAGTAGCATTTGCAAAAACAAAAGCAATTGTGAGCCGATATGCTACTATTAAGCCATTAAAAAAATGTTGAATCCTAAGTTTGTTAAAATGTTTAAATTAAAGATCTCTTTTGAAACGATTAAAAAAAAAACTTATCCCAAAAATGTCTTCAAAATTATTTTTAAAAACTTGCCAATTTTTATCAGCTATTTGCCATGTAAATTTGATTGAGCTATCTCCACGACTTCATACTTAAAAAAATGTTTGAAACACAGTAAGTCGAAAAAACTTAATTAAAAGATTGGGCCGAATAAAACTAAAAAAATGTTATTATTGATTGTTTATTATTAAATCACAAAATGTTTTCGAAATGTCGCCCTTCCTGCTCGATATAAATTCTACATCGCCTTAAAAAAAAATCTTTTAGTCGTAAGAACGCTACCCTGTTGCTTTTTATTGTTTCTTCTGCTTGTCTTAGTTTTGTTCGTAGTTCCGCTATGTTTCTGATATCCTTGGCGTAAACTAATTCTTTATAATACCCCCAAACGAAGAAATCGATGGGGTTTAAGTCGGGAGACCGTGGCGGCCAGGCAATGGGCCCCCCACGGCCGATCCACTTGTCTCCAAACCTTTCGGTTAAATGTTGTCTGACAATCCTCGCGAAGTGACATGGAGCGCCGTCGTTTTGAAATATCATATTTCTACGCGTTAATAGGTCTACATTTTCTAAAAGACCGTCGAGATCTTGCCGTAAAAATTCCAAGTAGGACTCGCCATTTAATCGGTCAGGCAGTTGAAAGGGGCCAATCAGCTGTCCATTTAAGACGCCTGACCACAAGTTCACACTAAATTGTTCTTGAAAATTGGAGGCACGTGTCATGTGTGGATTTTCAATGCTCCAAGAATGATAATTGTGAATGTTGAAAATTCCACATCGTTTAAAATGAGATTCGTCGGTCCACAAAATCGTATTAAAAAAAATTGCGTCTTCAGCTTGACGCCGCAACATTTCTTGACAAAACGCCACCCTTCTCGGATAATCTTCGGGCTTAAGCTGCTGAACTTTTTGAATATGATATGGGTGAAATCCCTCTTTTTGTAGTATCCGATGTGCTTCTGATTTTGGAATTCCGGTGCGGCGTTCTATGGTTCTGACACTAACTGATGGGTCTCTTGCCACTTCTTCGACCACATCTGGGTCATGCATTTGTGATGGACGCCCGGGTCTTCTACCTGGTAGGCGACCTTCCATGTAACTATTATGGACTCGCAAAATTGTACGATGATCAGGCCAAGTCTCAGGCTGAGGTTCACCACTGTTTTGTACCTGCTGTCTGTACAATCTAGCCGCTTCCGAAGCATTTCCTTTTGCATAGCCATAAAAGTAATGCATAAGCGCATAATCTCTTGACGAGAAAGACATAGCTCACCAATTTATTGCGCTTAGAAATCCCAATTGATGTGCACTCCGAAGTCCGTTGAGAAAGCCAAAGTCGTCTAAGAAAGTTCGTAACACCACACAAAAGCCAATCGATATGCAACCAAAGTCCGTAAAGAAAGCAAAGTTCGTCAAATAATCACAAAGGAGCTAGTAAAGAAGTAACGTCGGGCGCAAATGCAAGCAAATGGTCAACTGACCGGTAGCCGCCGAACACAATGGACCAACGCTAACCCCGCTCCCTCACCTCATGCTTCCCTTTGCCTTGCCGCAACTCAGGTAGTAAATTCCGAGAATTGCACTCATAATCACCCTTACAGCTCAACTGCCCCGTGTATTGAGTGACGTCACGCAATAGACCTGTTAACATGGTCTTGTAGACTACAAGAATTTTTTTAAGGCGATGTAGAATTTGTATCGAGCAGGAAGGGCGACATTTCGAAAACTTTTTGTGATTTAATAATAAACAATCAATAATAACATTTTTTTAGTTTTATTCGGCCCAATCTTTTAATTAAGTTTTTTCGACTTACTGTGTTTCAAACATTTTTTCAAGTATGAAGTCGTGGAGATAGCTCAATCAAATTTACATGGCAAATAGCTGACGAAATTGGCAAGTTTTTAAAAATAATTTTGGAGACATTTTTGGGATAAGTTTTTTTTTTAAATCGTTTCAAAAGAGATCTTTAATTTAAACATTTTAACAAACTTAGGATTGAACATTTTTTTAAAGGCTTAATAGTAGCATATCGGCTCACAATTGCTTTTGTTTTTGCAAGTGCTACTGTTCACCTATTTCAGAAAAAAAAATCAAGCTTGTATCTCAACAATTGATGTCTCTGTGACCAATAATGTTAAATAAGCCAAGGTTTAACAAAAAAATATGAAAAAAAATCATATCTCGAAAACTACAAAAAGTCGCGGAACATACATGGGGGTAATTCGGGTACCCCTAGGGGTATTCTGTCCTTGGACTTCCGCTTGACACTATTTCTTGGGACATCCTGTATAATAATATTATATCTTAATATTTATCATGTGGTATTATTTACAGTCAGTCCGTATATACGAGTCCCAAACAATATCCTCTACGTATACAACAAGACAGTGAAGCTAGAATGTGAAGTAAGTATCTAATCTAATACTCCACTGAATTGACAAAACTTATGTCCATAAATAGTGATTTTTAACTCCACTTTATATCTCAGATCGTGTAGTTTTGGATAAGTAGTCATTAAATGCATATGGAGAAGTATGTAGTTAGTATTAATGATGATGACACCCGTGGATTATCATGGACATGACGTTCTTATAGTACCTATACGGTACTTTATAACTAGAGTGAAGAATATGCTGTTCCCAGGTTCAAGCCTGGCCAGAACCAGTGCTAGCTTGGGAGGCCGACGGCGCAACCCTGGAGGGTCCACGTTACCGCACGGAGATGACTCCCACCGGTGACCCCTGGCGGTGGGTCATGAGCCTGGAGATCCCAGGGGTCAGGGATCATGACCTGAAGCAGTACAGCTGCGTTGCGAAGAACGAACTGAACAACCAGACGGTTAAGGGACATATTAAACTGATGTGTGAGCATTATCTTCTATCTATCTTCTATACATTAAAAATGTAACGGATCGCTGTCTGTACATGGAAGATATATGAGAAAATATATTATAGGAGACCTTTATCAACGCAATAGTACCCAAAAAATTGATTTTTGTAAATTTTGTAATTTTTGTCTGTTTGTCGGTTTGTCTGTTTGTCAGTGCGTTTGTGCACGCTAATCTCAGAAACGACTGAACCGATTTCGATGCAGTTTTCAGAAATACTGGGTGTAAAAAGATAACTTTGTTCTTTTAATACCGCATATTCTTTGTAAAATCGCGATAATTTTCTTCTATAAAAGCACCCCTGGGAAACCACGGGTTTCCAAGATATTGAAGTCCGAAGTTACAAATAGTACAAGTACAAATTTGTACTTTTAGCATCAAACGAATACATTGCTTGCAATAAAATGACAGTATTTTTTTATAATTTTTTTGTCGTTTCCCAAGGTTGGTTCCATAGAAGAAAATAATCGTAACCTTAGAAAGAATACGGGGTATTAAAAAAACATCGTTGTCTTTTTACATCCTGTATATTGTGACAGGTCCCAGATAGGCTACTTTTTATCCCGGGAAAATGTTTTTATCCCGAATAATATCGACATTTTGTTTTTTCTGTTGTCCACGCGGACGAAGTCGCGAGCGTCCACTAGTTCGTAAATATTTTTCAAGATTTAATCAAAACTTATCTTAGGTACCTAGTCAGCATTTTATAAAATATAGAATGAATCTATGCAATTTTATACATACATAATTAAACATACTACCGTGCTCCCAAAATCGGGTAGCCAGAACTGCAGGATCATAAAGGAGATCCCACAGTCACGTTTAACATAGCGGGGACACATGTATGTAAATGATCAGTGATAAGTTATATACTTATCTATGTATTTATATACCGTGGCTTAGTACCCACGACACAAGACCTTAGGGATCTTAGTGTGGGACTAGGTCAAAGTGTTGTGAAGTGTAAAAAAATAAAAAATTGCTAGCTTATTGCCTGAGAGGATGCCCGAGTTCCTTAGTCGCCTATTTATTAGTTTATTGAGTGACCGGTGACATTCAACCTAAAACTAGCACTTTTAAACCATGGTTAAGCTTCATCTGCACATTATTTTCAGATCCCAGTGCCCACCAGCAGGTGCAGGTCCAAACACCCATGGAGTTCGGTTCCCGTCCCCCGACCCTTACCTCGTACGAGGAACTATGTCAGGTGGAGCGGTGCCCGACGTGTCCTCGCTGCGACCGCGCTCAGGTCCTCATCTCCACCATGAATGGAACTAGTGGAATTAAACCTAGGAGGAATACCAGTTAGTTTTTCTTGTTATTTTATTTTGCTGCTAATCTAGGTGATTCTTAGACTATAGCTACTTGGAATATAGCTCCATAAGGTTGCATTCTCTCTGTGATCTATATTTACAAAGATAAACCTTTGAAAAGTTTGTTTATTGAAAAGTGTACTTTGGCCCTTTACATACCTTCTTGTGCTTGTGTATTAATTTCGATATCACTTTCAAGTGTCTTCTGGATTAGTGATTTCCTGATAGCCGGTTTGTAGTTCCGTAGATAATAACGCTACGCCTCTTCGCGTTTTTATTAGAAAAGGATCTATGAAAGTATTGACTTGTTTCAGATTGTCAGCTATATGCCATCGGCAAACCAGTCTACCATCGATTCAAAGATGAACTCTTTGGAGCGTGGTTGAGAGATTCAAATGCTTCTGAATCACAGGTATTTCTTTCAATAATTTATGCAAACAAGTTGTAGATTGGCTTGAACATTAAGCGTTACATTTGTTCTATCCTTTTTATATTCATTCTAGAAAGAAAAATTCTGGTCGACTAAAGAGAACGACGTGGAAAGACTACGTGAATACCGAACCAAGGTCTCATTTAAATCTGACCATGTAGATGAGTTCCACAAGTTACAGAAACCTTTCTTCGTAAGTATTTATCATTATCACACCAGAGTACGAATTAATGAATCAGTGACTAAAATTTATTGTTGACACCTACCTACTGGACCAACTTCATTTCTATCTATACAGCCTCCTACACCCACTGCTGAGTAAAGGCCTCCTCTTCCCTATGCCACTATCCTCTGTCCTGGGCCAAACTCATCCACTGCTGTCCAGTAACCCTTCGGTTATCATCTGACCATCGGGCGGGTGGTCTGCCCCTCGATCTTAAAGCGTCTCTTGGCCACTATTCCGTCACCGCCTTGGTCCATCGACCATCATCCCTCCTGGCCAAACTTCATTTACTGGACGGTTTTTACATACATACATACATATACACACGGCTGTACCTCCAAAATGAGGTAGCCAGATCTGCAGCCTGAGGGAATGCCCGATTTCATTAGTCGACTCTTACTCATTGTATAGAAGGAGATGCAGCTGATTTTAGTGAAGCCCCGCGTCAGCACAGTATTATTTTTAGTGATATTCTACATAGATTACCTACTTTAAAAAAAAACTCGGCAGCAGCCTTGTAGCGTGTCCTGGCATCCAGCAGTGGGCTGCAATAGGCTGAAGACAACTTTTCAAACCGTTAAAAGTGTACCTATTTCTCGAAAAATGGAGTATGGTGTGTATACTTTATATTATAATTAACACCTATTTACCCAGGGTAACGGACACATAGTGTACTCTGGATCGTTCTTCTATCAAGCCAACGAGTCAGGGCATCCCGGAGACATCATCCGGTACGACCTGACGCAGAGCAGGATCAAGTCGGTCCACCTGCCTCACGCTGACGGCAGGTTGTATACATCGCAGCATAATCAGGTCCCAGTATAGTTCTAGATCGATGGCCATTGGTCATGCATATTCCTAAGTCAAGAATTTTTATAATAGTTATTGTCCTGTACTATAGGTATATTGTGCCAATCAACTTACCACAATCCGCTAACCCTTTTAGTTTTACCTACTTACATCTTATGTGTAAATTTAACATGTTTAAGTGTACCTATTTACATAGAAGGATGAGCAGATAATATTCTGGAATAGCAGATCTTCTGCGTGCAGCTTACCATAGCTATAGGTAGGTTACTATTATACCTACTAAGTGCTATTTCACTTATATTTATATTTTCACTGAATTCTTTTTTAATTTCCAGGTTGACTTCAGTGCAGACGACAATGGTCTCTGGGCTATTTACTCTATAGGAGGGTCAAACAATACTGCAGTTGCCAAGGTTAGTTTTACCACAGAATAAGAAATAGTACAGAAGGCTCTCTCTCTCTCTAACAAAACACATTTAGGAAGAAAAACAGCCTTATTTTTCAATTGCCCATTTGTAAGTTGCGCTTTCGTAATTGTATATTCTTGGTAGATTTGTTTTGTAGTCGATTTAATTAAAGCATTGTGTCTTTTCTCAGTTAAGCTTCGACCCTAACAAGGATGACCTGAATATCGACCACGTATGGAACATCTCTTTGAATCACAAACAGGTGAGACATAAAATAATTTAATATTCCTGACAGTTGGACTGTGTCCAAACATGGGGTAGTCAGAACTACAGAATTGCGAATGAAATCCGCAGCACTTTTGGCATAGTTCGGTCAGATGTAAAATATCTGTAACAAGTTGCTACTATCTCATATCTCCTATCTCATCACCTGAGACAATTCCCTTTTTCTTAGTTGACTCTTACAATATGCAGATGGAGCTAATGTAGTAGTTTAATGAAGCCCCGCTTCAGCACAGGCAATTACTTAAATCATGTTGCTGTTTGTTTAGAAGAGTCAATGTCTGAACCACTGACTCTCTGCTGTGTCAAAAGTTCATGGGTTGACGTTTGTTCGCGGTTCTTTCTTACCGTGGAACTAATGCCCGATCTCTGAAGTCAATAGTCAAACCTTTAAAAGTTTATGTATTGCAGAGTAAATGACTATTTCAGGCGTTATTAAACAAGTACCCATTATTCCAGATGGGAGAAATGTTCATAGTATGCGGCGTATTATACGCTCTCGACTCTGCCACCGACAAGGACAGTAAGGTGACGGTCGCCATCGACTTGTACCAGAGCAAGCCGGTAGAGGTCGCTCTACAGTTCACGAACCCCTTCCGGAAAACCACACAGTTGGGATATGATCATATGCATAAGGTTAATATAGCGATGACCATGATTTACGCCATTAAACTCGTCGAAAGGTTATTGAAAAAAAACCGTTTGCTGGTCTGATGTGCTTCTTGAATGTAAAGTTTAGACCCGCTAGGTAGCGCTGTGAAAGATTTCTAGTAGGTGAAGCCGCTGAAAGGCCACAGTAATCGAATATAGGTAATCATAAGTAGGTATTTAATATCCCACTTGTGATTATTCTGCCCTCAATTGCTCGTGCCTTTCTATCTCTATATTTCTATGGTGAAATTTAATTCTTTTATTAACGTGTCGATCATTTTAAAGAAGGCTGGACTGTTGGTTTTTGCCCCAGTGTTAGTCTTTACCAAAGGAGTCTTTATAACACGTACATGAATCTAGATGCGCGAATGGGGTGTGTCAGGACGGCAAATTGAATCTACATGATCCTACGGCAAAGAGGCGTAATTTTATATATTCTTCTTCAGCCTATTGCAGTCCACTGCTGGACGTACTCGTAGGCCTCCCCCAGGGCACGCCACAAGGCTACTGCCACAGGGTGGTTTTTCCCATGGTAACCACGCTGGGCGGGCGGGTTGGTGACCGCAGTGTGGTTTTCGGACTATGTTGTCAGTACGGGAGGCGCTGCTGCCCACCTCCCGGAAACCCTTAATCGCCTCGTACGATACCCACGGGCAGGCAGGGGTGGTACAAACTCTACTCTGCCGGCACCACGCGATTTTTATATAATACTATGTTATGTTAATTTATTTGCAGGAGCTGTACTCTTGGGACAGAGGGAATCACCTGACCTACCCAGTACGATACAACGAATTACCAGGGCCTTAGATAAAAATTTTGTACAGAGATATTTCTATTATAATATAATTAAGTATTGATTCTTTACCAATTTTATAACTTTTAATAAATTAAGGTTCACTTTGTTTAAGTACCTATGTTTTAAATACCTACCTATAGATGAACTTGACATAAAGATACGAACGTTTCATAAAATATTATGAGACTAATACGGTGAGACGGAGAGTAATGGCATCTATAAATAATATAAAAACTATACCGATAAATAAAACTTCATCGAAACTTTCATACCTGTATGAGGATATTGTTACTGTATCCTGGTGTACCTCTATGTAGTTTCCACTAGATTTAAATATAAAACTAAATAATTCCAAAAGTCCCACACAAAAAGGAGCATCATCTATAAGCAATTCACATTACTGTTTCCATTGAAAAGAAACTCTACCATGCTTCTGTGACTACCTAACCAAGCTCTACTTTTATTAGTTACCCCATCAACTAAAAGATGGCGCTATGAGCATCCACAAACACCAACACAATAAACAGATGGCGTTACGAGCATCTACCCAAAACCTTTTGGTATGTTCAACAACATCCATTATCAAGTTTCAAAATGGATTCTGACATGAAAGCACATTTTATTGGTGTTGTTCCATCCGTTTTTATAGCCCTTTGTGCCAGACGGTATTCTGCTCGCAAGTTTCTACCTGATGCGTGCTAAAAACGATAGTCGTTACAATTTTAAGGCTTTGCCAAGAGTAGTAAATTCGGAAATATTGTGCTTTGACTTCAACTAAAATGTTAACAAACTAGTCTTTGGTATTTTTATCATCTTGCTAGTACTTACTTATAGACTACATACATTATTATTTATGAGTTAAATAAAGTCCTAGTGTATTCGATGAGATTGAGTCAATGAAAAGCAACTAGACCCTTAACTCAGCCAAAACCAGATGTTTGGGTTTCCAGATAAGATACAATATGCCTCTGGACTAAGCCTAGGATTTCTTAGGTTATGCGCGCAATACGTATTTAAAACATCTTCACTATCTTTGCGTAGTTTAAAATATCTAAGCTTGTATAGACAGACAGCGAGAAGCGACTTTGTTATATAAATGATAATATGTCGTGAAGTATTATGATAAGTAGATAGATATAAATTTTCTTACACTAATGTTTTTATATTTCTTACATCTTTTGAAAAGGGTGCTTTGATTAAGTGAAAAACAATACAATCAAATCTATAATCAAACACATTGTACTCCATTATCCTGAATCAAAACTAACATCTTTCATAACAAAAAGCACGAGCCCCCCACGAACAGAAATTAGAAATAACTCTTCAAAAGAAAAAGCGATGCGTAATGCTTCTTGGGGCATTAATCACGTTCTGTCCTATAATTAAAAATAAATGCAACCGCCGGCGAGAGGCGAGCTTTAAAATATACTGAAGTTTTTACAAATCTACGACTGCTCTTAGATAGTTTTGTGGAGTTAATTAGTTTAAATACGTTAAATTAAGGAATAAATTTTATTAGGCAATGGTATTTGGTAACTGGCACCCATTCCGCAAAATTATTGTTACTCTGAACTACTCGTAGTAGTCTAACACATATTTTACTAATTTAAAACCCTAACCCTAACATTATCTAATCTGAATAATATAAAATTGCATCCTGAATCTAATAAACTCATAAAAATAATTAGCCATTACATTGTACATAGCAACATTCATGATGTTCTACCATTTTATACGGGCCAGTCATCAAAACTTATCAAGACTTATCAATTATAGCCGTGAGCCCCGACAAATCGCCCCCCACGGGGAGGCTGGGGAACTCACCACTCAAGCGCCTTTCAGTATGCCATCTCGCCCTCATTTTTCGCCACAATAGGTGGCAATACATTCCGTGACTTGGCAGAAGTTGCCGCGAGATCAATACTTGCGCACAGCGCCATCTATGTACCATCGCGCAGCCAAATTGCAGTTTAATAGTTCATTAGATCCTACAAAATGGCGGACGCCGGCTCAGGAATTGGCGGGTTATTGATTCTGTAAATGCGAAGTTGTTAAATATAAATTAGGTTTGTTTTTGGTGTAATTTAAAATGGGAATTATGTAGAGATGTCGCATTCGTGTAGGGATAAACATA
Source organism: Carposina sasakii (assembly GCA_014607495.2). NCBI lineage: Eukaryota > Metazoa > Arthropoda > Insecta > Lepidoptera > Carposinidae > Carposina > Carposina sasakii. The sequence goes on from CP053162.1 coordinate 2,645,404, forward strand.
GGTAGAGTCACAGAATACTTTAGACAGAGTATTAAATAATGAGGGTAGGTAAAGTCTTAATTTTAAATACCTAAAGTTAAAATATTTTCTTTAGATAAATTCGTAAGAGGTAGAATTCGTCGATTATTAGTTTCTTGTTAAACAACATGACTTTTTTACATTGTAAGTAAATAAACTATCAACAAACGTCCATGTCATGTAGAGATGTCGATTTATCCATCTGAACAGACAGGAACTGTTCAATTTGTTATTCGTTAAAAAAACCGCAAGCCTTTACGCCTCCCTCCCCCATCCCCACCGTCCAGGGGTGGCTCCGGCTGCTAATGAATGAATCATGCCGCATTCATCATATTTTATGGATTAGAAAGGAAATATTTTTTTATAATCAATTTTTATGGAAAAGCTTATATTCGCAACTTCGTCCATGGTAGAGCAAAATAAATACTATGTAAACACACGACTGTGTTCACGAAATGGGATAACCAAAACTGCCGGTTCATAAAAGACATACCACAGCCACGTTTAGTACATCGGGGACAGATGATTGATGATTTTTTTTTTTTTTTGACACGCGTGGATAGTTTGTAGAGCATGGTAGGTGATGATCATAGAGATTTAGCCTGTGACTTTCGATTTAGGAAATATTTAAGGGACTTTATTACAGAGCTTTATCGAAGGCATACTATCTACTTTAGGTTCCCATAGGTAATCTATGTACTTAAGGTCTCATCGCCTCATCTTAATTAATATACTTTAATGAAATATTAAGGACCTACCGCTTATGATAACGTACAAACTAAGTAGTTTCGTTATATTAGGTAGTTTACATCAATCTGTTTGCTTTTATTTTAATGTATTTTAAACTGACTAAAAAGTTATCAATTTGTTATTAGAACGATTTACTTATTTTTTGTAAGTATTCATTTTTTCATATAAGAAAAGTTCTTTTTAGTATGAATATTATACATACAATCACGCCTGTATCCCTTACGGGGTAGGCAGAGCACCAAGGGCCGATAGAACCACATGGTGCCACTTCTGACCAATTTTTAGGGTATAGTTGAGATGTACAAGTTCGGTTAGTAGTGACAGGTGGTCAGCCCATCGCCTACAAAACACCAAGACCCTCTTGTCCCTCTACTGACTTGTACAGTATGCCCGGAAAGAGGAGCATACGTTTTTTTTTTCACTCCCAGAGCAGCATAGAAGAAAGAATGTTATATGTATAAAGTATGTTATATAATGCTGTCGTATAAGTATGTATAATAGTTTATCTATGCTAAAATTAACCTATCTAAATTTATAAGTAGATCAATTGATAGCAAAATCAAAAGTGGGATTGGGAAACCGGAAATGAAACTGTCAAATTCGAAAACCCGCCATTTTTCCTTCATATAAAGGGGTCAGTAGGCCAAAATGCACCCTGAGTTAAATATATATAAAAAATCAAAAATAACATTATGTCAACGTAAATAAACAAATTTCACTTTCAATGCGATCAGCTGACATAATTTACTATACAATAGGTATTTATGTAGTATATACTCGTAGCTATGTACATATGCTGGGATTTCCTCGAGCGGCGAGACGGACTGTGGGCGTAAAGCGATTGAAGCGCTTCACAATTCAACTTTCGTCCTGAATTGTACACATTTTAGTTGGCTGGTTTTTGCGGTAAGGATATGGTAAGAAGGGGTCACGACTGGTGCATATTTATTTTCTTAATGGAAACAGTGCGAAAATGAATAGTTTAATGGACAATGAAAAGAGAATGGAGGGGTGCGAAAAGAATATTTTCAGGTTTTTCTAAAGGAATGTAGAATTTTATTGTAGTCTTCAATATTTACAGTAGGTATAATAACATTAATAACACTTTGATAAAAATGTAGACGTCGCGGGTACCTACACGTATCTGGTAAACCAAATTATATTTAGATTCAGACAACATAAAAATACACATGTTTGTAACGCTCACCTCACAAGACGTTATTGAAAAAAGATCTTATATAAGAGATTTAGGAAATAACTCTAATCTAATAGATCCAAAAACCCATAAAATATGCTTTCATCCAATTACATAGATAAGTACATAAGTAATATTAAGTCACAAATACATATTACATAAAAAATCCAGATCACATTATATACCTACACTACCTATCTAGGTCAACACAGTTCAAGGCAGCACATACTGGCATTGAAAAAAAATATAAACAAATAAAGGCCAATGAACTGCGCGCAAAGCCGCTTCAAGCGCTCGAGGAAGCCATCTCAGCTGGCAGGTCGCACACCTGACGTATTCCTGCCTCCCCCCACCCCGCCCCACCCACTGAGCCATCAGCTGTTAATGTGCCGCCCCCGCACCCCGCCAGCCTTTCCCCTTCGTTTGTGTAATGCGAGGAGGACGGGCAAACTGTGCTCTCCTAATTTAAATATTAATATTATAATTTTATTGAATATATTAGAGGTGGTGTGTGAATTCGGAATTAGATGTACCTAAAGGTTTAAGATTGTATTGAGAAAGTTTTTTATTTCATTATTAATCAAAACTTCAGTATCTCTCAAATTCACCACTTATTGTAGTAAAAGCGTTTACGTTTCATCAACACGACCTGGGTTGCATTTCGTGATTCGTTTATCAATTTTAAATCCGTATCTCCAGGAGATAATCATACTTTACGCTACACTATATTCATGTTGTATTATTGTTAATTTATTAATGCTAATGGAAGTGGTTTTATATATCCACAAAAGGCATAAATAAGTGGCTAGCCACGTCGATAACAGCGCAATCAGGCCGGGTAAATAAATGATAACCAGCGGGCTTCCCACAAAGCTATCGATTGGTAGCCCGCGGAGAACAACAGAAAAATGCCAACTTTTAATAATATATCGCACATTATGCCCGCCAAATGAATAATTTATCCCGGTGTGTCGATTTGGGGCGCGCGTCCCCTGGGGGCGCGGGGGGGCGGGGCGCGGCGGGCGACGTCAGTCCGCGGCGAGCGGCCGAGCGAGCGCGATGTCTGCATGCGCGCCGCGGGTTTGCTGCCGGCCGCGCGCCCCGTCGACTTTGCTCGACATCACAGCCAAAATAGTGGCCGCCGCGATCCCTTTCCAACGCATCGAGGAGCGTTACGAGCGCATTCCCGAACCGGTGCAGCGCCGCGTCGTGTACTGGTCGTTCCCTCGTGATGAGCGTGACATCTGTATGTACTCCTCGCTGGCCAGGGCGCCTCCGGATGACCACCGCAACATTGCCTTCTGCCGCGGCCTCAAGCTGCTGGAGGCTGGCTGCGTGGAGAACGTGCTGCAAGTCGGTGAGTGTTGCGCGCTTGCGCCTGTTTACTAATATGCGCCTCGCCCACCCGCGCCGTATAAATAAAAACCTCGATGTGTGCGATCGATAGCAGCACCTCTCGGGAATTATTCATGCGTCGAGAAGTTCCAACAGATTAGGGCTCTGGAACTATAGGGGCTGATATAAATAACGCCCGCGAGGAGTCGGTGATAAGCCGTCACAGCACTAGTTATCGTAGCGATAACCCGGTAGTGGAATGGCATACATAACGCAAGCGGTACATGAACACGTTAATCACGATGTGTATAGCCTTGCAGTGGAACTAGTTTGTACCTTCATTACGCGGAGTTTGTGAGAAATTATGAGTAATAATAACTTAATATAAAACGTTGTTTTGGTAAATGTTTCCTTAAACACGAATGTGAATGTGTACTCTCGTCCATTTACATGTTTCTTGCTGCTGGTATGTCAGAGAGGTGGAACGAGTCTGAAGAATCGTTCGAATTTCGGCTGACATTAGCATAACTGGACGAACCGTTATTCCTATACGAAATTATACAGCCGGTAGAGTCAGCACCGTGGGCTGGAAATAATAATATAGTACAATCAGCTATTTTATAAGCTTGTGATTTGTTTCGAATAGTTTATCCCACTTCTGATATAGGAACCGGAAGTGAAGAAAAACATTATTTTATTATTCATTGTGACATTCTATTTACGGGTATACAGAGATAATGAGAAGGAGAAAAGAAGAGTTGGGATTTGGGGAATATCTATAATCTGAGTCATACACTACAGAAACCAGACGTGAACTATATCATGTATGCCTATACAGATGCGAATGAGCATTAACATTCATATTAGTATACGGTCATGGTTTTATTGTGGGATGGGCTTACATATTCATTTGGGCTTATCTGCCATCGCACTGATTATGGCCATTTGGGGTCGCATACGCCACCATTATGGTACAATTTTGTTCAACCTCGTCACGTTTCGGTAACTTGAGAATTTTGAGCATTAATTTATGCTCGCAAGAGCTATGAATCATTGCTAGCTCTAAACATGTAAATGGAGTATGGATGTGGCTTAGAAAATTATTAAGACTGCAACAGTAACAAAATCTTATAGATTCTATGCTTTGTGAATAATTTACTGCATTTTTTAAAACGAGGACAGAAGCGAATTAAAATGCTTTCCTTGCACGAGGGACAATTGATTTATTTCGCAGATTTTCAACCTCGATGAAAAAACGTACCAAGAAACACTAATACTTCGAGATCTTATGATCAAGTAATCTTATATATCATGGCAATAAACCACTTTGTAAGGAATTAGAAGTGTTACCCTTTATTGGATATGTAGTTATATTCGAACTCTAGAAGTACTAAAGGACACACACATTAATTAAGTAAGCAGGGACAGGGCTACTTGGTAGCAAATCATCAACAAATTAGTGATGCTGAAAATAGACTACAACACTTAACACGATAGACTGCGTGACTAGACCACATGCAATGTCTATAAAACCTAATTGCAGTTTGAACTAATTAACTTTTTCAATGATAAACCATATTTGCAAGTCTTACGTGTTTTAGTACACCTGCGATGCTTATTGGAATAGAAACCTCAAAGATTGCACGAGCAAAAAGACTTCGGCTTGAGTTGGATATGACTCCATATCATTTATCGTCTACTAAAACATTGAAAAATGCGTGTTATGTCAAAAAAAAACAAAGATTCTCAATGGAAGTCAGCTTACCACTAAAAATACGAGCGTAGAAAGATCTCAAGAATAAATTCGGTGCTCTTGAGACTATGAAGATATAGAGAGTATAAGAGAGTATGAAGTACCTAGTACTATTAGTTCTTCATATGTTCCCACGTATCTGACTCACTATCTACGATCATAAGGAAACGCCCTCTTCAAGATAAATTGTACTGAAATGTAACATTATGATTTGGTGTTCAAATATAAGTTACAAGGGTTTTATTAATGTAGGTGTGGTTTCGTAGTAATATACCTATTCAGATTACAAGGAAAAATGGCCAAAGAAATTTACAAGTATATTTTAGAGATTAATTTAGGGCTAAATATTTTGACGTAGACGAAAAAGTCTGAGCTTTGTACCTAGCTGTTGATTAAACTAAAATTATTGGTCTTCTCTTATACAGAAACTTGAATAATATCCCCGCTATTACTTATTTTAATGAATGGTTACTTTTTTCACTGGGCCATATACGCCATCTTTGATCCCAGGTCTTGAAAACCCAGGCTATGAACAGACAATGTACTCCGTTCTATTCTTTCGTGTAGACTAAAAGGTAACAGAAGACAACGACACCATTCATTAGACTGGTTTGGGACAAGACGGACCAGATTTCGAGGACATGAATAAAAGATCGATTCTGCCTTGAAGGTTGATGCAAATACCCTATATATGCAGGGTGATTGTAATGACAAATGGTTTAACCCCTTCGTAAGTGTATGTGGGAGCCAAATTGCATAATCTCTTTATTACTGGAAACAGTTTTCGGTATCCACAACTCAGTTTTCAAAACTCTAGTGTAGTGTAGTTTAGCGAGACAGCTCTAAATATAAAAAGTATTATGCTTTTCGTAGTCTAGACCCCGGGATGTCTTGATATACCTCACTTGCTCTATGTAGAGACTTAATAGTAGTACAATGGTAGCACTCAGTTTGAGACTCTCGCAGAAACAAGTATAAGATTATTAGTTAAAGAAATACACGAGAATTCAGGTCGTCACCGTGAGTCGTGAGAGTTGAGATAAGTGGAAGCAAATATTTTATATTTACAAAAGATACATGCTATATTTTCTTTGGCATACAGTCCAACGGTCAACGGAGAAGATAATTATTATAAAATTATTAATAATTTATATAATAATAATAATAAAAGGGCCTCTACATCTTGGCTACGGCCCGATGCACGCCTCTCAAAGGACCGGGACTCTGTAATCCCGTGAATTTCGAAAGAGATACAATAATAATAATAATATTAAAAGATAATTATTATAAATCCACCTTATCCGACTTATTTATGAAGCGATATTTCGGTCAGTACCTTTTTTTCTCCGATTACTACTTTTAAACTGTGTCTCTATCTCTCTCTTTTGTGAACTTGAATCATTCTGTATATGCACTCCTTTACATGTTTAATTGTCATGCAAAAACGAGCACACCCGGCATCGTCCTGTAATTTTTTTAATTCAATGTTAATAAAGTCGCATTTCAATACATCTCTGTCTGTCAGTAAGTACCGGTTTCTTTAAAGATTTCGATAAGGTTTATATGCAGTGTCAAATCATATTATTGTTTATTGTAAAAAATATTCTTTGGAGACATGTTTTGTACTTTTTATATTGATCACCGTACAAAAAAGCTGGCACTGGTACCATTGCCGGTAATGCTCAGGATGTCAAATTATACTACTCTTTGTGAGCAGAAGGTATGTTTAAGTGTCCCTAAGACATACTGATAAAATAACGATACAACAAGAGACATACGTTGCAAGATTGTAGACAATCTCACCACAAATATTGGGCCAGATTGGGCGTGTCTCAAACGTAGACAACTTCACAGTGTAAAGATAAAATGTTTTTATACAGTACTTAGTGAAATGGCCACATAAGTCGTCTACTTAACCCTGAATCAACTACTACTACCGGTTATTGTTAATGACAGGTAAGTTACCTTAAAGTAGACCTACAAATACAATAAAATCTATAAAGATCTCATTGCTGGTTTCACGAAAGCTTTCAACTAAAATGCATCACCTTTCTAACTCAGACAATACTACTAATTCATTGATATCTTCCTCGGCTTCTAGCTTAAATATTTTAAGTGTTTTAGCATGAAAGAGAAGGATATACTTCTAAATGTGGACCTTATAGTGGCCCATTAAGAATGTATGCAGAACATAGCCAAACTCAAATCAATTGGTAATGGATATCGACGCAGAAGTGTACAAGGTTCCTTGTGCATTATCTATTTACTGAATACATTGATCTACTGTCAAAGATGGACATATGGACATCGGATCTATTACCGAAGCGATGAAAGCCTCTTGACTAGGCAGCGAGTTGAGAAATTCCTTCTTCGTATGTATCTGTATAATTTGCCACCCTTTTGTTTCCAGCTACTACTCTGTTTTAAAATACAAGTTACTTTAAAACTACGAATTCTTTAGATTACAGCCCCAAACCTGGTATCACGTAAACAATAAACCCATTTTCCTTGAATCCAGTTTATTCTGTGTCCCCTTAACTAGTCCTGTCAACGGGTCACGTAAGCTGCACTTCTTAGAATGTACACGAAGGCAGTACTGCATATGATTCATCTCGGACGCCGAGATCGGAGATATCCTTTGTTGGTGTAACATGTTTGGGAACATGCGACCCAAGACGTTTCAAGGTTATGCTGTCGGATATAGGATTGCATGTTTTGTATAACACACATTGTTGATTAAAATGTTTGGACGATGTAAGAGTGGAAAGAATAGAAATATATGCCAAGTATGTTAATTTATACAAATGAGAACTGATGAAGGAAGTTCTTATTTCTATTCGATAGGAAATGCAAATCATGTAGATACGGCTGCCATTGAAAGATAAATTCTATCATTGGTTACAATCGACGAATTCATGAATGATTAACTGCAATTAATAGTCATCCTTGATCCTCCAATAACAATCCTAAAAATATTTGACATTCATTGATTGGCTGTACATAAAGCAATAGAAAAGGTCAATTGAACCACTATCGTCTCAGAGTCAGTTACGAACTTAACTGATCAGGAAATAGATGTCAAAATGGAATGTTAATCTATATTTAATGATGGTATGGTAGATTGTAACACGTCGGCGTAGATTAATGTATTTTTTATGAATCTGTTTCCCTGGCAATATATTCAAGCTGCAACCTATGGACAATTCCGTAAGTATTGAGCATGATGACCATGATGATTCCTACGATCAGTGATTAAATTAATTTAATCGCTGACCATTCCATCAAATCAATCAAGGATTTAAGGGTCAAGGGTCTATGCTAATAATTAAATATCTGTATGTATGTAGCTGAACCCCTATAGTAAATTATACTTTATACCTGTAATATTATCACCTCACCTCAATTTTTTCGAAGGTATATTATCGTGCTAGGTAACAGGTGTGTAATCATACATACAACATATTGAAAATGGTGGAACGTTACAAATTAATCACAGCCCCAATCTTATATCGTAAGAATTCGAGATAAAGCCAGTTTTTATTGCCTTTATATGTATGAGATCATTAGAACCACAATGGTGTATGTTTTCAGGCATGTTATTGCCTGGCTTGGCCATGATTGTGTGCAGAAACCACAGGTTATAAACATAAATGTGGCAAACACATACATTGTTCAATCCAACAGAATCCAACAATTCACCTGTGGTTGGTCCACCAGCCCAACAGCTATCTTTATTATTGCACTTGGTGATCTTGTCAGTAGTTTCCTTTTTACCTCACTGCGCCAAAAGGATCATGCATGTAAATTTGTGATTATGTATATGTATTTCTTTGGCGCATTTGAGTTTCAGAGGTACCTTTAGACTCGTCGTAGTGAGTAACACTGGATCAATTTTTTTAAGCAGTCGGGTTTGGAGACTACTTCGCTTCGTATATTAAACTTGGTGATCCTATCAATATAAAAAAAAAATAAAAATAAGCATAAAAGTTACTAATTGCATATTATAGGATAATCTGTGAATGACATCATGGTACAATCCCTTCATATGTAATATAACTAAGAGAAGTTGTTGATTATCTGAATAAATAAATAAATAAATATTGTTTTCTCTTTTCGTAGTATGTATGTTTTTTTTTTGGTGTTTATCTATGCTTTCTGCACATCTGTACTGGCCATGGTCCACATCACAATGGCGTAAATCTTCAGACGTGTTATCGCTATAAAGGGAACTGGTGATTTTAATTAAGTCACAGTTACATACTAATTATAGTAGTAAATGATAGTTTAAAACGATAAATTTCACATACATGTATGTACACTATAAATCAGTAATATACAAAGAATATATTATTACATAACTTATATGTATTATTATATATTCATCTTTTTACGATTCTATTTGTTTATTGGAAACTATTATTGTGAAGATGCTGTATCTACAAAGAAACTACATTATAACAACATGCCAATAACAGAACCTCAGACCGAAAAAAACGTTATTTAAAATAAAATGAACTTTAGGTACCTACTGGATGTAGACAATAATATACCAATTTTACCGAGGACCTAACAATGTTTGAAAAGTTATCTTAGCATTTCCATCAATAGCGATTAGAATTATCACGTCATTTAACTATCACCCTTATACAAGGGTTCCTATTGGAGAAATTTTTTTCGATAACTTTGTGAACTGAGGCTTCTGTTCAGCGTAAGCCGCCAAGTTTCATTAAAATCCATTCGGTAGTTTTCGCGTGAAATAGTAATAAAAATGCAAACATTTATGTTAGGTATTGGTAGGAAGGAAGTGGTATTTATAGTAAAATATCTTCGTAAACAATTATTTCCCTAATAACAGAGTCTATTTGAATTTTTATGGCTGAAATATAACAAAACGAAGGAACTTTACCTTTTTAGATTTCGTCGAGGGCGTAAGAAAATGCAGACGCACTCCATCTCTTGTCCACAAACACCAGTCCATAAAACCAAGATTGTTGCAATGAAAAGAAAAAGCCTCCAACAATAACCATCGAAACAATAGGAAAATGGCGATATCGTTCACCGCCATTGATATGAATTTCTGCGAAAACAGCCCTAGTTCTACATTGCTGTTCTGAAAAAAACTTTACGACCACTAACCAACACAATCGCAATTCATAGCAACAAAGAAGACATAGAGCTGACAAACTGAGCGCTCCTCTGTCGAGCAATGTCGACACAAGCCGGTCTTGTGCCAACACAACAACTGCTTAGTCTGACCGACCTCGGACCAACCACTATAACTTCACCCCCGAACCCGCAGCAACTCCCTAAACGTGCTGGAAAAGAACAGCTCATCATACGCTGGACATTTTACAAAGACTTATTTGTTAGGCACCTCCGCATTTTCGAGTTCTATGGCGTATTTGTGCGTCATAATTGGGACTTATGTGGTCGTGTTAAAGGAGGTTTTGCAACGGCTGTGATTGCTGTTGTATGCTGTTGAAGGCGAACAGGATTATGGAGTGTAGTCGTGAATGTTTGATTTTGTATGGTTTTATCTTTCTATATCTATGGTGGAAGTAGTAGATGTAAAAATGTAACGGAAGTCTGTTGTATCACATTAACTACATAAGCTTTGCGTACAAATATAGACTAGACTTCTAAAATGCAGTAAAGAAGGCAAACTCTTTGCTTTGAAACGCTAGTAGAGTTGTTGCTCTGGGCAACCATGAGGGAGGTTGCTACTCCCATATAGATGACAGTATTAATATGGCTTCTGGATAACTGATAAAAGCAACGTGTAGGGAAGTAGCGATAGACCCCCAAATAGGAAAAAAAGTTCCATCCGGTCACAATGCAAAATCCGCGATATTAATTTTTAGAATCTCAAATGTTATGTTACATAAAGTCTACATAAATATACCTAGTCATACCTGCTATTGATGATCACAAAAAAGGTGTTATTCACCTATCATAGTGTATAAGGAAGTTGTGTTAACTTACGTTAGCAGAGAGTAAGATATCACTCGAGTTAAAGTTCTCCGATATTTCCTGCTATGTATAATGATTCGTTTTATAATCCGTTATCTTTCTTCCCGTGGAAATAAGGCGATTTAAACTAGATGTTCTTCAACACCAAAGAGATGTCATATAGCTCTGACGTAGAGTAAAAGATGCTGGGCAGCTTTAGATTTAAACTGGCGCCTCATCTGTCCAAACGGAGCGGTATGGGTAATCATAATTACTACCAAATTGAAGGTATTCTTATTATGCAGTAGTAATCCTCTTTCTTATGTTTAATACATAATGTGCATAATAATGGATGTTTACCTTAGAAGTTTGTTAATGTTTCACGCGAAAACTACCAATCGGATTTTGATGAAACTTGGAAGTTATGTAGATTATATGTAGATTAGAAGTTATACATTATAATCAATGGATGTGAAAAAGTGGCCTATTGGCGGAACTCCAAACCTGTTCAAATGTCGTGCATTGTAATATCGTCGATTGTAATAGGCCCTTTGTCTTTAGGGTCACAAATAGTCTCAATTATAGTCATCGTGTAGGCGGATGGTGCCGATCTTGGTATCTCTGACCTCCGGGGTCTCTAGACCTTTACAACCTATTTTGAGAGTATCTGAAGGTTCCATAGAAATATGCTGTTGATAGTCTTATTGCATTTACTGTAATGCGAAAGTGTTATGTATGTTTTTATATGTCAACTTAAAACTGCTGGACAGCTCTGACATCCTAAAGACGTTGCATTTTGGCTTATAGACATATACCAACAAAAGTTTGCCCAGACCGGGATCTGAATCAACCACCTACAGTTCAGTTGACAACGAGCATTTAATCAAGCACAAACCGTGGGAACAACAGCCATTAAGAATAATTTCATATCCTTTCGACGAACTTTAAATCTAGATGTCAAACTCATTACCATGTACATGACTATGGAGTGAGAGACAGTTACCAAAACCATTTCAATTAGGCGACGCGTTCTGAATTATAATTGCCACACATGTATGTGTGAACTGGCCACCGGTAGAGATCTCACTCAAATAACAAGCTTATGAGTACGGAGGAAACTGTAAAAGGAGATGTGATACTCAATATTGACGTGCATTACGCTGCTGGGACATGATCGGTACGCAGCCGTTCTGTAATGGTAATTTGTTTAGGTCGCATCTAGAATAGTAGCGAAAGTTTATTTCAATGTAGGCTACATAGCTCGGTCATCATTCCAACTCTTATCCTATTATTTATACACAGCAAAGGCTACATAGCTCAGTAAAGATGGAAAAGCCCTCTAGCCTACATTATCAGACGTCAAAAAATAATGTTGCCGACCGATTGGTGAAGTTGATATGATGATCGATATTTTGTTACCGTATCATGGTTGTTTCAAAAATTATTTATACTTTATATACCGTGGCTTACCTACGACACATTGACTTTTCTATGTGTTCAAGCACGCCTCCTTCTCACGTCATTTCCATGTTCTTAAGTGTTAAGGAAGTAAGACTTATGACCTCATTAATAAACAGACATAAAACTCATACCTAATATGGACGAGAGGTTTTAGGTTAACTGGAGAATTTGTGAACAATTGGTCTAAGAATGATATCTGAAGCTTAACAATCGAGAAGTAATGTTTTAATTTTTAGTAAGGACGAGGATGACAACAATATTGACCTTTTCATTACATCCTGTCTTATGTTTGGGAACGTTATGATGTCAACCATAAAAGTACTGGACTTCTGAATTTCATTTTGTTTCTAGATGTTTGCAACTGTAGAGCCATTTGTTTCATCAGCAAAAGGCTATATTATATGTTAAAATAAAATACATACGTCAAAAATACTTACTACATATAATTTAACTCACGTATTTTAAACAAATAGTAAGTTAAGTAATAAGTAAGTGGGTTCGATTCCCACCCGGGTGAGGAATTTTTTCCATTTCTTTATTAATAATTTTAAACAAATAGTAAGCTTTACTACTTATTAAAGAAGGCTCTATCGCCTTGGAACTACAAAACGTTAAACTTCCAATTTCATTCGAAGTCCATTGTTGGTCGATTGAAGTGCTACCAACCAACAAAATGTTTATTGACATTATGAAATACTGCGAAAATACTAGGTCACCTAGACGCTATTGATGTTTCGTGTACCCAAACAGTAATCAATTTATTATTTAGTAAATACAACAGTTGGCAGAACTGCAACAAAGAATACGTGGGATGTCGCAACAGTCGACTCGACAATTAGCTTATTTGTTTAAAGTACTGATGAATTCTGATGCGTTCTATGAATCAGTGTTGATTTTATGTCGATGCTACAACGACATTTCTTAGTAGCTATATTTAAATAAATAATGATGCGGAGTCACCCATGGTATTTATACTGGTGACATACATTGAGTTAGTTGGTTCGGTAGATTTGTGTAACATGGAAAACTAATCCTGATGATGCCACGGGTGTTGGCGAAACATATGTCGATTAAAGTTTTAATTGGTTTTCGGATTAGCAGCTATGTATTTATGGTTGCATGCTAGGTGCTTGGATCTGGCTTCTCGTTGCGACTGTAGTGTCTTGTGTTCGTGATCATGAGTAGGCAGATCCGAGGGTCAGCGGAGGGTATAGAGCCCGGTGGCGGGCGATCCCTCAATAGAGACATACATTCATCATACGGCTGTGTGCCCAATATGGAGTTGCCAGAACGGCAGGATTGTAATGGAGATCCCACAGCCACGTTTGAAGTTGCTAGCTCATCAGCTGAGGTAACCTCCTGAGTTCCTTAGTAGATTCTTACGACATGCACGGAAGGGGATCCAGCTGATGTATTCTAGCCAAGCCCCGCAACAGCACTAACTTATTGACGAGTGGGGTTTTTACCTAATGGTTGCATTTGAGTGCCAAATAGTTGTTTGACTGCATCTTTGTTAAAGTGTAGAACAAGGGCAATTTCCTTGGCAGTCATAGACAATAGTCCTAGAGCTCGTCCGAGAGTTTAATTTTGAGAGGGTGCTATGTGCGTATTTTTTCGTCATCGATTACGACCATGTGCGGGTGTATGATGGGCTAAATGGAAGGAAAATGTACACTGCACATGCACAAACCTATAAATAGAGTTATAGCAAGTAGATGATCAGAAAAAATATCCAATATTTATTAGAATAACACGAGTCAGCTATAAAAAATCAATTTGCACTCCATGCCACTCTAAAAAAATTCTTAGCCTCGTGTTTCCTTATAATAAAATTGTCGAGGATGAAATCCAATCTGCCAGGGGGTCAGGAGCGTCAATTGCCTTAAGCGGGGGGAAAAGGTGGTAGGTCAGCAATTAGACCAATCAGGCGCAGGAAGAAGGGTATTATAATACCCTCGCTGACCTTTAAGACCTAAGAAGTGCAGTTTATTAATACTAAGTAACATGTAATAGGACAAATTACTAATAGAGACTTACAAATATTTGGGTTTTAATCTTAGAATAATGATTTGCTCCGCCCCCTTATTACCTAACTAGCAAAAGCAAAGCGATAGATAAAATTGTACAAAAGTCGCTGATTGCTTGTCAAATTCGTATTACGTAAAATCAATTTCAAAGGAACTTTGACATTTCAAGGCGAATATTGTACAATTTTCGCTATCGCTTTGCTTCGGCTTTGCTATCGCTTTTATGGTTCTAATGTTAAACAAAATAATAATTTGTCAGTTGGGTCTATTTATTAAAAGGTTTTGGTTTTCGTATACATACGTTACTTTATCGACATACAGTAATAATTTCAATATTTTATGTGCACAATATGTAAATGACTCCCCTACCTTAGTAAATGATAAGCATGCAGAATATTATAATGTAAGGTTATAAATCATTCTACCGAGCAGTGGGTGACGATGATATTACAATAAAATAAAATAAAATGCTAAGATTTTAAAATTATAGTTGCGACTTTGAAAGTTAACCGCTGTTTTCTATAACCATTTCAAATGCATTCTACCAGACTTTTATTTGTTTCAGTACACTTTTGTCCCCATATTGAGCAGTTTTACACAATACTTAGTTTATGAAGAGTATCCATAATATACATAACTAATGATTGAACGAATTTAAAATAGACATAAAAATTTATAATCGTAAAAAGAGTGAAAAATAAAAATGTGTTGGTTGATTAATATTTACATTATGATATCAAATTATAGTAGAATGAATATTGTAGCAATTGATAAAACGTTCTCCGAAGTCACAGCCGCAGACCCCAGAGGAATTAAACCCCGATATCAATCAAAAGCCATTTTTGTACCGAAAAAAGGCACTATAACATTTCTAGACACAATCAATCTTGGATTCTGCCACAATCATTAACTTTAAATACACGTTTCGGCACAAAAGATTCGGTCCATCATGGGTTTCGTAACGTGTTAGTCATTAATAATTGTCAATTATAATGATCGAGCTCACCTGATTGTTGGATGTTGTGTAGGGTTCTTTACAATGTAATTTACATTGACAGGATAATGGTTTTATACTAGCCTAGTTTTTATTGGTACTGTTGGTACTCTGTCACTGACATGCTTATTGCATTTGTATTAAAAATTCTTCTGGTTCCAGCCATGATTTTCTACATTATGTGCTAAACATATTTATATTTTTTTTCACGCTATGCCTTGAGTACTTACTTTTAACTTGAGTATTTTTATTTGAATATAACCATGTACTTACTATGCCAAGTTTTAAGTTGATACAAATGCTCAAAAGCCCTCCCAATAATATGATATGTCAGAAAAGTTTGTGTTGAGCGTCGTCGCTCTCCTAATATTTTTATTTTCGGACTATAAACATAAAAGTTGACATCATGACTATTCTTTTAAATACATTTTCCATTCACTTGATATAATAATAATAAAACTTCAGATTATTATAATCATAGCATGTCATTATATTATTATAGGTATAACGTATAAAAAAGAAAAAAATCTATAGAAAACCAATTGGAGAAGACAAAATGTTGGCACACAATTTTTCAGACTTCCTTTTCCCTCTTCCTGTCTGAAACCCTTTCGAAATGCCCTTATCTTGATGAAGGACTGGCCCAGTTTTTGGGTCAATTCGTCGATAAAATTTGCCATTTGGTCAAAGTGCCGTGCGACTAGAGTCGATCAAGAGTGGTAGATAGATAAATGTTGCGTTTACGCAACTTAGATACGCGTATATTTTAGGAAAATGAGTCGAATTCTATGTGACACTTGGCCTATTTCGGTATATAGGACTTATAGAAATAGGGCACGATGAACGAAAAAATGAATATTGGCCCTTATATTTGACAATATGTATACGAGTATTTAGGCTTAAACTCTAAAATAAATTAATTTAAAATGTTTTTGAACGTATAAGTAACTGAGATAATAATATTATATTATATGGAAGTTTGTTAAAATAAATCAATAGATTTCGTAACAATAGCGGACTTGTCTATAATTTTCTTTCATCTATTCTTTATTGTTGTCTATACGTTGACAAGTTGAATTGTGCAGAAAACGAATATTCACGTTCTAGTATGTTAGGTATTCCTACACATTTTTATGTAATGAAAAAAAGGCCGTTAACCAAAATTTTAAGGAAATTTTATACATCTTTAATTCAAATTAGGAATTCACTATGGGTGCGCCCACCACCGGGCCCTACACCCTCCACTGACCCTCGGATCTGATAACTCATAATTGCGACAACAGGCACTTGCACTAACTACAATCGCCATGAGAAATTAGGAAACTATTTTAGGGACCTACCGAAATCTTTAACAATTAAAGAAAGTTAGCTACGATGCTAACCTTTATACGAACGCTATTTTGGTGCATTTACATATGCTATACCATGTGATATCCACCAATCATATTCAATGTCAAGGTGATGTTAATAAATTTGATTGGTGCATTGCATAGCACATCTTTGGTAAAAAGGCAGTTTTACTGTACGTATTGTGATTATACACAGGTCACCTCTGCCAAAGCATACATTATAGCGTGTGCACTTTAGTTCCACCATACATTGTTCGTAAGTATTTTCTCAAGCTATCGGAACATCAAAATTATTATCTTTTGTTACTCTTTTATCCTTGAATTTATTAATTGTTTCATCGTGTTTTTAATCCTTTGGCAGTGTGAGTAGTTTTTTTGCCTCTTTGTGTTGATTCCAGCACCGATGAAAACAATTGTATAGACGAGTTTTGCATGCGAATTACATGGTGAACATACATACTTAATTGTAGAATTTGTTCTCCGAATCGACGCATTAGCAAAAAAAGAGACATCATGCGTTATGAAGAGACGTCATTTAAATTTAATCCAAAGTTTAAAATTGTAGTCCAAGTGAGACTGTAGGTTTGACGAACGTGTCTCTGCTTCCATTAGGTTCTTTTCAAGGCCGTTCTCGTTGTAATTTAATTGATACGACATTTATACCTGCTGCATTATATCTATGTTCATTTTGTTAATGTTGAATACCTCTGTCAACTTCTAAGGTTTATGTTAATTATTACAAAGTTTATTGTTATATGTGAATAATAAATAAATAAGGTAGTGTCCTCGTATATCTATAGGCTACAGGAAATCAAATAACTCAGCCAGTGACAGAGTGGCGCCCACAGTTTTTTAGACCACATGTCTAACTCATTTGTTACATTACAATATACAACAAACTGTTAGTTTTCATATTCAAGCGAACATAGACATATAGCCACGGCTGTGTTCGTCATAAAGGAGATACCGCAGCCACGTTAGCATAGCGGATACTGATTTCAAGCGAACATAGATCAATCTCCAAACCAACATATGTTATGAAAAAGCATGAGTATGACTTCTCCATAAATATATTATCGTCTCAAGATTTTGGCACAGGCATACAACGGCTTATTATCTTTGTACTTTATGTTCATACAAAAGGATTATTTTGTTTAGTAATCTGTCTGCTTAAATTATGGATAATGATGTCATAGAGTAAGCAATATTCCCCCTAATAGAAGGCACAGACAATGCACGGTCCTTAAAAATTCATAAGTAGATACAGTTTCCCTTTAGAAGCTCTAAGGTTAACTTTTCTAAAGTCGCCTGATCTAACTGAATAACAAGAAATCCGTTTATTCCTCATAAAGGCGTAGTAGATATACATATCTATCTCTTTCAAAAAAAAAATATACTTCGATTCAGTAGGTGTGTTCATATGTTCAGAGTATGTTTGTTACATTGAAATGACAACTCCACATAACATTCCAACTCCTTGCCTACCTTCACATTAGATTGAAACAAAAAAAAACACAATTTACACCACATTTATACCCAGTTCACGGAGTATAAAACCTTTTTGGAAACAATGCGAGGAGCCCGGGGTCAGTGGTATCATTAGGGCGTCAGCGATGGGCCGCGGGTTCGAATCGCCGGAAGTCAGTGGTTACATCGACTTTTTCTTATTGCCAGTGGTAACGTTGATGGTAATTTTGCTGATTATAGAATTAGATTGAGTTTACGAGTGAAGCTGTAGTGTTTGTATCTAGGGAATCTCATTGTACCAAAACCCAATTTGACGGCCGATTGGTCTAGTAGGTAGTGACCCCGCTTGCGATGCCATAAGTCCTGGGTTCGAATCCCGGTAGGTGCAAACATTGATATGATGAATATCGATGTTTGTTTCGAGTCATGGATGTTTCAATACTTATCTATGTATTTATATACCGTTGCTTAGTACCCACGACACAAGACCTTAGGGAGCTTAATGTGGGACTCGGTTAATGTGTTGTAGATCAGTAGATAGTGCGTGAATATTTATTATTTATTAGTTTTGTTTTTTGGCACTGTACAAATAAGCTATGTCAAAACTTAGTTTTTTGCGCAAGCACTGCAAAAATTAGATATGCAGCCTTTTTACCTGTCATAAATGTCATGATGCAGGGCTTCACTAGAATACATCAGCTGCATCTTTTTCCACGCATGTAGGTAATGTAAGAGCCTCAGGGGCGGTCTCTCAGGCTATAGCTAGCAAGTTGACACTGATCTTTGTTAGACGTGGCTTTAGGAGCTCATGAATGATCCTGCACTTTTTACCGCATTTTGGGAACATAACCGTGTCGTGTCATTTTCATGTCAATTTACGAATGTCCAAAATGAACAAAAAATTGAATAATTTTATTAAAATTTAAAACAATAAGGAATAGGCAATATCTAACGGTACCTTTTCAAAAAAGCCGGTAAAATAAAAACTAAGTGGGCAAACCCACGTGCTCCAATCTTCTGTAATTTTGGACGATAAATTCGTATCAATAATAAAATAAATTACTTTGGTTACCTGCCTTTGGTATTAGACCTTTACTTTTTATTAATAATAAAATTTGATCGCTCACGGGGAAAATGGGTGGAACAATCGAATAATTTTGGAGTTATAACCCTAGGGTTTTATGTTAAGACATTTCCTGTTTTTTATTAATTTATACCTGAAAATACTGAATTAAAACTAGACATTTTTAATGTACCTGCTTCAGCTTGCTTCTGAATGGACTCTGGTCATTTCTTCTTTAACACGTTCGCTGCCGATAGATTTTCTAAACATACCGACATCAGTTTTACGCCTAGTGCCAGGACGCAAATAAGCGTCAGCGACACCAAATAGACACAAATACGTAGTAAAAAAACGAAAAAGGCGGAATAGTACGAGTAAGAACTGTTATTAATGAATTTATTTCATGTACAGATTTTAATGTTGCAGAATTGTCACTTAGCTCGTGCCTCGGAAAGCACGTAAAACCGTTGGTCCTGCGCCTGATCTCTCTCCGGTCGTGTCGGCTTTCCGTCCCATCGGAATATAAGAGTAACGGAATAGAGAGTGCATCTGTGTTTGCGCACACACTTGTGTACTATAATATTTCCTGCGTACTTGGCCAATCTCCGTAGAAATTGTTCGCCTTGGCCGAAATACGGTCGGAGATCATCATTAATAAACGATTTGGATTTGGATTAGCCAACGGCACTGAATGTGTCTGGGACTTATTTTATGAAAAATAATAATTTTTGGCTACGCACTGATGACCTTAGAATAATAATTAAAACCTTAACCTTATATAGGTACCTAATTAGATAGATGTAAGATCAGCTGAGATCTAAATGCTGGGCCGTAAAGAAGAAGGATGAAAATCGACTGCATGTAAGCGAGATGAGAATGTTGAGATGGATGTGTGGAGTTACAAGAATAGATAAAATAAGAAATGAGTATATAGGAGGAAGTCTAAAAGTTGCGCCGATCAGCCGATCACAGACAAGTTACGAAGTAACCGTCTGTCTTGGTACGGGCATGTAAAGCGACGGGATGAAAGACATATTTTACAGAGAGCGTTGTGCATGAATGTGGATGGATATAAAGGAAGAGGTAGACCGAAGAAATGTTGGATGGACTGTGTGAGAGAGGATATGCGTGTACTGGTAGTGAGCAATGAGATAACGGATAATAGGGATGAATAAAAGAAAAGTACATATTGCGCCGACCCCAAATAAATGGAAACAGGGCAGGAAGATGATGCACCGATGTTCTAAGTATATTAATTAAAACCTTAACCTTATAAAGGTACTTAATTAGATAGATGTAAGATTAGCTGAGACACGTGCTTTTATTAAATTACTACAAGGTTTACCAATTAATATTCCAATTAGACTATAATTAATCATCATCATCATCATCAGCCTATTGCAGTCCACTGCTGGATGTAGGCCTCCCCCAGGGCACGCCACAAGACTGCCATGGGAGGTATTTGCCCAAAGTCACCACGCTGGGCGGGCGGGTTGGTGACCGCAGTTTGTATTTTGGAATATGTTGTCTACACGGGAGGCGCTGCTGCCCACCTCTTGGGAACCCTTAATCGCCTCGTACGATACCCACGGGCAGACATGGGGTGGTACGAATTCTACTCTGCCGGTACCACGCGGCCATAATTAATCAATCACCACAATTATATGCTATTAACTAAGATAATTATAAAAATAGAGACGTCCGAAGGAAGAGCATATATAGGTATGTAATATACAGGGTGATTTTTGGTCGTCAACGTTCCCGAAAACTACGGAATCTCCTCATCACCACGATCATTTTTTCCATGGAAGCATAGGTTCCTGGGAAGTGTCTGGTTTCCAAAATATTAGGGCCCAAAGTTGAGTAAATAGACTGCTTTTTTCTGCATAAATGCACATTGACGCGTGTAGCAAGATTTTTTTTACGAGAAATAATTAATATATGTCTATGAAAAAACAAACATGAACACTGGACACTATAAATTTCGCCCGATCAAGTTATTTTTTTTTTTTTAAATACATCATTTCCCAATTTTTTTTGGCATTAACTTACTTTATTTAATGTATAGAGTACTTACCCTTCGTTAAGGGTGGAAACGAAAAAACATCCTGTATATTATATATAAGTAGGTACCTATTTACTCATATAAATTTCGAAAACAATAATATAATTGGAAAATATTTTTTCTTAGGAAACATGGATTCCATAAATGTTATTATTATCTTATCCTGTTATTATCTTATTTAAATTTTATTCAATGTTACCAATCGCATTGAAAATGCTAACATGATGCTAACTGCGAAAGTAAATTTAAATTCGTTCGTTCAAACCTCTTTATGCTGCATGCATTCTTGAATTTATTAAGAAGAGATAGATACAGGGCCATATAGGCTACAATCTGTAGTCCTTGCGGACGTAGTCGCGGGCTAAATTCTCTCTCAGTTAACTATGGTCTGAATGCGACCTTTGTCTTTTACAATAAAAATTACAAAATAATCCAGATACCACGTAGCAAGTGATAAAGGCATGATAGGAATGTAAAGAAATGAACATGTACTTTGCTTAGGGCAGGAATGACGAACTAATGGCACGCGACCACAGAACACACTTCAAAACGCGAGACAAAATTTTGGGCACGTCACTGATCTCTAAATTCATTATGCACTGAACAGTGTGAAGTAGGCTCTATGACCTCAATAAACGTTTAAAAAAAATCTTCTATGCTGCTCTGGTAGTGAAAAAAAACGTATAATACTACAGCTGCTTCTCTTCCCGGGCATACTGTACAATTCAGTAGAGGGACATAAGGGTCTTGGTGTTTGGTAGGCGATAGGCTGACCGACCACCTGTCACTACTAACTGTACTTATACATCTCAACTATACCCTCAAAATTGGTCAGAAGTGGCGCCATGTGGTTCTGTCGCCCCTTGGTGCTCTGCCTAACCCGTAAGGTATAAAGGCGTGATTGTATGTATGTTAAAAAAATTAAAAGTGCATGCATTTCTTTATTTATTTATTTATTTTATAAAGTTTCGCCTGCCCTGGCTTAGGATAATAGTCAAGCCTAAACCATATACGAGTGCCTTCCTATATTGGTGTATCCATAATCGGCATCTTGAACTTTAATCCCACTTAACCATTCAAATAACCCTTTATATCAAAGAAGACAAAGTACTGTCACCCCTCAATCTAGTCACGTTAAGTAAAATTTACAAATAAGAATTCGAATTATACATATATAGATGTATAGATCTATACCTTAACATGTCACAGTTATATGTATAGGTAGATATAACGCAAAGGAGAGAACACGATTAATATAAAGTTGGCTTGAAAACTCCTCTTTTGGGTTCGACCTCCACATCTACCTAAAGCTTCTTGGATGCAATTCAAAGACCTCAACACAATAATCGTTTAGTATACTATACGATATAAAAATATACTCCCACCCTCCCCAAAAAGGGGGTTCTAACTAAGCATACTTTGCCCCAACTTTTCAATACTCCATTTTAAGTCTTACACTACAGCTGTAGGGTACAAAATACTGTTTCTCAAAGATGCAGTTAAGGGGTGAAGTAAACTTTTTAAGGCCTACTAAAACCGAAGTTGGAATGACTGGGGCGGGACGTACTGTCTCGTTCTCACATCTTCGGTTTGTATTGAAGCATCTCTTTCCATCTCCAGCCGCTTAAGGCAACATCAGATGTTTCGTCTGTTGTTCTACCTACATCGTAAGAAATCTATTTGTAAAAAGAATATCTTATCTAATAGAGCTAAAAACAAATTTTACATTTGAGTAAGTAACTAATAGCCAATTGCATACTTACCTACAAGAGATTTAGATCAAATTCACAGATCATTCTAATTCAATTTTCATACAGACTACTTAATCTAATTACCTATAGCAATTGGGCACTAATTTAATGATAACGTGATGATGATGATGATCTCCGACCGTATTTCGGTCAAGGCGACCAATCTCTACGGAGATTGGCTAGGTACGCAGGAGATACTATAGTGCACAAGTGTGTGCGCAAACACAGATACACTCTCTATTCCGTTACTCTCATAGTCCGATGGGACGGAAAGCCGACACGACCGGAGAGAGATCAGGCGCAGGACCAACGGTCTTACGTGTTTTCCGAGGCACGAGCTAAGTGACAATTTTGTAACATAAGAAACAGTCAACAAATCAGCATGATAATCTAAAGAGCTAAATATTAGCCTTAAAATATAAGAATTATCATTTTCAGCCGTAACAATTGTATAGAATGAACTACAATATTCCTTATCAGACTATTTCTGCTATATCCGCAATGTACGTCCAAATATCAAAATCCTCCAGCCGGATATCACTTGGCAAAGGATGTTTTATATTTTTGTATACGTAAAATGTATAAAAACTTCTTTGGCTAGTCTAAACTTGGCAACTCGAGGCGGCTTGGGCACGGCATCACTGTCTTGTGCCAA
Source organism: Carposina sasakii (assembly GCA_014607495.2). NCBI lineage: Eukaryota > Metazoa > Arthropoda > Insecta > Lepidoptera > Carposinidae > Carposina > Carposina sasakii. The sequence goes on from CP053162.1 coordinate 2,669,236, forward strand.
TGTAGGCTCTATAGGATATACAGCAGATCTTGTGAATGAGGTCATCACTCAAGAACCATAGCTTTAGGGTCAAGACAGACTTGTCACACGCGTGTCAGTACATATCAATCACATACATTTTATATGGCCCATAACACACTATTAACACCCCACGCGATCCCCACTCTCCGTACATTTTCGACGTGCTGCTATACTTGATGTAAAATGACAACTTTGTTCTTTTAATACCTCGTATTCTTTGTAACATCACAATCTTTTTTTTTTATGGAGGCACCCCTGGGAAACCACGGGTTACATGAATATCAGCATTTTATTTTTAATAAATCCATCTGGAAACAGTAAACAAACATTTTTTTTTAAAGACACCATGATAATATTTAAGAATGTTAGTTTTGTAGGAACATTTGTCAATCTTATATATTATTAAACACATTGATGCAAGAAAAAAAAAATCTTTTCTCAGGGTTGGTCCCATAGAAAAAAAATGATCGTTACGTTACAAAGAATACGAGGTATTAAAATAACAACGTTGTCTTTTTACACTCTTAATATAATATATCCGCAATTACGTCCAAATATCAAAATTCTGCAGCCGGACATCACTTGGCAAAAGATGTTGTGTGTCTTGCTTATCCCTTAACCTGCCTTTCCACAAGAGATACGTGTTGTTCTACTGTCCTACTGATGCGTCTGACATCCACCGATTATACAGGGTTATTTTTGGTCGTCAACGTTTCCGAAAACTACAGAATCTCCTCATCATCACGACCATTTTTCTCCATGGAAGCATACCTGGGAAGTGTCTGGTTTTCAAAATATTAGGGTCCAAAGTTGCGTAAATAGACTGCATTTTTCTGTATAAATGCACATTGACGCGTGTAGCAAGATTTTTTCACGAGAAATAATTAATATCTGTCTATGAAAAAACTAGTTCGTTCGATCAAGTAATTTAAAAAAATGTTCAAAAAAATTTACATCGTTTCCCAGCATTATTTTTGGCATAAACTTACTTTATTTGATGTACGAGTATAGAGTACGTACCCTTCGTTGAGTGTGGCAACGAAAAAACACCTGTATATTCTTTAGTCCATGTCACATAGCATAGCTCATCTCTGCTGGAAAGGCAGATTTACCTTGGGTACATACATAAGACTATGTTCCTAAAACAGGGTAGCCAGAACTGTAGGATCAAGAAAGAGATCCTACAGCAACGTTTAGCATAGCAGATACCAATCAAACTCCTCATCAGAAACAATCACGGAAGGTTTGCCTCTTAATAATACGAGTGTCAGTTGTTCGGAGCCCTTTTATCAAATAAAGTGACAGTTGCATTTTTAGGCCACCGCTTACCCAAAGAGTTTCCAGAAATCGTTCAAATTGCCCCAAAATAACTACTTAAATATAATTCAACAACCATTAAAACAATCCCCCGTACAGACATACCTCCCCATTAATACTCGCTTTACAAAGAATAAAAAAATACTTAATTTCTAACTCTAATCAACTGAAGTATTCATATGTCATTAGACCCCTACGTTGTTTTATCATGATTTTAACTCTATAGCTCTATAAATAAGACTCATCGGAATTCTACCCCTACAGAGAGAAAGCCGCAAGCTTTTTTTCGTTTTTTTTTCGTAGCAGGTAGGGACGACGGTCGTAACAAAAAACTGCCTGGCTGAGTGAAATACGGCCAGATGTATGCACTTGTATTCAATATATTCAACATGTGTTTTTACCATGGAGTTGGTAATGGTAAGAAACTTTTTGAATCGCAGAACGTGAATTGAAAATGGAATCTTACACTCACATTTTTAATGAGATGCCATGAATAAGATTGTGGCAATACTTGCACAAAATACGTCATCCTAGGTTTTGTTTTCTCCACGGATGCCAGATTTTTATTGCCACACATTACATTACATTAAAGTTGTGGGGCTTGAAATGTTATAATCTTCCTCGTCCTTCGGTTTCCATCATACACAGTTAAAGTTCGCAAAATTATTCTAGGGATTTCTTGTTATAGTTTTGATATCGCAAATGGCGTCCTATTCCACATTTGAAAGGAATCATGGTAAATTTTATATCTATTAGAATCTATTGATAAAGAAATACTCAAGATCGACCTATTCATCTTTGTGGCCAAGCCCCAGCTTTCTTTATAAAGGGAACTCTACTCCTACATAAAAAGCAGTAAGAAAGCAAACCAAAACCATCTTTACATCAGATGAGGTAATGTTCATTTTGATTCACCTCGATTTTCTAGAACAGGTCCGGACTCTGGGCTATTGTTTAGATTTTGTTTTTATTTCACTATCGACTTCCCACAGCCCACCCAAGCAATCGATAGGTTAGACTCGCATCTTCACACTTAATGCGTTATCTGCAACGTAAACACTGCCAATCAGGTCGATTGTGTATACATGACCTAAAAACATGGCGTTTACAAGTAATAGATATAGCTGATTGTGTTTTAAGGGCAAAGATGGTGGGTGGGGGAGGAGTAGTCTTTCTTGAAAATAGAAAAAAAGAAAATATTAATTGTAGAGAAGGCAAAATAGAAAATGAGTCCAGTGTAGATCACTATACCCAAATCCCCATTGACGATTGTCAAGAAGCATTCGTGGAATACCGAACAGAACGTTGCATCGCAATCGAACGTCACGCCGGTGCACGCGCTCTAATCGTCACAGATAATCGTCCATCTGCCGGATCGGCTGAGGGTTGCCAACCATGGCATGACTGTACAAAACGTGTCCATATTTGATTGCGTGCTAGATAGTTCAACCGTTTTTTTAATATGAGATTAAATTGCAGTAAAATGTCATTAAAACATTGCATTAATATCATTATGATGTGGGTATTTAGGTACTCAATCAAATAAGTTTAAGAGTTTAATTTCAAATTTTTTACTTCCACATTCAAACCTTCTAATAATAATCAAGATGATTTTATCGCTTAAATCATTCTTACTAGTCCTTGCTATTATTGCTATTATAAATGCGAAAGTAACTCTAGACAGATAGAGTTTCTGTCTCGCTTTCACGCCAAAACTACTAAACCCATTGAAATAAAATTTAGTACACAGGCGTCTAAAGCCTGAAAATGAACATACGCTACTTTTTATGCCGGGAAAATATTTCGACATTTAGTCTTTCTGCAGTCGATGTGGACCGAATCGCGGGCGTCCACTTATTCTCAATAAATATCCAATAGACGCTTGGCAAGTGCCAGCCCTAGTCCACTGGCGCCCGCATGGCCGTACAAGATCGCTGTGTCGGCGCCGGCCCTGGCATTTCCGGAGCTTGGCTTGACCAATACGGAATTGGAACGCAGTTCCAAGATATGAACTAACAGGCGTTTGATGATAAAATGTGTAGACGGACGCGCGACGACATAGTAGTACCTAAATTCTTTTTGTGGCTAGCAACATTCTTTGGGGACGATAAAACTCATACTACGTTAGAGCTGGGATATAATACTATGTCTTATGTCTTTTCGGAGTTAGGGAAAGAATTATCAAAAGTATAGGCAATTTTGTTTGTATTATGGATATTAAGCATGACCATACACAATGGGGCAATCTAGAGCAGGATTCTAGAAGTCATGGTTACCCCAAAGGTCTGAATTTAAAATCAATTTTATTACAAAATCCATGTGCAACAAAAATAGTTTTGATTATCTCAATATTAAAAATGAAATTGGAATAGAAACCATACAAAAATCAAAATGGAAGACACATAAAGGTAGATATCCCTTGAAGTGCTTCTAAAAGTAGGTAACAAAGGTAATGGGTGAAACTCTAGTAATTATAGAAGGGCGAGAGCTTATCTCTTTAGAGAAGCCTGCTAAAGTTCCCAGAGCCCATAGCATTATAAGACCTGAGCCCTACTCATACCAGGGTAGAGTACACTATAATCTAATTTAATCTTAGGCCAGAGTTCTACTGTGTTTACGTTTTTATGTAGAAAACTAGATTTAATGTATAGGTTATGTTAGAATAGGATTTAGATAAGATTAATTGATATAATGGTATACTTACTCGTACATATTTAGCACAATCATTTGTATAAATCAAGAATTGGAATTGATTTCAAAATTATCAGTGTGTTACCCTACTTTGTAATATTAACGGGTATCAAGTATAAGTGTGATATGTTCATCATCATCATCATTATTTACAGCCCTGGGAAGTCCACTGTTGGACATAGGCCCCCCCAACAACCTCCACTCCGACAACACCGCGACCTTGGCCAGGTCGTGATATGATTTTTTTTTAAAATACGTATTATTAAAATGAGCTTTAAGTTAGCTTATATTTTTGGGATTAATGAAATATATAAGTATAACAACAATTTTCTAACCAATTCATAAAACTACGCGTGTATAGGTAGATTCAGCTAATATCGCCGGGTACACAGGGGTGGAATTAACCGTATTTGCACACCCTCCCTTCCCATCGCGCCGGTTTATTGAAAGTTCCCTTTAAGGGTGGAAAGTTCATTTACTTAATCTGAACTAGTTCCTTAGATTTTTGACTAACCTACTTCTCTTCCCATTTCTATTTACTCAGAATAATGAATAAGAGATAGACTTAATGAAAGAAAATGTACTAAGTATATCACATTCAGCAAGATAATTTGGTCATTCAGTCTGACCTAAAATTTATTCGTATTTCGCGTTGTTTCAATCACAGCCATTTAGAATGGAGAGCTATAGGATGGAGAGGGACCTATATTACCATATTTTAAGTATGTTTATGTGTGATAGTCAGAATCGACCACAATCTTGAGCGTGGAGGGTGCGATGTGCTCGACCGATAGCCCAGGCTACAAGTCATCGTCATCACATCACACAGTCAAAGGCAGAACATTAAGTTTTTTGTACTCCAGTAGCCAACGAAAGTCCTCGTAATGCTGATGGCGAAAACGACATAGGCGTGATCAAAGAAGCAAAATCGGTTATTCTAAAGCTTAGTATAGAAGTGATGACCTGTAACTTCCGTCTTAATATTTTACAAGGCCATAGGTCAGGTTTATATTTACCGGGGGCGGACAAAAGCGACCTATATAGGTATATTTTCGCGGAACTCTCTCGTCTAGACAACGAAATAGGAAACCTTGGAAATATTGGAACTATTTCTAATAAATAAAACAGCATTTCTCCGAAAATATATTTTCTGGGATACTCGTTTGGTCCGATTGGCGGATTTAATTATCAATTAATTGAGGTACATAAATGTATAAAGAATATACGAATGATCATAATATCTTCCACTAATCTTCCAATCTCCAGATTTGTACAGAATGAACTAAGCTACTAGTAGTCCAACAGAAAAGTTCTGGTCGTTTTCTGACACTTATAGGCAAGGTTACCATACTAAAAAAGCGATCCAAGAACAAAATACACATGACATACGCTGAACATAGAGACCATATTTAAAAAATATACCACAATTTCTTTTGAATAATGTAGAGAACTTAAAAGCTCCAGCTATTTTGTTGCAAAACTAATTCCCATCAATATGTCGATAATTCTGAATCCATCCCAATTTTAGTTCAAGCCTACAAAGTATCACAACATGTTCCGAGAACGCAGCCATTGTTTTAAATTTCATAATATTTTATGCAGCAGAACAGATGCGTCACGATCTCAAGCCATAAACGGAACGCACCCTGCTGCTACCAGCACAATTTGAACCCCACTGGACATATACACCTCCATTTATTGCTGCCTCCAGAGAATTACTATGTAATGGGACAGGTCTGGATAAACTGGGCAGTGTGGCTAAGGGGAGCATACATTGCCCGGCGCCATCGGCACTCGATATCGATCTTTGGTCCGGACTCCCTTGTGTCTTAAGCCCTCTGCTCTCTGAATTAGCGTTAGAAATTTATGTTATAGGCTTACGGCCAAGGGATTCTTGGCTTCGAGCTACAGAATGTAATCTCCGGCTTATGCTGCGTGCCCAGATTGGTAACATTGTAAACGTTGTAGCAATTTGCGGTTTCGCTACGCCTGCTCAAAAACATGATGGCGTAATTGTTTGGAAAAACGTTGCGTTTTGCGCAGATACCTCAATTATTATGGCCTTAATATAGGTTTATAAATAAATAGTTGTTGAATTCACTTAATCCGAAGCGGCAATTCTGGAAAGCAATCCCCCGCAGACAATGCCAAGTTATCGGCCCGTCTAAACAAGTTTTCGAATGGGGATGCCGCGCTTATCTGTTCAGACACATGTGAGCCCGCGCCTTGGGGCCTTTAAACTAATGCCACCATAAAAAGAGCCCCCAACCCCCCGCGCGTTGGGCGCAATAAAATAGGCAGTAGAAGCAAATGGGAGTGTAAAACGAGGGGTCAGGGATTTCTGGTGGATGTATAAAAGCTTTTGCCCGATTACGCGGTTGCCTGCCTCGCGTGCGTTCTATTTTCGAACGTGGCAATGATAACCGGATAGTTGGAGAATGAAAACGATCGCAATTTTCGATTTTTAAACTGGAACTTTGTGTGTGTATTCGGTGGTAATTTGTTTTTTTTTTGTACAAATATTTCTCTTGACCCTTGTTTCAGAATTTTTTTTACATAGATTTGTCGTTCTAATTAATTAAAACTTTCCTGTACTTGAGGTCAAATTTTCGGATAGCCGCAGTAAAATATTTAATACTCAAATGGTCTGAGACTAGCCACAGTTTGGTTAGTTTACTTATAGTTACCCCTGTTTATTCTATAGATTACCATATTTTGTTGGTAATGCACAAAAGGGTCACGTTTTGTTGAGGCACAGGAATAGTGTTTTGGAATATTAAGTCTTTAAAACTTGTATAGAAATAGTGATGAGAGAGAATTACAGAATAGAGACTTGTATTGAAAAAACTTCATGAGACATAGAGGAGCAAGTAACAAATTTGCAAATCATTTGAAATTAAAAGCTCTCTTAATTATCAGTATGTAAGTACATACCTTCTTAATCATGTTTGTTTAAAATTTCTTCTATTTACAGTGTTAATAAAACTGACCTAAAAACTCTCGAACAATAATAAAATTGTTGTTTTCATGATAACCCATTTTCTGAGGCTTATATTTAAGTCAGAAACATATTATGTTTTCATTACGCCCGTAATGGTGGGGGTAGCAAGGGAGGAGAGGTGGTCATCAGACAGGTAACGCAGGTTTATAACTGGATATTTTGGCAAACGTAATGGATATATTTGCTTCTTAGACAAAAAAGCCTTCACTTGACAGAATTGTATCAAAAACTACTCCGAAGACCCCGATGGTTTCTCAAAGACCTGCTATCGAGATTTCCTGATAGCTTACCGAATAATCCACATTAAAAATGATATGACCTCCTAGAGTATATAGTGTTCTGTGGATATGATAGTCAAAAGTTATTAAAAGTTTGAAAAATTGGCTGTCTGTCAAGCCGCTGACTTCAAAAATATTCTTTTTCCAAATGGAAAGTAGATGTTCCAATTACAAGCACCTTCACGACGGTCCAATGGAACATCCCCAAATTCAAATTCTGCATTTATCTCCGCATCTGCATTCTTGTCATGTCCTTCCGTTTCATTAGCATACCCCTGTCCGTCTCTTGGACATGGCAGGGCATAATCATTCGTGATTCTGCATAACCACATTTTGGAATAAAGAATTTTGGTAACGGTTGGTTCAGTGGTCAGTGACTACTTTTCCTGGAGTATTTTTTTTTATAGGTTTTGTTGATATGCCGCGTGATATCTGAAGATATTACACAATAGCTTTTGTTTAATTCACGTATAGAACAGTAAATGTATCCCATGCAGAAGTAGCGAACGTTTGAAATTCAGATGTCGGATTGACGGCAAATGCCTCCTACATATCCTGTAAATACCCTGTTTACACATCTGCGGAAGTTTATTTCTAAAGACACCAGTGCTTATGTGAGGAGTTAAGGGCTAAAATTACATTTGCGGGTGACACTATTGCACTTGGAACTTGCTTTCGCGATTGTTTGGCTAAAATAAAATTGTAGATTTGTGGGGTTAAAGTAGAGCCAAATATACCTTGATGAAATAAAAATCTGGTAATATATCACCGTCATCTGTATATGACGTAAGAGCTCAGATTAAAAACCACCCCCGCCCCTACGGATGTTATAATTTAAACTAAACTGCTCGAGTCGAATTGCACGCCACCCTTCGGATGGAAATTGTTGGAAAAATTCATTAAAAGACGTGGTTGGTTCATACAAGTTGCCAATGTATTGTCTTGTAATTGTAGAAAAAAGCTAAACGTGATTATTTTGGGTAATAGGTACTTATTACAAAACGCGAAGTTAAAGACATTTTAAACACCGATTAAGATTATATTTGTGTTATTAAAAATAATTTAAACATTATTTAAGCTAAACCTTTCCCAACTATGACAGATATTCCAAAATGTATGAAATGTCTGTCAAATGTCAGATTTAGTTTATATCTCAATTTATACGTGGTTTTGGGTTTTTTACTCGTAATAAAGTATTCGAAAGCAAAAACAATGGAATATCTGTCAATAGTCTGAGTTACTTGACTTATGTTCCTGTGTCCCTAGATGTGGCCGAGGGCCTCCGCAGTTCTTCGCCACCCCGCTCGGTTTCAATTCGCTGCAAGTCTTCCCTACTTTTCTCAATAGTGGTAGTTACTAATTTAGCTGAAACTGAATTTTAGTCTATGTTTGGATAAAAGACAAGACCCATTGGCACTTATACCAAAATAGACGCCAGAAATTGTACCTTGGACTTGGTTGAACCATGCAACCACATGACCTAACATGGTTAAGATCGTATTAAGATAGAATAACTAGTGCATAGCCTTTTTAAGGAAGTGTTTTGAAATGGTCGAGTGAACTAGATTGTGGGACCTTGTATTATGTATGATTAAGTACTCCTTGACTTAAGACGTGGTCTTTAACTATGTGCCTCATAAAAAAGCTCAGGATCGCACAGCGAGCGATGGAGAGAGCTATGCTTGGGATCTCTCTGCGTGATCGAATCAGAAATGAGGAGATCCGCAGACGTACAAAGATCACCGACATAGCTGAACGGTCCAGCAAACTTAAGTGGCAATGGGCAGGGCACATAGCTCGAAGAACTGATGGCCGATGGAGTCGGAAAGTTCTAGAGTGGATACCACGTATCGGCAAGCGCAGCGTGGGAAGGCCACCCGCGAGGTGGACGGATGACCTGGTCAAGGTTGCGGGCGTCGGTTGTATGCAGGCTGCTTCCGACCGGTCGGAGTGGAGGTTGTTGGGGGAGGCCTATGTCCAACAGTGGACTTCTCAGGGCTGTAAATGATGATGATGATGAAGTACTCCTTAGCCGCGTGGTGCCGGCAGAGTAGAGTTTGTACCACCCCATGCCTACCAGTGGGTATCGTACGAGGCGACGAAAAAAGAAATAATGATTTGAAAACGTTTTATTCAGATTATTATTATAAAGTTAACATGAACAAGTTAACAAGTTTTTAAATTTTAAAGATTTTATTGACCAGAAAGTTAACGCAAAAAGCATGGATTCTGCCCACAGCTTCTTACCGCGACGATACAGCAGTTGCATTCAAAGCATAGATTTTACAATAACCTCACCATTTTGCCTGACCCCTGCCGTTCTTCAAGCCGAACCGTTTCAAGAGCTTTCAAGAGGGTCTCATACAAAGGCAGGGGTCGTAGTATGTTGGTCATGTTTTATAACAGACCCCCCCACATTAAGGCGCTCCCCGCGTATAAAACGCGTAATAGAATTTCAGATACGAGTATACTCTGACGAAGACAGCTATGCAGTTTTTAGGTATAGAAATAGTCAGAGCACTAATGAAAACTTTAACAAGAGATCTCATAGGAATAGGATGACGGATTGACTGCCATGACGATTGCTTATTAGTTTGTTTTTGTTAGGGAATATTAATCCTACATTTACATCGTGGATCAGTAATATTAAAAATTTAAGTTATGTCCTTTAGCCAGCATGTCACTTTTACTCATATTTTAAAATAATTAAGTATGTAGTAAAATCACTTTACATTACTTTCGGTTCTATGTTCAAATCTAAATTATGTCTTTCCATCCAGCTTATAACATAAGCATTCAAATCCCATACATTTTCCACGTACACATATCTCCGCCAGAGCGATAGCTGTCACCCCTACTTCTCTTGCTCTAACGACTTTAGCACTGGGCATGCGCGGAGCCATCATTTAAAATTATACCGTGCCGATTCTGGTTGGACGTGACAATGACAGAGTTGTGTTTGCCCGGCTTTACTTTTTATTCGCTCTGAGCTTGTCATACTAGTACGCACGTATATCACGTTCAGTATGTGTGTAGTACGGTTAAATATCTGCTGCTGTTTTGCTAGTCATTGGAAGCAAGGCTGATCCTGGGTGCTTCCTATGGGAGGAAGTGATTCGATGAAGAAGTAATATTACTTTCTCTATTGAGGGATCGCCCACCACCGGGCCCTATACCCTCCGCTGACCCTCGGATCTGCCTACTCATGATCACGAACACAAGACACTACAGTCGCAACGAGAAGCCAGATCCAAGCACCTAGCATGCAACCATAAATACATAGCTGCTAATCCGAAAACCAATTAAAATTTTAATCGACATATGTTTCGCCAACACCCGTGGCATCATCAGGATTAGTTTTCCATGTTAGTTCTATCTACCGGACCAACTCATTATTTTTATTTTTATTTTAATTGGTTTTCGGATTAGCAGCTATGTATTTATGGTTGCATGCTAGGTGCTTGGATCTGGCTTCTCGTTGCGACTGTAGTGTCTTGTGTTCGTGATCATGAGTAGGCAGATCCGAGGGTCAGCGGAGGGTATAGGGCCCGGTGGTGGGCGATCCCTCAATAGAGATTTGAACTTCCGAATAGTGACGCCTGATACAATTCAATAATATTACTTTGCCTAGGCCCTCTGTTCTGGTTGTTTTCCAAATAGGCAGATCTCAGAGCAGCAAATGTACTAAATTATTTTTTAAAAACTGTAATTACCTGTGTATAACAAAAATAGAATTTAGTTGGATACGAGTACACCTAATGATAACGGTTTACCTGCACGTTAGCCCAATGATTAGGTGTCATGTTTTGTACTTTAAGAAGATTAACTACCAAACTACCTATAGTTTACTATGTACTACAACAGGCATTTATATATTTTGATGACAATGTAATTTTCGATTGTTGAATGCAATGTCACTGCGGTTTTATTTAACAGGGTTATTTATATTAAAATAATAGCACGTATGGCCCAGTTCGTTTTACTAGTACATACTCACATTGGTTTCCATTTTTTATGCTTATAAGTTGACCTACACCCGTATGATGAATTTGGTGAGAGCGAGATGTCTCACTTTTAAACGTCAAATCCACAGAGCTAAGAAATAACTAGGCAAGGCGAGTGTTTCTACTTGATGTGTAAAAAGGGATTGCAAACCACTTCTATCAATCCTAATTCATTTAGTCCTGGCTCGAAAACGAGTGTCTATTCTAATTCTTAAGTCTATTTTTTACACGCAAAGTACATACACTTACTCGTAGTTATCAATAGCTCTGTGAATTTGACGTTTAAAAGTGAGACATCTCGCTCTCGCCAAATTCATCATACGGGTGCTGGACTTTAGCTGATGATGAACACACCGAAGTTGTCAAATCCTGTCGTGATATGGGGCTTTACCAGAATATATCAGCTGCATCTCCTTCCGTGTATGTCGTAAGAGTCGACTACGGAAGTCGGGCATTTACTTAAACTACGAGTATAAGCTAGCAACTTGTCTCTGATGATTTACATCTGTCCCCGCTGTGCTAAACGTGGCTGTGGGATTAGCTTTATGATTTTGCATTTCTGGCTATCCAGTGTGTGTGTCAGGTCAGAAAGTTTGATTAATTCAAAATGGATTCTTTCTTACACGCAGCAGAAACGCAACGAATTTTTTGACACTTTGGGGCCTATCATTGAAATGTTACGGTAGCAAAAAAGGCCTAGCTGCAAATCAGTATAGATCATATGGGTGGGTGTCAATCCAACACGACGCCCTCTATTGGTCCTTAAATAGTTTTTTCTGCAAGGGAGGCTGGCGCCCCCATTGTTATCCAATTACGGCCTCCCGCGATAATGTGCCGCGAATTCAAATTAGCCCAGGGAGTCCGGGCGTTGACCTGACCGGACCGAATGGGAACAGGAGTGAACTGAATGGGATATGGGATAGTGAACTGCATGGTGCATGTAGGTGATACTAGAATGCCAACAAAATAGTTTCTTTGAATGATGGCGCTTGTTTCTATGTGTATATACACATTATCTGTGTTACTGCATACAAAAAATTAGTTCCAAAATCAGGCCTAGGAGTTATCAGAATTCAGAAATATTATTAGTAGAAAAAATCAATCTTCTTCATATAACATTCTTCATCCTTGGAAGTATGAGTTTCGAAAAGCAATCATTAGATTTGATTTTAATGGTCCTCAACTACTGGAGAAAAAGACAAACCCCCGAGATTATCATAAAAATTTATCTCACGAGATCTCGTCAATTTGAAGATTGCATTCCTCTATCGATTCTATCGAGATATAACGTTACTTTGTCTAATGCCCCTGGACTCGAAAGACTCTTATGGCCATGGAGTTCTTAAAAATCTCGTTCCCATGACCTTCATTAGCAACCCATTCAGTAAGATGGAAGTTTTCCAAGTCGTCGAGTGTGCAGATCTCTCGCTGTGTCCTCTCCTTACGAATGAATGAGTGAACATGAATGAAAATATATTTAATTATTATTTTTTATGTGGTTAATGGCGTTCAGCTAGGCTGGGCCAACATGTATTCTAGGCTTTAGAACTTTGCTTAACAGATACACTCTACTTGTAGTATCCCACGTGGCTGATATTCCAAGAGTCATTCCTATTTATTCTCGTAAGTACTAGAGAGAGACGCTTTCAAACAAGAAAATCTGATACATACACATTTTAAGTTAAGATTAACAGTAAAAGTCTATAGGAATAATAATTTAAAATTTAATAATAAATAAACATAAAACAAGATATTCAATACATGGTTTCCGGGCCAGATCGTTCGCATTTTGGTACAATAACGCGTTTTTGGACGAAACAGCGCTAAGTCACGCAACGAATGGTAAATAATCTTGTTCAATTAACGCAGACGTCCCATTTGCTGGGAAATTGCTGATGGTTTGGAAATTATTTAAATGTGGTGTATAATGCACAGGAAATAATTGTCAGGGCCTCAAGTTATAGCTCTAAAAAGTGATCCGGTATTCCACCGCCTCTGTAGATGCATATTCTATTTCTGATTGATCCAATCTTCAAAGAATGAATGACAAAAGACTTGAATTAAAAGAAAAAGCTAAACTAAAGAAGAAAACATAAATAATTATATCTAACATATGACTGGCATTCGCTCGGACCGCGTAAAACCAGAGCAAGGACTTCCTCATCGACACCGACACCATAGGCACCGGGTTGGGTGACCTTGTGGTTGCTGTTAGACACCGAGACGTGGTTTCATGCTGGACAATCCTGTGGTGGTTAACGGTTGCTAGTGCTAGCCACACTACAGCAGGAAGTTTAGCGTAAGCGTAATGCATTTGGAATGACTGGGAAACATTTACCAAATGATTCTTTACCTGTTGCTAGATTGAGTGTTTAGGCCTGTAAAGCGGCGGTGGGCTCGCCCCTAGTAGTAGGTAGGCTAACTGGTGAAAAGTAGGTGTGTAATTTGCCTAGTTCTGTCCATCTTCTTTAGGCTTGACTGGATGTAATTACCGTTGCAAATTATAATCAATTTGTTTTCAGTACATACAGCAAAATGTCTACTGATTTTATTTATCTAATCAATGTTTATTTTGTTTCAGGTATGTATCAGAGAAATATTTAATTCAACATCAGTCATCTATAATCACGTCACTGTCAGTCATGAAAATTGTCATCGTAAATCTCAGGTAAAATTTTCAATTAAAACTACTATTATAACCTACGCTAAAAGATCACTATGAAAATCTCAATGAAAATAGCTGCGCAGCACATCTCTTCTCCGCTTTAGTGGAAGCGGAGCTATATAAAACCATAGAGAACAAAAAAATTCAGACGAGACAAAACAAAGAGCATAATAAAATAGAGTCGACACATAACAATGTGTGCGCAGATGGTTTACTGACTGTGTTTACGTAGGATACATTGACCTTACGGTCAATTACACTACACCATTGGACGGTTACACGGGATGACGTCATGCTTATGGCGCTAGTGTCGATATGAGAATTGTGTTTTTGTATTTTCTCTGCGTAGTTATTTTGATAAATTTTTGCTGTAAGTTCATTGCAATTTTATTATGTATGGTTATAATCGCCTGTACATTTCTTAATATTATTAACATTAAATGTTAGGTATAACAGATAAAGTTTTATCGAATTCCTATACTAATTCTTCCCATTCTAATTCTAATATTTATGTACATAATGATGATGATCTCCGACCGTATTTTGGCCAAGGCGACCAATCTCTACGGAGATTGACCCAGCTACGCAGGAGATATTATAGTGCACAAGTGTGCGCAAACACAGATGCACTCTCTATTCCCTCATCTCATAGTCCGATGGGACGGAAGCCGACACGACCGGAGAGAGATAAGGCGCAAGACCAACGGTTTTACGTGCTTTCCGAGGCACGAGCTACCTATATAATAATGTTAAACTAGAGGAACACCAACTGGGAAGAAGGTTATTTCAGCATTTAGCAGGTGTAATGGCAATCTTTATTTTACTCATAAATATTGGACAATTTACTTTTAGGTTGCACTATGATGTACGTATGCATATCTACAGGGTGTAAAGGATATGTTAAGCGAAAAGCTATGTAAATAGACCATTATAAAGAACCTATTTTCAAAATTTGAGACTCGAAATCACGTCATGTTTATTTTTCAAAATTGTATGAACGTTCTTAAGTTGATTAGAAATTCTCCATACTAGCTGCAAAATTAAACATGTGATTTCAAGTCTCAAATTTTGGGAATAGGTTCTCCATAGTGGGCTATTTTCATAGCTTTTCGCTTAACATACCCCTTTTGTTACACCCTGTATACATATAATAAAAATGTAACGGATCGCTGTCTGTACATGGAAGATATATGAGAAAAAATGTTATAGGAGACCTTTATCAACGCAATAGAACCCAAAACGATGATTTTTGAAATTTTTGGCTGTTTGTCGGTTTGTCTGTGCGTTTGTGCACGCTAATCTTAAAAACGGCTGAACCGATTTCGATGCAGTTTTCAGAAATATATTGTGACAGGTCCCACTTAACATACACGCGGACGGAGTCGCAGGCGTCCACTAGCTCTACAAATGTTTCTTTCAACCGTTGTTATTTTGAAGAACTATGCATAATGTTTGTCATGTAGGCTGGACATAGAGTGAAATGCAATATGCAACCGTCTTTCAAGAAATAACTTTATTACATTACCTACTTATAGTTCCACGTTCACAGTAAAATTGAAGCTGTAATTATGGTCTTAATTACTCAAACTGAAGGTATTTTTCTACTACGAGAAACTCAAATTATCAGCCTATAGAAAGCCCTGTACGCGCGTATATATCGGTTAAAACACACACGCCGATCCTAATATCGGCCTAATATCTCTTTCTTCAAGGTAACGTTTATTTAAATCTTATTCTAAACTGTAACTAAAAACTCAAATTATCAGATAGAAAGCCCTGTATCTCAAGTAACGTAAATCATTCTCTCAACGGCGGCGGCGCGGCGGACACATCTGGCCCGCATGCACATAAGTGTTTTTGCCCTCTGTTCACATAATATGTGTATGCGTATTGCGTATCCGTTGTATGTCGGCCTAAGTGGACGCATATATTAACGTTTAAGCGTTCACCGCATTATGCGTTGTTGTTTGGCTCAGTGGTCTATGACAGCTTCCCCTACAGTGTCCAATTCCCGTTTACATACATACATATAATCACGCCTTTATCCCTTACGGGGTAGGCAGAGCACCAAGGGCCGATAGGACCACATGGTGCCACTTCTGACCAATTTTGAGGGTATAATTGAGATGTACAAGTTCGGTTTCCGTTCACAATTGTGAATATTCTCAGGCGTAGCATGAGCTGAGTGAGAGGCAATAAAAATAACCCACTGTAGAGATTTTTCCAGATAATATAAAGAAATCCTAAACAACTTAGGAATGAGGAATGTTTGATACAATCTTGAAAAGTAAACATGTGATTTCGAGTCTCAAATAGAGCGGATAGATTATCTCCATAATGAGCTTTTTAGTCTATATACCTACCTCTCATACCTACTTTATATGCTATGTACCTGCTGAATTGTGTTTTATTCTTTTTAAGTATAACTATTATAGATTATCCTGTGTTGATATAGGTCTTGACTAAAATACATCAGCTGCATCTCCTTCCGTGTATGTCGTAAGAGTCGACTAAGGAACTCGGGCATTCTCTCAGGCAATAAGCTAACAAGTTGTCTGTATGTATATGCTATAGATATTTGTTCGATTTAAATTTAAAAAAAAAAATCAAACTCATGTGACACATGAAGACCTCGAGTAAGAAAACTCTTAGCATACGCATCCAGTGTGACAATTACGAGTCCCTTAAACAACACACGCTTGCACAATATCAAGACATCCGGAAATGTGGTAATGTATGTCATTTGCATAACGTGTAACGACATGCTCCGTCCATCTGTTATGCGGGTAGCTATTTGCATGACTATTTAAAAATGGATTAACTACTTTTTCTTACCTTAACGTGTTGCCACATTATTAATATTGTGTGTTTTCGAGGTAAATGAAATTGTATTAGGCGTTACAATTCGGAAGTTCAAACATTAGTGAATTTAGAGGTATATTGTACGTATTTTATAAGTACCTAAGAGTAGAGTCAGCCCTCTAGTTTTTATTCGTTATTCCTCATACATGTAAGTAGGTACCTACTCTACATTTTTTGTTTCCATCTATAGCTATACATGTATGTAGTTATACAAACAATACGGCTAAACCAATCATGATGAAATCTGGTGTCTACTTTTATTACGATTGGAATACAAATAAACTACGTTTTCTCTACAATTTAGAGATTCACAAACAAAATTACAATTTAAACATTTTTTGGTAATATCCCTAAATTGCAAAAACACTCGTATACAAGGTCTATACTTATGAAATCCACGTATAATTTACCTAAAAACAAAGAATTGTATGTATTTCCGGCAACAGAGCACGCGCGTGCGCAGGTGCGATCGGAAGCCATGCCGACGTACTCCGAACAATGACGATAAAAAACCACTGGTCCTATTATAGACACCTACCTTACTAGATCACTCCGTCCAATCGTAATTATCCGGAAAAAATGGAGCTAAGAGGACTATATTTTTTTTATTAATGAATAATATCTTTAGTTGTTAAGTTAGCAATTAAGTTAGCAAGTTTGAAAGAAACCATTTTGAAAATCTTGCCATTATTATCGTGATCAATATAATCAATCTAAAACAAATAGCTTAAAAGTTCAGTATTTAATGTTTTTCAGAAACAGAACGGTTTTACCTACAGTTTTTGTAATTACTTGCAAAAGAATGGTCAAAATTTGCATGCATTACAGTATAGCAAATACATATTACGAAACCATCTGTTCTTTCGCCCTTGGCTACTACAAATTACTTCAAGAATAACTTGTTTTATCTTTTTAAAATATAAACCTACACATAAATTTTTAACCACACAACACTAAAACATATTTTTAGTTCGTGTACTTTTTATTGAGGACCACCAAGTTTGTTGGCTACTGTAAAAATTAACTTCCACATAATTATGTATTTAATTTAAAATGTTTACAGAAATACAACGCAATTTTTCCAAAATACGAGATATATCCGAAATCAAAAGACATTGCAAAAAAAGTGATGTCAAATGGCTCGATACCAAAAATCGGTATTTTTTTACTTGTCGCCAAATATGTCCCGCAGGGGTGCTAGGCGACAGAAACACAGATGTCATACCATTTAGACCGCATTCGCAAACAAGCCAATTTTAACCTCACCACCTCAACCCAAAGTATACTTTTGAACCCGACTATTTAAGAACATTTAAGCCATCCAGATATTTTGATTCAAGAATTTACAACCCTAATGCAAAGTTGTAAAGTTTAATGTACTGTGTTGCCGCTGGGGGGAAAGTTTAAACACTTGTTACCCCTCGATCTCACCCCCTCGGTCCTAAAATAACAAGTGGCAATCCAAACTATATATTATGGAAGGTATTGCTAGGTATCCTGAGAAGCTTTGACGAAGATCTTGCTATTCAGATATAAATTGGTTTATTTTGGAAGATATAAAAGAATATCTTTTAAGTTCATCTCAAACTACGAAGTCGCTACCATCTGCATGATAGCTATTTTATAATATATTAATAATATAATATAATAAGTCAACCGAGTTAAGTCACCCGATAGCTTAGTTGGTTAGAGCGATGCACGGAATGCGAGAGGTCGTGAGTTCAAATCTCACTCGGGTTGAAATTTTTATTCATTTTCTTATTTATGTTTATATTTTATAATAGCTTTAATTTGAAAGCTATCATGGTCGCTATATAGTACACTACTATTATGGTACATTCTGACCGTCACACTTAAACCTAAACGTAAAATTTGGTCCTACCTGTCTCTCTCAGCCATTATTGTAAAGAACGGAAAGGGAGAGACCTGACTAAGATTAAGTTTACGTTTCGAGTCAAGCATTGTGGTCAAGCGTAAGCCTATTTAGTATAAAAAGATCACGGAAAAAGAATGTTACGGTCAAAAGGTAAAATAGTTACGTAAGGTAAAGTGGGGTGCATTATTACGTCCAGGATGAAAAGTCTGGTGGTTAAGGTCACCAATTGTAACATTGACTTGTGACACGAGTACACGACCAATGTAGATGCACACTAGGAACTGTAGGGTTGTCAACCTAATACCCAACGCTAATAAGAATGGAACAGCAAAAACTATAACCTATAACAAAGTCCAACATTTCTGTAAATATAGTAGCGTAAAAAACCTAAACTTGTATTTTTGTGCTTTATTTCGGATATAATAATATTTCATGTAATTTAAACACGAAACTTGTAAAATTGGTAGGTAGATAGAATACTTAAGTATACAAAAATACTCAATATAATTTTTTTAAAACGAAAAACCGACTTCCTCCCAAAACTCGAGCTTACTAAAGTAAAATTTAACTAAAGGGCAAATATATATTGCGTTAAGCCGTGTACGAAGTTTAGGAGGCATAATATTTATATAATTTTTATATAAAATAGGCCACGTGACAAAAGAGAAAAAGGACTAGGCTTCGAAACTTTACGTCTGACAATATGATGATTATGATGATAATGATGAACTCCGACCAATTTCGGTCATGGCAACCACTTCTACTCCTAGATATTACTAAGTTGGCGTTCATGCGCTCGGAGATGGCTTACATTTACATAGCCAATCTTCGCCCTGAACGCCCGCGCACACAGAGGACAGGTTAGTGCGCCATTATTATATTATAGATAATGGCAGCAGGAGGACGAGTCTTTAGTTCATCACGTTTAGCGTCAAGGTCAGCTTGACGCTGCTCCTCGAACTCGTGTACTTGCTTTATCACCGTCCTGCGCCACTCTGGTCGTTGTGCTGACAAAACTTCCCATTTAGATGGATCTATATTGCATCTCTTCATGTCTTTTCTGAACATCTTTGTATCTGAGGAGTTGCCCGCCGCGTTTCCGCTTGCCCTCCTCTAGTTCAGAAAAGAATATGCTCTTAGCCAATCTCCTCCGCCATACGAGACACATGACCGCACCACCGAAGCTGCCGACGCATTAAGTAGGCCTCAATGGCACTTACATTGGCTCTTCGCAATACTTCGGTATTACGCACTCGGTTGGACCATCTGATTCTCATGATGGATCGGAGGCACTTGAGGTGGAATCGATCCAGAGTGCGTATGTGGCGACGGTACATGCACCACGCCTCGGAGGAATATAAGAGATTTGGCAGCACAACAGCCATGTACACACTTATTTAAGCAACATATAATTACACTCCTTCTTCCTGCCCTGTTCCCAATCATTTGGGGTCGGTTCAATATGTAAGTACTCTTTTTTCATTCATCCCTATTAACCGTCATCTCGTTATTCTCATGTCTACCTCTTCCTCTATAACCATCTTACTTCGGACACGGCTTAACGCAACATATAATTTAATGACTTAACACAATTATCTTCATCTTCATAAGCCTATTACTGGACGTAGGCCCCCCCCTGCCATAGGGGGATTTTGTTACTAAAAAGTTCCACTATCTGTTTTTTGGCGGCTCCATCATCAGACCCTCGTTTCCTTTATATTATGTGTAGCTGACCAAAATTCTCTATAAAAATCTAAAAACGGACTACTCGTGCCTTTTATATTTGAGGATATCCCTAGATTCCTTAGAGATTCCATCATCAGATGTTATGTTTTATATGTAGGTGATCAAAACGCTCAGTAAAAGTATAAAAACAGACTACATGTGCCTACAATATTCGAGGATTGCCCTCGATTTCTCCAAGATCCCATCATCAGATCCTGATATGGTGAATATGGGACCAACCTGGAAGTATACCATGACCAACTATAAAAAAAAAATTGAAATCGGTTCATAAATGACGGAGTTCTGAGGTAACACACATAAAAAAAAAAAAAAAAAAAAAACATACAGACGAATTGATAACCTCTCTTTTTGAAGTCGGTTAAAAAACTAGGTAGACTTTCTGATACCACAAAGATAAAGGACAGGTTTAAATCGGACGAAACCAATATCGTGCGTGACCCGAATCTATTCTTATTTCACAACATTCCATTACCTGATTCTCGACAACCCTACTTGACACGCCCGCTAACGCACACCAATGTAGACGCCGTCTGATGAAATTGTGACGTCACAGCACGCGATCACACCCACACTACCACGTATACTGTGACGTACACAGACGCAGAATTCAAATCAGACGCACACTAGCACCAGTTGGCATTTAAACGCAACACGCGGCGCCACTTTCGCTATATTCAGTTCCGTTAGACTCTAAGATGGTTTAGTTCCCGATTTCGTTGCACGTCAGAGAGTGGTGGCGCTAGGGCGATTGTAAACAAGTGACGTAATGACTCACAGCAATGGCGGATGATTAATGTAAACAAACGAGTAGAGACAGTTGTTTTATACCGAAACCAAAACCAAATGAGTTGTATTGTCATTTTCGATACCAATTTTTTTTATATTTTTGGTTCTAAATAACTGCCGTACCATTACTATTTTTGATATTTTATAAAAAAATTATACACAATTTCTAAGTACTTGTACGCCTTACCTATATGTATAGCATGCCGTGCATAGCGGAAGACAAAAATATTTTTCAAAGTGTGCCTTGTAAGTTACTGTTAAAATAACGTCGTCCTTAATGTAATATTAAGCAAACCTATCTTCATATATAACATTCTGTTTTTCTATGAGTTTTAATGCTTTATAGTCGCTAGTTAGGTCCCCGGGATTTTCTATGCTATGTTATGCATTTTTTTGGTCGCCTCTGTTGATCCTGTTTTCACTGGTTAAGCCACTATTAAAGCCCACGTGGTCACCCCTAATCGTAATTTGTGCCCCTAACCACACCTACCGCCTACTGCCGCACTACATACATGTTGCTGTCAAATGTCATTTTTAATCGGTATATAACATTAAACACGGTGTAATAACACTGTAAATGTCCGTTTTAAATAAACAACTTGCTTACTAAACTAACTACTTGCTCAAACACTTGCTGCAAGTGCCTGCATAATTAGAATTGGTAGCAGCTGGTGTAGAAATTAGTTCATTGCTAATCTATGAAAACTATTTCGGTGTAACAAAACCGCGTCTAAGATTATATTGATAAAAAATTACATTAGACGCAAAGGCTTAGTAGTCGATTTGCAAGAAATTTGTTTGCACTACGTGCGAAACGACCTCTTTCAATATTTCTTGGCGTTCGCCCGGATGTATTTTAATCGCGTTCGTATCAACTCCTAAGCCGATGCAAAATATAAGAAATATCTCTGTTAAAATGCAAAATTCTTTGTAAAATCTCGGTTTCTTGCTACATTGAAACAGTCGACTCAAATTATCAGCGGTTTAGGTTGTTCGTTGATTCTCAGCCATTGAGGACAAAACACACAATATTTACAATCATTAACTTGGACAGCAAGGGACAAAGAACAATAAAACGCAAACAGAAATGGCGGAAAAAAAAGCAACTAAAAATGGTTACAATGCACAAAACTCCATACTGGATACGAAACAAGTACAGTCGTAAATAAAAACGAATAGCGCTCAGGATCGCGAACGCTGTTATTACTGGTAAATTTATGGCATTTACCCAAAAATTACCAGTTATTGCCGGTTACAGTCGGTTTACGACGCACTCAATACCGGATGTTTAAAAATCTGCATTTACTAACTTAGTTAGGTAAATAATCTGGGTTTTGTACTTCATTGTACTTACGTACACAGTCGTCTATTTAGAGACTAATTAGAAACATCTTCGTAATATCGGGTATACCTCAGTAAAATAGTCTTAAAACAAAGGCCAGCGGATTTTTTCGTTGCTATACGGCCCGAACTGACCCGCCTCCATCTACGCTATCTTTATGAAACAAATTGAAGTAGAAACTTTCTATCCTAACATACAGTCCATCCACACAAAAATAAGACATGGATTCATAGTATTTCATTCCCTTCTAAGTTCTAGTCTAATTTACTTGGACATAGCACTAAGGCCTCGTCCATATTTCAGCAGGTAAAGTTACCCCTACCCCAGGCACGGAACCCAAAATATTTTATTCATAAACATAGACACCAAACAAAAGAAGTTAGCAATTCAAATAGCTCACGAGTAGGTTCGGTAATGTTCGGAATTGACCGGTAGAGTGCGTTGCATCAAATAGTTACTTTGAATGATGGCGCCAGTTACTATGCATGTGAGGACATTATCTGTGTTGGTGCAAACAAAAAATGTTAGTTCCGAAACCAGGCATAGGAGTTATCTATGGAACGGATTCTGACCATTAAACAAGCACACTTTCCTTTGCTCGTATCGTTTGCATTTGCACTAGCTGTGATATATTGTGATGTGGAGAACGGAGGCGGGAAGCTGCATCGGATATGTCACCTGCATGTTCGTCAGAATTAGGAATATATTAGATATAGTTGTAACGTAAAAGCTCAAAACTACGGCGCTTCTAAAAGGATCGAGATGTATCATAGTATCTAATCACGTAAATTAAAAAAAAAAAAAACCTTTCAATATTCTATCATCCGTATAATACCTAAGTCTAAATATAAACTCATTTATTTTAAAAAACCTTATTGCGTAAAAAATTTAACCCAGTGTACTGTACCTACCTCAAGCTCAAATGCGATAAGCCGTTTAGACTCTAGACTAAAGCGTGCAAAAGAAATACAAACTTACATACTCGAAAAACATAACCCTCTTTCTGGCGCAGTCGTGTAATAAATGAAGTATCTATAGGAAATAAATGCGCCCTCCACAACCTCTACATCTATGTATTTGACAGTCAAATATTAAAACGAAAGCTTATTTGAAATTATGATTTGGAAGTTATAACGACTTTCTAAATGTCAAGCGCATCCTACGGATTCGGATTAAATCTGTATTTGTTGAAAATTGCGTTTTTGCGGACATTTCTGAACGTTTGTATTTTCTGGTTTTATATGGATCAAACTGGTTTTTGGGGTTTTTTCTTTCCGATGATGATCCACTGGTTAACTGAGTAGTTAACTGACTCTACCTTCGAAGCTCGGGAATAGACGAGATCCAGTTTGGAGGTTTAAGGATATTTTGGAAAATTATCATGAGAAACCGTGAACTGAAACAAAAAAAAACATCAAACCCGCGTTTTCCGATTTTAGACAGCTGTCAAAATGCTTACGTATACCCAACCCTTCCATACAATCATTAATTTAAATAAAATCACCCGACTGTGTAAAAGTTTTGACCCAGTGTCACTCTCACGACTATTTATTTATTCATTTATTTATTGAGACACACCAAACAGTATACACATATACATTAAAATATTATAGTTAATAAGGTATTTTATCTTATGCGCATACCAATTATGGGCATGTTCATATTTCACCATAAATGTAACATTCTATTATGATGACATAAACAGAAACTATACACAATCTTTACATATAATAAAAATGTAACGGATCGCTGTCTGTACATGGAAGATATATGAGAAAAAATATTATAGGAGACCTTTATCAACGCAATAGAACCCAAAACGATGATTTCAGGAAATTTTGTCTGTTTGTCTGTCGGTTTGTCTGTTTGTCTGTGCGTTTGTGCACGCTAATTTCAGAAACGGCTGAAGCGATTTCTATACAGTTTTCAGGAATATATTGTGACAGGTCCCACTTAACTTATATCCCTTAATACATACTTTTTATCTCGGGAAAATGTTTTTATCCCGGATAATTTCGACATTTTGTTTTTTCTGTAGTCCACGCGGACGGAGTCGCGGGCGTCCACTAGTAAAATAATAAAGAGCCAGGAACTAGAGAGAATCTTTAATTTTAGAACTAAGGATACCTCTCAAGCTCAAATGCGATCATCCGTTTAGGCTCTAGGGCGTGCCAAAGAAATATATATATATATACATACGAACATACACTCGAAAAACATAACCATCTATTTTATTTTCTGACCTTACACATTAAAAAAGAACTCCACGCGATCAGACCGGAATCTGAAAATAGTTTTGGTATCAGACCGGAATTTGTTGGGATTAGTTTAAGGGATCGGACCGGAATAGATCCTTCTGGCGCAGTCCGGTAAAGAGACAAAATGTCATTAGAGAGAAGCACGCCTTCTTAGAATAATGATTCGGCGAAGACCAATCATTAATCTAAGCACGCCTTTGTATAGGTACATCTTCCTTGTTATAAATGTTATTTTGTGAAAACTGTGTACAATAAAGCAACCAAACAACTCAGCCTCACATACCCACCAGCACACCACTGCACCGGTAGTTAGTACAATTGCATTCCACCTTGACCTCGCCACTGACCTGGATCCAACCAGGTCAGGTTACATCAGTCTATGTTTGCATTTCTCTCAAGTGGTGCGTTTAAAGACTCTAGCACCAGATGCGTAATCCTAGATTTTGACCAATGGAACGATACGTCGTTAAGATCTGTAAATTAAGCGGGATTTAAACAAATGTTTCTATGTCACAAAACATCAGTTTGTCAAAAATCATTATAGACTAGAGACCGCCATGTTGAATGTCGTAGCGGCTAGGTATACTACAAAGAACCAAAGAATCTTTCTCTAACCTTACGCTTACGCGTAACAATGTTCATCGATTATCTTGAATTATGTCCGATATTGACACAGGTCATGTTCAGCGCTTCATTAACCTTATAATATAACTTTGCCGTACTTACCGCGGTTATGTTCCTTCAATTTCAACATGCGGCTATATTTATCGTATTTTGACAGCTAACGATAACTTCACTTATCATATCGTGTATCGTTGGCCGTGCTAGCCGGGCAGATGCGTAATCCTTGATTTTGTTTCCTCTGTAAATTAAGCTTTGCTATACAAAAGTTTGTCAAAAATCATTATAGAGAGACTCAGCGGCTGGTTTTTAACCCGGACACAGAATTGCGCCTATGAGCTAACCACTGAGTCGTAACCATTGTAGTTCGTAACCCGTGCATGATTTCAGAACTAACTATTTTTCTATACAGTGATAAAGATAATTAGTCCTACACAGAGCAACTAGCGCCATCATTCAAAGGGGTACACTGGTGCGCTTCACCAAATTCCTTTGAATAATGGCGCTAGTTTATATGTGTATGACTGCCTCATCTGTGTCACTGCATACAAAAAATGTTAGTTCCGAAATCGGGCATAGGAGTTATTCTATGTAACGCACTTTTTATGAGCAATTGTCGTGAGAACGCGTTCGCGAGCGAGAACCAATTTCAAACAGAATTGGGTCTGACACGAACGCTCCCTAATTCCGGACGTGATGACATGCGCCCGCTGATGTAAAATAAAATAACGTAGAGATGATACTTATACTTTGCGTGCCCTTGTGTGGTATTTGGAAGAAACCAATTGGCAGAACAATACTCTATTTTAATTTAATCGACTCTACTGTTGTTATATTGAATTATATGAAATAAAACTGGCCGAGAGAACACACTTTCACTATACTTTTTTTTTACATAAACATAGAATAAATAGTCATGACGATTGGTTGATCGCCATTATTCTTCAACAGTAACTCTGGTGGTTGTGGTGATTGTTATATTCTTTGGTAAAATTTGTATTTCAGTGCTGCAGACTTATCTAAGCAGATGGAGAAAATATACATCTTACTCTTCCATATAGCCACGTCAATCTATTTTACTTGTCTACATAGAAAATAGCGACGCTACTAACATGTCAGGTAATTTTGTAACAATTTACAAATGGGCATATTATGGCAAAAAATGTAATTGTCAAGACAAGCCATTATACACTATTGCGAGACCAAAATGATTGTAATTTGCCCTCGAATAGTTGCTTAGTACATAATAAGTGAGCACCAAATAATAAGCAATGAGTTTCTTAAAAAAAAGTCCATAACACAGCACCCTAAATTGAAATTCGAACGGTTCCAAATTGGAATTGCAACGGTTCACGGTTTGAACGGAAGCACTAGAATCGGCAACGCCATTCCAGTTTGCGACAAAAATAGGAACTCGTGCATTTCGAACTATAAAATGAATCGGCATTTGGATACTAGCGCCAGTACTATCGAATTTGAACGATGACTAGATCGGGTTCTCGACCCAATCGACTGCAATTCGTCAAGCCTGTGCGTCAAGCTTTGAAATTCGAATACGCTCGTGTTCTTATGCAACTGGATTTAGGGATCCTTGATATATGAATACACACTATTTACGTATGTACATACGTAAAGTACCCACAATACTTTTTAGTAAAATACCGAGCGATACTGTACAAAGGTAGGGGTTTCTGTTCTAAGTGCGTTTTCCTCTTGTAGGTAATCTTTTCGATGGCATGCCAATATCTTTATATTTTTTTGCTCGTTTATTTGTTTGATATTGTAGAGCTACATCGTTAATAGAGGATAGAGAAAGGCAAATGAGATCTAGCAAAATTAACATATTTGAAAATTTTATTATTTACATAAAATTTTCCAAATATGTAAATTTTGCCTTAAATCTTGTTCAGGTCATAAACTAACTGTGTATAATATTTCACTAGAGTCGAAGCATTGCGCTCTAAAAGAAGACCTAATGAATCTCTTCCTAACTATTTCATAATTTTCTACGGAACCGCTGTTGCCAAAACTGTAACTAAATACCTGTTACTATCGGTCAATGGGCCGTTTCGCAAACTATCGGAAGGCGAAATGGATTTACTATTATTGCAAAAAGCGAAACGATTCCAAACCGATTTTCAACACGCAGGCTTCAAGCGGTACATTATTATAGCCACTGAGTAAGTAAAACACTGCCCGAGCTGCTGTCTTGTTCACGCACACTGCTTTTCTCAAGGTGCGACCGAGATAGCAGATACCAACTATCAAATAACGTGCCGAATACCCAATGCCTAGTTCCTTGTGGTTTTTTGTGATCCTGATTTTTCTAAAGGCATTTTAAACGCATACTAGCGCACTTGCAATAGAAAATATACATTTCATACAATTACATTAATTTTTTCCATTTCTTTATTAATAATTTTAGAAAATATACAGTATATTTAAATTTTATTCGGCTGAAATGTTTGTTATTTGCCTTACTCACTTCGGAGGTTACTGCGTCCTAGTTCCTAGTATGGCGACGACTGTCATGCGAAATTATAATGTAGAAGCAAGTACAATATGGCCGAATTAGACAGTAATACCATAAATTTATAATCTGTGTAAGTAAACTACACTTATTATATTAACTACCACTCTTTGGTCCCAGGCTATATGATCCCATACACTTGAAATCGCTTCCCGTTCGTAACTCGATCAACCGTCACATTCGATCGTAATCGTATCGCGAAGCTTTCGACATCCCTGAATAGGACCCCTATGGGAGCAGCAATTAGCTTTCATAATACGTACCTTATTTTAACAGTAGAATGGTTTTTATTTGAGTAGAGGAAGGTGGCACTTAAAAAAAGAATGAATTTACTTTTTATGTCGTTGAAAAAGTAAAAAAGTAATTTGATTGGTCTGGTTTGTATGAACAGCTGTTTATTGAGTTGCGTTTGCGCATTCGATGTTTGATTGACTTGACGAATGTATAGCGTTTTTTGCGAATTTCCACCGTATACATAAAGTACATGGATAGATTAATATAATTATTTATATAGAAACTGTCTATATCAGTTTAACCTGTAAGCCTAGCATGACCCGTGAAACACGATATGATAACCGATATTTATCGACATTTAACCTGTAAAAATACAATAAATATATATAGCCGCCATGTTGAATTTTGTATAGAGACGATACGATATCGTACGATACGATATCCACATTGCGTGGTCACGCTAGGGGGCTGGTTTGTTAAGAAAGCGACAAATAATATTTTAAATTTATAGAAATTACTGGGTGAAAACAATACAAATATGAACATTCCGCGCCTATATTTTGGACAGAAATTATAGATTAATTTCAAAAAAACATGTCTCCACAAATGGCAATGATATAATACGTACAAACAATAACCATCACATATTAATAAAAGTAATTAATTTTCCAAAATGATGGAGCAACACGATGATTGCATAGACCCCACCCACACCATGACTAAGGTTAAACAGTCAATAAATGTGTTAGTTAATCTATAGCATCAATGATCCATAGTTGTGTGCCCAGACATATTTTTGTGCGCCTACTGTGGTTGGAGATTCCGTCACAGCACATAGATCTGGGATTAATGGATTGGAACTATAGTAACCCTAAACCTCATAACTTTACTCTGTGGTGTCTGAGTTTAAGGCCGTAGTAACCTCGGACTCTCACGGCAAAGTTCTTTCTTGTTCGGTTCCTTTCGACACAATTATCCGTCATCTCGTTACTCTCTCACTCAACTAAATAGTAGGTGTTAAGATTATTTTCAAGTTAACTTGCAATAGACTAGAAAATGACCGAAAACCGTGACCCAACTACGTGGTCACCGAATTTGTGTCATCTATCACGGTTTTGGGCATAATGTCCAAAAATACTGTTTTATTGTAAATGTAAGCAGTTACAAAGAGTTACGTGCTTCTTTCGTGAGTTACAAGCATTAGTAAATATGGCTGATAATTTA
Organism: Carposina sasakii; assembly: GCA_014607495.2. Lineage (NCBI taxonomy): Eukaryota > Metazoa > Arthropoda > Insecta > Lepidoptera > Carposinidae > Carposina > Carposina sasakii. The sequence continues at coordinate 2,698,692 of CP053162.1, forward strand.
ATTGGACATAAAAGTCAAAATGGCTGCATATTCAGTGCAGCCCCCCTAGCATGACTACGCATCATGAATATCGTATCGTACAATATCGTATCATCTCTATACAAAATTCAACATCGCGGCTATATTTATCGTATTTCGACAGGCTAAATGTCGATAAATAGGTTTTAGCAGGTCATGCTACTTGAGCTGGTCTCCGAATACTAGGTATAAGATAAATCCATGCTTCTTTTTGGCCTGGAGTTATATCTTCTAGCTTCTGCTTGCCCGGTTCTCATTCACATGAAGTCGGCGCAATGTATAATCTTCCTTCATTCAGCACTAATCCGCCATCTCATGGAAAAATAACCCTTTGTCTAAATTATATGTAAGTAAAAGTATTTTTATGTAGTCCTCGCAAATAGACTAGTAGGAAATAGCCAGTAGTTTTCGAGCAACACCTACGCGTGGTGAATGGTTTCTATGAACTTTGGGTTACGGAGAAAAAGTGAAACCTAACCTTTTAACCGTAACTAATAGGCGGCCATTTTGAATGTTTCGTTACTTTTATAGTTTACGTCGTGATTCAGACCACCTATTATGAGTTGGAAATACCTTGTCCTCCATTTGATTCAACAGTCGGTCCAACTTAGTTCAAATGGACCAAATATTACAAAGGTTTCAAAAGAGTATTGTTGGAAACAAAGTAAAAGTAACTTCATAGTTGGCGTCGCACATCGCTCATATTCTTAGTTGTAACTTTTTACTTGAGGACACTTTTATCCAACTAGTATTCGATCATCACTGGACCATAACCCTCCGCTGACCCTCTACTCTGACTTGTGATTGCGATCACAGGAACCCATACAGTCGCCCTGGAAAACCAGATCCAAGCACCTAGCATGCAATACGTACATATCCACTAATCATAAACCACGACACCGAAACCCTTGGCATCACCTTTTCACCACTCCCACATTCTCCAGATTTGCCAGCGGAGAATAACCAATGGGATTGGATATAATATCGGCTCAGGTCCAGTCCTGCAATCCTATTGGTTTGTGTCTCCGCTCCGCTCCGGTAGATAGGCAACCTTAGTCTATACTCATGTGTGTCCATCTCCATCTTTACAGGATTCCACCTCAGTGGCGTGGTGCGGGCACCAGCAGCCATACCACCATGCTCGGAACCAGAACGGTTGTACAGGGTCACCGTGTCTTTTGACAGGTAAGACGATTTTAAACAAATATTACATATGAAACTAATGATCAAACTAAATATGTATGTATTAAACTCTTCGGTGACTGACTGACTGAGTGGCTGGCAGACAACGCAACTGTCAGCTGAAACTAATTGGTGTAGGAAGCTGAAAGGATATTCCCTGATAAGAGAGCACTGACGGAGGGTAAATGGCATTTACATCGAGTTTACGATGACAAAGTCGTTAGCATTCACTCACATAGCGTAAGATGTACTAGCCTGGATGTTCCTTGCTGGCTCTCGGTATATAGACTCTCATTACATGTTAGCAGAAATAGTGGCAGCTTTCATGTCCCTCTTCTATGTCAAGCTAGATTATAAAGATCTCCATTTACTTATGCAATCTGGCTGAAAATTAGGATTATTGCCGGTAGTCATGTAAGTCAAACTTGCGCGAACTTCTGCGACCCTCAGACGTATTCAGTACATAAAACATCAATGCATAGGAACGTGAGTTTCTGTCTGTATTGCTCATTTATCTTTCAAAGCATTTATGGCTGTGTGGAAACACATGTCTTTACATATTCAAATTTTACTGCTTCACTATTATAGTGTGCGATTTATTACAAATAAGTACAATGTAAATGCATGTACCTTATATGACCCGTGTTGATGTTTAAAATCATTCTCAAGGATATTTGGTAGTAGTACCAAATTACACTTTCACAATAAAACAATGTGAAAAAAGTGGTATATAAGATTACAATGCCGCCTTTTGTAAAGGTGAAATAGGGTTCTTTTTATTCTAAAAGGGCAATGTACACTAATGTACAGGAGCCGAAAAGAATGTAACTCTTGACGAAACTGAAGAGGTCTAGCTTATGAATGTTTGTACAAATAGACTTCAGTCTGCCTGTTTGACACTCAAATTCAATAATACGTGCGAATAGGGGTGTTGATAACCGACTTGGTGCCTACTCACGAGTCGAATAACATTCAGGCAGCTTACCTATAACTGAATTTATTTTTACTTGTTCACGCATTGATAGATTGCTTATGCTACTGCATTACCAACCTACTTACTGTACGGATGTACGGATTTTAATGCTGTAAAAGTTTATCTCGTGCCTTGGAAAGCACGTAAAGCGTTGGTCCAGCTTCTGTACTCTCTCCAGTCGTATTGGCTTTCCGTCCCATCAGACTATGCTAGTGACGGAATAGAGAGTACACCTGTGTTTGCGCATACACTTGTGCACTATAATATATACTGGGCAGGTAGTTAATCTTTGTTGAGATTGGCTGCCTTAACCGAAATACGGTCTGGAGGACATCATCACTGAATCTATCTAACATTGACAGATGCAAGATAACCGGAGTGACATGCAGCTGCGACGCGCGCGATATCTTCTGGTGCCAGCATGTGGTGGCGCTGGCGCTGTACCGCATCAGGAACGCCGACTCCGTGAGGCTACGGGTTCCTATTTCAGGTGAGGTTACTTTATCATCTTTACATCTCTTCAACCAACTTCAATCAACTAAAAATAGTTTATTATTTAAATTTTTAATTTCATTTTACTCTTAGCAGGATTCAATATCATTCTCCGTTGTCCCAAATAATTAGCAGCTCTGCGCTTTGGATTGGACGCGCCTCCCAATCAGATGGACGTAGGTTGAATCCCAGTCAAGTCACTAACCCGTGAAAATATTTCATATAAGGATTTTAGTGTTAAATATCATATATGCCATATGACAAAATATGCCTAATGAGGCGTGGTATTAGACAGACAGATGGCCATGTGCCAAATTTGGCCATCATATCTTCCTCCCTACACGTTCTTGACTGCAATTGCACAGCAATAAACATTCTCAATTCTCCATTGCAGAAACCCTGCTCCAAATGGACCGGCAGCAGCTCCAGAAGTTCGTCCAGTACCTCATAGCGGAGCACCACACGGAGGTGCTGCCCACCGCCCAGAAGCTGGCAGACGAGGTCCTGCAGGCCAGGTCGGCGATCAACAGGATATGTGGCGCGCCAGACCCCACGGCTGGGCCGCCGCCTGATGCCCACCATGCTTGGCACTTGGATGAGCAGCAGGTAAGTCTATCTTTGGATGGCTTCCAAAATCTGGTGAAACTTCTATAACGGGACAGATGGTAAAAAGTCATTGCAGTAGCAAAAAAGGGCCCGCAGGAACTTTTTACGTAAGAGTCGACTAAGGAATTAGGCTAAACACTAAGGAGCATTTTCTCAGGCGATAAGCTAGCAACTTGTTTGTAACGTAACTATAATTTACATCCCCGGCATATTAAACGTTACTGTGGGATTTGCTTTATAATGCTGCGATTTGGGGAACACAGCCGTGTCTAATTATGATAGAAAGTACTGTCCAGTCCAGCAACGCATAGTACAGTTTTTTAACAACCAAAACGCTTACCTATAATAATACCTAGGTACCTTTAGAATCTTTTTAGGTCATATCGTTTTCATGATCAGTTCACGATATATTTAGACAACATTGTATATTGACTGTTATCTATCTTATCTGAACCGAAAATATAAATTAAAATAGGTAATTAAAAAATATTATACAGTGTGTGGGTGACAGCCAGGCAAATACTGAGCAAGTAACACTGTGTTAAGTTATACGACAATGTTATAATTCGCAGGAAAGGTATTTTTGATTTGATTATCAGTAATCTTTGCTCTCTGCGCCAATTGTATCCGGCGATCCTGTGACTAATTAAATGGGCTTATTGGTTATTGTGTGACACATTTCTGTTTTTCGTATCACTTGTGACTCTCCATTAGGGTTGATCAGTTATTTGAAAATTTTTGACGGTACCTTTTTTTGAAAATCAAATTATGGTCAAAATTTTATTTTAAGTCATTATCTACGGCCTAAGTAAATGAATTAAACATTTTTTTTTCTAAAAATGTGAAAAAAGTGTCGGACAATTTTGAAATTTTCCTTCGAAAATTTTCAGTATTTTTTTTTTCGCCTCAGCATCATGGTCTGAAGTCATGGTATCAATATTTGCCTGGCTGTCACAAACACCCTGTATACTATAGATAACACTAATAACCTGCAAACTTGCCTATTGATTCTATTCTATTCTATAATTATTTACACACATACATAAAGGTCATACCCATTATCCCCAATGAGGTTGGGCAGAGGCACTTTTCACCAGTGAGCCTATTAAGTCTTACGTGGTAAGTGGTGAGCCTACCGCCGCTTTTCGGGCACAAATACAATCTAGCGACCGGTAACGAATACAATGGGAGATATTTCCGTGCCAAATTGGTATTATAAGCTTTTATAACAGAATAGAGAGTGTATCTGTGTTTGCGCACACACTTGTGCACTATAATATTTCCTGCGTACCTGGCCAATCTCCGTAGAGATTGATCGCCTTGGCCGAAATACGGTCGGAGATCATCATCATCATAAGCTTTAACTATTAACAAATTCAAAATTCATTTATTTCAGGTAATAGGCCCATAGATTCTGATAACAATTACTTCCATTATATCATTAATGTCATTATTTATTTAAAAATAATTACAAATTTAGTTAATTTTAATTAATTTTTAGTTAAGTTTAACTATTAACCGTAACTATTTATCAACGTTAAAGTCTGTTTCATAGAATAATCCCTATGCTTGATATTGGAACTAACATCGCCGCGTGGTGCCGGCAGAGTAGAGTTTGTACCACCCCATGCCTGCCCGTGGGTATCGTACGAGGCGATTAAGGGTTTCCGGGAGGTGGGCAGCTGCGCCTCCCGTACTGACAACATAGTCCGAAAATCACACTGCGGTCACCAACCCGCCTGCCCGGCGTGGTGACTATGAGCAAAACCCCCCTGTGGCAGTAGCCTTGTGGCGTGTCCTGGAGGAGGCCTACATCCAGCAGTGGACTGCAATAGGCTGAAGAAGAAGAAGAAGAAAGTAGCAAATACAACTGTTTTAATAACTTTGCATAACTTTGTTTCAGGTCTGCGAGCAAGTGCGCGCGTATTTATTACAGGGGACTTATTACAATGCCAATAAGCAGTTAAATTCTTTATTTTCTAAGGTAAGTTCTAGATAAATAGCTGCTAATATCCTTCTTCATTCCCTACAATATCATCTTCCTGTCCTTATCTCATTATTTATGTAAAAGCTCAATATGGTTTCCTTTGAAAGTTATATTGCAAAGGATTTTACATTTGTTTTACTGCCGGCTGCCTGCCTGACACCAGCCCTCATCGGGTACAGCTAAGTGCTAATTTTAGAATATAAAAATCTGTACATGAAACAAAATAAAACAGGCTTGTAACTGGGATCGAATCTATCTCTTCCGACTAGGAGGCAACGCTTTACATACAAAGCAACTACTTGTACCCAACTGCTTAATGGAGTAGACCTGTGCACTCACCCGTTCCTTCATAATGCCCTATTCTAGACCCTATGTAATCCTAGGGAATTTTTTTTTATTTGTTAATTTACCTTGTTACCAAACTTATCTTCTTCCAGGTAAGAGAAATGCTCCGCGCGCAAGACTCAAACGGTCCAAGAATGCTGATGCTGATGACTGAACAGTTCCTCTCAGACCCTCGGCTTCTCCTCTGGAGGAACCAAAACACGCCCATGACGGAGAAATGCCGGCAGTTATGGGAGCAGCTTGGTGCCTTATGGGTCAGCATAGTCCTGGACCCTGGAAGCAATAAGCATCATAGGTTACAGTGGAAGCATTTGCTGGAGAAGTGGTCAGCGGTAGAAGTGTGCCCTACTGAGGATCCCGATTACAGGTCGTTTCCCTTGGTGAGTTGACCATATGTTTCTCCATTGAGGGGTCGCCCACCACCGCGCCCTACATCCTCCGCTGACCCTCGGATCTGCCGACTCATGATCACGAACACAAGACACTACTGTCGCAATGAGAAGCCAGATCCAAGTACCTAGCATGCAACCATAAATACATAGCTGCTAATCCGAAAACCAATGAAAATTGTTAATCGACATATATTATATATAACACCCGTGACATCATCAGGATTAGTTTTCCATGTTAGTTCTAACTACCGAACCAACTATATGTTTACCCTGTGTGTATGATTTTCTATAACTTGTGATGTCACATCAGATTCTTGCGCTTTTGAGAGTCAAGTCAATGAGCTACCTGTCTTTCATTCGACAAATTTTATTTGATTAGGACCGATTTTCTCAATGGTCAGAAATCGTATCTGAAGGATACGAGTAACAATAAGAATGATAAGGACAATAGGACAGTTCAAATGGCTTGGATAAATTCGACTTTGTTGTCTATTCTAATGTTTGATGATAGTCCTATTATCATTTGCCACCATTTAGTCAAGCAAAGAACGAATCAATATATTGTGTAGCTGTACCTTAGTAGATAATAGTGAATTACCTTTTTCAGTACGCGAGGGAAAGAGAAAGAAGCGAGCGAGATCGAGACAGAGATCACAGAGACAGGGACAGAGAGCGGCACAGGGATAGGGAAGAAAGGGACAGGGAGAGAATTAGAGAAAGGGAAGAGAGAGATAGGTGATTATCTCATGTTTATTTAGGGGAACTTGTCCCCATATCGGCTATCTTTTTTGACAGTTCATAGTCCATAGTAAAACCAATTTTTTAATGTACACAAACATTTTATACAGAAAAACAGTTTATAATGATAATATAATAAAGGCGTGCTTATGCCTAAAAGAAATTTGTTCCAAAAATATCTCTCCATTTGTTAATGTTATGAACGATCAAAAAAGATAGCCGGTTATCGCAGTTGGTACTAATGTGGTTCTTAACCGAATAGCTGTAAAAGTTTATGTTTTATTTTCAGACATAGAGAAAGACAAAGGAGAGAGATGAATTCTCATTCGGAAAGTTCGGATGAAGAATCTAGACCTAATAAGTTAGTACTATTTTCTAAAATACCTACTCTTTCCTTATGTCCTCTAAAACTTACGTCCCTATGCTTAAATAATAGGGTATATTCTTCTGACCGTTACACTTAAACGTAAACCTAATTTTAGTCAGGTCTGTCCCTCTCCGTTCTTAACATAAATGGCTGAGAGAGAAAAGGACAGGAAGGGCTAATTTTACGTTTAGGTTTAAGTGTAACGGTTAGAATCGATAATATCGACGATAATATCTTTATAAGCAATTAGAGCTAACCATTTAATCGTTTCCATGAACATAAACTGCTAGAAATTACGAAAATTCCTTAACATAGGATTTAAACACAAATGCGACTAGAACATTCCAACACACCGGTTTCTCTAACACTAACCAACTTTTGCATTCAATGTAACTGCCATTTTAGAGTACGTTTCATCAAATAGCTCCTTTGAATGATGGCGCTAGTTACTTTGTATGACTACATTATCTGTTTCACTGCATACAAAAAAATTTAGTTCCGAAACCAGCCCCCCTAGCATGACCACGCATCATAGATTCAACATTGTGGCTATATTTATCGTATTTTGACAGGCTAAATGTCGATAAATCAGTTTATCGTATCGTGTTTTGCAGGTCATGCTACTTGAGCAGGCATATGAGACTATGAGACGGACTCTACAAATGGATTTGATATATTATTATTGTCAATCAGCGTAGACTGCCTAAGTAGCTGGCTGTAATCCGTGCTATTCAATAATGTTTGTTCTATTCTAGTTATGAACGCGAATATAGAAGAGCAAGTAAGAGATTAAGACTGCATAACCAAAGGCCTGCGCCGATGACACCTCGGACTGTATTTCATAAGTAAGTGGAGCAGGATATGTAGCACAATAAGTATATGCTGTTTCTCATTAAAACAATACATTTCTCGACAAGATACATAATAAGAAAATCACCATTTGCCAAAAGCACAATTGTACCAGAATCTTTACTACTAAACAGGGACATTTATAGAAGACTATTAGCGGATGCCTTATATCGTTCTTCCTTCCATAAACTTAAAAGCCAACAACTTAACATCTTAAGCATTGTATTAATATTAATTATACATGTCATCCTTACCTACAAAAAATTAATTCACGTAACGGGAAATCCGTCTGTCTGGGGTCCCAAATCAGAGATTCACATGCCGTTTTCGGATGCGATAGACATATCGTGGGAAAAACTATGAATTCGAGCCGTTTTTACCTCCCTCGAAGTCCCGATCAGCTGGGGTTTTCTAAAAACTATGATTCCCGTTTGTCCCCTTCCCGTGGGAATTTCGGGAAATCCGTTTTTAGTCTCCCTCGCGTCCCCAATGAACATATATGCCCGATTTCAGCTTCATATGAAGCGGTTTTCGTAAAAAATATAGAATTCCGTTGGTCGCCTTCCCGTGGGAATATCGAAATTCTTATAGCCTATGTTCATCCAGGTCCAATAAGATTCTAGGTGAAAGAATTTTTGAAATCCAGTAGTTTTTGAGCCTATTCATTACAACCAAACAAACAAAGTTTTCCCTTTATAATATTAGTGTAGATACATGTCAACCTTACACAAATCTAACATCTCTGCCCTCAGTGGATCCTAAGTTCAATGAGTACACCCTGGGACAAAGCCTGCCTATGGACATGGTCTAATGGTAAGTTCATTTATTTAATGGAAAAAACCGAATGCGTAAAAATTTTGACCCAGAACCACTTTCATGACTCAAGTCGGCATTGGCAAATCTAATGACACCTCTCATATTCAAATATGTCAAGCCGTTTAGGCTCTAGTAGAGCGTGCCAAAGATAATACTGGGTGTAAAAAGACAACTTTGTTCTCTTAATACCTCATATTCTTTGTAACATCACAATCATTTTTTTCTATGGAAGCACCCCTGGAAAACCACGGGTTTCCAGGATATTGAGGTCCAAAGTCACATTAATATTATATTTTTTTTTACATAAATCCATCTGAAATCGGTTAACAAACATTTCTTTCAAAGATACCATGTCTAAATGTTATAATGTTAATTTTGTAGGTACATTTGTGCTTTGAGCATCAAACGAATACATTGCTTGCAATAAAATGACGGTATTTTTTCATATTTTTTTGTCGGTTCCCAGGGTTGGTTCCATAGAAGAAAATGATTGTAAACCTTACAAAGAATACGACGTATTAAAAAAACATCGTTGTCTTTTTACACCCTGTATACACTTGAGAAAAATAACCCTCTTTCTCGCGAAGTCGAGTAAAAAGGCCACGTTAAGGAATCTTTTAGAGAAAAAAACCGACTGCGTAATAATTTTACTCACAACTAAGACAAATCTAATGATATCCTCTCAAGCTCAAATGCAACAAGCTGTTTAGGCTCTAGGGCTCTAGCTAGAGCGTGCCAAAAAAATATAGGTACAAACACTAGCGGCTCTTCGCCCACGTGAGGGGGCATTGCACCCATGCGAAGCCGGGGTTTGTATAAAAACCCTAGTTATACATAACCCTTCTCTTGGATCACTGGACCGGACACGGATCCGTTGCGTAGTTTTAAAGATCTAAGCATACATAAGAACAGACAGGGGAAGCGACTTTGTTTTACAATATGTGAGTGATACATACACTCGAAAAACATAACCGTTCCTTCTGTCACAGTCGGGTAAAACGTCCTTGTTCGCAGTTCTAAATGTATCTTCATTTTCAGAACATTTACCAGTAGTAGGGGCGAGAATAGAAGCGTTAAGAGCGCATGGACGAGCGCCAGCCGCACTGAGGCTAGCGGTCAGCGCTGCCAGGGCCATGAGGCATCGACAGGTAACTAGAAAGCAAGACATTATTTATTCAGCATTTACACACATTACCCAACATCATCATCATCATCGTAAGCCTATTGCAGTCAACTGCTGGACGTATGCCTCCCCCAGAGTAAGCCACATGGCTCGATGTCCCGTTTTCGCCATCCAGTCACTACCAGCCGTCCACTTTAAGTCATCGGTCCATCTGGCCGGAGAGCGCCCAACGCAACATAATATAACCAAATAAAATATAAAAGAAATACAGAAATGGAATACAGCTGCACACCAAAACAGATAGACTGCAGTGCCGGTTTTCAGCTGGAGCCGTATGCTGGTGTTCCAGATAGTACATTACAATATAACAATAACAATATATTTAACTACATAAATGCAAAGGCTAATAGATGCTGTTCACCAATCAAATTCATTAGTATAGCACATCTCGGTAGAAAGACAGCCCAATCTTGGCGTCTCTTGGATCAATCTATATCACTTTTATTTCCATCACTTACCTACCTGTCGTCTCGTCTTGGCAGTCTATTGCAGTCCACTGCTGGACGTAGGCCTCCCCCAGAGACTTACCTACCTATGGACTAAAAATTATAGGCATTTTACTTAATTATGTCTATGTCCGATTTGTAGGAGGTAGCACAACATCGATGGCAAAGCGCAGGCGCGGGTGAAGCCTCCGGCAGCGCAGGGGGTCAAACCGTCACGGCGGGTAATGGCGGCGCGGCTCACAGCGCGACGTGCGCAGGGCGCAGACTCGTGCACTTGCGGCGAGCGCGTCAAACTGTCGCTAGTCTGCGCACACATGGACGCCGGCGCTTGCTTACCGGCCTCTGTGTCTGCTGCTACTTGCGCGTTGTCGCATACGCAGCGGTGTATTGGAAGAGGTATGTAGTTTTAATTTTACTAGTTTCATTATCAGATTTTAGTAAAATTTTATATTATTTTTATATATAAGGGAGAAGAAGGTGGCAGTGGATGGTGGCCGTCTAGTAATTTCTTCTCTTTCATCTCAACCTCTCTCCGTTCTTCATTAAAAATGGAGTTGGTCTAATTAATCTTCGTTTATGTAACCACGTCCATGTATACACGTCCTGGTTTCCGCAGAAACCTGTCAAAGACATCTCACCATCTCCGTCTTACCATGCCTCCTTCTTGAAATAATAAAATACCTCCTATTTTTGTATCAGGCGTTACTATTCAATAGTTCAAATTCAAAGGGTGTAGGGCCCGGTGGTGGGCGAACCCTCGATGAAAATACTTCCTGGCTAACTACACTGTAGTTGGTAGAGTGCGTTTCACCAAACCGTTTCTCTAAACGATGGCACCAGTAGCTCTATATGTTAATATAGTCTGATTACATTATCCGTGCATAGAATAAATGTGGTTCCAAAAATGCACGGGAGTTATTCTCTGAAACTGACTCTAACATTATAACATTATTGCCCCTAGACAGCAGATGTTGGACGGGCTGGACGCTCGAGGCAATCTGGTGCGTGTACGAATGCCTCGCCGATGCGTGTCTAGCGCCGGACGACCAGCGCGCCTCGCCACGACTACACACGTATTTAGATGAGGAACCTAACACGGGCCTGCCTCCGAGGTAAGTTGTATTACAGACTGGATACTTAATGTATGAATGTCTGTCTTCTAATAGTACTTCTTTGTCCCTAACGAAATCCAGGATCCATAGAGTTCTTTCTGTTTCGAAATCCTAATGATTTAGTAAATAATTTAGCAACCTATTAGGTAATAGTGACAATCTCTCCGTGGGCTTCCAATCTTGATATCCTTCCTGAACCCAAAATAATTTCCGTTATTTCGTAGACCTATCTAGGTATATAGAATCATCATCATCAGCCTATTGCAGTCCAATGCTGGACGTAGGCCTCCCCCGGGGCACGCCACAAGACTGCCATGGGGGTATTTGCCCATAGTCACCACGCTGGGCAGGCGGGTGGGTGACCGGTGACTATATAGAATAGGCAATACGAAATCAACAATTTCCTAACTATAGGTACAATACGACACGGCTGTGTCCCCAAAATGGTGGCAGCTGTAACTATAGGATCGTTACAGGAAAACCCGCAGTCACGTTTAGGATAACAGAGACTGATGTAAATGATCAGTGACAAGTTGCTGGAGCTTATAGAAAATTCCCGCATTCCTTAATCAACTCTTAAAATATGCACGGAAGGAGATGCGGCTGATGTATCCTAGTGAAGCCCCGCACAGGACCTAAAGACGTGTGACCAAATTGTTACCAAACTCTCCATCCCGCCAACAAAGCATACTATACTAACCTGATGGTAGCGACATCTTCTGTTGCAGATACCAGCACGTGCCGGTCGCGGGCAGCAAGCACCCTGATGAGACGTACCTAGCCCTGGCTTTGGAGGCCGCTTTACTGGGACTTGGGGTTCAGAGGATGTTGCCTAGCGGACTGTATGCCCAGGAGAGGTATTGCAAACAGGTAAGAAAAAGTATAATTTTGTGGTTAGGTTAGGTACCTAAGTAGATCTATTGTAGGCTTTCCCACATTTAATTTACTTCCCGATCAATGTCAGATATAGCCAACCTTTGATATGGATGTGCAGATAATATGTCAACAACATAAATATAGAAAACAAAAACACAGAAAACGCACTGTTAAAACTTCAAATAAATAGCACATCTTGGAATTCCATAGTGAAACTAGAAAAGCACTGAAGCCTCTTCTTCAAGTATTCTCAGCTAGTGATCACTTACTATAAGGCTCTACATCATCTGCTGGTCGAATGTGATGAGTCATGATCATTGGGGATCAGAGCTTCCTTAAGAACCAGCCCTTCAAGTATACTCGTACAACCTATTTACAATTGCCTCTGTTTCTATCCCAATGTAAAAAATACGGACAACTTATAATACCGAATGCTTGGTATACATACGCCTAGCCTGATCTAACCCAGAATATCACCCAATCTAGGAGGAGCGCCTAATCAACCAACTACAGCGCGTAGAAGGCGAAGCAGCGGCGTGTGTCTGCGCACGCGTCGCCAAAGCGTTGTTAGAGGGGGGACCGTCCTCGTGCCTCGGCGCGCGCGTGCACCCTCGCTCTGCGCCGGCGCACACATTCGCACGGTTCCTGTTCCTCACTCTGTTGCCTAGCGACCCGGAGTTGGCATATCGCGTTGGATTGAGGGCTATGAGGTGAGACTTCTGTTTGGCTTTGAGCATTATGTAATACGTGATACTTTTTTGTTTTATCCGTTCATTAATAATAATAATAATAATATTTATTTATTCAATGGACACACATTTTATGTACAATGTCTTACGCTATGGATAGGTAAATAATAATATGATTCCTGAACTAGGCTGAGCCTGTGTTTCAGGTGATAAAGTTCTTATCAACTCAAAAATAAATTAACAATTAAAAATAGCATACTACTAAGGAGAATACGTTTCTTAACTATTTAAAAACTTAATTACTTATCAACTAATAACAGATTTTCTGTGTCATCATAACATAAAGTTTTTAAGTACTTATCAACTACTTTCTTACAGTGGAAATATGTAAGGTCATATATATTATTTAATCTATTTATCCTATTATAAAGTAAGGGACCTATATAGGCAAAAAATCTGTTGGTAAATTTAAATGGTGTCGAGATAACAGTGCATACTATATCTTTCCGTCTTTTGTTAGTAATATCATGACTGTAGGCAAGTGTTTTATGCTGTTTTAGCACTATATGAATGATGAAAAGCTGACGGACTGTTAAAACATTGCAGGATTTATATAAAAGGCAGGTAGGGAATAAGAAAGGACGGAAAGTAGCCACTTTCAGGATTGCTCGTTGAGCTCTTTCGAGGGGTAATATGATTGTTTTATGTGCACCACCCCATGAGCTAATACAATATTGTATGATAGATTGACATAAAGCTAGATACACTTGAGTAACTAGCTGTGGGTCTGCGATAAGACGTAATTTTTTGAATATATACAATAGTTTACGTACTCTACAAACAACATTTTGAATATGTTCCCGGAAAGAGAGTGTGTCGTCAATTATCACACCTAAATACTTCATGCTACTGGATTTTTGTAGAGTCGGACAATTGCATATTGTGTTGTCTGGTGTACTATGGTGTTGGTGTGCATATAGTGGGTTATTCACAGGGTATTGAGGTCTACGCATTGTAAAATAAATATATTTAGTTTTTTCAGCATTAAGGGTTAATAAATTGCGCTGAAGCCAGTTATTTACAATATTTAGTCCTCGTTGCGTGCGTTCGAATAGGTCATTAGTAGTGTTAGCGGAAAAAATTTGTGCAGTATCGTCAGCATATGAGATAATCCTCCCGTGTTCCAGATTAATATTACACAAGTCGTTAATATAAATCAAAAACAGGGTAGGACCTAACATACTTCCTTGGGGAATACCATAGTTAGTGTTCTGATGATCATCACTATAAAAATTATCAATTTTGACACACTGGTATCGATTGCGAAGATAGTCTGTAAATATTTTTAGCTGCGTGCCTCTTATACCTAAAGTCTCGAGCTTATTTAAAAGGACGGGTACCGTGTCAAACGCTTTTGCTAAGTCCAGGAACACTCCCATGTACAGGTTACCTTTGCCAAGTTCGCTTGATATATGGTTAGTTAGACAATGCACTGCATCATCAGTCGACCGTTTGGCTCTAAAACCGAATTGGTTAGGTGAGAGGAGATGACTTTTTTCTAAGTAATCAATTAACCTACTATTGATGATTTTTTCTAGTATTTTTGATATCGATGGAAGTAATGATATTGGTCTATAATTGGTAACTGTATTTTTACTGCCAGACTTATGAATTGGTATCACTACAGCTTTTTTGAGACACTTCGGAAAGATTCCTTCAGACAAGCACAGACGAAAAATATAGGTTAAAGGGGGCACCAGTACATGTTTAAATTGTTTTAGAATTTTATTGCTAATATTATCCCAGCCCACTGCACAATCATTTTTTAGTCCTGAGATAATACGTGCTACTTCACTTTCGTCCGTGTCTAGTATAACAAAAGATGTCTTATTTTTGCTTACCTTTATATCAGATTCTTGCAGAGGAAAAGTTAGTCTTGTGTACGAGTTTTTCAAAATGTCTTCTGCAAGATTTTTGCCTACATTCACAAAAAAGTTATTTACGTTGTTAGCTGACAAATGTGGTGACGGGCAGGATGTTAGTAAATTCGAATTTGATTTATGCTCTTTTGTAGAGTATGTAACGTTTTTCACAAATTTCCAAATCTTTTTACTGTTTTTGCCGGCCTCGTGTAACATGTTCTTTTCATAAGTGATTTTTAGTTTTTTAAGGAGATTATTACAGAAATTCCTATACCTTTTGTAAGTTACTTGAATTATAACGTTGTCGGGATAATGCTTAGCTCTTTGATGCAGTTTGTCTCTATGTCTTATGCATCGAATGAGACCAGGTGTTATCCAGGGTTTAATATTTTGGTATTTCCTATTTACGTTATGTACGGTCGTATTATGTAATATTGCTGCTTGTACAGATTTTATTACAAACAATAGCGAGGTGTTTACGTCAGCACAAATGAAAACTGGGCTGAAATCTATATTGCATAAATCATATTCGAGTTTTTGCATGTTAAGTGTACTTTTGGTGTGCATGTGATTTTGCTTAGTAAGCGTGCGGTTTATACTAAGTAGGACAGCGTTGTGATCTGTTATTGGGGACTCAGTGACAAGATTGATACATGGTAGATTTGTTTTGATCATGAAGTGATCCAAGCAAGAACCACTAATACGCGTAGGCAGATTATCCCGAAGCATCCCGAAGGATAGGCAAGGGAAATTATGTCCATACAGAAATTGTCTTTAACATGATGATGAATGGAAATGGTTCATGATAGATAGGATGAGTTTCCACATCACACGTAAACGGCGTTAAATGAGTTGTTTAATTATCAGCACTGTAAATGCTTAGATCCAAAATATATCTTACCAGCCAATACCTGCAGCCAATGGACATAAAGTACCAAAATAATTGACGAATGATTGTTGTAGTTGGCTGGTAGTGACCCTGCCTTGCGGTTATGTACCTATATTTATATACCGTTGCTTTAGTACCCACGACACACGACCCTAAAGTCTCTTAAGGTAAGATCCCTAAGGATTTAGTGTGAAACTAGGTTAATGTGCTGTGAAATGTATTGAGTAGGCAATCAATTTACACCCGATTATCTTCTTAGCACTTCTATACTCCTCAGGTTACCAATGGTAGAAGAAGCGTACGCACTAGATGGCGGCGGGGCAGCGGGGGCGGGCGGCGGCGGCGCGGGGGGGGCGTGGCATACCTTACAGCATGCTGAGCAGCAGCAGGCAGCGTTGGCTAGTGCGTTACTCGGTAAGTTGCTGGGTGATGGATGATGGGTTGTTGGCTGAATAATATTGTTACTGCTAGGAGACGTAATGGCACTGCTGGGTGATTAAATCCTGCCACTAACAAGTTATTTGAGAACAGTTATTTGAGAATATTTTCCTACTTATTGTTAATATATTACAAACTTTAATTAGCAAACTCGTATAAAATAGGAGCAGCCCGAGGCAACCCTAGCCGACTCCGTGCCGCACTAGCAGCAGCACAAAGACACGTGCGGTCCGCAGCGCAGTTGTTTCGGCTAGCGCAAGACGCGCTACGCCACGCCGCGTCGCCTGAAGCGCCGCACCATCACCGAGACTTGCTGGGTGCGGCGTTCGAGTTGGGGCTTGCAGGTTTGTTTGTGCTGTAGTTCGCTGGGCTCGCAATAGATGGCGCAGAGGCTAAATAGACGCAAACGTTCAGTCTATCTTCCTGTGATTAACTTTTTTGTGAAAACAAATTATTATCATATTCTATATTCCCAGTTGACAATGCCTTATGCCACTCAAAAATGTTTATCACTATAAAGCTTGTTGCTCATAGCAGAATCCTCTTTTTATATACATTTATTAATTTTAAAAAATTGAGTAATGTCATTATTAAGTATCACCAAAACTAAAGAAGGCTTATTCTATGTTCTTATAGAAAAACAGAAAATGTAATAATGTACTTATTTGGACTGACCGAAGCGACACATGCCCAAGAAATTGTGATAGACAGTATACATTTTTAAGACAATTACTAACTGAATCCTTGAAATTTTAGGTCCTGCGAATGACATTATCATCAGTAAACTGGAGGCGGAGAGAGATGGTGCGGTGGCTGGTCACGTGTTCCACCGAGCTGGGGTTGGACGCGCTACTGTCTATCATGCAGAATTGGTAAGTCAGGCTGATGTGTACCTATAGTATACAAGTAAACAAAATGGCCTGTGTGATCTGTACAGAAATAAAATACTCTGTCCTGGATGACTGACAGATCAACGTACAACCTAAGTCGCTGATTTGTATAATGTAGGCATCTGATAGGAAAGGTTTCTCGAAATTCCCATGGTTACCAAAAGAATCGTTTGATGATTGCCTGCATAGCGAACATTTGATACAGATCGAGCCTTGTGACTATTCTGTACCTACATACCTACTATCAAATGTTCTGTTATGTCACATAGCAAACAACTGCATTAAGAAATATCATGTTATTCTTTCCCAGGTACGAATTATTCACGCCGACAGAAGCGACGGGGCCGGTAGCCGCCGCCGCCATGTCTCACGCAACAGCTCTACGATTAGGGCTGACGTTTGAACAGCAAGAGAAACTTAGTACATGTGCCAGAACTCTCGCGCTGCAGTGTGCTGCTAAGGTATGTAATCAACCCTCTTATGTTTTTAGATTTTACGTGTTTTATTTTAAAGTAAGTAAGCGTCTTGGCAGCTTCTGGCTCGAACGTTACCTAACCCAACGACGAGTATTTTGCGTTTTTTAAACCTTACATAATCGGATTGGCAGTCTTTACATTTTAGCGACACAAACTGTAAAAGAAATCCTCTCTTATTATATAGGAGTTTTACCGTATACATATAATGGTACTAAAAATGTACTGTGTGAGGTGACTTATGTGACTCTTGACCTACTTCATTAATTTTTTTATTTAAACTAGGTATCTAGGATTTTTTCATTGTGTATTGTAATCTCTTGTTCATTACCGTCCAGGTACCACCATCGTGTTCTTTCAGTAAATAACACATGACAGTCATCCTCCAATATTAACGTACTGTATTTAAAATACTTATTTCTATAAGGGTTTTACAACCTGTATTCCATTCACCAGGACCCCCCAGGCTGCGCTCTAAGCGCCCTCTCAGTATGCGAAGGCTCGGCCGGCGCGTTCGAGGCGGCGTGTGCGGCGGTGGGCGGGGCGGCGGCCCGGGGCGCACTAGCCTCAAGCCAACTATTCGCCGTCGCCCGGTATATGGAGCAGCGGGGGCAGCCGGCCAGGGCGATGAAGTTAGCCACACTTGCCATGAGGAACCTGCATTTGCATTATAATCAGGTATACAAATGCAATAAGATAGATGTATGTTCTCTCTCATGTTAAAACTGTATGTTAGAAAAGTTAGGAATCGTAATACTGCAATCGTGATTGACGTTTCTGAGATTAGCGTGCACAAACATCGATCCGTTACAATTTTATTATATGTATAGAAGATAGATAGAAAATGGCGGCTATCTGTGAAGTGGCAAAAAAAGGAACTACCTACCCTTTTTTTTTGTGTATTGCCTTTGTACAAAATACATTAAAATGTAGTTTCATTTACAGGACAGTCACCCTGCGATAGCGGACATCCACTGGGCGGTGGCGCTAGCTCATTCATTGGGGAGGGCGGAACTGCAGGCAATGTTACCGTTGCTTGTTAAGAACGTGCAGTGCGCACCCGTTCTGGTAAGTTTCAATTGGGTTACATTTTTATGCACCTATCCTCTATATCCGCGCCTTAACAAGCGTAGCGTTGCACACCCTCCGGTCAAATGGACCGATGACTTGAAGAGGGCGGCTGGTAGTAACTGGATGGTGCTCTGAGGAAGGCCTACGTCCAATAGTGGACTGCAATAGGCTGACAACGACGACCCTCTATTTGAGATTTTATCTTAGATCTTACGGGACATACGACATCCTCACTTACCCGTGGTACACTGAACAACAAACGATACTAGTCATCCGCCAACCCACACTGGACCAGCGTGTGGGTCATTTTCCAATCCTGTATTGGAGAGGCCTATGTTCTTAGGTAGTGGATGTATAGATTTCTTTATGGCCGAAATTATGAAGCTCTGCTTACACAAAGGTATTGCACTATGATATATTTATGATGATCTCCGACCGTATTTCGGCCAAGGCGACCAATCTCTACGGAGATTAGTTAGGTACGCAGGAGATATTATAGTGCACAAGTGTGTGCACAAACACAGATGCATTCTCTATTCCGTTTACTCTCATAGTCCGATGGGACGAAAAGCCGACACGACCGGAGAGAGATCAGGCGCACGACCAACGGTTTTACGTGCCTTCCGAGGCACGATATATTTATAAAATAAATACTAGTAAACGCCAGCGACTCCGTCCGCGTGAACTGTAGGAAAACTTGCTCTTGTTAACCGAATCGTGTATCTAAACCATTCTCGAACCTACTTGAACACACACAAAAAATTTCATGAAAATCGGTCCAGCCGTTTAAAAGGAGTTCAATTTCAAACACACGAACAAAAGATTGTATATATAGGAGACTAGATCTGAAGTTAGCAAGATATTACAACCCGCCTTTTTAACAGTCTGACGTACTCCGGCGTTGCTGCGTGGCAGCTGCAGGCTGTTCCCGCTCCCGACCGCCGCCCCCGCGCCCGCCCACCCCGCTCCGCCCGCTGCTCGAGGCGGCGCTACGTGCGTACGCGTCGACGACGCACGCAAGACTGGCGCACATCTCGCCGAGGCATTATGCCGACTTCGTTGACTTTCTTGGTGAATATTTCTATCCGCAGTTAATTTTACAGTTATTATATTCATATAGATATTATCTTATTCTCGGGTTCAAAGGTATAACGTCTGAGATTGTCTCGTGGGAATGTCACACCCTATATACGAGCCTTTGTAAGTAACTAATAAAAGTCAGTGAAATAAAAGTAAGCAAGTTATATCAACACCTCTAACCCCAACAAGCAACCGCGTGACTATAAGGAGTTGTAGATGTTTATTTACAATTATCTATATATTTCTTTTCACCCTCAGGTAAAGCCCGAGACACATTTGCGCTGGCGCATGACGGACCCCATCAGTTCGCGGCCTTACTTCAAGAAATCAAACTCAAATACAAGGGCAAGAAGAAACTCATGTTCCTCGTCAAAGAAAGGTTCGGATGAACTAGTTTTATTAATTAGGAATAAACAGATTACCTAATAAAACTAATTAATACTACGCAATGTGTTTGCGCGCCATCTGGAAATTGAGAGAGAGCTGTCGCACAAGTTGTCGAGATTCCCCGCTAGATCGCGTGTTTTGATAGCCGAAACGCCAAGCGTACGCCCCCGTATAGCGTAGAGTAAATTATCTGTGGGGCTTATATCTAAAAAATATTTCGAAACGAAATACAGTTACTGAGTTATCCACAGTTTCCAATTTATTTTTATTTTTGTTAATTGTTTTCTTATGCAGGCTTCCGCTCGTGCAATCTTTGTTTTCACAATTATTGTTTTTTTATTGGAATCGTGCAATTAACATTTTTACGTTAGGGTGACAATACTTTTGGCACTACTTGAGATACTTTCCTGAAACAAAACCATATTGTATAAAAAGCCTTTACCCACGCTAATGCTTTTAATGTGATTGGCACATTATAATATAATACAAAAATAACAGAAATCTCAACGTGTATATTACTGCAATTGTGCTATAAAAATGTACAAATGTATAAATGCCCGAAAGGCATAACTTGTTTACCTATTTGGTGAACGTGATTACCTCATGCATGGCCGTACAATGGAAACATTGTAGCCATCGTGTACCAAAACCAGTCTAAACTAAAGTATTATTTTTGTTTAATAGATGTGCCCAGCAGTGGCAATCTAAAGGCTTATAATAGTTAGATATATTTGTACTGACCTCGTAATTGTCATTTTAACTTTTAAGTAACATTGTAATGATCTCAATGATTCCATTAAACATGTGTAAATAGAGTTAACATAATGTACATATAATGCGAAGTATATTTAACGAATTATAGGTTTATTTAGTCGCTGTGCGATTCTTGTACATTATTTTCTTGTATAAAAATATTATGTTTTACAGTATTTCTTATAATATTCATTTCGTTAGCAAGAATCGTACAGTTTTGGCGGTTTTTAAAAGAATTGATGACAACAGACTGCAATTAAGTACCTCGGTTTATTGCAAAATAATGTGTAGACCAGTTACTACCCTTAAATCTTCGACCCATTTAGAAAGTATTGTATCTTCTATTGTCAGTTCTTTTAAATTAGCGTGCATAGGTTCTTAGTTTGTAAGTAGTACGCCATTATATAGCGTCCAATACATGGAATCAATCGTTAACAAATGACACAACACCAAAGAGATAAATATATTGTAAGTCCAAATAAGCAATGCCATTTTGTTACTTCCAGTATTCTGCATCCGTCTAGATCCACTTAATTTAGGTAATTATTCTAATTGAAAACCACTCTCTTTATAATGCAAATAGTTCTGAGTACTACAAGCTTTAACAATGTTCTTTCACTCAATCTGTATAGTCAATTTTAGTTACACACAAACAGTATTTTAAACTACCTATCACTGAATTTATTTCGGCATTTTCTGTTATTCTTCTTTAATAGTACAATAGATATATAAAATGAAGTGCATTTATAAGGATAGAATGTTTAATATTTAAAGATAGAATGTACGGATAGTGTTCAAAAATTAGAATGAATTGAATTATGAGTAGCTTATAGGCATAAATGAGGGACTTTTGTACTTTTTGTGGTGTGGAAAGGGTTGTGCAAAAGTAATAATTATTTTGGTAAAATGATAATATAAAATATAGAGAAAATAACATTTTTATATCACAATGAATAAAATCTTCTGACTAAATATTTAATTGTATCAGGCGTTACTATTTGGCATTTCAAATTTCCATCATCCATCTTCTGACTGACACCTATATTTCACACGTTAATACTAAATACTACCCTTATTATTTATCCAACTCTTGCCAACCCTAAATGTGTCAAATCAAGAATGTATCATTATTGCAAAACTTTATCACAAAACAAAATTATAACTATTTCTCTACATTTATAAGTGTAAATAAAAGAATTAGTTAGAAGCCGAAAAGTTTGTAGGCAAACTTCCAATATCTTAAGATAAGACTCGAAAATATCTAGGAAGTCACACTAACTCGTCTAGAAAATGAATAATTACCATTACAAAATACAATTATGTAAACAGCTTTATATATTAATAGATTGGCATCATATACATTATATAGATGAGTTTACAATGCACTATTATGCAAAATATTAGCCTCCCAACAATGAAATACATAAATAAAAGCTATAAATAAGTGTTGTAACAATCTATCATGGTTATTTTCATCCATTAAAAATAAATGATACAAGAACCTACACACTCATAATATATTATAATTGAAGAACGATACAAAAAGTTAATATTTTGTGAAATAGTGCAAAGTAATCTACGGTAAACATTCACCAATGATATTTTAAAAAGAGTAGGTAAACCCAAGTAGGTACTCATTATAACGCGTAAAAAGCTCATTGGCAAGTCCGAGTTGAGCCTCATCAAAATCACTGCCATAGCCAACTTAAAAATTTAAATCACAAAGTAACATTTAAAACTTATAAATGTTCGCATAATTGATTTTATCTACCTTTTTAATGTCATTGGTTAGCCTCAAATAAACGGTGTAATACTAATAATTTTGTGAAATCTGACTTAATACAAAGCAATTAATTGATTATACTGAGCAATAATTTTGTAGCCTTCTTTTTAGCCGGTCTGTTGTATTTAGCTGCAAGTTTAGATGTTAAAAATATATCCGCTTTTTGACAAAACATTTAAGATTCTTTATATAGGTAAATTAGTTTTAATACTTGCCAATTTGTGACTCCAAGCATATATGATTGACCTTAAGTGCCTTCAGGTGAGTCCATTAATGCCAGGCCGGCTAGGATTAAGTATTGTTCATTTTTTATTCTTTGTTTATTTTGTACTCAGTGTCTATTATTTTATTGTGTTGTACGTAAAACGTGAACACCCTATAATGCTGATGATGGTGATATTTCAATATAAATAATTGAAAATACTTTTTTCGTTTTATTTTGACCTTTTCAAATGTCTGATTCAGATACAACTGCCTTATAGAAGATCGATTTTTAGTGGTTCATTAAAAAAAAAGTGGCGTTGTGTAAAACGAAATTGTTCTGTGGTGTAAAATATCCAGCGGTTTTGCAATATTATGGTTTACCTACACTGTTCTAAACACTCTCCTGCACTTTCAAGGTGTACGTTCCCTTTGTCCAAACGGAAAAGGAAGTAAATTAAGTAGACTTTGACATGAAAATTTATAAGTAAATATAACGTAAACATATTGTATAAGTTATAATTACATAATTAATTAATTGTGGAATGCAAATTTAAATAGTTTAATTCCAGTTAGGAACTCACCTATTGCAGATATTATGAACATATCCAAGACTGCCCCAGGTAAATAAATGAAACTGGTATCGCATTGTCATCCTACTATCCTAATATGGTAATACTTATAGGTACATACGTGAAAATTCGTGAGAATATAAAGATATTTAAATGTTTGTTACCTACTCTTTTATGCCTACGTTAGCCTATTTTTAGATCCTCATTGAACCAGGTTAGCTGGTAGAAAATTCCACATCAAATTAATTTGTAATTTGAATACTGTAAAAAAATGTGCGATTAGTGACTATTACTAAGGTACCTAGGTAAGTTATATTTATTCGCTACTCGTAGTAGGTACCTTATTTACTATGTACGTATAATGGTAACATAGTATACATAGAGTGCACAGTACCTACCTATCTATGATATCGATCCAGATTTTTTTCTAGACGCACACAGGACAGATTTTTTTAAACTAAAACGGGTATGTGCTGTGCAATGGTGGAGCACACAAAAAATCTATTTGGTGCGCACGGGACCCAAAATCCACGGTGCCTGTCTTGCTTGGGCAAGATATTGTTATCTCTCGGGATATAATATCTGATATGAGTCGCCTTTACACTGAGATTGATAGTTATAGGTAGGCCTACTTACTTTCAGTGATCAGCCAAGTATCAAAAAGCTGGGTGTCATCACCGCTTGGAATTCACCACTTACTATCATTTCTGAGAGTCAACGAAGCCACTCGAGCCAATGTGGAAACCTATGAAGAGGTGAGAGGTCATAGTCCATCACTGAGACCTTTAAAATCCTTTGCTGATGCACGGCTTCACTAGAATACATCAGCTGCATCTCCTTCTGAGCATAAGAGTCGACTAAGGAGATCAGGGGCGTTCTCTCGGGCGATAAGCTTATCGTAAGAGTCGGAGGTCAGCCCAAGTAGCATGACCTGCGAAACACGATATGATAAACCGATTTATCGACATTTAACTAACCGAAGCTATATGATCTCCTCCATGGAGAAAGTAGTTCCTTACAAAAAGGGTGCTAGTTTCTCTGTGCATGACTACTGACTACATTATCTACCTATATATGTCAATCAACATACAGAAAATGTAAGTTCCGAGATTAAGGTACTTTATCTAGGTATGTATTTTTCAGATTCACGCAAACCTCAAATCCAAGCCAGGGTTTACATCAAAAAGTAAAATATTCTATTCCCCGCATTGTGACATAGATAAATACGAGTATGTGAGGAAGTCAGATAAATATATATTGGAACGAGTTGATTTTAAAAACAAGGATGCTGCGGATAAAGTTTCAGAATGGGTTAGTTTTTAAACCTCGACGCAAAAACGATGGGTGTTATAAGTTTGACGTGTCTGTTTTGTTTGAATTTTTTAATGAAATTTTGTCGCGTCGGGGGACCGCTTTTTACCTTCAAAAATACTTACCTAAATCAAATGATTCCTACCTAATTACAACATTCGTATTAAAAAAATCACCTATCTAAACAAAATTATATTTATAATTACTGATATAATGTTTTAAAGTAAATAGGTATTCAGAATTAAAGTGAAGTAAGTTATTACAATTATATTTGTATTACAATTATATTTGTATTACAATTATATTTGTATAACAATGGGATTGAGGACTTCTTAATGTGTGCTTCTAACGTTAGGCTAATAAATTAGAGCAGTCCCCCGACGCGACAAATTTTAATCAAAAATTTCATACGTACGGTCAACAGCAGGCCATGATAATTATGCCTCCGACATAAAGGTGGCACAAAGTCCCGAGTAGATAGTCTGATATGCTTTAGTTGGCACTTACGTAGTGTTAAAAGTTATTTTTTGCTTTTTATAGGGTTTAGCATTTTAAACCTTTTGTCATGATGATTGCGTTCTTTTTTTGGGTCAGGGGTTTTTTTTAATTTTTAATTTAATTTTTTATTAATTAAATTACCTTACTCCCTTTCAATCATAGAAGTAGATTAACGGCCAATTTCAATACTAGAGATCATAAAGAATCTCGGATTTTGCTCATTCCCAATTTGTATGAAACTATGAAACATTTTATTCTAGAATATCCAAAAAAATCTCTCGAGATCGGTTATTGAAATTGGCTGTACCTAAGTCGTTTAGGTGCTATTGGTCCAATGGTGAAAAAATAAATTCGCGATTAGTTCAATTCGCGATTGGGCCAATTTCTTATTAGTCTAAAATAAAAGGATCCATAATTTAACAAAGTAGCATTCCGTCTAAAAGCCGATTAATCCTTTGTAGTTTTTAATTTCACAGTTGAAAGTACAAGAAGATTTGAAACATTATCCTATTGTAAAGTGCTTTACGTCAGGAACCATATTTAGTCTGATGAATGTCATGGAATTTAAGGTGAGCAAAAGTTGGTACCTCTTAGATTCAGTAAAATGGCCTCATTCGCTTATGGAGGATACAGGATACCTAGAAGAACCCTTGGAGATGGAGAAAATGAAATGGAGACCTACAATAATCTCTCAATCCTACTGCCCAAACTTACTAATCCTATTTCTTATCAATAATATAGAACTGAACGTTTGAATGTTTGTTAGTCTGTCGAACAGATTTTGATGAAACTTGACAGTTAGTAATAGGCATACCTACTGCGCGAAAAATAAAGTAAAAGTTGACTGTAAAAGTAATCCCACCAAAAACATTCTGTAAAAAACTAGCCAAGTCTCGATGGAGCTGCTTGTTTATCTCTAAAAAGTAATGAAATCTAGTCGTGCCAAGTCTAAGGTTCCTTACTGCGATTTCTTTATTATTATAGTTAATGTTGTGTGACTTGGCCGTTGAAGGGTACACAAGAGTACAAAACCAGGTGCTCCATGACACCATTGCACCAATCTGTCCCCAGAACAGCTACCCATTGATGATGGAAAATTGCCACTTGGAAAACGTTGATTTAATAACCAGTCAATTGTAGGCTTGATAAAGCTGCGTATTTCAATAATAATAATATTTATTTCAGACACATGATCCATACAATATAATAGATAGTTTAAAAATAAACATAAAATATATAATACACGTATAAAAGCAGAAGGGGAGGTATTTGCCCAGCAGTGGGACGCTATAGGCTAGATTAAATTAGAAGATTTGTCCCACTACGCTGGATTTTTGCAATGACAGTTGATTTTTTAATGTACCACTAGTACATTAAATATCCATATCTACTAATAAATACAGCTGAGACCAGCTGAGGGTTCTTCATCGGTTACTGCAGACTTTCGATTTTTGATATCAAATGAAGCGGCCCACCAAGTTGAATATTTTTTGTAAAGGCGGTATGTCGATCTTTAATAGTTTGGTTGGGCTCTTGTGTTTTCGATTTCTTGTGATTTTAAGTATGTAATTATAGCTTACTGGATGACGAAAATTTCTGCGTTCTGGTCTTATTCAGAGGTTCTCAAATAGGGGCCTGAAAATGCGGAGAAATGGTTCCAGTAAAGGATGGTACGGCAGTGTTTGCTTCGCGCTCGACTTGGCGGGGGCACTGCCGTGCCCCCCGATTATTTGAGTACCCGTGCCAGCGGATTAGAACTGAAACCTAATAAAATTGAAAAGAACACTCAATATGTCTCCAAAATGTATCAGTGTAAATTATTTTCATTCAGACAAAAAACTAGTTTTCAGACCTCATGGAAATGTAAAGAGAAGAAAACACTGAAAATAAATGTGTATAATTCGTTCAACTACACCCAAGATGTGAAATATGATGCCAGGGTAAGTGATTCATTAAATCTCTATAAATAAAATAATTAGGTACTTCATAGAAATCCGTCATCTTACTCCAAGCATAGTCCGGCATTGAAGATTATTATATGTACTTACCCATAGAAATGTATACAAAGATACCAAATCCCTGTATGTACCTACTTATTATGAATGTATTATGTTATGACATATTATGTTGTGGGTATTTGTGTTTTAATCGTTTTAATGTATTATCGTGACATTAATTGTGTAATTTTGTAAATTAATTATTAGAGTAAGTGGCTGCTTCTGCCGTTCTAGTAATAATTAATTAATTAATTAAATTTAAATCAGACTTTTCTATACAAAATGTCACAAAATGCACTAGAAGTGTACCTAATACGTGTATAATAATCGAGAACCGCGAAAATGAAGGCTTACTTTTGGAACAAATGTTGTTGATTTTATCGAGAAATAATATTATTTTATCTAAGCCCTCAGTCAGTACCGAACCTGAAGAAAAGTCAACATTCTTCTTTAGTCAGGAAAATGCTTATGTTACGATGGGAAAGCTATATGCTATATCTATTATCCTTATTCATCAGTTATTCATACAATTTTACAGATTCTAGAAGTGCCAATGGCTGATGACAACATAAAATTAGCAATTGTACTGCCAAACGAAGCTGATGAGCATAATTATTTGTTTCGAAGACTGAACAACCAGGGTCTGATGGCCGCTATTAATAGCATCAATCCAGTTTTTAAAGCAGAATCTCTGACTGACCCGCCTAACATAGAATATGAGGCAGACAACAGAATTGATATTTCTGAGGTGTGTAAAATTACACTTAGGTATACTAAATAACACTCCTTGTGCCTACGTCCGATTTAAGACGTTTTTACGACAGAAAGAAAACTTCTAAATCTTCTAGTTACTCCAATGGTCTTAGTCAAGTGACGAGCGCTACCAACACAATTAAGTGGTCTAGTCTCTCATCCACTTCCTGGCCTTAACATTTATCTCAATATTTTTGAATTTCAGGACTTCCCAGGAATATTCAACGGCGAAATATATCAATATGGTAAAGTCAGTGCTAAAGATCATGGCGCCACGTTTATTGTCTTAACATGTAAGCCCAGTGTTGTAAGCACGTTAGTTTTAAGTTTTTGTTTAAAGCTTTACTTTCGCCTTTTGACTTTATGAAATGCAGAAACGGAGCGTACTTTACTTTATTTACGTAATATTATGCATATAGCTGAAGACCTCAATATTATGCAATACCAATAGTTCCCTGGCCTTCTTAGGAAATAATAACTGGCTACAAATATTTCAATCTCACACAAGTCGCGTCAATATCCTGTAATATCTCTTACATAAAGTGACCTTTATTCACAGGTTTGTGTTCTACATTCAACAAAACTTTGAACGCTGAAACCAAATCTAATCCAGCTGCACCTTGGTTATTTGCCGTGACTTTCAAAGATCTACCAATTTTCACAGGACAATATTATGCAAATAAATAAAAGTCATTGAATAGATTTCAATTATTAAAAAAATCACTATCTTGTTTTTCATGGTTATGATTACAATTTGCAGTGTGCGGCAAAACGAAAGATCCAACAAACGACATTAATTGCCCATCTTTAGTCTCTTTTAAATGTGGGTTATTCTCTTTTATTTTAGCATTATCTTTAATTATATTTGCCTTGTTTGCATTTATTTCTGAGCTAAAATCAGTAAAATCTGTGCTAAAGTCACTAACTCGTTTGTTTTCTTTTTTAAATCTATAATGATTTATACGATGATGCCGCACTCGTGGGATAGGTAGATCATAATTTTTCTCAACGACAGGAATAATCCTGTCAGAAATAATTCCATGATGGTGATGTTTGTGCTTATGTTGTTTATCACCATTTGTATCATGGCGACTATTATCACGTAAATCACCATTTATATCATGGCGACTATTATCACGTAAATTACCATTTATGTCATGGCGACTATTATCACGTTTGTCACTATGTTGATCATTGTTAAATTTGTGATCTTGCTTATTTATCATTTGTTGAAGTTTTTCAATTCTCTTATCTGCAGCCTCGTCATCGTAGAGGTCATCATATCCTAATACCAATGGTGGTAATATAATCAGACTAGCTGAACGCTCTCTTTTATCTTCTTGGCCCTGAAATGGAGTGCAGTAGGTATACGTTAGGTAAGTACCTACACTTAAAGTACACACACAACCTTATTTAGATAAGCAAGGCACTTAAGGCACCCATACTCATATTTGACCTAAATAGTACCTAAGGAATAGATGATGTCAGGTTACATCCGGAAAACCCTTTCAACATCTAAAGATCTGATTTTTTAATTATTTTAAAAATTCTGAATTAATTTTTCAATAGAAATGCCAATTGAACTCACCATAGCTCTTAGAATCATAAACACAAACAATAACAACTGCATGGCATCACGATAATAAAATATTTATTACTGACTTTATTGCATTTCAAAAGTGAATTGTGAAGTGGTATATTGCAATAAAACGGGAAAATTATGGATCGAAAAATTTAACAAATAGGATTGTATTGAAGCTAAACTTCATCAGGGTCCAAGAGTTCTGGTGAATTAAGGTCGACAGAGGGCGTGGGCAGCTGTTCTTGTTCTGGTAAAGCGGCGACAGCTGGCAGCTGCGACAGCTGCACTCCAGCTTCTTGCAGGAGAGCCAGCAAAGTTGACAACGCGCTGATTAGCTGAAATTAAACATTTAATTTGTTTTACTTGTAAAGACAAATTACCTACTTAGGTAGTATTTTATGTATGATATTACACTCGGTCCAGCGATTTACCCTTCAACCGATGGAACCACGTACGAGGGTGGCTCAGAGGTGTTAGGGCGGTCGGCACAGGTCACAAGAAGAGATTCCAGCCCAAAGCTCACACACTAATCCACCGGTATCACTAGTACGAAGTCCAGGAGGAAAGAGATGCCTCGAAATATGAGTCAAACGTTTTTTGAGATTGGCGTGCACGACAGCGGAGTATTGCAACAGACAGCCCGTTGTATGAAATCGGGCTATAGGTAGCGCTGTCGTAGCGCGTAGATGTACCAACCCAATGGCACGGGTTGATCGGTTGAAGTTTTAAATTCTTTTACTGGGTTCACAACGAACTGGATTTCGTTGTGAACCCAGTAAAAGAATTTAAAACTACTCGGAAGTTATATTTCCAGATTGTGTTACCTTATTCTAAATTAAAATCTGTTCCGGTACGGAACATTTCGTAATAACATATTTGGTAATTTGATTACTTAGGTAATCGCCCACTTAGGTAGCCACACGTCAACTCTGAATAGAAAAGGTGTAAGAATACCTAAAGCTAGACTTTAAGACATGGTATACAATAGACACGGCTGTAATCCCTTAATGGGTTAGCCAGAACTGCAGGATCATAAGGGAAATCCCATAGCCACGTTTAGCGTAGCGTGTACAGTGAAAAGTTATGTTAATATGATATACATTATTTACCTGTGCATCACTCTTTTCTTCTCTCCTATCCAATAACTCAGCGGTTTTTTTCCGCTTCATACGCTGCTTCATCCAATCGACCAGCTCTAGCATGACGCGCCGCCAAGTTCAATCTTATAAGAGGATCTTCCGGTGCCAACACAGTCGCTCTTAAGTACGCCGCATCAGCCCGACTGTCTCTTAAACGTTCCAACGCCACTCCAATAAGCAGCACAGTATACGGCTGCATCGGCTGCAATGCTGCCGCGGACGCCAACTTACAGAACGCAGATACCGGTCTCTTACATATCAGTAAAGCCAAGCCCAAATCGTGAGCGGCTCGCGAGCTCAAAGGCGCCGTCCAAACCGCTCGCTGGAGACAGGTAACGGCTGCAATGTACTTCTTCTTCGCCATCAAAGCGAGGCCTAGGTTAGCGTGAGCGGCCACGCAGGTCGGGTGGGCCGTTAGAGCCGCCTTGAGCCTTGCGAGCGCGGCGTCGAAGTCGCGGTGTTGCAGCATCATGGCGGCGAGCGCGAGCGCGGCGGCGTGCTGCGCGGGGCTCTGCGCCAGCGCCGCCCCGAGTAGTTGGTATGCGCGGCGCGGCTCGCCGGCGCGCAGCCATAGTGCGCCCGCGGCTGCCAGGGTGTCGGCGCTGCAGGCTTGAGATCTGGGCCAAGGTTTGCTACGTTTTTTATTTACTTCAAGAACATACAGCTTAACAGCAACAGAAATAGTGGTTAACTGGTAGAGAATGCTACATAGCATTAAGTTCGCCCATGTACACTGTTTAAATGTGCAATAAAGAATTTTATTATTATTATTATTACAGCTTGGATATACAGGGTGTAACAGAAAGGGTATGCTAAGTGAAAAGCTATGTAAATAGCCTACTATGATATAGGAGACATAAAATTGCATAGTTATCTTTCAAGATTGTATGAACATTCCTGGGTTGTTTAGGAATTCTCCATACTAACTGGAAAAATAAACATGTGATTTCGAGGCTGAAATTTTGTGTGCAGCTTCCTTTTAGTGGGCTATACTTAGATAGCTTTTCGCTTAAGGTGAAAAAAGAAGGTGCTGGTATGCTAGAAGAAATCTCTTGCAGAGATAAGCATGCCTCTATATGCATCTTTTGTATTTACCTACTGCAGTGTTTTGTGTACAATAAAAAATAAGAATAGTTGCGTGAAATGATTGATGCGATTCGTGCATTTATTCAAAAAAAAAAAAGAGAGATACATACCTTAAAGATTAAACTAAACTACCTACCTACCACAATCACGTGGGAAAGTGATCAAATTTATTTTCACTGAAAACAGAGTAATTTACCTATGTATTAACTCATCATAATTCTCAGCCTTGAGAAGTCCACTACTTACTGAACATAGGCCTATCCCCAACAACATACATTCCGACAGGTCGGATGCGGCCTGCATCTAACCGATTTATTAACTAATAGCTTGTAGGTAAGTATATTTACTTCTGCTTTGTAGAGTTTCTCTAATTGCTTTTTCCTCTTTAAATTGGGCGGCATCCACGATGTTAGGGTAAAGAGATTTTTGCATTTTGCATGTACTCTAGGTCGAACTCTTCCGTTCAATATTTTATTTTCGGCTTTCATTATACTAATTGACCGATCACAAAGGGGACTGAAAAATAAAAATTATATGCAGGTAAGCTGAGTAAAACTTGAGTCGGAATACGATCTCTTCATGGGCTCATGTAAGTTGTTTTTGCAATTTCTTTTGATTTTGACTAATTTTACACTCATTTTGAGGATTTTCTCGACGTTTCCATTCATCATCATCATTATCATCCATCATAAATTCAGAAATCATTTACAAAACACAATAGCTGTATGGGCATAGTTCCCCTTGCCTTTCCTTCGGAGTAAACTAAAAAAAACTCACTCTACTCAGACTCACATTTTTTTTTACATAGACTGAAAAGTATCTAAGTAGATGAGAAATAACTAGGTACACTTTTGGTGGGTAGGCTTGCAGCTGCACGTAGATAATGTATTTAAGTAGGTATATAGATGCAACCGCTGCAAGTGCTGCCTTCTGCAGCTGCAGCCTGTACTTGGGATCAGAAGGCTACCTTCAATCGTTTAGCAGCCGAAAAACCTGGAAGAATTTACTTTCCACGTCCACCACAGTTTCAATTAGCCAAACAGAATGTAATAAGAGATCTAACCATTTGAATTACCAAAGCGTCTTCGGACTCCTCCAGTCCCAATTCTAGACGTAACGTGGAATGGGAACTGGTCTTCTCGCGTTACTATGACTTCTTCCTCGACCGTGTATCCGTACTAGAGGATTGTTATTGCATTAAAACCTTGTAATAGATTTAATTTTGAGTTATCATCACTAGGGTGGAGCGCAGAGGCGGCTCCTGGTATTTTTAGATGGGAGTTCACATTTTTTTCATTGTGAGCAAAATCCTCACTCTTATTAAAATTCAGAGGACCTAATGAAACACATTAAAGGCAACCATATCGTGTTCTAACTCGGACTAAGCCGCATACGTACACTACGAATTAATGTGAGCGGCGCTCCAGATAAGACTAATTTTTCATACGAAATCTTCTGTTTTACGCGCCGGCCTATGTCGGTATGTCTCTTTCGCACTCATTGATACTGTACTAGGAATCGTACCAAATTACGTTTCATTGGAGCGCGATCACTAGCGCTCCACTCGATACATAAGATTACCTACAACTTACTTGAGACGAACGCGCACACACTATTGTATAAACATAGTAGAATTGAAAGTAGTTATAAATATAGATTGCCTATGTCAGGGATGGCGAACCAATGGCACGCGTGCCACACCTGGCACGCAACAAAATAGTTCAGGCACGCAGAATGATACAGATGAATCTATGTAGGTACCTACTAGTTACAAAAATAAAATATTTAGCATCCAATTTGCAACAGCAGAAATCGCACAATTTTTTTTATATGTAATATTAAAATATTAACATTACTGATCACTGTACTTTTGCGTTTTTTATAAATAGTATATACTTAATACCATCTAGTTTTATTTTTGTTTAATAATATCAGTAAGTATAAATTATTAAATGGCACGTCATAGCTATAATATTATTTGTTTCATAAAAAATGGCACGTATATCACTAAAGGTTCGGCATCCCTGGCCTATGTAATCTTCGTGGGTGGGAGTGCACTGCACGAGTGCTCCATAGGACGAGCCGCCAGTGGTAGAGCGTGAGAGGAACGTTTTTAAAAGCATACCTACATAGCCTTCATAATTTATAAAGTAAAATAAGTACACACAAATAAAGAAACAGTGAAGGCTTTAAACTAGGTAGCGAGTTGTATGAGTAATCATGTAAGGTCCGAGAAATCTGTGATCCAAGACCGAATGAAAGGGAACCGTATTGCCTATCTATTATTTAGTTACATAATGGTTTGATCAATGAGATGAGCTTGTGTGTACAATCTATACAAAGCGAAAGGTCTCAAAAGCTCAAAAACTACATGAAGATGAAATGTGACTAGAAGCCGTCCATTAAAAAAGCATTTCGAGGATTTTCCATGGAAACGTGAAGTAATGGTTCTAAAATTTACGAGGACAAAATCATCGGCGTCCGCTATTCTGTAGAATGCACTGATATTCACACACTTCCACATCCAGGTAGATAGCATTAGAAGCACTCACAACGCCTTGCCGTAAGCTTCCAAAGCACCAGGCAGGTCACCGCCAGCCAGCAGCAGTCGAGCC
Source organism: Carposina sasakii (assembly GCA_014607495.2). Taxonomy (NCBI): domain Eukaryota; kingdom Metazoa; phylum Arthropoda; class Insecta; order Lepidoptera; family Carposinidae; genus Carposina; species Carposina sasakii. The sequence goes on from CP053162.1 coordinate 2,733,203, forward strand.
AGCAGCGTGCCAGCCCGCTCCCCTCCGCCCACCTGTAGGCCAGTGCGCGCCCACTCCACGCCCGCAGCTCCCATGCCCAACCTGCTTGAGCAGTCTGCTGAAAGGTAGCTATAATGTTTTATAGTGCTGATGCGGAGTTCCACTAAAAATATCTGATGTCTACTGATCCGTGCTAGTATCTGATGTCTAGTTGGTTCTTTTGTACATGTCGTCAGAAATCTGTGGCTTGAAATTGTAATAAAAAAATCGAATTGTGTTTCTTTTTCTAGATATGGATTTTTTTTATGTTACTGTTTCGATTAAGTTTAATTAATTATGCATATACGCCTAGGACACTAAGTTAGGTTAAAAACTGTACTGTTCTGAGAAAATGTTAAATATTTTAACTTTGTGTCTGTTGTGTTGCCTTAATAAATAAATAAAATAAATAAAAATAAAATAAGCAATTGTAAGGTTTGGTGTTTCAAAGGAGTCCCTCAGAGAATGTTATAAGAACTTAAGAGGCAGCCGATTGGTCTAGTAGGTAGTGACCCTGCCTGCGACGCCATAGGTCCTGGGTTCGAATCCCGGTAGTTGCATATTAATATGATGAATATCAATGTTTGTTCCCGAGTCATGGATGTTTCTATACTTACTCGTATCTATGTATTTATATACCGTGGCTTAGTACTCACGACACAAGACCTTAAGGATCTTAGTGTGGGACTAGGTTAATTTGTCGTATTACAATGGAATACGTGGATACCCAGAAGATATAAGTGATTGACTAGAAGACCTCAAATTAAATGGAAATCGAAAAGCACCTTTAACATCTGCTTTACCTGGACATTACGTAAATTATGAAGGGAGAGCTCTGTCTAGTTAGTTCAGAACCTTAAGGTCTATTAGGATTATGTTCCTACCTTTCTGCCGAAGGGGGATTTCGGCATGGGATTGTGTATGCATGTAATCAAAAGTTTAAAGTTACTTTTAAAGACTTTAGAAGCTGGTCACTGACTTGCACTGTGGTTTCCGCCTGACCGGGTGCGGGATACATTCGCTCATCCACTCGGAAATTAGCGCAGTTTTTATTTTACCATGAGTGAGTTTAACGTGACTGCGAGTTTATTTACACATTTTTTGTCGATAATTTTTGTATTTTGATTTTGAGTAACGATCCAATTTTTATGTTATTTTGACGGTTTTCAGGCGGTTTTGACTTTGACGTGATAACGGAGACTGACCGCGAAGGCTAAAGTCTCACGGAGTTAACAGGTAGGTAGAGTTTAGATATTAGGTTACCTATGTACCTAATATTTGCTTCACAGACCGAGCTATAGGAATAATATGATGATCTCCGACCGTATTTCGGCCAAGGCGACCAATCTTTACGGAGATGGGCCAGGTACGCAGGAGATATTATAGTGCACAAGTGTGTGCGCAAACACAGATGCACTCTCTATGCCGTTACTCTTATAGTCCGATGGGACGGAAAGCCGACACGACCGGAGAGAGATCCAGGTTTTACATGCTTTTCGAGGCACGAGCTAAGTGACAATTTTGTTACATTAAAATCTATACATGAAATAAATTCATTGATACTTGTGACTTGCCTGTAATTTTGCATATTCCTACTATTCCTTCCTATCTACAACATACGAGTAGTCCGAAAATCACACTTCGCTCACCAACCCGCCTGTCCAGCATGGCACGCAGTGTGCCCTGGGGGAGGCCTACAATAATAGAGAAGTGGACTACAATAGGCCGATGTATACAGAATGTGCACATATATACACACACATTCCTAACTTAGAAATGGTAACTAAGATAAAATAATTGTTTGCAGTTTTATTAGTTTGTTACTAGAATCTCTTTATAAAGATAGGCACGTTAAGCTTATGTCAACTCCGTTATTCTGGCCACCTCCATGTTCTACGCATAAAATGAACTATTAATGAGGTTCTAAAGTTCTAAAAGACTTCAGCCTAATAGTTCCATGTAGGCCTAAGTAAAGAAGTTATATATCTTCTGTGCAGATAAAGGTCTGCGCACATTTAAACGATCAAACACACAGCCAATCCAACACCTTCCAACATAACCTGTCCGTAATCTACGTGGTCATCTAGGTCATCTCCAGCGGTTATTACGTTCTACACAACTGCAATTTAATGAGTCGTGAACTAGTAGGAAATTGATTGTCAACTAAGCTGATTACAGACTTGTAACAGGAATTGTTCTATGCAGTTGGAACTCGGGTGGTCGGGTTTGGGTGAAACTGTCTATAACGGCCTTTTAATGTATATTTATACACAAAGAAATAAAATGGCTTATATACTTACCTAATGCGCAAAATATATCCGCATCAGGATGCTTGGTTAACTTCTCAGCCTCCAAGTAGGCTTCGTAGGCCAGCTGGAACCGGCCTTGTCGGTACCTAAACGGAAACAAAATACTTGTGTAATTGTCAGTCAAACCTCGAATATTAGCGTGGTGCACTGTACAATTTTAATATAATATATTTTATATATTACATAATATGCATAACATATATTATTAGGGAAGAATTAAACACATTTGCAATTCGGCTAAGAGTTGACAGGCGATAAGCTATACTAGCAACATGAAGAATTTCTCCATGGCTAGCAACACGTAACTGATCATTACCATCATGGAGCATGTATGATTACCATATTATCGTCGCTATGCTAATCGTGGCTATGGGGTTCTCCTTATGATCCTGTAGTTCTGGCTACCCGATATCGGGATCACAACCGTGTATTTATGTATTCTACTGCATCAAAACAACATAACGATATTTGTCTCATCCATCATGACTTTATACAGGTGATTTTTGATCGTCAATGTTCCCGAAAACTACGGAATCTCCTCATCATCACGATCATTTTTCTCCATGGAAGCATACCTGGGAAGTGTCTGGTTTCCAAGATATTACGGTCCAAAGTTGAGTAAATAGACTGCGTTTTTCTGCATAAATGCACATTGACGCGTGTAGCAAGATTTTTTCACAAGAAATAATTGATATCTGTCTATGAAAAAACTAGCATAAACACTGGATACTATAAATTTCGCCCGATCAAGTAATTTAAAAAAAAAAAAAAATGTACATCGTTTCCCAGCATTTTTTTGGCATATACTTACTTTATTTGATGTATAGAGTACGTATCTACCCTTAGTTAAGGGTGGCAACGAAAAAACACCCTGAATATACCATGGATGATGGATATTATCACAGAGGAAACTTTAAAAAGAGACATATGATAAATACAGCCTACGAAGCACAGTAAATAAACTTTCACGGTGTGGTATATTTGCCTTAGTATTAAGCGTACCTACCTATATTCATACTTCACATTCTGTTTTTCTATTAGTTTCAATGCTTTACTCGTCTTAGTGGCATAAATGTTAGGTCCCCCGGGATTTTCTATGCTATTTTTGCATTTTTCTGGTCGCCTCTGTTGATCCTGGCTTACAGGAGTTGCAGAGACGGGAATGAGTGGTGAGCCAATCCCGGTATTGACCTCTATGCCAGTCTTTCACAAAGCGGAGACACTGTTAATCATCTGACAGTTGTTTGATCCCATCCTCGTGTCCTGAATGTATGTTACTTACAGACATGCCCCCACTTGCTTCAGTGGCTCAGGGTCATGAGGCTGCAGGCGGATGGCGCTGTGGAACTTCTCCAACGCCTCCTTGGTGACGCCCTGCATCAGCCAGCACCAGACCCTGAGTGGATAACCTTTGGTTTTCATCATTCTATGGGTATTTACTGCAAAGGCTTATTGCCGCACTAACGTTATACAACCAAACAACTCAAAAAGTAACCCTATGAAGCTGAATCAACTACGGTGCCTCAGCCTTGCTATGCTACCAGTTTTCCCATTCTTCACCAGAGATATGCTTACGATTGACGTCCCTTGCTACAGACGCTTGTAATATGCACCAATTAATTAAAGGGTGTTTTTTCGTTGCCACCCTTAACGAAACCCTTAACCCTCTATACATCAAATAAAGTAATTTTATGCCAATAAAAAATCTATTTACTCAACTTTGGACCCTAATATCTTGGGAACCAGACTCTTCCCAGGTATGCTTCCATGGAGAAAAATGATCGTGATGATGAGGAGATTCCGTAGTTTTGGCAACGTTAACGACCAAAAAACATCTTGTAGGTATATGTAGGTTACATAATTTCAATGAATTTTATCAAACGCATCCACTAATCTCAGGTGGAAAGGCAGAAACGAAATTAGTGCTTATCTATCTAATTTAAACACTATAATTTCATACATTTTCTTTTCGCGCTAAAAAACTCCGCCAGCTTTTTTCCGTTTAAAAATCTTTACGAAGTTACCTTCACATAATGTGCGTAAATGTGCTTATTGTCCCTCTCCTTCTGCAAGTGATCAGCTAAATCCAAGCACTGAGCATGTTCACCCCTCACATATCGAGCGTGGAGAAGCCAGTTCCGTGATCCATAGTTGAATCCTTCACAAAAACAAAGGCATGTGAGCAAGTAAATAGGAAGAAACTGTCAAATTAAGATGGAGATAGGAAATTTACCATTTTCTAAACCCTTTTCACTAATAATGGAGTGTTTCCTCATAATAAAAGGGACTACTATTTAGATATTCAAATGTGTTTACCTTTTCGATGCTAGGCAACTTGTTTGCAATAACCAATTTTTGTTCGTTTCACTATAGTAGAGAGGTATCACAGATATACAGCTGCGAAATGTCTAGATATGATAGATTTAGTCATGTTTAGGAGGTATAATATTTCTTAATTCCATACAAATTAATCAGATAATCCTGAGTGGACCATTATAGTAAGTAGCTCTTAGATTAGATACTCTTATTGTAAATTATCTAAGAGGTAGCTCGTTCAGATGGTTCAAATATTTCATTCTCCATTCTTTCTCGATCGATTCATACAAATCTCATAGCCATTTTTTTTTATGTCCATGTACCGAACAGTTCACGTTCTAAAAAGTTTTATGAATTTACCAAAAAGTTCTAGAATTTTAAATATTTCAATAAACATTTACAGCGTTTATATTTATTAAAACATGTTATGTATATAATACATAGTTATAATTAGTTATAAACTTGTAAGTTTTGATAATAAAACGAGAATAACTATTCAAACTGTAAGTATCTATATAGAGGTGTGCTAAGAAATTCAGTAATTTTAGAACGTAGCTGACAAGATGACAAGCAAATTTTTGACAACTAACCTAATTTCGTAATGGATTTGTAAATAAATAACCCGGAACAATATTTAAACCCCTCTACACACATTCCATAATACTAGACATTTCAATTACAAAAAATGGAGGACATGGCCCGCTTAGCTCTATTAGAACAAAACCTGGGAAACTTAGATAAGTACACCAAAGTGCTTCACGAACTGCTACACTTGTTTAACCATATTTTAGAGAGTCCACACGATATAGATAGAAGAACGATTAAAAATGATAATCTGAAAGATATATCAACATCGGAAGTCTTCCAAGAATACTTAAAATCTATTGGTTTCAAAAAGGTGAGCATAAAAAGTTCATAGACCTATGATCAGGGTTCAGCTAGTTTGCTGACTACATAAGGTATTAATTCTTGTATTTATCGCGCTGTATCTACTGTTTTATATTTTAGGACGGAGATAGCTTCACGTACCCCAAAGAGCAGTCTCTAACTGGTTTAAGAATGGCAAGGGTAGCTGTAGAGAGAAAAATTTACTTTTGTGCACCTCCGAAAAAAACTCCTAAGCCTAAATCCAATAAAAAGTCCAAATTTACACCAGCAACTATATTAGTAAGTAGTTTGAACCAAAAATATCATAGAAAGGGATACATATTGATTGCCTACCCTCATAAGTCTCAGATTTTAAATTTTTCATAACTATAATATTTTTGCTACTATTATGTGGTGACTATGGGCAGAACTCCCCTGTGGCAGTGGCCTTGTGGCGTGCCCTGGGGGAGGCCTACGTCCAGCAGTGGACTGCAATAGGCTGAAGAAGAATATTTTTAAGCAACTTGTAAATGATCATTTACATCTTTCCTACTATGCCAAACATAGTTGTGGGATCTCTTTTATGACCCCACAGTTCTGGCCAATCCGTTTCAGGAGCACAGCCCTGTGTATATATATATATATGTAAAAATAAAGATTATGGTCCTTACATAAATAAATTAACTGAATAATAAATAAAGTTTGTAAGAATCTTTTGATTACTAACCATCTATGAACTTATTTGTCTGAGAATAAATGATTTTTATTGATATTATTTATTGTAAATATGTTTTTATGCTAATCATTTTACTGCACTATTCAATATAATTTGCTATAAAATGTTGTGTTTAATAGGTGCATAACTTTACACTATAAAATAACACCAAATATTTTTGTAACTATATTTCAGCCTTCAAAAAACCCTCTCCTACTTAAGATTGAGGCGCTGTTTAATAATATGTTGAAGTATGAAGATGACGAGTTATTGGAACTGGCCAGAGAACATATTCCCGTTCTTACCATTCAGATGAAAGCCATTGATAGAGTCAGGGTGCACCAAATGAAAATTAAGGCAGGTAAGATGTAATTTTATATAGAAGAGTTGCACAATAAAACTTTAAAGATGATAAGTATATGAAATTAAAAACAAAAATTGTTTTATATTGGTTACTGTGTGTGAGAATTGGTTATAGAAAAATATCTCGATATAATTTATACCAATATAATGTATGTACTTACATTATTTTGTAAATTCCCTTTTCAACTTGCACATTATAGGTTGGCTATTGCGTTTTGGATAAAACACCCCTTTTATAAGTTAAGATAATAGAAAATGTAAATAATTAAGCTATCTAATGTACACATCAAAATGAATAACTTACATTTTTTCCAATTCTGTCAGATCATTTAAATCTTGAGGGTTGGTAGAAGGTTAATTTTGCCCTTATTTTAGATTCCTGTTCTCATAAATTATATAAGTTCCTTTTATCACAGGTGACATAAAAGGTCCCGACCTAGCATTTGAGATAGCCCAGCTCATGGAGCTGATGGGCTGGTTCAAGTACAAGTTCTTTACGTGGGTGGACCAGCCGGCGTGTGAGAGGTGCGGGGGACCCACCAAGTTCAGGTCTTCGGATAGTGTGAGGACCGAAACTGAGGTGGTTACGGTTGAGGTGGGGTGATGATGTATTTTAATTTGAATTTGACTTAAACTAGAAGTAGAATAGATACATGGCTGTGTTGTCCGACATCTCCAGGATTGTAAAGGAGATACCACAGCTAAATTTATGTATGTACTGGATACAGATGTAAGTGATCTGTGACAAGTTGCCAGCTTAAAGCAACAACAAGCCTTAAAAAGTATAACTGACAAATAATCTGCAGTATCTACTACTTTTTAAAATAAAACAGTTCAATAGCAATAAGTATATTATTCAAGGATAATGGGATACCCATTTTCTTATGCTTTACTGTACACAGTAAAGTTTTCACAAAGAAAGTTTATGAAAAAGCTGATAAAGTAGTGCAATAAATGTACCCAAACTGGTAAAGTGCTTGTATGTACTGTGCTTCTCATTTATATTTTATCTTTTTAATATAAACTAATCATGCCCCCAGAGAAGGAATATATGTACCTACTGCGGGTGTAGATTTCATAACATTACAAGCCTACTTATACCCAAATCTGCCATTTGTGCACCCCTCATAAATAAAACCTGGATCTCCTCTTGAATGCCGCTATTAATCATACAGCGACATCTGTCTTCCACCAACGGAAACTATTGTAACCCCACAGATATACTTCTGCGTGGCATGCGGCGCGGACACTCCGTTCCCGCGGTATAACGACCCGCGAAAGTTGCTAGAAACGCGACGCGGCCGTTGTGGCGAATGGGCCAACTGTTTCACGCTAATGTGCCGCGCCATGAACTACGATACAAGATACGTTTATGACACGACCGATCATGTTTGGTGCGAGGTGAGAACTTATACGTTTTGTAATTTTTTTATCGTATCGTCATTTATTTTGTTTAATATTATGGTCGAATCTGACCGTCAAACTTAAACCTAAACGTAAAATTAGACCTACCTGTCCCTTTCTATCTTAGCCATTTATGTTAATAACGGAGAGGGATAGATCTGACTAAAGTTACGTTAAGTTTACGTTTATTGTGACGGTCAGAATCGACCATATTGTCTGAATGCATGAACTCTAATACTGATATTGTTATAAAATTGAGAATGCAATGTTTCAATTCATGGATGTTTGTTAGTCTTTCTACTACATAAAATGGACATAGAAGATGTGCCAGTTTCTATGAAGTTAAAGCTGTTCACTTGGGCTAAATCGAGGGCTAACGACAGATGGCGTTGCATTATTTAAACTCTAACATCTGACACTAGGTGGCACTGTTCCGTAAAATAATCCTATGTCTTAACTTTCATGTTAAAAAATAAAAATAAGACTTCAAATGGTACACGATGGTGACAAGTGTGAAATACATATAACCAGTAGTAGTTAGATTGCTGGAGTATTTATTTTTGTACGACGTAAATAAAATATCCTTGACTAGTTTATCTTTAATCTGACTACTGGTTATATTTATATTACACTACACACTTGCTAGAAGAACAAGTCAGTGTACCATTTCGAAGCCTTATTATTTGCCATATTATTTTGCAGTCATAAAAATTGTTTAAAAAACACTGTTGCGACGAACTCATAAATAAATAAATAAATAATGGCAGCTACCTAAATAATTAAATATAACAATACATCAACAGATATACGACGTGGAATCGCGCAGTTGGCTTCACTGTGACCCTTGCGAGGGCAAACTCAACACACCCTTAATGTACTGCACTGGTTGGAAGAAACATCTGAGCTATGTCATCGCGGTGTCGTGCGATGACCTGCAAGATGTTACCTGGAGATACACCAATAATCATAAGGAGGTAACAGTGGTGTATTATACAGGATTAATTTTAAAACATCAATAACCTCGCAAGACTAGGTAGCTACCATCATTAACAACAACATTTGTTTCACGAGTTTTGATAATTTGTCACATTTTACTTTCATACAAAAATAAATATCAATTTAATATTACCTGTGAATGTTCTTAAGTCTGTACATAATACAGAGCCGCGTGCGATCGCGGGCGTCAACCTTTTCGTATACCTACCAATGGAACATAGACTTACAAATGTCACGACAGTACAATAAAAGCTTGAATCTGAATGAAAAAATCATTTTTAGTTAATGTATTGAGTTATGATAAAACTCGTAGAAGAAACGTTATTGTTTATGATTTTAACTATCTAGTCCTGCGTGGTTATTGATGTTTTAAGATTAACCCTATATATCGCACTAATATTATAAAGGCGAAAGTTTGTGAGTGCGTATGTTTGTTACTTCTTCACGTCTAAACGGCTGGAGCGATTTTAATAAAATTTGGTATGCAGTTAGCTGACACCCTGGATTAACGCATAGGCTACTTCTTATTTCGGGAAAATATTTTTATCCCGTACAATTTCGACATTTTGTTTTTTCTGCAGTCCACGCGGACGAAGTAGCGGACGTCCACTAGTAACCCATAATATTTACCGTTACTTCGGGAAATACAGCTCTAGCACAATTCGTAGGTGCTACAGCGGCGCCTCCTGGCGGACGAGATAGAAATGATCCTGGCGATACTGGCGCTGCGGAAACACCGACAGCTGCAGGTGTCGGAGCCGCGGCGCAAATACCTCGCGCGGAGATGCGTGCAGGAGTTAGTGCAGATGATGGTGGAAAGGTATAGTCTACGTCGAAGGTTCCAAGTGTCTTATTTCGTCTAACACCCACTTTTAAAATTGTTATTTAGTAGCGCCTACTTTTATTTCAGCTTAACCTCAATAACATTATTATGGGACCCTTGTCACCCCCTCTAGATCTCTAGCGCCTACAAGGGGGCGTTATAGCCTACTTTGGGAAAGACTGGTGTCTAGAATATTTGTATGTAGTCATCATAATTATTTTAGTATTAGGAGATCCACTGCTGAACATAGGTTATCCTCAATGACCACTGCGGCCGGTTTGAAGAATATCTGCATTCATCCGTCGTGTCTATCTTGCGATATATCGTTTGAGGTAGGCACTAAATTAATTATTGCGAATAAGAGAATTTTATACAACATGTTTTTTGGTCGTCAACGTTCCCGAAAACTACAGAATCTCCTCATCATCATTCTCGTAAATAAACTGCGTTTTTCTGCGTAAATGCATATAGACGCACGTAGCAAGATTTTATCACTAGAAATAATTAACATTTGTCTATGAAAAAACTAACATAAACACTGGACACTATACATTTCGCCCGATTAAGTAATTATTATTATTGTATCTCTGTTTAAATTCTCGGGACTACAGAGTCCCGGTCCTTTGAGAGGCGTGCATCGGGCCGTAGCCAAGATGTAGAGGCCCTTTTAAGAGAACTTTAATATGGTGTTGGATACACATGACGGATACCATCGCCGAACGCACAATATGATACACCCGGCGATGGTCTCCGCCATGTGCAAGACTATTGGAGTGCAGAGCTCTGTCATGCGATGGGAAACAAGGTCATGGGCTATGGGGCTGAATTTTGGGTGGGGTTGGAAAATCGGGCTATTGAAGGAGACTAACGGACACCTGCCATTACAACCAAGTCTCATAATTGTTAGGTGGCAGGCGGTGACTCGCCAACTCATTTCATGGGCCCCCTGAAACGGCCGCACGCACGGAGCGACAAAGGGGGCAACATTTGGTGAGCGGCTAGGGTGGAGGGGTGCCCCTGGACTTTAAACCGAAGCCAACTCGCCACTTACTGACGGGCACGTCCACCCTCGAGCTATCATAGCTCTCGCGACTCCACTCTGCCCGGCCGGCAAAGGCAAGGCAGAGGCGGGGCAACTGTTCCTCGTCAGATCTCACTCCGGCGCCGGAGATGAGGAACAGGGTCTTCCCCCGGGAGCATTTCAGGTCCGTGGGAACGCTACCTCCCAACAGCTCGCCACAAGCTGCCCTGCGGGCTTATTATTATTATTATTATTTTTTTTTAATTATAATCGTTTCCCAGCATTTTTTTTCCCTCTGTAAGAATCATCCTCGTACCTACTTCAAGTATATTCTAAAAAAAAGAATTTACGAAATCGGTTCAGCTGTTCTCGAGACGTAAAACCAATCGAGTCAATATTAGCGTACCTATTTCACTTCACAGTACAAAAATACAGTTTTACATGGTTTTCACCATGAACGTATAAAGAATAACGGACAGTGGTTGTGACTACACAGAGTGAAGCATTCATAGTAAGCTCGGTAACGATATTCCATGGAGTAGGGATGTGTATTGACGCGTTATTCGCACACACATACAAACCATAGTAAGCTCGGCGCCTACTGGAAAATACGCACACATATATGCCCAACGCGTCGCCATTTCGGTGCTTCAATCTGTGCAGTGACAGCATTACGTCCGTTGGTCTTTATACGTTCATGGTTTTCACGTATGTATGTGTGTGTCAGACAGCCGAGCGAGTACGAGACGCACGGACGCATCTCCGGCGAGGAGGCGTGGCGCGCGGCGCGGGGCGAGGGGGGCGCGCCGGGCGGCCACTGCTTCAGGCTTGAGCGCCCGGGGTTCTACTGTGTCAGGTAACTATACTATGCGCTAACGCTCGTGGCACGCGCAGTCATAAAACAGGTAACTATATTATACACCAACGCTCGTGGCATGCGCAATCATAAAACAATTAAGCACTAGTAGCCAGTGGCGGAGAAAAAGTTTTTTTTTTAACACAACACATTAACCTAGTCCCACACTAAGATCCCTAAGGTCTTGTGTCGTAGGTACTAAGCAACGGTATATAAATACATAGATAAGTATAGAAACATCCATGACCCTGAAACAAACATCGATATTCATCATATCAATGTTTGCACCTACCGGGATTCGAACCCAGGACCTATGAGGTGGCAGGCAGGGTCACTACCAACTACACCAATCGGTCGTCTTAATTTAAAATTTAGTTATTTATTTTCATACACTTGAGGCCTCGCGAACTTAAATTCGCCGACTTCCACGCGTAGTATAACTGCTAGTAGCTAATATATGTTTCTGAAAAACAAATGTTTAATTCAAATAATCGACAATAACACAATGCATCACTACGGTTTCCCACAAGGCTCCTAAGTGCGAGCGAGCGCGCAACATCGGCAATACTGCTCACATGTTTTATGACTGCGCGTGCCACGACGGTTGACGTATAGTATAGTACCTACTTTGTAACTAGTAACTACTTTGTAACTAGTACCTATTTTGCAACTAGTACCTACTCTGTAACTAGTACCCACTTAGCTAACAATTTCCTTATGTTCAGTATTTATGAATAGAAACGAAATCTTCTATTGGAATATGCACATAATTGTTCCTTGATCTTATGTAAATTATAATCCCACCAAAAAAATTCTGTAAAAAACTAGTCAAGTCTTGATGGAGCTGCTTGTTTATCTCTAAAAATAATGAAATCTAGACAAAGTCGTGCCAAGTGTAAGGTTCCTTACTGCGATTTCTTTATTATTATAGTTAAAGTTGTGTGACTTGGATTTTAATGTTAGTTAATGTTGTGTTGAAAGTTCAAATCGTTTCAGTAGTTTTGTCGTAAAAGACGGACAAACATACATATATAGGTACTCACTTTCACTTTTATAATATTAGTGTAGAGATACCATCGTGTAAAAATGGAATAAGCGAATGTCATTGCCTCCTCAAACCTTTTAGAGATAATTGAATACTACTAAATGTATGATACACTGTACTTATCAAAATAAATAAAGGCCGGTTTTTGCCATAGTATGAAGAAAATCTGAAGTGGATTCTCTTCGGCAAGCGTAGCGTTGGACGCCCTCCGGCCAGACGGACCGATAACTTGAAGAGGGCCGTAGTGACTGGATGGCAAAAAGGAGATCGTGCCTTGTGGCATGCTCTAGGGTGAGCCCTACGTCCAACAGTGGACTGCGATAGGCTGACGATGATGTTTTGACGAAAATATTTTCTTCATTTATTCAGATACCACTGCAGCATGGACACGTATGCGGTGATGAACAAAAATAACGTGGTAGCGCTACAGTCGTGGGGCGCCGGGGTCTACTCCAGCAAGAATATCTTCCGAAAACACGAGAAGGATTGGAACATGGTATACTTGGCACGGAATGGTGAGTTATTATGATAGAAGAGATGTGGTAAAAGGTGAGCCTACCACCGCTTTTCAGACACAAATGCATCAATCTAGAGCAGCCTTTTCCAAAGTGGGCGATATCAAGCAGGCCTAAAGGGGGGCGGTAAGATACCCCGAAAAAAAATTGGGGCGTTGTGTAGAGGTTTGGGGAGTTAAAGTAGTTTTTAAGTAAGTAGGTGAACACATGGGGGCGCTAAGAAAAAAATTTATTCTCAAAGTGCAAAACTTCGATATCGCGTTCTAGAATTTTGCATTCGATTGTGGTTCTCTCCTGCATCCGATAGATGGCTCCGCTTCAAATCCAATAGAAAATGTTTCCGTGCCATTCTATATATGTATTATAAGCTATTTCGCGAGCCTCGTCCGTCAAATAGCAGGGTGCATCACGGGCAGGTGAGATTGATTAGCGGTTGCCCGCGACTTCGCCCGCGTTAACGGTTATTGCACGCATTAAAATCCGTTGCGTTAGATGATTATGATCTCCGACCGTATTTCGGCCAAGGCGACCAATCTCTACAGAGATTGGCCAGGTACGAAGGAGATATTATAGTGCACAAGTGTGTGCGCAAACACAGATGCACTCTCTATTCCGTTACTCTCATAGTCCGATGGGACGGAAAGCCGACACGACCGGAGAGAGATCAGGCTCAGGACCAACTGGTTTACTTGCTTTCCGAGGCACGAGCTAAGTGACAATTTTACAACATTAAAATCTGTACATGAAATAAATTCATTGGTACAGGCCCGTGACTGGGATCGAACTTACGCCTCCCGCTTGGAAGGTGCACGCCCAATTTAAGCGGTGATAGCCCAGTGGTTTTATAATATACAGGGTGTAACAGAAAGGGTATGTTAAGCGAAAAGTTGTGTAAATAGCCCACTATAGAGAACCTATTTTAAAATTTTTAAACTTGAAATCACATGTTTATTTTTCAAGATTGTATGAACATTCCTGAGTTGTGTAGGAATTCTCCATACTATCTGGAAAAATAAACATGTGATTTCGAGTCTGTAATTTTGTGGGTAGGTTCCTTTTAGTAGGCTATTTACATAGCTTTTCGCTGAACATACCCCTTTTGTTACACCTTGTATACTTAGTGATAATGCATAACAGATATTATATCTTGTAGAGGGCGAGCCCACCGGATCTATATCCTGGAAGCTGACGACAAATAACCCTTACTTGTTATTCAAGTCGCTGCGAGTCCGGGTCGTTACGCAAGTGTACGAGACGGGCCAAGTCGACTGGACTATCAAGTTTGACAGCAAGCCCCCTGAGTCTGTCGCTTTTGGAGGTAGGCACTATATTCAGTAGTAAGCTTGCCATTGTACATGCATCTCTTCTTTAATGTTGCATGCCATATTTCTTTTTGTGTATGTGCAATAAAGAATAATAATACGTTTTAGAATAACTCCTATGCCTGATTTCGGAACTAACATTTTTGTATCCAGTGACGCAGATAATGTAGTCATGCATGCAGTAACTAGCGCCAGCGTCCATCGGAACAATACGGCGAAACGCACTCTATAGCGTAACATAAGTCAAAAGTAAATTTGTTATCTGGTATTACATAAAAAATAAAGTCACAAAGACACTGGGGTGCGTTTGAGTTCACCATCCAGTCTAAAATTTAAACTGACTAAATGTCAAACACCCCGTTCAAGCACTCCGCGAGGCGAAAAATTAAACTGTCAAAATTTTATCCGACCCGTTCACGGACGTCCTCTGGTATAAATTTTCGCCTGGCTAGGATAAATTCTAGCGTGCTTTTTAGGTCGCGAAATTTTATCCTGCTGTCAGATTGACATTAACGACAGCTGTCTGTTGTTTTTTGCTCGATTCGCGCCTTGATTGAATACTTTTAAATTGAGTTGAAAACTTGAAACACGAGTAAATAATTTATTGTATTGTGTGTGAGTGGATCATGGATGAAATTTTAATGCAAATTGTTGTAGGGGCAGAATGATTTACGACCATGAAGGTAGAGTTTGCCATTTTAACTGTGTGATTATTTCCAAATCACGAAGATTACAACAAAAATAATAAAAACTTTCCAAGTGTCGAGTTGAATATATATTGTTTGACAAACTGTCAATTGAATTTGACAGCTGACATTGACATAAGCACTATGACTCCGTTCAGCGATCCCTCGTTAGATAATTTTTAACCGGCTAAGATTTCGCCGGCTTACTCAAACACACCCCTGTAATGCAAGGTAAACATAAAAACCCTGTCAATTGGCGGATTATTTTTTTGCTTTAAATAGTAATATCTATACATATAATAAAAATGTAACGGATCGCTGTCTGTATAGGTACATGGAAGATATATGATAAAAAATATTATAGGAGACCTTTATCAACGCAATAGAACCCAAAACGATGATTTTTTGAATTTTTGACGGTTTTTCTGTCTGTGCGTTTGTGCATGTTAATCTCAGAAACGGCCGAACCGATTTCGATGCAGTTTTCAAGAATATATTGTGACAGGTCCCACTTAACATATAAGCTACTTTTTATCCCGGGAAAATGTTTTTATCCAAGATAATTTCGACATTTTGTTTTTTCTGTAGTCCACGCGGACGGAGTCGCGGGCGTCCACTAGTATTATAGTAGGTAACTCCGTAAATAAGCATAATTATCTTTAGTTTTAGATACTTAATACAAAATAAGAAAAAAAAAAACTTTAACCATAGTTAGGGCCAGTCCTTGGTGCCCCTTCTGACCAATTTTTAGGGTATAGTTGAGATGTACAAGTTCGGTTAGTAGTGACAGGTGGTCAACCCATCGCCTACAAAACACCAAGACCCTCTTGTCCCTTTACTCTAATATACAAATAAATATTAACTTTTGCATTTGTCTTTATGTTTAGCCCTTTTAGCATCACTTTTGCTAAATCTAGCCCTTTTTAGCTTGTCCAACTGCCCTTTTCCAAAAACCGAGGTGGCAACACTGATGCCACATTTTTTGCCAAAACAAGTCTCTGACTGACGTCAACAATGTCTGACTGATATGACTACATGTCTGATTTCAACATCCTCATCCACAGATACGCCAATAGAGTTCTCACAAGAGTTCAGAGACGTTGAACTAACCGCGCATCTATCTGGCGGCTCCGGCGACGTGGCGTGGCAACAAGCCCAGTTATTCCGGCAGAGCACCGACGATAAAACAGGCGCTTTGGAAATATACGCCCGTGTTTTCGAAGCCCAAAGACTGGAGTAACTGCCGATTGTACGCGTACCTTTTTGGAACCTAATTTTCGAAATTATTGTCAAGTAACCAAAACCATGCTTTTATAAAAACATAAATAATAGAGTTAAGACTGTGTTGGTATTGGCTGATAATGTTATATAAATAGTTAAGTTATAGATACTACATATATTGTTATTCTAAATTGCAAAATCGACATTATACAATGGCTGTCAATATGTATAATTTATTTTCATTGTATCTTTATATCTTTTAGTTAAGTAGGTAAATTTTTTCCTGTATTCCAACTGGCCCCATGACTTTGGCCCCATCACGGGGACAGAGGGAAGAAGAAATTTATTACGGGCTGTTAACATTTTACGTGTCATTGTCCCCATGTATTTGTATTCCTTGTATAAACATGCCGATGTATCACAATATTGTATATCAATTGATTTTTGATCCCCGCCGATGCAAAAAGTGAGGTGTTATAAGTATCTATGTTTACCAAATATACCTGTGTGGGGTATCAAATGAAAATTTTTACATCATAAATAAGTAAACTTTTTTGCGGGCAAAACTCTACTTTTGAAAATATTCTTTAGGTATAATTTCACTTTTAAGTATTATCTACGGCCTAACTAAACGAACTAAAGTATTTATACTATAATTTTTATATTCATACTATTTTTCCCTGAAAATATAATAAAAAGTCGGAAAATTAAAAAAAAATCTCTGAAAATTTTCCACTTCAGAATCAAGGTCTGAAGTCATATCAATATTTCCATGTGTGTCACAAACACCTGTGTATCGGATATGTATTAAAAAAAACAAATTTTTGATAGAAGATAGAAAATAAGATTTGTGTGTAATATAAAAATGAATTATTAATTAAATTATAGGTAATTAAATTGATTGTAATATAAAAATGAATCGCTGAATGTGTTGCTTAGTGCAGATTTTTTTTTGTTTAGTTTATCCCGAAGGAAAGGCAAGTGGATCTAAGCCTAAGAACTAAGTAAGTTAGTAAATGATTTCTGAATTTATGATGGATGATAATGATGATGATGAATGGAAACGTCGGGAAAATCCTCAAGAACAAGTGTAAAGTTAGTGAAAATGAAAAATAATTGCAGAAACACCTTACATGGGCCCATGAAGAGATCGTATTCTGGCTATAAAGTTTTATTCAGCTTACCTGCATATAAAACCATGCACACACACTAGATTCACATCACAAGTAATCGAAATACAAGTTATCTACCAGCAAACATCACTTTACGGACACATGCAAGCCATTTACAAATAATTTTTGAAGATCACATTTTTATTTTTCAAGATTGTATGAAAATTTCTGGGATATTTAAAAATTCTCCATACTATCGGGAAAAATAAACATGTGATTTCGGGTCTCAAATTTTGTGGATAAGTTCTCTATAGTGGGCTATTTACATAGCTTTTCGCTTAACATACCCTTTTTGTTACATCCTGTATAAGAAAAAATATTATAGAATACCTCTATCAACGCAATAGTACCCAAAACAATGATTTTTGGAATTTTTTATATATGAGATAAACAAGATGAGTAAGAAGTGTCAATGGCACACTTATAAGTCAACACAAGTAGAGATTCTCAATTACTGAGTAAATAATGTTCACGCATTTCATTCACTTTTACAGCCCCATTTTGTACACACTCTAAGATAGCCAGGATAAGCCTTGTCACCTTGTGCTTGGCCGAAAATTCTAACAACTCCACTGCATTTTGAGCTGTCAGGGTGCTCACCAACTTATCTACACATCTTTGTTCTAAATCTGGCATCATATAATATGAGGACAAGAGTAAAAGCTGTTCCAGACCTGTATCGGGTAGTGTATGAAGGTAAACATAATCTTTCAGATGCTGTAATGTAATTTTTGATGTTCCTGGCACATCTACATGACCTTCCGTAGTTTCCCTCCAAGTACCACCTAACATTCGCCTTAAAACTGGACTTGAAGCAGCCAATACTGCTCTATGCATATGCACGGAACCATCTTCACCACGTAATTCAAAGTCTGTCAGCTCTTCATCATCATGAAGTGTGGCAAATGAACTAGTACTTGGAACTATATCCATGAGTACAGAGATGTCAAAGGTAAACTGTTGTTTCTTGATCTCGTGGATGAGATGCCAGGTTCCGTCGTCACTTATGAACACCTTGTTAGATATAGAGAACTCCTCACTGGAAAGTCTCATTTTATATGACAATTCATCAGCAGGACGGACCTTTTGGAATTTTATAAATACCAAATTGTTATAGATGTTGGTGTGTCCATTATTGACCTGAGCAGCGATTACCTTCACCTGGAACAAAGCTGCGCCATTTATTGTGTATTCGGTGCTAAGTTTCGACGCAAATGGCGTGTTGTAATTGGTTACTCCAAATTTCACGTCTAAAGTATTCCCTCGCTGAACTAAGAATTTTGATTCCATGGCGAGTTTACAACAAAATATTTACGTTGTTGTAATGTAGTCGTGCATCTGTATAATAGAATTTACACTCTGACGGACGGGTCTCAGAAAGTGACAGATGAGGAGAGTAAACTAAATTCAAGGTAAAATAAGCATTGAAGCATTGTCTTCAGCACACAGGAGAATAACTTGGTTTTTTTTTTTTTTTTTGATCATTTCATGTTTATGAAATGGTCCCGAAGGAAAGGCATGGGTTTCTCGAACTAAGCCCATACATGCCTAAGTGGTCAAGATTATTGATCATATCGTAAAATAGTTACATGAATCACCGGTAGAATTTATGATGGCGGATTTTTCTTTTTAGGTAATTAAAGAGAGTGATGCATGAAGAAGTTCACGGATAGTGTGTTATATTGTATAATGTATATTAGACTTAATGGTCGGATAGGTTAAGGTTAGACTATGACAAATGACGCACGAGCCGAGCGAGCGGAGCGAGCGTGTAAAGTCGCTTTTGTAGTCAAAATGAAAAATTATTGCAAAAAAAATCATACCATCATACCTTATGGTATACTTATATATGGTGTACGGTATATATTATTTATATAAGCTCTTACCACATTCGGATTTTATGGACACCCTGTTAATACGATTTGGCCAAACGTGGATGACAAAATCGTGAAATGTAGACGATTTAACGATCTGGTCAAATTGAATTGGCCACTTCATGAAATGCTTCATGAAATGCTCGACCATTTCATGAAATGATAAAACCATGCAAACACGCACTAGATTCACAGCACAAGTAATCAAAATATAACTTATCTACCAGAAAACCCAAGTAACACAGGAAGCATTTACAAACGGATAATTAACATGCAAGCCATTTACAAATCTTGATGCTTTATATGAGCATTTTGAAACCATTATGATGCACACTTTATAAGGGGTGGATAAATTACACCTGCACCCTTCTAGCATTTCCCTCCAAATCCTTTTTTTAAATTGTTTTTTCGAAGGAAAGGCAAGGGAAACTAAGCCCATACAGCCATTGTCTTTAGTAAATGATTTCTGAATTTATGATGGATGCATGAAGAGATGGTATTCCGACTAAAGTTTTACTCGGCTTACCTGCATATAAAACCATGCATACGCATTAGATTCACATAATAAGTAAACAAAATACAACTTATCTACCAGAAAACATCACTTTACGGACACATTTACAAAATATAAAAGGATGGTCTTAGCCATTGTGATATTGTCATCCTAAAGACCTGGAATGTAAATTGGTATATTCACAAGAAAATTACACCCGCACCCTTCCAGCGCTACTGGCCGTCCCGCCCTATAGTTCGCGTACGGTAGCTCACAAAAACTCGCCACAGTACTAACAAAAATGCACTCTTGGCAAGCTCACTGTCGCCATCTTACCTCACCCCCGCGAAGCGAAACTGACGATAAATATGGAATGCGGGATACTTATAAATGTACGATACATTCAGGATTAGGCATTTTCCCTTACAGAAAACTCGAACAAGAGTTCTGGTTCTAGTTTCCTACAAGGGAAAATGCACAATCCGAAACATGTACATATCATTTTATGAAATACTACAAGGATATTATTATGTTATGAAGAATAATACAGTTTATTTAAATTAAAGAAATGACACAAAAAGAAATACAATCCTTCTAAAAAATCCATCCATGAGCCATTCATCCAAACCATTATAAAGGATAAACAAATAACAAAAAAAAACACAAAACACTAAGTATCTTGCAAAAACTAAGTTATGAAAAAAAGACACTATATTGGATTAAAAATCACTATCATAGGTTAAAGGTCACTATCAGAATACTGTTTAGTATCTCACACATTAAACGGAGACACCGAAACTCTACTTAACTTCTCTAACTCTAACTTCAACTCTAAACAACTTACTGGAGCGAATAAATGAATAAATAAATAGAAAAATTCACAAACAATCCGACCGCCATGTTGGATTAACTTTGCTTGCTGCTGTGCTGCTGTACCACACGGTCGTACCATTCACTCACAAAATATGTCTATCTCAAACTGCGGTAATGCACATTGGCATGTGCGAGGGAGATATCCGAACGAGAATGCGCTAACAGTTTTTGCTTCAAGAACGCCTGTAAACCAAGGATGTTATATAAAAATGGACTGAACAACTCAGCCCCGTAGGCATTGGCAGCTCGGCCTGACTGAACTGAACTCTATTCTTTTTTATGCTTCTATCTATACAAAACAAGGTTCAGCGGGAAAAGCTGGAAGGGTGCGGGTGTAATTTTCTTGTGAAAATCAAAATTAATTTGTAAATGGCTTGCATGTGTCCGTAAAGTGATGTTTTCTGGTAGATAAGTTATATTTTGTTTGCTTGTGATGTGAATCTAGTGCGTATGCATGGTTTTATATGCAGGTAAGCCGAGTAAAACTTTAGTCTGAATACTATGTCTTCATGGGCTCATGTAAGTTGTTTCTGCAAATTATTTTACTCTTTTACTAATTTTACGCTTATCCTTGAGGATTTTCCCGACGTTTCCATTCATCATCATCATTATCATCCATCATAAATTCAGAAATCATTTACTAAATACAATGGCTGCATGGGCTTAGTTCCCCTTGCCTTTCCTACGGGATAAACTAAAAAGAAAGAAAAGGCAATCAAAATAATGTAAATAAATCAATGTATGTTATTTAAAATCTAACCATCTGGAAGGGACACAATCATTTGTAGCTAGATTAAAAATCCAAAAATTATGAAAAGGATGACTTTTCTAAGGAAATACATAGGTGAGTACCTAACTCGGTCATAAAATTAGATTTATTTACAAAATCTGATTGAAACCATAATTTCACAGACATTGGAGCCAATCTTACTGATGAAATGTACCAAGGAATGTACCATAACTCTAAAAAGCATGAACCTGATTTGGACGCTGTATTAATGAGAAGCTGGACGAATGGTCTAGATAAAATGATCATAACTGGTGGGAGCTTAGTAGATAGCAAAAAAGCTATTGATATGTCACGGATGGATTGTAAGTATCAAGCTATATAAGTGTAATTGTCTGTTAAGTATGGCTTGTCATCTAATATAAAAAATATTACCTTTGCATAAGCAAACACTTCAGGTACAAAATAGGATCATTAAAACCATGAAGACTGATCCCAAGGCAGTGACTTTTCTGTACAGTAATATAATTATTTAGTTATCAACATCATTATTTCATGGTAAATTTACTAGGCGACATAACCACAAAACACCATGTTGTTAAAACCTCTTACAATCGCTTAGGTTTTATAAATTCAAAATGTTTTTTTTTGTGGCATGTTCCTTTGTGTGTCAATTTGTCACTTGAACAAATACTTTTATTTGAGTATTTTACAGAAAACAATAAATGTTTTGAGACGGTTATATTATTGTTATTCATTGTACTAACATTGGTTATGGGCTAATAATAACCGCAAATTCAGTGAACATTATTGCCAGTGTATATTTGTGAGTAAATACTATTGTAAAATATTATTTTACATGATGGTTGAAAACGGCTCAATGGAAAATATTTCGTTAAAGAATCTCATAGTAAGTACCGGTTCTAATATGTCCATCGGTAAATTAGAAGGAGTAAATAATTATGGCACTTGGAAATTTCAAATGAAGTTGTTATTAATAGACAATGGCTTATGGGAATTTGCTAATGGAACTGGTGATGTGACTATGTATCCCACAAAAGACCAAAAAGCCTATGCAAAGATTTGTTTGAATATTCAACCCATCTGCTATCCTCACGTCAAAAATGCAAAGACAGCTTTTGAAGCGTGGAATTACTTAAAATCAGCCTATGAGAATGCTGGCATAAGTCGTAGACTTTCATTGAAGAGAAAATTGGCTCAAATTAAATATGAAGAATATGATTGTATGGATCATTATCTTGGAAATATTATTTCCGTAACGCAAGAATTAGCCGACATTGGCTGCATTATTGATGACGAAGAATTGGCAGAATTGATGTTAGTTGGCTTGCCAACTGAGTTTGATCCATTGATTATAGCAATGGAAGCTTCAAACACAAAGCTGACTTCAGATTTTGTGAAATGTCAATTAATTCAAAGTGAATTCAAGAAACAGTCGTCATTTTCAAATTTGGAACCATCCGAAAAGATTCTAATGGCAAAGAATAAATTTGTTCCTATCTGTCACAACTGTCATGCAAAAGGGCATATCAAGCCTAGATGTCCGAAGTTGAAGAAGATTAAAAAGAAGAATATAAACAATGATTCAACTCAAGATGCTTCATCATCTAAAAAGGGAATTAATGCTTCTTTATTTTCAACTGAGACTGCCTTAGTTAGCAATGTTTGTGATCGTGATAGCTGGATTATAGATTCAGGTTGCACAAGTCATATGACTAATCGAAAGGATTGGTTGTTAAATTATTCTTCTGGCGTTAAATCTCAAATTACTACTGCTAATAGTGATACGATGTATAGCGAAGGTGTAGGCAATGTAAATATGACGTTACATAACAATAATGTTAAAGTTGTTACTGATGCTTTGTATGTACCAAAAGTAGCAGCGAATCTTTTGTCTGTAAGTAAAGTGGCAGCAAAAGGTTACGTTTTAGTATTTGATATTAATAAATGTAATGTTTACAGGAGGGATAGTGTGTCCGTTACTGGTTTCTGTGAGCTGCAAGCTACCAATGTGGGCGGTATATATAAAATTGATCAAAAAGAGGAATGTAACTCAACTTTATTAAACGACCATGAGCATAAGACATCAACTGAAGGTAAAGCTTTTGTATCCAGCACTGATTTGTTGGAGCTTTGGCATCGTCGCCTAGGACATTTAAGTTTTAAAGGTATGTTAACCCTTCGTGATTCTTTAGCCCGCGGTATTAATTTTCCAAATGGAAAACTGAATTCTTGTTCTCCGTGCATTGAAGGAAAACAAAAGAGTAAATCTTTTCCCCGTGGACAGGCTCATAGAAGCGTGACAAAATTGGATTTAATCCATACCGATATTTGTGGACCCATGTCTGTCAATAGTTGGAGTGGTAGTCGTTATTTTATCACTTTCACTGATGATTTTACGCGAAAATCGTTTATTTATTTTCTAGATCGCAAAGATCAAACTACTGTTTTGAATACTTTTATCGAATTCAAAAATATTGTTGAAAATCAAACCGATCTTAAGATCAAGCGTGTTAGAAGTGATAACGGCACAGAATATTGTAACAAAGGTTTCGCTAATTATTTTAAGCATTGCGGTATCATCCACGAAACCACTGTTCCACATACACCCCAACAAAATGGCGTAAGTGAACGTCTAAACAGAACTTTAATGGAAAAAGCTAGAGCAATGTTGCAAGACGCTGGTTTAGGAAGAAAATATTGGGCTGAAGCAGCCAATACTGCTTGCTATTTAAAGAACCGTAGTCCAACTACTGCTTTAAAAGGTGCTACTCCTGAAGAACTCTGGACTGGTTGTAAAGTAAACCTTAGTCACCTTAGAGTCTTTGGTTGTACAGCATACGCCCTCACTCCGCAATGTCAACGTACAAAGCTTGATCCCAAATCAAAACCTTACATCATGTTAGGATATTGTGATCATTCGAAAGGTTATAGACTTGGTGATCCAACTGATGGCAGAAAAATGATAAAAGCTCGTTCAATTGAGTTTATAGAAACTATCAGAGGTATTCAATTTAAAACAAGTGAGTCGAATGACAATTCAAATAATTCGAGCAATGCTATTGAATATTGAATTGTATCAGGCGTCACTATTCGGAAGTTCAAATCATACATCTATTATCATACATAAATCATACATAATTAAAATTTTAATTGGTTTTCGGATTAGCAGCTATGTATTTATGGTTGCATGCTAGGTGCTTGGATCTGGCTTCTCGTTGCGACTGTAGTGTCTTGTGTTCGTGATCATGAGTAGGCAGATCCGAGGGTCAGCGGAGGGTATAGGGCCCGGTGGTGGGCGATCCCTCAATAGAGAAATGCTATTGAAGTTTCAAAATGTAATGCGAACGCCCCTCGGCCGATTGCTATTGAACCTGATATTACCGTCGATGAATACACTACAAGAGATACTTTATCTATTCATTCTGAAATTCAGGATCCCATTATTAATGAACCTATAATTCATGAAATGACACCATTTGATGAACAAGGTGCTCCTGATTCACTATTGAATAATATTCCAGTTTCTCAATGTATAGAGTATGCACCAATGAGTTCTATGTCAGACCATAGATTAAGTAATAGTAGTACAGACTTAGAGGTAGCTGAACACTCTAGACCTGTACGTACGCGCTGTCCTCCCATACGATTTGATGATTATGAAATGAACTATTTCACTGAAGTAGGCTTAATGGGACGGAACGAACCTCGAACGTACAATCAAGCTATGAAGTCTGAGAAAAGTAACGATTGGTTACAGGCTATGCAGGAAGAATATAATTCCCTCATATCACATGGAGTCTGGAAACTTGTAGATCGACCAAAAGATAGTAACGTAATTAAATGCAAATGGGTTTTCAAAGAAAAAGTTGATCCTAGTGGTAACTTTGAAAATTTAAAGCTCGTTTAGTTGCAAAGGGCTTTACCCAACAATATGGTGTTGACTTTGAAGAAACCTTTGCACCTGTCGTTAGACATTGTACCTTACGTTTACTTTTGGCAATAGGTGTAGAAAATGACATGGACATTGAACATGTTGACGTTAATACAGCTTTCCTTAATGGAGACCTTACTGAGCGCATTTATATGGAACAACCTACTGGTTTTGCAATTGAGGCGCAAACCAAAGTCTGTTTACTAAAAAAGAGCTTATATGGACTCAAACAAGCCAGTAGAGCTTGGAATGAAAAAGTACATAATGTTTTAGTTAGCAATGGCTTCACACAAATTAAAACGGAGAAATGTGTTTATACCAAAATAAGGTCATTATAGCCTTATATGTAGACGACTTCTTCATATTCAGTTCTAATGAACATGAAAAGAAACAGCTTTACAAATTGCTAAGTTCCAACTTCCAAATAAAAATACTTGGACCTGTAAAACAAGCCTTAGGTATGAAGGTGGAAAGGAACCGAAAGCAAGGCACTTTGAAGCTAAGTCAATCTGAATATGTGAGAAATCTTTTAGTCAAGTTTGGTATGAACGATTGTTATAGCATAGCGACTCCAATGGAAGTTAATTTTAACGTTCCAAAAGCAGATACCATAGATCCAAGGTTCCCATATCAAGAATTAATAGGAAGCTTGATGTATCTCGCTGTTTGCACTCGTCCAGATATAGCGTTTGCGTGCAGTAAACTCAGTCAATACAACACCTGTTATAATGAGTCACACTGGATCGCTGCTAAACGAGTTCTGCGGTATCTTTCGGGTACAACTGACTACGGACTCAATTTTAAAAGAGGAAGTAATGAAGTCATTATTTCATCCGACGCAGATTGGGCGGGGGATACTTGTGATAGAAAATCTTATTCTGGTTTTGTAAGTAGGTTCGGTGATTCAATTATAAACTGGCATAGCCACAAACAACAAAATGTCGCCTGTTCTAGTACAGAAGCCGAATACTACGCCCTTGGCAATGCTGTAAAGGAGGCGAAATTTATTCGCAATTTTTTGCAGGAACTAAATTTTATGAATCCATTAAATTCAAAGGTCATCACCATTTACAATGATAATCGTAGTACATTAAAAATGGTGGAAAATGAATGTTTTCGTAGAACTAAACACATAGACGTACATCATCACTTCATACGAGAATGTGTTGATCGGAAACTAATTCGTTTAGATTATAAGCCTTCTTCTGAGTTAGAGGCAGACCTGTTTACAAAAGCTTTACCCAAAGTAAAACACAAATATTTTGTTAAGTGCTTATGTTTAATTTAATAATATACTTTTGTTTATTCGGTCACTAAGATACTGTACTCTCGCATTATGCTTGTAGCTCTTTCAGAGTCTCAGTACATAGTTTGCTAGAGTAAGGGGCAGTGTTAAAACCTCTTACAATCACTTAGGTTTTATAAATTCAAAATGTTTTTTTTTGTGGCATGTTCCTTTGTGTGTCAATTTGTCACTTGAACAAATACTTTTATTTGAGTATTTTACAGAAAACAATAAATGTTTTGAGACGGTTATATTATTGTTATTCATTGTACTAACACATGTAAATTTAATTTATTTGCTTGCACCCAATATTAAAATTGCTAGGTATAAAAAAATTGAGGATCCGAAACATTTATAATTGAGAATGCAGATATATAGAGCTAAGAAATCCATTACATACAATGCAAAAATTTTTGTTCTACAATGAAAATTGACAAAGTAATGAATTTCTAGAGAAGTTCATGTGAGAGGCCTCCGCAATAGCTGTGATGTCACAAGGTCGTTTGTCGCCAGTTAGCCATTAGGTTGGAAGTGGTGAGGCTTATACCCATTATATTAGGTTCTAACCCATCAATAAATTTGGCCAATGGATTATAGTAGAATTGATGTTCCACTCTAATCCAGTCCCCTGTGAGTTTTTTAGCAGTGGATTAGAGTGGACATAAAAGCAGAATTTAATCCATTAGTGGATTTGCCCAGTGGATTAGAGTGGAATAGGCCGTTTATACCCAGTAAACATTTAGACTGAAGAAAAATCAACTAACATAATGATGTGAATATTTCCAGCCCGGTTATATGCAACAGTTGGATGTCACCCCACAAGATGTAATGATTTCGAATCAGATCCAGAAGGGTACCTGCAAAGTTTGAGCCATCTAATAGAATCAAACAAGGATAAGGTTGTAGCTATTGGTGAATGCGGTTTGGATTATGAAAGACTGCATTTCTGTGATAAAGATGTCCAGTTAAAGTGAGTAATGTTAGGCTAGCAAAATCAATATCCAGGGGTTTCCAAACTTTTTTTCAAATTTTTCTTTCAAACCATTCTCAAAAGTTAACTGGTGCTGGTAGACCCCAATTTTTTTCATGCCTCCAAGGAGTCTCCCGTGGATCCCTGGTGTCCATCTGGACCACTTTGGGAACTGCTAAACTTATTATTATTACAATATTTAATAAAATTGTAACTCATGATTGTAACGGATCAATGTTTGTGCATGCTAATCTCAGAAACGGCTGGATAGATTTCGATGCAGTTTTCAGGAGTATATTATGACCAAGTCCCACTTATCATTAAACAATTTTTTTTCCCGGAAAAATGTTTTTATTCTGGATAATTTAAACATTTTGTTTTTTCTGCAGACCACGCGGACGGAGTCGCGGGCGTCCACTAGTAATATATACATATGTCATGTACTTTAAATGCATATTAAGTCAAGCACCTTATTCTCACCCATACACCAGTTAGCCCCTTAAGTCCCTCATAGTATGTTGTGTGGCTACTGCCGCAAGTGCTTTTACATATGCATACATATAATCACGCCTTTATCCCTTACGGAGTAGGCAAGGACCGATAGAACCACATGGTGCAACTTCTGACCAATTTTAAGGGTATAGTTGAGATGTACAAGTTCGGTTAGTAGTGACAGGTGGTCAGCCCATCGCCTACAAAACATCAATACCCTCTTGTTCCTCTACTGACTTGTACAGTATGCCCGGGAAGAGAAGCAGCTGTAGTATTGTACTTTTTTTTTCACTCCCAGAGCAGCATAGAAGAAGTAATTAAATGTAATTAAATACATTACATATGCAATTAAATGTAAGTGCTAACTATAGCATTTTTTTAGATATTTCGAGTTCCAATTACAATTAAGTAGACAGTTCAACTTGCCTTTATTTCTACATTGTCGAGCAGCAGCTGATGACTTTACTGACATTCTGAGCAGGAACATGGATAAGGTTGTTGGTGGTGTGGTCCACTCCTTTGATGGATCAGAAGAAGCATTGGAGAAAATTTTAGCATTAGGACTTTATATTGGTATTAATGGATGGTTAGTATTTTAAGAATCTATTATGAGAATCTACAGTTAACTAACAAAAAACCAAAATATCCTCATTTATAAAGAATTATTTAAAGAAAAACAGCCAACTGCATAATAATCTGCTCTAGACTAGAGCGTGCCAAACATATATATGCCAAACATATATGTACACACACACACACACTCTAAAACATAACCTTCCTTCTGGAGCAGTTGGTTAGAAGTAGCAGTGTTATTACGAAACATTGTTAAAGCCAAACATTGCCTAAATATGGCACTATTCCATAGTTCTCAAATGTGTTTAGATGCGCTTTTGTAAAAACATTGTCAAAATTTAATGTTATAGTTTTTTTTTTTTTCAATTAATGGTCGGTCAGGTAAATTAAAAAACATATACAGTTCACCACCATGAACCATGTTGTCTAAACCTAAATTTTTATACTTTTAGTTCACTTAGGAGTGAGGAAAGCCTGCAAGTAGTCACAAAAATACCACAGGATCGACTGATGATTGAAACTGACTGCCCATGGTGCGAAGTGAAGCCGACCCATCCTGGCTACAAACATGTGGCCACCAAGTTTCCAGCAGTAAAGAAGGAAAAGCATAATGCTAACAGCCAAGTTAAAGGACGCAATGAGCCAGAGAACATTGTGTGAGTAGACTTTTGGTGCAGTAAATGTCCAGCTGTCCGCAGACGTACAAAGATCACCGACATAGCTGAACGGTCCAGCAAGCTGAAGTGGCAATGGGCAAGGCACATAGCTCGAAGAACTGATGGCCGATGGAGTCGGAAAGTTCTAGAGTGGATACCACGTATCGGCAAGCGCAGCGTGGGAAGGCCACCCGCGAGGTGGACGGATGACCTGGCCAAGGTTGCGGGCGTCGGTTGGATGCAGGCTGCTTCCGACCGGTCGGAGTGGAGGTTGTTGGGGGAGGCCTATGTCCAACAGTGGACTTCTCAGGGCTGTAAATGATGATGATGATGATGAAATGTCCAGCTGGCAAATTCTCACACCCAGTAGATAATAGGCCCCCTGATTACGTAAAAACAATACCAAAGCCGAAGCAAAGCGATAGCGAAAATTGTACAATATTCGCCTTGAAATGTCAAAGTTCCTTCTTGGAAATTCATTTTACGTAATACGAATTTGACAAGCAATCAACAATTTTCGCTAACATTTTGATTTTGCTAGTTAGGTAAATAAGGGGGCTGGAATACTCTCCTAATCGTATATGTATATGTTTTATAAAAAAATTCATCACCCGAGTGGGAATTGAACCCACGACCTCTGCATATCGTGCTAGTTGCTCTAACCACTGAGCTACCGGGCATGTAAATGTTTGTAATAATAAGGTCTTATTCAATAAGCAGATGAGCGTCGAACATCTTAGGCTTTATACATGAAACGTACATATAAAGAACAACGGACGTAATGCTGTCAATGCACGAACGAATTGCAAAATCTATGTGATTTGACAGTTTGACGATAGCGTTACGGACTATCGAGAGGTTCGTGTTTACCCCTCTGATTGAAGCACCGGGCGGCGCATGTACGCGTATTTTCCAGTAGACGCCGAGCTTACTATGGTTTGTATGTGTGGGTGGATAACGGGTCAATACACATCCCTACTCCATGGAATATCGTTACCGAGCTTACTATGAATGCTTCACTCTGTGTATTGCCAACACTCTGTCCGTTATTCTTTATGGCTTTATATAATAATATTAATTCTGAAAGTTACTGTTTGTCGCGTTTTCACGTCAAAACCACTGAACCTATTTAAATGAAATTTAGTACACTGGTAGTCTGAAGTCGGAGAAAATATTAATTAGAAGATAATTAGAAGGCTACTTTTAATCTCAAATTGTTTTTTTCGATTTAGGTTTTTCCGTATAGATAGGTACTTAGGTACCACGCGCACGAGTCGCGGGAGGCCACTAGTTTACAATAAGTTAAGTAATAATAGTTTACAATCATTTGACATTGTGGGAATTGGTCATATTTGGATCAGAGAACTTTGCAGTTGTCCGATTTTAAATGAAACCCAGATGTTGAACTCGCATCTATCTTGTATAATATAAAAATGAATTGCTAATGATGTTGCTAAGCACGGATCTCAAGACTAGCTGAACCGATTTCGCTATTCTTTTTTAGGGTTCCGTACCTCAAAAGGAAAAAACGGAACCCTTATAGGATCACTTTGTTGTCCGTCTGTCCGTCCGTCCGTCTGTCAAGACCCTTTTTCTCAGGAACGCGTGGAGGTATGAAGCTGAAATTTATATCAATTACTCAGGTCTACTGTCCCTTGAAGCTGTGAAAAAATCAAACTTCTAAGCCAACGCAATCAAAAGATACAGCCGTTTATGCCGCAAACTTTCGACACTTGCAAGGGAATCAAAACCTACAGGGTGCTTCCCGTGAACTCAGAATCTTGAAATTTGGTACGAAGCAACGTCTTATAGCATAGATAAAGGAAAAATTACGAAAACCATAAATTTTTAGTTACATCACATAATATATTTTTTTTAAATAATTTTAAACTTACTACCCATTTCCTCATAAACGCGTAGAGGTATTAAATTGAAATTTATACCAAATACTCAGGTCTATAATACCTTTAAGCTGTAGCAAAATCAAACTTCTATGTCAACGCAATCAAAAGAAACAGCAATTAAGCTGCATATTTTGAAACTCGCAAGTACTCGCAAGGGAATCAAAACCTAAAGGGTACTTCCAGTCGACCTAGAATCTTGAAATTTGGCATGAAGCAACGTTTTATAGCACACATAAAGGAAAAATTCCGAAAACCTTAAATTTTTAGCTACATTACAAAATATATATTTTTTGTCGTAATGAACGAACTTTGTAAACCTTGCAGGTTTGTACGGAACCCTCGGTGCGCGAGTCCGACTCGCACTTGGCCGGTTTTTTTTGTGTATTCCTTGAAGTACAAGGATGGTTCTTATGGAGAGAAAAATATCCGTTTCTTATTTTTTTTTCCTGAAAGTCAAAACTACGTTACTATAGCGGCGGGCCACGACTTTATCCACGTGCAAAGCCGAGGCGGATCCCTAGTATAACTAAATAATAAAAAATATTAAATTAGAATGTTCAGTTTGTGTAGCTTTGCATGTGAAGGTAACAAAAAAAAACCGGCCAAGTGCGAGTCGGACTCGCGCACCGAGGGTTCCGTACAAACCTGCAAGGTTTACAAAGTTCGTTCATTACGACAATCGAGTCATAACTATGGTATTTTTATTGCAAAATGAAATGAATTGTGTTTGATCAAAATTAGTGGAATTGTAAATAGAAAACGCTATGGCATGAAATAAACAACTTCCATCGGGAGGCATAGGTATTATACTATGTAAAATAGTATTTTCGCTGTAGCCATAATTATATCTTTACAAAGTTTTGCAATTGGAAATCCCATCAAACTTCGCCAGTAGAAACAATACAAGCAAGCTGTCTGATAATAACCAACAATAAGAAATATAATAATGTCATTCAATTTAATTATAAGTATAACACTTTAAGCAGTTAGGACGCATTTAGATTATACAGCTACATTCACCAAAACATCGGGATTGAATGACGATGAGTGAGGTCGTCTTTGCCGTTTGAAAAATGTTGCCCTCCCCATACATAGTATAATAACTCGCGGTCATTGCTGTAACTACAATTATGTTTACAATCACAATTTTTTTGGTGGTATAACTACTTAAAATTTTAAGCTTTTCGGAATTTTTCTGTTACCTGTGCTGTAAGCTATTGCTTCTTACCAAATTTCGAGATTCTATGTCAACGGGAAGTGGTCTTTAGGTTTTAATTCCCTTGCGTGTAGTTGCGAGTTTCAAAATATGCGGTATCAATGACTGTACTTTTGCGTTTTGCGTTTTTGCGTTGACTTATAATTTTTTTTTCACGGGTTAAAGGCAATTAGATCTAAGTATTTGATATGAATTTCAACTTGATAGCTCTACGCGTTCATGAGGAAAAAAGTAATAAGTTTATATTTATTAAAAAATATATATTTTGTAATGTAACTAAAAATTTAAGGTTTTCGGAATTTTTCCTTTATGTGTGCTATAAAACGTTGCTTCATGCCAAATTTCAAGATTCTAGGTCGACTGGAAGTACCCTTTAGGTTTTGATTCCCTTGCGAGTACTTGCGAGTTTCAAAATATGCAGCTTAAATTGCTGTTTCTTTTGATTGCGTTGACATAGAAGTTTGATTTTGCTACAGCTTAAAGGTATTATAGACCTGAGTATTTGGTATGAATTTCAATTTAATACCTTTACGCGTTTATGAGGAAATGGGTAGTAAGTTTAAAATTATTAAAAAAAATATATTATGTGATGTAACTAAAAATTTATGGTTTTCGTAATTTTTCCTTTATCTATGCTATAAGACGTTGCTTCGTACCAAATTTCAAGATTCTGAGTTCACGGGAAGCACCCTGTAGGTTTTGATTCCCTTGCAAGTGTCGAAAATTTGCGGCATAAACGGCTGTATCTTTTGATTGCGTTGGCTTAGAAGTTTGATTTTTTTCACAGCTTCAAGGGACAGTAGACCTGAGTAATTGATATAAATTTCAGCTTCATACCTCCACGCGTTCCTGAGAAAAAGGGTCTTGACAGACGGACGGACGGACAGACGGACAACAAAGTGATCCTATAAGGGTTCCGTTTTTTCCTTTTGAGGTACGGAACCCTAAAAAGATGATTATTTTATTATACCACATACTACCTATAGTCTAACTAACTTAACTGTTTTCTATTACAGGCAAGTATTGGAAATATTAGCCGCAGTCCGCAAGGAAAATATTGATGATCTAGCAGAAACCATCTATAAAAATACAGAAGAAGTATTTTTTTAATGTACAGTCTTAAGTGTTATAAGTTATAACAAATCAATAGTATTTGATAAGTATATTTATGTATTTTTGTTTTCTGCAATCTTTAATAGTAACTAGCGCCATCATCTATCGGAACTATACGGTGAAACGCACTCTAAAATAATAGAAGATAACATGAAACGTCAGTCGCGAGTGCAGGAATTAAGAAATTTTAGTAAAGAACAGCTCACAAAGTACTTGTATAGCAGGAGAGGTGATAATAGTCGCGTGCGCAGGTATTAAAAGTGAGAAGGACGCAATGTGCTCAAGGGGCGTGGTTATGAGTAGGTATGTAACTAAAGGATCTAGTGCGGCCCTTCACGGGCTTTCTCATTTCCTCTTTGATCTTCGCGCGCTTTTCAATGTCAAATTAACATCGCCCTCAATTTTTTACATGAATGCTATTTGAAAGTTTCTGTAGTACGGAAACGGATCGCATCGTAGATTTATACGTTGTGGGAGCGCATCGGAAATTGCCACGATGCATTATGCGGCGTCGTCGATTTTTGCGTTACGATGCCGCAACTTAAGTGTTGTGGCCTCGCCCTTTTGTATGTATTTTATAGCACTACATACAGAGCAACTAGCGCCATTGACTAATGAAAGGTAAAGAATTGATAAAGTGCACTTTCAATATCACACTTTACTTACAACACATTAACCTAGTCCCACACTAAGATCCCTTACGTCTTGTGTCGTGGGTACTATACAACGAACTTACGAAGGTACTAACCAACGGTATATTAATACATAGCATAAATATCCATGACTCGGAAATCGATATTCATCATATCAATGTTTGCCACCTGCCGGGATTCTAACCTAGAACCTATGGCGTCGCTTGTAGGATCACTACCAACTACACCAATCGGTCGTATTTGGGCCATGAACGAACTTCTTTTTAATCTGTAACGCTGGAGGACGCGTGCCCTGAACTGAACAGGAGTTTGTAAATGCATTTAGCGCGACAAACTCGTACGTGTTTCAAGGCAGTACTTCCTCCTACTCGTATTGAACACGGAAACGGAAATACGCGTACGGTACTTACCTATATTAAGTAGGTAGGTACCTAGTACCTTTACGCTCCAGGCGCCAAATCCTAGAGGGCGCCTAAATGGTAAAGATATAGGTATATATTATTATGAGCAAACAGGAGAGGCACCATAATTGGATCTCTCTCCATTCTAAAATTTACTTCGGTCCGGCGGCGGCGCCGCCTATGTTGATTAAGTGTTCACACAGAGACACGATGCGCGCATATTTTAATAGAGCAACTCAAAATATACTTTATTTACAACACGAAAAGATACACATTTCATTTTGAGAATTTAGAATACGTTGCACCACGCAGCACTGCGCCTCGCGACGTTTCGCGCCGCAACGGTGCATCGCCGGTGATCGCAAGAGCGGTGCTGCGTCTCGTGATGCCACGCGACGCCACGAGGCGCAGCCTGAGGCCGCTGTAGCGACTTGTCTATTATTTCGGTACAAACTTAGATGGCAGACTGCGGGTAGGCGAGTAGACCGCAGCGAGGCAGCGAGACGTCGTGCTGCTACGGATTTTACGATGCGCCTTGCGACAGTCATGCGGATCGCGGCGCATCGCGAAAATTATTGGCCTCTTCGAATGTCGTCGCGTCGCGTCTCGGTGTGAACTGACTCTTAATATAGGTACAATGTATAAAAATAAAACAATAAAATTCTCTAACAATACTTCATTGTGACTTCTTACAATAAATTCATACAACACAATATTGATCAATCAATTTACCAGAGGAATAAATGCATACCTTATTTTATTATAGATTTTTAAAATAGCTATTGAATTATACACGTCAGTTTTCAAAAATACAATTCATATTTCATTTATAGTATAGTACCAATTAAGAAATACATTCCTTTCCTCAGCTACATTTAACATTAAAAAACACACAATCTTTCATCAACACAATCAATATACAAAATCTTACAGATCTATACTATTTGTATTTTACTATAGGTCTAGAAATCAATGAAATATAAACATACAAAACTTTAGAAAATCAAGTCTACAATAAAATGCAAAGTCTCAGGAATGTGCTGATTGCCAAAATACTGAAAGTAGAAAATAAAACTTAAAAATTTATAATGTCATGGTTACAATTTTGGACCTTAATGATATGATCATTAGAACATGATGAAAGAATGGTTTGTTGTAAGTCACTAGTTATTGTACTCGATTATTAATGAGGGATTAAAAAAAAAACTATATGAAACAAAATACACAAGATGTGCTCAGGGATTGTGTGACAAATTATACCTGGGAAATAATAAACTGGAAACATAATTAGGAAATTAAATATGATAGATCTTATAGTGTAAAATGGTACACAATCCGATGCACGTGATATACCACTATCACTCTTAATATAGTGGCACTCTTCAAGGTATTTCAGAGTACACATTAACTTGCTCTCTGAACCAGTGGAAATAGGAGGACACCTGTGTAGCGGTCATGTTCAGAGCTGATGCTGTTTTATGATGTAAAATTTCTGGAGCCCATTGTCCTCTGAAAAGAAAACATAAGTATGCTATTTATAAGGAATATAGGATACAGAAAAAAAAGTAGACATTTAATTTTCCTCTAACTAGCTACTGATATATTAAACATACATATATATGGAAGCAAGTATAAAACTACTTCTAAAAACATTTAAAAAGTTTATTGTGTACCTAGGACAACAAGAGGCCTTGCAAAAGATAACTTCTTGAAGTAGGAATGCATTAAAGAAATTCATACATGGTCTCATAAAATAAATCCCGCAGAGTCTCTTGTATGTTGTCAGTAGAAAGCCTTTATGGGCAAAACCAATTAAATGATTAAATTCAAAAGTAAGTTTTTCACCCAATATTACATAATGCAAAATAAAAACTTGCCAAAATTAAGTTATACTTACACAAAAACTTTGGTCTTGAAATAATCAGTGGTTAACTTGTAATATTCACTGGAGTATTTACTGACTGCAGCGTATGATGCTGAAGTGTAGCCCTGGACCTTATCAACCAGTCCGGGCACATACTCCTCAACTGTAGCAACTACTACAGGTGTTTTCTCTACTACATACTCTTTAACATTGCCATAT
Source organism: Carposina sasakii (assembly GCA_014607495.2). Classification (NCBI taxonomy): domain Eukaryota; kingdom Metazoa; phylum Arthropoda; class Insecta; order Lepidoptera; family Carposinidae; genus Carposina; species Carposina sasakii. The sequence continues at coordinate 2,770,120 of CP053162.1, forward strand.
AAAACACCAGTCTTCTTCAATGCAATCAAGAAGATATCCTTGGACAATTCGTAGTATGGTTTACTGAATTCTACTGCCTGCACATAGTACACTGGAGCATTGGTCTCCAGCCAGAGGTAACCTCTGGCAGATGTGGATAGTGTCTTTCGCCAGGCCAGCTGACTATGCTCAAGAAGACCAACATCATTTAGGAAGCGGCCCGTTGCACTCTCTGGAACAAAATTGTTTAGTTGAAGTTTCTATTTATAGATAAGCAGCACCAACATCCTAGTTGTGTTGAACATCCTGCTAATATTAAAAATTCGAAAGTGTAGTTATATGTATAGGTCTTCTTCTTCTTTAGCCTATTGCAGTCCACTGCTGGACGTAGGCCTCCCCCAGGGCACGCCACAAGGCTATTGCCACAGGGGTCACCACACTGGGCAGTGTTGGGCATGGGCATTGGGCATGTTGTCAGTAAGAGAGGTGCTGCTGCCCACCTCCCGGAAACCCTTAATCACCTCGTATGATACCCACATGCAGGCAGTGGTGGTACAAACTCTACTCTGCCGGCACCACGCGGCTAATATATATAGGTAATTAGAGTTTATTATCCTGGGACTGGTTTTAAGTACTTCATGTTTTCCAACATAACAATCTGCATCAACAGAAATGAATTAGTTGATTTACACAATGAAAGTGTGTAAATATACCTAAACTCATACAAGTTTGGAACCAGATAACAAAGTAGACAAAGAGAAGGGCAAAAGGTTAATTATGCCTTATCTCAATGTTACCGGAGACCAAATAGGTTGAGTTTTATGACAAGACTAGATTGTGATAATTAACTGCAAATAGTCAATAACAAATAATTGTGCATTGTTATGGAAAAAAGTTGATTTTTCAATTTGGATTTAGCAAAATCAAAATTATTCAAGTCAACATCAACAGTAAACAAGCCACAACTGACAAATAGATTGCAAAGCTAAAAGTAACTTAGAAATTAAAAAAAAATCTAAAATAAATGACATGAAAGATGTTTAGAAATATTAATTACAATATACATAAGAATGTAGTGTCTTTATAGATAAATATAGCCAGACAATTTATCAACTACAATATAATAAGCATGTCAAACATGTTGATAACTATAATCTATTACTTACTAGGGAAATTTCCGTTTGCTCTTTGGACATCATAAGTGACTAAACCTGCAATACTGATTAGCAGGACAAAGCTCGCCCAGAACCAAGGGAACCTTCTAGAACTCGTCATCCTATCTAGAATATCCTGTAAATAGAGAAATAGAGTGGAAGCACAACCTGTTTTATTAGCGACAGTGAGATTCCTAAGATATTGTATTGTAGTAGGGAAGAAAGCTTCTATTTGAAATACACACATTTTATATACATGTAACTAAGTTTTATAGCTTATGAAACTTGGGTGGAAAATTTTAAGTTTTATTCAAAAATAACCTTAAATTGACTCCAATATAATTAATAAATAATTCATTTTATTTTATGACAAAATATCCCCTAGTGCCTAAAAGCGCCTAGGTCAAAAATATATTTATTTCATATTATACCGAATAATCCTGGATTTATAATTTGGTGCCCAAATATTACTCATCTAGGCAAGACATAGAAGTACTTCCAAGTATTTCATAGGAAGGAAAATAGTGGTTACTTTATCAGTTATAAAAACTAATAATAGAAACAACACAAAGGGTGGATCAAACTCATTACACTATTTTCTATTTTGGTTTTCTTTTGTTACTTTTTATAACAAAATCAATAGATATATTAAGTGCGTCTCCCACAAGGTAACGGATATAATACAAAACAACGTTTACTGTTATCTCGAACGTGTGTTTTCGTATTCCAAAGTGGTTTTTCTAGTTTCATTTTTTATTTCTCAATACTACGCGTTTAGTCGCGTTGTCACTTGCTTTGAAAAAATTTATAATAACTAGGGATATTTTATGTAATAGTTTAATGATTTACCAAGTAATAAATACATAATATTTACATACCTGAAATTAGTTAATATAATAAATTGAGAGCAACCTGTTTGACGCTCAAATAATTTTATTTTAACCAGCCAGCCAAATAAAATAACAAACTCACTCATCAAAGATGTCCGACTATTTTTTTTTAATTTTGGCTGTCAAGCAAATGTCATGTCAAAGTTTAACTTTCGTTTTTGGCCTGGGATCTTCTCTTTTTAGCTCTACGCATTTCATCCATTACTATTCACCCCAGACCTTGGATGGCACCTTATTTCTATGCTTCATCCAGGTTTTTATTCTAGTATTTAGCAATACATAGATATATTAAATGCCATGCCAGCATTGAATATGTGACCAAACAAGGAATTAATCCAAAACCAAAAATACTAGGGGGATTATGTGAATGCTGTAGATAGGTATATTACCTACAGTATTTAAATAATTTACGTACCTGGCATATTTTGTTTGCTTTAACAACAGTTTCGTCCTTCTTTTTCCCCTTCAATGCATCAGTGCTAACTTCTTGATACTGCAGGACAGTCTGCTTCAATGACTTCAGCTTCAACTTTGGACTTACTTCCAACCAATTTGAATCTAAAATGTGTAGATTTCTCATAAATAAAATTATCAAAAAAGAATACAGTCTTTTTATAGTAATACCACAGGTTATAATGCTAAAACCAGTCCTTGGTCTGGACTCTGGAATAATGTGGAATTTAGAGACCCTGAAGCATTTTAAACTACATATATGCTGAAAATGGTTGGGGCATTAAGTTTATTTACTATGTTAAAGTTTTGTGGGTATAAAAAAATAATAAACCAAATCATTCTTATTGCTTCATTTCAAGATATCCAGGGGTTAACAGAAGGACATCTATATCTATACATATAATAAAAATTTAACGGATCTATGATATTTGAGAAAATATTGGAGATATTGAGGATATTTGAGAAAAATATATGAGACCTTTATCAATGCAATAGTACCCAAGAGAATGATTTTTGGAAATTTTGTCTGTGGGTTTGTCTGTGCGTTTGTAAACACTAATCTCAGAAACGGCAGAACCGATTTCGATGCAGTTTTCAGGAATATATTGTGACAGGTCCCATTTAACATATACGCTACTTTTTATCCTGGGAAAATGTTTTTATGCCAGATAATTTCGACATTTTGTTTTTTCTATAGTCAATGCGGATGGAGTCGCGGGCATCCACTATAGTAAATAAAGTACTTACTAATAAAGTCCAGAAGAGTTGCCGACTGTTTGCTACACTTATGGAAGAGCTGTCTCCAAGTAGCATTACAGGAGTCGTCTTTGGCAAGGCAGTCTACTAAACTGTCTACTAAGACACGATTATAACTGTCTAGGGTAGACCCACTTAGGAACTGATTGGGCAATTTCTTTAGCAACTGATTAAATGTCACTTGAAGTTTATTGCCACTACTAGCAAAATAGATATTCTGAAAAATTGTTATAGCTATAATTATGGTATCTATTTTTTTATAGCAATTATATACATATATCTGAGGGTATTTTATTAATAATCTGGCACATCACTAATGTGGTTATGGAATAGCAGTTATTTACTGCACTACTAGTTAGTTACTGCATTCTCAAAAATTCAAATGTCTTACCTTATATTTACTTAATTGCTTTATAAGGTCACTTGACACATCCTTAGGTAAACTAATCCGTTTGCTGTTGACCATATCGAACATGGCCAAAAGCTGATCCTGATTTGCTTTCTCTGATGCCATTTTAGTGTTTCTATCTAGTAACTGCGATAAATATCCTATGACGTACTTTGAATAATTCTTCAGCTCAATTATTGGGAAGAATATGTCTTGCCAGGCTGCAAGGAAATATATAAATAAAATAAAATGTTAAACTCAGGTTTAAATTAATGCTTATCAATACCTGAAACAGAGGCCTGAAACTTGGAGGGTGTGTTCATTAAGAAGTAGGGATCTGATAATTGAAATTGCTCTGTGAACAGAAATTTACAGGAAGATGATGGCATACTACATAGTGAGAAAATAGGTTGGTGGGATGTTGCTTACCCACTAAATTTCTGCAATATTTTTTGTCTTATATTACACATAAAAATTTATCTACTTAAAATTTTACAAGAACTATGCCACTGGATTTTAAATAATCTAAACATGCCAGTTAACAGAAAACAATAGTAGCTCACAACTTTTAAGATGGGTTTGATTTTGATCTTGTGTAATCTAATAAGTCCCTGTCTCAGTAAGTTTTATCAATCTTGATGAAGGAGATAATGGTGACATTATCTATCAGTTTAGGCTCGGTACATATCTGACAGAAGATACATCAAGCATATCTCCAGGTACAGGCAAACTGTACACTAACAAATGATTGGTTCAAGTTGAACATTTTGTCTGTTCTAGCAAACAGTCAGATATGTACAAACTCTTATAGACTAACCTCCATGGACTAAGCAAAAGATATAATGTAGCCCCAAAGTTATAGATATAAATAACATTGCAGATATGCAAAGTATGTATTATAAATTTAAATAACAAATATTACAAAAATATGTAGTCTATTTTCCTTCCTCTGTATATTATGATATAAAAAAGTTGGTACATAGGTACCTCCCCACTCTCAAACTAATTGAGTACAAACAATGAGAGTACAAACCTTTTAAGCCAACTTCAAAATTGGATAGTCCACCCTGCCCTAAAGCCCAGAGTAATGTCAGGCCTATAGGTGGTCTGTTCTGGTAGGAGTTGCGTAGGCTCACACTCTTCACTATTGAAGCAACGCAGAACTCCGGGTTGTTGTGTGCAAGTATTTGCAGTAGAATTCGGTGGCCATTCACTAACTGACCTGGGAAGATAAACCTTATTACCTTATAACCTCCGAAATAGTGAAAAAAAAAACAGCTGTTTGATACAACCTTGAATAATTACTGCACTGATATGTATGGACCATCTGATTTTTTCAATATTTCGGAGTTGGTCCCATAATGAAAGTTGTTTCTTTTTACCCACCTAGTTTCGTGTCAAAAGATAATCAATACTTTTTGGTAGATCTTATATACTATGCCTGTGTAAACAGGATAATATTACATATATTTCAGAGGTAAAAAGTAGATGTGATTATGACTGGATATGATGTAAATGTAATGATGTCACTTTTAACCTTTCTGTGTGTGATCATGAGTATTGAGTATTCCCATCCAAAATCTAGTCATACAGCATTATGAAACAGCAACAGATAGCAAGTGATGCTAGAAACTATAGTTTGTTCAGAACACTAATGTTGCAGTAAATATGTTTAATTTTACCAATAAAACTGTGTTTTTGGTTTCCTGAAAACTTTTATCTGGTACTTGTTTACTTTATAGTTTGAAGCCCGTCAATATCAGTTTTAGACATGAAGTGCAAGTAGGTTTTCATCTTTAAATATATGTTATGGAAATATTAGATACTAGACTTAAAAATACTAACCTCTGCTCATATCATTAGCCACAGCAGTGAGGGTGACATCGAAAAATAATTGACAATTAGCTTTTCCAGCATCTTTGAGGACATTCTCCAGCTGATTCTTTATTTCGGAGGGAATCTCAGACAGGGGATAGGTAAGAGACTGATTAGCAAAAGTTGGGTCCTCAATTTCTATCTGAATCTTAGAATTAAGAAAGTTTGCTATCTCTTTCAACCAAACTAGAGGAGCATTTGAGAACCTAATTTTATTTGTTGTTATAATATTTGCTAGTTCAACAGGATCAATCTGAAAACGAAATAGTGATTATTGGATTGTGAAAGATTGTCCGATTTTGAAGTTTACGAAGGTTAGTTTATATACGTACAGTTTCTAGAGCACCTTCTATAGTTTTTGGAGGTTTTGGCTTAGGTGAGTCAGTTTTTTTGTCCTGTTTTTTAGCCTTCTTTTCACCATCCTTTTTCTTTTCTTTGGAGGGTTTCCTATCATCATCAATCTCCATCCCAGCGTAGAAGGACTTTATTTGTGAATGAGGAACTTTAAAAATATAGAGAGTAGTCATAAATAATGAAAAAGTACAGAAAATTCAGGCAATATGCTATGGATACTCACCGACATCTTCTAGCCTTGGACCGTTTTTAATTGCCTTTTTACTATCTTCAGTCTTTACCTTACCATTCTGTGACTTCTTGCTTTTTCCTACAACTTCCCATTGACCAGTGGACATTGTAAAAAAGGATTTTTAAAATTTTGTAAATAAAGGGAAAGCGCGACAAACAACACGTCAAATAAAATCAAATTATTTGCAAAAAAAAAGTGGAGCTCTGGGATTGGCTGATAAATTCCACTTGGACAAAACGTGGCATCAAAATTCAAAATGTTGGCAACACATTTTAGCTGCGTTCCTACTGGAAATAGTTCCAAATAGCTCATAATTAGGGGTAATATACACTGGATGAACAATAGGATGGCAGTAGCCTAGATACCAAATCCCTGGTGGCGTGCCCTGGGGGAGGCCTACGTCCAGCAGTGGAATACAATAGGCTGAAAAAGAAGAAGAACTATAGGATACCGTTTTCGATTGGATCTACTTGTTTTTACTTTTTTACCCATCTTCTAAGGGTTGTTTTTATTTTTGATGGGATCCTATTAGCCGTTAGTAGGTACGTACCTAGGTAATATACTCCGCGCAGCCTAAGCTTGGCTTAACATAAACATACGTCTACTTATGTCTGCCCTTTCTATTCTTAATGTAAATTGCCTAAGATTTTGGCACTCAGAATCTATCACAGTCGACGAGTCGTTTGCTTGTACACTCACTTGAGCTTAGGCCACACGGTTTATTGAATGGAACTGGAGTTTAGATAGAATCTCTGAAAGTTGCAAGAGACTCTCGTGACGAGAGGCGAATATTTTCTAATCAGATTCATTATATTTTTTTTACATGCTAGTATGATGCAGCATGGCTGTATGATATGGCATATCCTATGACTTCCAGCCGAAATATCAAATTAAAAATAAATGTTGTCAACTTAGATATGTCAATGTAAAATGTATTCTCTAGTATGGCAATAAAGATCAATATCAATTCTGCTCTAACATATGTCACTGACAATGATTTTTATTTGTAAAATCTACAAATTTTCTTTCATTCATGTTTCGCATTTCGCAGTAGTTTTCACAGTTTTGTTGTAAAATAAAAACAATTTGTGAATAGGTGAACTTGTGTTAAAAGTTTTGTTTAATTAATGCAGAGCAATGGAGGATAAGTTATCAGATGAGGATGTCTCCAGCTCAGTGAGAGAAAGAGTATTTTTTGCTGCTAGAGATGGAATGTCTCTAACACTCTATGCATTAGTATATGAAAAAAATACTGATGAAATTGACGATCTGTTGAATAGCGTAAGTATTAAATCATTTTTGGGTGGAAAAACTATTTACTATGCGCGTTAGGTAGATTGGAATTCACTTACTTTTTACTTCTGTCATCAGTAAAATTTCGTTTACCAGTCATGCTATTTTCTATTTATATCGTTTATAATCACACTGTGTAACCTTTTGCGCGTTATTACTATGATTTATATGCCAAAGTGCGTGTGTACATTATATTTGGTGAATTTCTTTTATCTTCATGATATTAAGATTAATACCTATCATACCTAATAAACACAAATTATAAATACAGCTGCTATCAGTTCCAAGCTTCCTTGGAACATTAACATTTTTAGTAGGCAATAGGGTTGATTCCTGCAGTCACTTAAACTTAAACCTAATCTTAGTCAGGTCTATCTCTCTCCGTTCTTAACATAAATGGCTTAGAGAGAAAAGGACAGGTAGGACTAAATTTACGTTTAGGTTTAAGTGTGACTGCCGGAATCGACCATAATGTCATGCTTATGAATACTTACTTATGATGTCTTATTCTTGAGAGCTTCCAAATTGCTTATACATATATTGTCAATACTAATGTAAGTTACACATTAAGGAATAAAAATTGGCAAGTAGTCAGAATGAAAAAAGTACTTTTAGGTCAGGTGTACCTGGTTCTTAAGATCACTAGGTGAAAAGGGCTCAAATGTTGCCCAATTTTTAAAAACTATAGGATTTTGATAGTTACTTAATATTGATTGTTACTTATATTTAAAATGCACATAAGTAAATAAAAAAACAAACAAAAATAGAATAGAATAGAATAGAAAACAACTTATATGTATATATTATACTATACTAATTACAAACACATCGGACTATGAGAGTAACGGAATAGAGAGTGCATCTGTGTTTGCGCACATACTTGTGCACTATAATATCTCCTTCGCACCTGACCAATCTCCGTAGAGATTGGTCGCCTTGGCCGAAATACAGTCGGAGATTAACATCATCATCAATTACAAACATTTTAGTGTTTGTTTTTTCAAATATTTTGTAATGTTTAGATTTGTTGATTGTTTCTACCAACCAGTTTTATATCACTGAGTGTTCCCTAAGTAAGGCTGGTGTCAGCCGTAACAGAAGACAAGGCTTTAATCATCAAAATGCTTGATGATTGTTTATTGTAAGACAGACATCTATCTATCTATATTTAGCTAAAACATTTAGATCTTGTAAATTAGCTTGAATACCACAGTAATACAATGTATTAATTAGGTATAGGTATATACTAGTGTGATTATTATTTATTTATTATACTAAGTTAGTATCTGACTATTAGGTGTAACAAAGGAGGGCAACATGTTTATCTTCAAAATGTTCCTATTTTTAAACAGCAATAATTAAGACACAAAAATATTATAAACAATATTCATTCATGTCATACCTAGTTATGCGCACTTTGTTTTATCCAGAGCTGATTTCTCTTGGCAAAGGTCAACTTTACAACACCTTTATCTATGTGCTGACGCAACTCGTAAATTGGTCTGATTTTAAATAATTGTTATACCCTAAAGTCTTGGGGTCGGTTATAGCGCCTCCGTCCAATTGCGGCCGTACGTACGCAAAAATACGCTCTCTTTACGGTGCTGACATATGAATGTCCCTTCAAGGCCGTTTTATGACAGCAGCCCTATTCTGTGTTACAAAACCACATCTAACTATGTAAAACGACATTTGACAGCAAAATGTTTGGTATCATTGTTAATGTTAGAGTATACATCGAGGGTTCGCCCACCACCGGGCCCTACACCCTCCGCTGACCCTCGGATCTGCCGACTCATGGTCACGAACACAAGACACTACCTTCTACTACTACTACTACTACGGGTAGTAAGGTGTAGAGCCCGGAGGTGGGCGAACCCTCGATGGAAATTTGAGCTTTCGGATAGCGTTACTAATAAATACTGATACAATTAAATATTTATGTTAGAGTAATTTAGCGTAGGCGGTCATTACACTGCATCGCGCCCTGTCGCTGTAGCAGATTTTAAAATTGCGCAAACGCCGCACTTCGTATTAATAACATTAACATTGACAACGCGTCTCCGCAGTGATATTGCATGCATAGCTAGTAAAACTCTGCCGCTTCGCGCTCCCGCGCTATTCCGCTGTGCATAGTGTCATCCGGTTCTAATAGTAATAAAAGATCTATCAGTTTTGTGAGGGTATCTTCTATGTCCTGCAATGTTACGAGCGGAACACGTATCATATTCATTGGTCGATTTATGTCCTGCAATGTTACGAACGGAACACGATCATATTCATTGGTCGATCTATATCCTGCAATGTTACGAACGGATCACGTATCATAAATTTATTAGTCGATCTATGGCTTTAATGTTACGAACGGAGCACGATTCATTGGTCGATCTTATGTCCTGCAATGTTACGAATGGAGCACGTATCATATTCATTGGTTGATCTATGTCCTGCAATGTTACGAACGGAACACGTATCATATTTATTGTTCGATCTATGTCCTGCATTGTTACGAACGGAACAGGTATCATATTCATTGGTCGATCTATGTCCTGCAATGTTATGAACGGAGCACGTATCATATTCATTGGTCGATGATGTCAATGAATTTGATATTGGTGGATATTAGGCGTATCGAATTACATCTCTGGCGGAGAGGGGAGTGGTTAGTCTAGCTAGACTCTAGGTATACCACAGTATTACAATACATATCTTCCTCGATAAAAGGGCTATCTAACACTGAAAAACTTTTTCAATCGTTTCTGAGATTAGCAATACTAAACTTTTGGGCAGGCGGGTTTTTTTCTCTAAATAAAGTAGGGTAATAATTAGTTTTCTCCCATTCAGGAGATATGCTGTGACGGCGTGAAGTGTACCCCCCTGATCGCCGCATCACGGCACGGTCGCGAAGGCGCCGTCCGGATCCTCCTGGAGAAGTTCCGGCCGCCCGTCCGGTTGGAAACGGAGGGCACCGTCAAATTCAACGAGTATGTTATTGAAGGTGAGGCGAAACTTAACCGATTTTAATGGAATTTTGTAGGTAGGCTCACCCCTTGCCACGTGGGACATAATAAGGCTAACTGGTGAAAAGTGGGTGTGTAACCTGCACACTGGGGGATAATGGGCGTGATTATTGTATGTAGTAGGTACAGAGATGCCTGTGCTGATGCGGGGTTTTTACTGGAATACGGTAACAGCTGCATCGCCTTCCGTGCATGTCGTGAGAGTCGAATAAGGAACTCAGGGATGTTTCCTCAGGCGATGAGCTAGCAACTTGTCACCGATCATTAACATCTAACAACTTTTAAAATTGTTATATTGGCTTCTCCAAGACACCGCATCATAAATCGTAATGTAATAATCGCGATGTCGTGTTTTACAATATGAACTCTTTGTTACCCTTATACTTAGAATGTTATATTCATTAATTGTGTGAGGATAGGTCAAGTTAACCTGTATTTGGCATTAGATCTAGCTGAAGTAATGAGCATTTTACAACAATATCACTACATATATGTATATGTACCTATAGTATCGTCATCAGCCTATTGCAGTACTGGACGTAAGGCCTCCCCCAGAGCACGTCATATGTAGTACCTACACCTACCTACATGTTTTATCGAAAACCGTTTAGAATATGTGCACGATTGTGTGAGTCGCACAATCATTCAATCATCATCCAAGTAATGGTAGTCTCTGCCTACCTTTATGGGACATAGAGTTATGTATGTATCAACAAAAAACGATTTCAAGTCTACCTGACCTAGTAGTAGTAGCACCATGTAGTTCTATCGGCCCTTGATGCTCTGCTTATCCCGCGTGGGATACAGCGTTATATGTACCTGACCTAGTACCTACGCTGTTACTCAGGTCAAGGCCTGTGGAAATCCTCCGCCATTTTATATCGGGACTGCGTTTTATTTTGGATCTGCTAACCGTTTTATTTTGCAAACGGCATATGCGGGTACGCGCACGACACAAAGCGGGGTATATATCTTGTGTTTTTTCATCTCGTACGTTGACTTTTTTGACGTCGCCGGCAAACGCGTGGCGCGGTATATTTAGAATCGGCGACTTAGAATCGCACAAAGGATTTAAAATTTTCTCTCGAAATGATTCAATACTGAATTCCCGTTTGGCGCGCGGCCAAATCTCTTTGTTTCTGGATAGTATGAGTTATGTTAATTAAAGGGCCGTCTTATAAAATCTGTTGCAACGCGCGGGCGGTCGTGGAGTTTGGGCGTCGCATTAGCGTGTTGCAGCTGATAAGAAAAATGCGTGAGATTCACCTATAGTCTACTAGTTGATAACCTGTATTTCTGGTGTCTTAGACATTACAACAAATTACGCGCGACAGCCAAGTTCGCAAAGTTATCGAAATTATTTCCACCATTAGCGGATAGGCACGTCATTTAACAAATGCGCAAAATTAAGGCTTCCTTTTGGAGGAAATGTTACGATGACTTTACGAACTTCGCTGTCGCTTGTGATATTGTTACATTGCCCCCGGGTGACCAAATTGCCACCAAATCTTATTTAGTATTTGGTGGTTGTAAATACGCTTTTCTGGACGTGTTCCACTAGAATAGTGACTAGATATTACTTATTAGTAATTTAATCATCGATGGTTACTTAGTGCAATATGAAATTGTGTGACGCTACATCCAAATGCACCGAATCGTTCGTCATAAGTGGCTAGGAATGTGGAGGTGTATTATTCAGTGATTCTTTGTTTGTTGCATTTTTACGTGTACTCGTATGTGTGTGTGTGTGTGTCATGTGTGTGTGTGCTCTCAAAACTCTGCGTGCGTGATGTGTCCGTATACACTACAGAAAACGGGCAATATTGTTAACAGAGGTATCTGTGTAATTTGATTTCTTTTGTCTGATTTTGTTACCTGTGCTGATGCGAGGCTTCCCTGGAATACATCTCTTTCCGTGCATGTCGTAAGAGTCGACTAAGGAATTTGGGCATTCTCTCAGGTGATAAGCCTAACCCTGTGTTAAATCTTGTGTTCCCTAGGCGCACAGCCTAGTGCCGCCTAGGCTGTACGTAAAGAGAGTGTATGGTTTTGCATACGCAGGTACAGCCGCTAATGACGACACCGCTATACTGAAAAACGGTGACTTAAGACATGGTAACAGGTTCTTGATAATTCTGGAATCATCTAGAGTATTACGGAATCACGCGTTCATATTCTAAATCTAATACAGTTTTTATTTTATTTTGCTGAGTCATTTAAATGCGGTCTTCAAATAGCTTTGGTCGTAATAAACGTTGCGGTGCTCTAGTATTGTATTTAATACTAAATGACGCCCACGACTTTTTGCGCGTGTACCTTAGATTTTCCTTCTTTCCATGTGAACTAACGGGATCCTTTCATTTTGTATCTCCTCGTCATACAAAGAACACGCTCTTCAAGTTTAAGATTATTGATTTAGGCTGTACGTGATTCGTCAGTCATTTAGGGCAGAGCATTTTATGAGATAGAGAATATCTATTAGTATTGCTCTTATCTCCTGTGCTGTAGGGTTTCAGTAGAAAATATTAGCTGCAACTCCTTCCGTGCATAAGAGTCGACTAAGGTAATCAGGAGTGTTCTCACAGGCAATGAGTTAGCAACTTGTCACTTGCCATCAACATCAGTGCCAGTAGCATGCCGTCCGCGACTCACGTAAATCGCGCTTTTTGTGGCGCCTTAATGTCAAAATTCGCGACAAAATGACGTTACACACTTCAAGCTGACATTGAAACCCGCGTCGCGCCGTTCGCGATATATAACCCGCGGTTGCGAGCATGGCGTTTAAATTCACGCGGGGTAATTTTGTCGTTTCGTGTGACTGTATATCAATTCAATTACCGATTCAGTGTTGAACGTAATAAAGTTCATTTTACTTTCGCAATGGTAGCACCACTTCCACGAGTTGTCCAAAAGACGCGTCGCGCGCGGGTTCCGAATCTCTGTCATTGCCATGCTCGCATTTGCCAACCTTCGTAATTCTGCAGCCTGGCTATCCCAACACAGCCTTATGTACTATATGTATGTATTTCTCTAATTTAATTCTTAATTCTGGATTCTTTACACGCAGCCGTTTTGCACTCTCTGAATAATGGATGTTCCAAATCACTTTAATATTCTACGTCCGTCCAACTGTAGCGGTAAATAGATTTTAAGGGGTTAGGCCACTCTACAGGGTGCAAAAATAGTCTGAGTTGTGATTTTTTTTCCAGGGAAAATATAAAGTCAATTGATTTTACTTAAGAACAAGTTTATTGTACATATGGTTGACTGTAAACCATAATTTTTATAGAACAGTGTAATTAGAAATTGCGACTGTGCACAGTTTCCCAGATGACCTCTCTCTTATGGAAGGATCCACGGCCGTACTATCAGCTCCTGTAAATTTTCAATTCTGATGAGTCACTGAATTTTGTGTTGTTGTATATAACAACAGCTAGAGAAGTACATAGGGTTTTTCTCATATATTGATTTTTCGCCGATTGGCGCACTTTTGAAGTCAAACTTTCAAAATTCGCAAAAAAATCTTCAGAAAATTTTGTATAACAAATGGGCTATGCTATATAAACAAAAATCCTACGTACTTCTTCAGACAATGTATTTCTAAAGATCTAGTGAAAATTTAAAGTGAATTGGTTGCAAATTGTTCGAGTTATGGGTGCGGCCAAGTTCTACTCTAGTTCGCTAAAATCCCTCAAAAAGGCTGCCGCCCCGCCACCTGGCGACCTTGTACGCTACTTTGATAAACAAGCACTTAGACCAGAATTTCATGGGTGGTGAGCAGCAGCCCGTGCTTTCTGTATATCTATACATTTATGTACAGATATACATTTATGTATAGAGGAGTTTACAATTATGTACATAAAGATATTTATTACCGATATAAAAAAAGCGGGGGCGCTGCCGCTGCACATTGCTGAAAAAATACCGGCCTGAGCGATATTTCCCGGCCATAATCTTTCGGGATATCATTCTTCAGATTCTAGGGAATCGTTTGAAACAAAAAAAAAAAAAACGATTTTTGGGAAATTCTATACTGGCCTAACCCCTTAAAGTACGTATCTTCTTTTGTGTATTAAATTGTATCAGGCGTTACTATCCAAGTTCAAAACAAACTCAAATGGATTTAGCCCACCAACTGCGCCAGGGCTATTGGCGTGACATGCAGTAGCAAAGCTGAAGCAATGCAATCGCGAAAATTGTGTGATTGCTCACACACTCACTATTTCCGTGATCGCTTTGCTTCGGCTTTCTTGCGGGTTCTGCTGTTGACTCTGGAATCTTGACACTTCATGATCTACAGTCGCGATGATTATCCAAATCTAATCTCAATCATGCGTTGTCAGATTTAAAGGGTTAACGATGTAGGGCTCGGTAGTGGGCAAGCGCTACATACGTAAATATATCTTCCTATAATTATCTGTCACAAGGCGTATAATAATGGACTAGAATATTTGAGCTGTCAATTATTACTTTTGCAGTGTTTTAGGGGACGTTCTCGTAAAAAACGTTCAGTTTGTGTGTCAGTCTGCTAACCTATTTTCGGGTTTATAAACCCATGATCAAGGTCTTGTTTACTGTGGAAGTGTAAAAATATAAAAATATACTCGTATGATTGTTAGGCCGCGTGGACACGTAAAGTCGTAACGTTTTTGCATAATTTGTATACCTAAGTTTGTTTCAATTAGATACATAGGTATAAAGAACTAAGAGGGTATTTCCTGAAATTCCCAAAGAAAATAACGGAAATTTTCAAGTTTACGCTAGTATTTAAAATAGGTATACCTACCATATATACCTATACCTACTATAATATAAATAATGCGTAATTGCGTATCTTCTTATGTAAACAGTATTTTAGGCAAATTTAATTCGGTATATTATACTTTCTTATCCTGTGGCGATGAGATGCTTCACTAGAATACATCAGCGTCTCCTTCCGTGCTTGTCGCAAGAGTCGACTAAGGAACTCTGGGGCATTCTCTCAGGCGATGAGATAGCTAATTATCACTATCAAATTATATATCTTTCACATGTAGTCCTGCTATGCTACACGTGACTGTATGGGAGTGAAATACTTCGTGATCTTGCAGTTCTGCCTACTCCATTTTAGGAATATAAAAATGTGTCAACATTCCGAAAAGTCATGACCTTTTGTTATGTCTACGTGGAAGGTGTCGCCTGGATAAACTAGCGTGTTTTTATTTTATTTTCGTCATATTGGACAGGGTTGTTGTATCTTTGGACGCAAATAAATATATATACATCTCAGTTTTTTATATACGAGTCGACCGGTGCATTGGACGAACAGATAATGAACAGGTGGAAAGCTAAATGAAGTGAGTCCAGTTGGCCATGAAGGTCTTCTGATTTTGGCGCTAGTGTGTATGTGTTGTAAAGTCTTTTATATGTGGTTTTGTTTACTTCCCTAAAAAGTGGCCAGCCTTCTTTATTTGGGACGAGTAATATTTTGACAGCGCTCTAAATATTGAACGCAATATGCGGAAGCTACGATGACAATGGCTTTGTATATAAGTAGGTAAAACGACTGGCTTCCTAATAACACATATCTCCTTTATTTTAGACAATAGTCTCGTCCCAACTCATTCATGATACCTTAGAAGGTTTATTATATTTCGGAAGGTGACGATTTGCGACCAGACCATATAATAGTTCCCCTAATCATATACCAAATCCCAATAACATTGTCAGCGTTTTGTTAACATATAGGTATCTAATAATAATAATAATCAAAAATATTAAGTACCTTATATTATAAAGACAAACACTTTAAGCAGTTATTTTTCCTCCGCCTTAATCTATGTTGCAGCAAAAATATGGTCTCATTAATATAGGTACATAAGCATTTTCGTGCATATCGTAAGAATCGACTATTCATATGGAGACAGGGAAGATTTTTTCATCCATCCCCTAAAGGGGGTCAAAAGGACAGATCGGAATAATCCAATCTTTGCGTGTCTTTCTTCGCAGGTGCGACAGCATTATGGTGTGCAGCGGGCGCCGGTCATTTGCGCATAGTGAAGCGTCTTGTTCGAGCAGGTGCGAACGTAAACCACGCTACCAAAACGCTAAGTACGCCACTCCGAGCGGCCTGCTTCGACGGCCGGCTAGACATAGCAGAGTACCTAGTGAGGCACGGCGCTGATATACATAAGGCGAATAAGTATAACAACACGTGCCTTATGATAGCTGCGTATAAGGGGCATTTGGATGTGGTGAGTTTGACATAATTATTTTAAATAGTTTTATAAGGCAAAACAAACAAAGCCGACCGTAAAACAAACGCCAAATCTTTGGCAATGTGAGTTTCGAAAGAAACCACATTGCGCCGACCTCATTAATGATGTGATAAGGGCAAGAAAATAGTAGACGCGGCTGTGATAGTCCAGTGGTGAAGATACCTTTCAGTCAGAAGGCGTGGGTTGGATCCCGTTACGGGCCTGTACTATTGAATTTATTTTATGTTCGGTTTTTTATGTACCTATACTAGAAGGAAATTCAGTACTGTATTCTAGTGAAGTCCCGCATCAGCACAGGACAGATTTGTTACACTACAACCTATATTATAATATAAAGAATTCTATCTTAATGGACCTAATATAATAAAATCCAGGTGCAATTCCTACTAAACCACGGCGCCAGAGTAGACGAGCGTGCGCTTTGCGGCGCGACTGCGTTGCACTTCGCGGCGGAATGCGGACACGCGTCCGTCGTGTGCGAGCTCATCCAGCACAATGCCAGCATACTGACCAATGAGAACGGTGCGTTTACTGTGTTTACGACTACCCTCAAATTTGATAATGTTTGACTTAAATAGGATTCTTTGTTTTACAGCTGTCAAAAAACCCTTTCTATAAATAGGCATAAAAAAGAACGAAAAAAATAACAATTTCAACTGTTGTACTATACGCCAACCCTCCTGGCACACGCCGTCATAGCTTCGACATAGTTGGCGTATAGTGTAGGTAATTTTTCTCGAGGTTTTCGTGAAGTGATAGTGTTTACGTTGACAGGAGGATTACTAGGTACTTTTCTTTGTTCGAATTAACACATAATTTCGGTGACAAAATGAAAAGAAGAAACGAATTATAAAACAAAGCGGCGTCCTTTTTGTACGTTAATTCCTCTTTCCCTTAAATGCTCTACACATCTTTTAAGTTTCTCATCCTGAGATTGAAAATAAGTCTCATGATTTCTTTCTTTTCTTTAACGCCCTTTTATTATAGGTATGACGCCATTACAATGCGCGGCGGAA
Organism: Carposina sasakii; assembly: GCA_014607495.2. NCBI lineage: Eukaryota > Metazoa > Arthropoda > Insecta > Lepidoptera > Carposinidae > Carposina > Carposina sasakii. The sequence continues at coordinate 2,787,787 of CP053162.1, forward strand.
AGGGCGCGCGCGTCGGTCGTGGAGATACTGTCAGACCGACCGGAAGTCACACGGGAACAGGCGATTGAGGCGTATGAACTTTTGGGCGCCTCGTTTGCTAATGACAAGGAGTATTATTGTTTAAGGGTACGTTTGATCTTTTAGTTTGTTAATTTTCGATGATGTAGTAGTAAAAAAAACGTGTAGAGTAAGCCATATTTTGGCATTTTTGTGATATCGCTAATTTTATCGTCAGTATGCTGGAAACTATTCGAGTTATGTGTGTTTTGACTCAGATTTCGGAAATCCATAATATAGATTCTGACTTTAAATATTGGTAATATTTTATTTCGGACTCCAATGAATTTTATGCTGTTTAACTGAATCATCTCTATTCATCTTTAATTCATGGGAATCAACACCCCAATTCTAGTAAATTCTTCTACTGAAACGCAGCCGATTTTTTTCCCAGAATTAGCAGAGAATTAGTATAACGATGAATTAAATATTTACACAGTTTATCGCTTTATCATTCATTTATTTACAGATGGCATATCAATATCTTCACAAAGCAATGAAGATGAGGTACGACACAAAATATGGACTATTACTTAAGAAACCGGCCGAGCCTATACCGGCGTACGATAACTGGAGAGAAAGCACCACGTTACAGGTGAGGCGCTCATTCATTCGTTCTTTTGATTTTTTTAATTTTTTATTTACTTACATACATACCGACTTTCTATATTATTGTTGTATTAGAATTTTATTTTGAATTTAACATTTTTGTACGCCCACGGGTAGGACATAGAGATACTTTTGCATGTACCAAACACCTTATAATTTACCTAAGATCCACAAATAAAGAATATTTGATTTGATTATATTAAATTGTATGGTAATCCCTGATACAATTCAAATTATATAAAAAGAGTTTAAAAAGGCCAACTGGGGTTCATTCATCAACGCAGTAAGTTTTTTTGTGTACTCGTATTGTAGTAAAGTAAAACAAAAAAAATACACATTATCGCCTCTTTAGTTTAATTTCTAGGTAGAGAAAGGATAGTTAGAACGTAATGCCCAAGTGACATCTAACGTCATTGAACATAAAGTTGCTTCGATATTACTATATTGTGCTCGACACAATGGTGGACATTAAACAAAATTGAATTGACATCACTATAGCTGAAAATCTGACAAGATACAGACCAAAAACTAAAAATATATATAGACTGAAAGAATCGCCTTTTATTCTACATGTATTTTTTGTTTATCGTGAAGATCTACTTACCTTAGCAACAATTTAAGTCATATCGTTAGTAGGACGTAGAGCGCTTATACAACAACGCGCACGGCCTCCCCATAAAAGGTTTGACGGTTCGCGAACGAATGTTCGGCTCGATTGCAAAGTTTATAACGTAATGCCAAAGTGACATTGACAGTGACAGCTAACGTCACATAAAGCTACACGGTTTATTTAAAAATGGATCGCGCCGTTCGTAGGACGTGGAGCGCCTATACAACAACGCGCACGGTCTGCACATGGAAGGCCTGACGGTCCGGGAGCGCGTGTTGGGCCCGCGCTGCCCCGACCTGCCGCACCCGGTCGTGTTCCGAGGCGCGGTGTTCGCGGACGAGGCGCGGTTTGACACGTGCCTGCGGCTGTGGCGGCACGCGCTGAGGCTGCGGCAGGCTAATGAGGTAAGTCATTCACAGTTCATACAGTCATTCATATATTAGTATGCTCATTCATTCAAAAAACTAACTAAGTGACTCCGTCCACTCGTTCATTAACCCATTTAGGCTGAGTCTAATTTATTCACTCATTCAGGCTAGTGGACTAAATCGGCTCGCTCATTCACTCATTTAATTGGACAGGCTGCTGAGGTAAGTCGGCATTCACTCATTAGTACACTCATTCATTCGAATACGTGTATGCACAATTAATTAAGCTAAGTTGAAACAGTAACCTTAATTGTTTGTTTCAGGTGTCAGTTGTGAAAGATCTCCTTAGGTTTGCTCAAGTGTTCTCACAAATGATACACATCGGCATCGAACTACCATTAATTGAGGTAATTACATATACAATTATAAAACTATTTACATATTCATTAACCAGACATGCCTATACTATAATACACACATAAATGTTACATACATACAAATAGTGAATGACTATGTATCTTTTACATCTGGCCCCCTATGCTTTACGTCATCATCATCATCAGCCTATTGCAGTCCACTGCTGGACGTAGGCCTCCCCCAGGGCACGCCACAAGACTGACATGGTGGGTATTTGCCCATAGTCACCACGCTGGGCAGGCGGGTTGGTGACCGCAGTTTGTATTTTGGACTATGTTGTCAACACGGGAGGCGCTGCTGCCCACATCTCGGAAACCCTTAATCGCCTCGTACGATACCCACGGGCAGGCATGGGGTGGTACGAATTCTACTCTGCCGGCACCACGCGGCATGGTATACGTAGCTATGCTATATGTATATTAATTTTCTTGAATGTCTGTGGGACTGACATCTTAGAATAACTTTTTTATTTCTAGGTTTCCTATGTATTGGAAGCGTGCGCAGAAGAGTTGAGAAGAGGCTTAAAGAAGATAGAGAATCCCCAGGCCAGCCACGACCAAGATTCCATAATAGTAAGTTGGTGGTGTAAATTTAATATCATCATCATCATCGTCAGTCTATTGCAGTCCACTACTGGACGTAGGCCTTTGTATTTTTGGACTATGTTGTCAACATGGGAGGCGCTGCTACCCACCTCCCGGAAACCCTTAATCGCCTCGTACGATACCACGGGCAGACATGGGGTGGTACGAATTCTACTCTGCTGACACCACGCGGCTTAAATTGAATATAATATAAACTTATGTGATTAAAACTAAACAAAAAACTTAAACTAGCCTTATAAATAAACTGTTCATTTTTTGTGATAAGCCCAATAGTTTTGTGAGTGAGTGAATGAATGAATGTTATAAATAGAGAGTCTGTATAATGCCTAAGTATGTTAATCGTTCTCACACCACATAATAACTGTACGTACATAGCGAATGTCTGACCATGAGCCTTATGTTTGACACATAACTATACAAAAATATTGTTGACAAGTGTGTAAACGTAAACCATTGCTCCGGTGCTACTCGGTTTATTAAAATGCTTCTACCAAATCCAGCAATAATTAACTATTGTACATTGACATCAGTTATAATAGGGTCGATTCCGGCAGTCACACTTTAACCTAAACCTAATCTTAGTCAGATCTATCTCTCTCCGTTCTTAACATAAACGGCTGAGAGAGAAAAGGACAGGTAGGACGATTTTACGTTTAGGTTTAAGAGTAACTGCCGGAATCGACCATAATATTGATGTAAAATTGTACGGCGTTTAACTGTTTCGTAATAAATAGTATGTAATATACATAGGTACATGTAGACACGGCTGTATTCCTGAAATGTTTTAGCCAAGCCTGGAGGATCATAAGGGTGATCTCACAGCCACGGTTAACATTGTATGTAATATAGATCTCTATACTAACCGAACGTGTACATCACAACTACCTATATACTCTCAAAATTGGTCAGGAAGTGGCACCATGTGGTCCTATCGGCCCTTGGTGCTCTGCCTACTCCGTAAGGGATAAAGGCGTGATTATATGTATGTATGTATAGATCTATATTGTATAGTTTCAAGTTATTTAATTTGGCGAATGTTCAGACATGGTTCAGACGGTAAACACACAGACACGCACCACGCTGCATGTTGCGTGTCGACGGACCTAGGCGAACGCGCGTGGATGCACTTTCTGTGTGTTGGACTGTGCGTGTTTTCTATACAAACGGAGATACTTACAAGCAACGTTAGAAAACGCATTAACGCGCTACGCTGCATGGTGCGTGGCAGTGTGATAATCGCCATAAGCTCGTATTACACTCTCACAGATATTGGACAAATTATTTGACTCCAAAAGGTTCTGTCGTCACACGAATTTCATTCACGAATCTCCTTGTCACAGATGGTCACATTTGTGAGACCCCCCTCTCCCTAGTGTGCCGTCACATTTAGTTTATATTTAGAGATTATTGAATGAAAATGTGACGTCACGAAATTTAGGACCCCTCCCACCCCCTTGTCACACAATGTCACAGTTTGACGACCCCCTCCCTCCCCTAACTTAACCTGTGACGTAATATATGGATGACCCCTAATCGGATAAGCAAACTTCGATATTCATCATATTATTATCAATGTATGCACCAACTGGAATTAAATAAAACCTATGGCGCCGCAGGCATGGTCACTAACAACTACACCAGTCGGCCGACAAATGCTCGTAAAGTAGTTTTATTGCCTAAGCACTCTATGACGTTCTTAGGCAAAAGTATCAAATATCTGTGACAGTGTACCAGTATAGTATACAGAGTATGCACACACCCATAATTCTTATACATTCCAAATGCCAGTATTACGTAGGACAGCTTAAACAACCTGCCGTAGATCCTGGTTTTGTTCATGTGTTCCCAGGACGAGTATGAGTGTAACGTCAGAACTGCGCTGTACCTTGTCGCCGTGGCCGCTAGGCTGTTTGAAAACTCGGGCAATTCTGAGGTGAGGGCAAGAAGGTTATATTCTACCAATAAACTGTGCGTAAAGCTCAGATGAATGAAGTATACAGATCTGAAACAATGTCAAAAAATGGGACCGTTCGCCATTGAACCTGTCACAAGCGTTTTGCTTCTACATTCATAGTGCGAACGGCCAAGCTGTGGAACTCCCTGCCTGAATCCCTGTTCACCATGAATTGTAATCTTGCGGTCTTCAAGTCGAGAGTGAACCGGTTTCTTTTAGGCAAGCACGCTCCATCTTAGACTACAACGGTGCTTACCATCAGGCGCGTTGTGGTCAAGCGTGAGCCTATTTAATATATAAAAAAACTTACTATGAGTTTTGACGTGGTTTTGACACTCATAATACTTTTTTCTATAGGTAACAATAATGGCCGCCGGTGCCGTTTATATAAACGTCAAAAGCAAGGAAAATGTTAGATATTTGTACTCTATTATACCCTTTTCTCTATGGCGTAAAGTTATATCCTCGTTATACATGAATTTTGACAGCAAAATATATGGAATATCTGTCAAATTAAACTGTGTATAGCTTATACTTGTTTAAAGCTTTTTATTATTACAATACAGGGTGTTTTTTCGTTGCCACCCTTAACGAAGGGTACGTACTCTATACATCAAATAAAGTAAGTTTATGCCAAAAAAATCTGGGAAAAATATGTAAATTTTTTTGATTTTTTAAAATTTCTTGATCGGGCGAAATTTATAGTGTCCAGTGTTTATGCTAGTTTTTTAATAGACAGATATTAATTATTTCTCGTGAAAAAATCTTGCTAGACGCGTCAATGTCCATTTATGCAAAAAAACGCAGTCTATTTACTCAACTTTGGACCCTAATATTTTGGAAACAAGACACTTCCCAGGTATGCTTACATGGAGAAAAATGATCGTGATAATGAAGAGATTCCGTAGTTTTCGGGAACGTTGACGACCAAAAATCACCCTGTATACTTATTAACGGACGCCCACGATTTGGGTACGCGTGGACTGTAGAAAAAACAAATCATCGAAATATTTCGAAATAATGCAGTTGATGTATTCTACTGAATCCTCGCATCTGCACATGAACTAACTTCGTGTAATTCGAATTTGGACCTATTACAGGAGACGTGTAGTTCAATAAGGAGAGCGATATACAGACTGCGGCATTTGAAGCTAGAGTGCGGCAAGACGTTGTTGCACCTGGCAGGTGACAAGCGCACACCGGTCGACGACTTCCATACAAGCGATGTGTGCCAGTAAGTATAAACACCATCTTCCTGCCCTTATCCCCTTATTTATGAGGTCGGCGCAATATGGTTTCATTTCTAAATTTACTTTGCCTGAGATTTGTTTTACGGCCGGCTGCCTGCCTGATGCCAACCCTCTTCTGGTGTAGCTAAGTGACAATTTTTACATTATCCGTACATTAAATAAAATCAGTGGTACAGGCCCCGTGAGAGATTGAAAGTACGCCTCCCGACAGAAAGGCGCAAATAAACATACATATAGGATGTTTTTTCGTCGTCAACATTTCCGAATACTTCCCATTTTCCTCATCATCACGTACATTTGTCTCCACGGAAGCATTCCTGAGTAGTGTCTGGTCTCCCAGATATTAGGCTCCAAGTTACACGCGTCTACTTGCATTTTTGCAAAAATAGCAATCATACTTTTCCAAAAACAAAATATTTATTTCCTCTCCTCCTATTTTCCCAAAATGGGGTATCCAAAACTGAATGATTATAAAAGAGATTCTTAGTGTCTTGACGTACTTGACTTATATTCCTGTGTCTCCTGGCTGGGGCAGAGGGCCTCCACAGATGTGCGCCATCCCGTTCGGTTCTGAGCGTCTCGTTTTATTTCGCTCCAGGTTTTCCCTACTTTCTTCGCCTCTGCGATGATTGTACGCCGCCAGGTCTGCTTAGGACGGCCACGTTTGCGCTTCCCTTCTGGCCTCATCTGACCGCCATAGCATAGTGTGGCCAGATGTAAAAGATCAGTGACAAGATAGCACATCGCGTGAAATTGCTTTCTACATGATTGTACAGTGAATTTAAATATGGTTTCTTGACAGACGCATAATTACGTCTCCCAGGAGGGCAATCGCGCAAAATGACAAGGTTTATCTTTCTTAATGACAACCTTTCAACGGAACGTTTTTAGTTATGGTTTGGCTGTTCATTTGTCAGTGTTTCAGACATTTTTAACGTCTATCTTTGGGTTTAAATGTTGTCAAAATTTTGCGCGTTACGAAATGTGCATAACATAACGTTTTTTGTTGTGATTTGTTAAATACACTCGACAATAGCGCGATTGCCCTCCCGTGAGTAGCTAGCGTATCGTTGTGAAAGTGTTTTAGTTTAGTTTTTGGACAGACGCATAGTTACGTTTCCCAGGTTCCCCTGTACCAGAACGACCCGGTTGCTGATAGAGTGCGGCTGCGACGTGGACGCGGCTGACCGACGGCGGCAGACGCCTTTACACGTCGCGCTTCTGTCCTACCATCTAGTCGAAGGTATTACGTGAGAAATTATTTATTTATTTATTTATTTACACGTACAAAATACAGAGTACAGTTAACGTTTAACGCAACATTATTTCAATAAATTATAATACTAAACTGCACTCCAAAGCTTGAGTACACAGATTAAACAATTTATTTTTACACTTAAATTATAATAATAATGAACTCAGAAAACACAAAAAATATAATTTGATTAATACAAAGCCATCTAGGCATTTAAATTATTGAAAAGAGCGGATTTTACAGATGTGGAGAACCTATTAAAGTTACAATTGAATATATCTATGCAATTTCGGTGATTTGCGACCAGATCATTTTATCATCAATTATTGTTTGTTTGTTAAGAATATTGTACAATGAAGGGTATAAGAAGTCCGGCGGATTATTCACGAACTAAATAAAAATGTATGAAACAGTGTGCAGATTGCAAAGCTGCGGTAAACGGACCTCTTATTTTGCGATGAGTTTTAATTGTATGGGTTTTTTTAGTTATTTGTTTCATAAACATTACACACTCCTAAAATCTGTATACACTGCCAAACTGCTCAGCAGTATCGGCATATAGTGTGTACTTATGTTGTGTACTTATATGATATCATACACATCGGCATGTTTAGACAATCTGCCAGCAGCAAAATGTGTCGATGTTGAATTTCCTCTCTGTGACAATGAATATGCATTGTACGTTTCAGAGGACGAAAAAGAGCAGTGGACCGAGGCGATATGTGGCACAGTGTGCGAGCTTCTATCTGGCGGGGCGCATGTGGACGCGCGGGACGATAACATGCTCACACCGGCCGCCGCGGCCCACGGAGGTTAGTGCGGCTAAGCAGGCCGGCGTTAGGCGGGGGAATGGATGGGTCACAGTCGACATTGGCGTGGCTGTTTTGGCACGGTAACTGGACATGCATATAATCACGCCCATTATCCTCGGAAGAGATTGGGCTTCTGGCAACACTTCTGTGTGCAAATTGCAAACCCAGTTTTCACCGGTTAGCTTATTAAGTCCCACGTGATCGAGGGTGGGCTTACGGCCGCTTTTCGGGAACATGAAATAATCTAGCAACCAGAAACGAATCCAATAGGAAATGTTTGATAGGAAAACTTGAGTCAAATAGCTTTGGGTTGGCTTTAGGTCCTACGAACTCACTTATATACCTAAAAACTACAAAATAAAATAGATGTTTGTGATGTTTTAATCATATAATACATAGATCACGGCGATTTGCTGAAGTTTTTAATCATATAATTCCAGGTCCAGCGGAATTTATAGTCAACGCGGCGCGGAGTACGCGTCTGTCTTGTCTTGCCGCGTCGACACTAGCGCTACATCGGAAAAGATACAAACCATCACAAGTGCCGAGAGATCTGCACGCCTTTCTAGAACTACACGGCGTCTCACCTATGTAAGGAAATAGGGCAACTATGCAAAGATAAAAACCCGACTGCGTGAAAATTTTGATTCAATGTCACTCACGAGTAAAAAGAATCTGATTGTACCTTTCAAGCTTAAATGCGATAAGAAAGAAATATACATACATATATATATATACCAAAACATAATCCTTTTTTGGCGCAGTCGGTTAAAATAGCACGTTTTCATCACTAATACTGATAAAATATCTATAGGTAATTTTAAACGGTTTAGATTTCAACGATACTTAGAGTTCGATGCTAGGCAGTGACGTGATTATAGGTAGACGCAGGGTCACATATTAAATTCATCGAAAAATTGGCACCAAAGAATCTATATATAAAACGTAATAACTGTTATAAGCTAAATATTTCAATTAAACCTTGTGCAATTACCATAAGACTTGATTTTGCTTGTAAAAAATTATCACCCTATGCAGCTTCGAATAATCTGTCAAAATCAAATGTCACTTAGATAGCTTACAGTTATTTGAAGCTCCCACTATTTCCACTGCAAAATGTCATTATGAGTTGCCAACAAATTTTCAGATATTACCTATTTACCAGAGACATTTTTTGGCAGTCGTATATTTTTTCTTATTAATTATAAATATTAACGTAGGACATTAAAATTTTATAGATACAATGGAATAATAGTTCATAATAATAAATACTGCCAACATTATGGGCACTCTCCCGGTATACGGTAACTTTGTTAATTATTAAATTTCGTGTAATAAATTAATTTTTTAAGTCTCTATAAATTACTTTCTAAGGTTCTAATAAAACCCTTCAGTAAATACTGCTATTTTATAATATATCATAACTTAAAGTTTGAGTGATGTTTGAAGTACTTTTTAAGGAAACGTGCACGGACTGAGTTATCCATTTTGTGACGTCACGGAGAGATAAGAAAAACGAGTTGCGGATAGGAAAATTAGTTTCGTAATTTAATGGACGATTCAGTGTATGCAGCTTAATGGGTGCCTAAATATCTATGAATTCTTTCTATGGTTACATGGCGTTGCTGTTAAACAGTTATTTTTAGAAGTATGGCACTTAGTTTTTTTAATTGTGTTATAATATTGTTATTAAGGTGGGATATACAACAATCTTACTTAACATCGAGTAAAATTGAGATTAAAATGTCATAAAATATGACTAAAATACCAGAACACTTCGAATGTGTGACAAACATGGACGGAGGTTTTACTGACAAATTATTACCAGTGTAGTTAAGCCTGTTGAGCTTCTTTCTTCTAAATAGCGGTGCCGTAATATAGCGGTACGAATGAACCGTAAATGACACTGCACTGAAATAGTGTTAACAGTAATAGTAGAGTCATATGGTTTGTCAAACTGAATGTTGGTATAGACATAAAGGAGAATTGAATTTAACAGTTGTCCCAGATTTCGTTTTTAGGCGATCATACCCGTTATCAGTTTTACGTTGGTGGCCGTAAAGCCCCGAAACGGCAACTTATGCTTGACAGACCGTAACATAGAAAGTAACCTATAAAAATGACAAATGACAAATAAATTATAAAATTATTAATAAAGAAATGGAAAAAATTCTTCACCCGAGTGGGACTCGAACCCACGACCTCTGCATTCCGTGCCAGTGCTCTTACCAACTGAGCTACCGGGTCAATTACTCGGATGACTACAATCTTTTTTTTTTTTGAAATAATTAAATTGTTTATGCTTTCATGTCGAATAAATTAATTGATTCTTGATTCTAAAGACGACTGTCTTTATGCGTTTGTACGACCGCTATATGATGGCACCGCTATGTCACCGCAGGAAATAATAAAATATATCTATAGAATACAAATACGTTTTGTAGTAAAAAATGTGCATCTTGGCTTTAAAGATTTTTTTAACTGCATGGCTGTCTGCTAGTGTGAAAATGGTTTTATTCTGTCTTAATTAGACTTAATTCTTCTTATTTTCTATATTTAGAAAGTAACAACTAATAATTATAAAAAAAACCGTAGGCAACTTGGATGTTACAGATATTTTTTCGGATAAATATCACAAAAAATTTAAGACGATATATCGAAATTCTATGTTCTACAGTAATTTAGATTAAAGTAATCTTGATTACAAATGGTTACTGAATTGCATTCACTCAATTCTAAACGGCTCAGCTTAAACCATTTTTGAGATTTAAAAACATGTATCACTCTAGTACAGGGGGACCCTTTCAAAATTTAACTGGTTCTGGTGGACCCCCTACAGGCCTTCACCACATACAAATTAATTGTGAACCTCCATTTTTTCATGCCAACGTAGACCCCCATCGAGTCTCCTGTGGACCCCTGGGGGACCACCTGGACCACTTTGGGAACCACTGCTCTAGTATATCAATATAATCACAGTTACATGTATCATTCGAACTGTGATGCCTTAAAATATGTCATGCATGACGTAATCTTAATCAAACTGAAGTGATACAAGTTTTATGTTTGTATCCGAACTTACGCGGGTTGTGTATCATTCACAATTAAAATAATATACATACTCGTCCATACATAACAGATATGATTCGCACATAACACCCATGACGAATGTTATCTCTTTCAAATAACTTTTCATGCATACTTACATCAGTGAAATAGTATTTTGTTCATACGTCACTTAGTTATGAAGGTATTTAATTTACTAGCCGCATTATACGGCGTCGCAACGGGCATTCGGACAAGATAGATGACGTCACATCCGGTTAGGCAGAGTCGGGCGGCGCGGCGGATCGACGACGTGAACGTCGTGACGTCATAGTACATGTCTAGTCAAAGGACAACAGTAGAATATCTCTATATTTTGATGATGCTAGAATAGAAATTTTAACATAAATATGGTCAGCAAGTCAGCACGTTGTTAGAATGAAATATGATGAAAAATAGTGGTTAATTTTCGATGTTATAGACATTTCATATTGTGTCGTATCTAATATCTTTCAATATCTATGTAGCTTCTGTCTTCGATTAAAGTATCTATTGTTTCTAGTAGTTGCAATTAAATAAAATTTATATATATTAAAAAATATATGTTTTAACGATTTTGTACGTAGCGTGCAACCATGGTTCTTGTGTGGTGCTGTCTGTTCCCATTATAAAGATATTCTACTGTTGCACTACGGTACAGGCTCAGGAATTAATAGATTATGTACTCATTGTGATTTTTGTATGAAATAAATAAACTATCTAGTCTATTCAAAATAAAGAATCTATTGTATCAGAATTTGTTATTTTACCTGCTAAATATTATCCATTCCAATTGTTATATATCTCTTTAAAACACTCAGATTACAGACACATACCTATATCGTATATTAGTAGTACTGGTACTTTTTCTAAAATTAACTTGAGTAGTGCCTTATAGAAAATATCTTAGAGGATCCGATCTTGAGTAGAAAACGAACGTAAGGGGTAAGCATGAACCTATTTACGCTGTGTAACGTTATTGAGACAATATTGTCGATTCTAATCGTCACACTTAAACCCAAACCATAGAGGAATAAGATGTAGACATAGAGTGCTAATGTCATTCATACTAACAGTTTCGATGCACCATTAGACTTTTCGGTGCCTCACAATTCCAGTCCTTACACTTAGATTGCATTACTATACGTTACAATACATTAGTAATGTATTACATTACACTAATAGAATCTAAGTGTCAAGGACTGGAATTGTGAGGCACCGAAAAGTCTAATGGTGCATCGAAACAGTTAGTATGACATTAGCACTCTATGACATCTTATTCCTCTATGCCCAAACTTAAAATTTGTCCTACCTGTCCGTTCTGTCTTAACCATTTATGCTAAGAATGGAGAGGAACGGACCTGTCGTAATTTTAAGTTTCCGTTTTAGTGTGACGGTCAGAATCGACCATATTGTGACGATAGGGTTACGGGCTATTGAGAGGTTCGTGCTTGGCCTTTGGGTCTTCAATAATTTACTCAAAAGATAATATTGCGTAACAATACCCTTTCTTGACAGTCGGGTAAAAAAATGACAGTTAAAAGTATTGAGTACACCTAATTAATTACATAATATTCATATAATATATTAAATAGATAACTGTAGTTACTGCATGTCTAGACAGTTTAGAATCTAAACTAAACTTTAGATTTATTTTGATATTCTAGTCATTTTCGCGTATTGTCCATCTTATGTTAAATATTTGAGTAGATTTTGTGTTAGATCACACACATAATGTCACTTATTAGTAGGAATTTGACACCTACATAAGGTCGCGTCCTCATTAGGCGAACAGTGAGCGGTTTACAGTTTGCTTCCAGTTTGCCTCCCTATACATTTTAAATGGAGTGTCTACACAGCGCAAAATGTACGCAGATTGCGACGCTTCCCTTGCCGACCCTTCTCAGTCGGCGGCGCAGTTTGTTCCGTTCGCTAATGTATTTGCGGCTAATACGCTTTAGTGCGCCGCTCAGTTGATATTGAGTTAGCGACCGATACGCCACTCAGAGACTCAGAGTCAGCGAACAGTCAGCTGCTCACTGTTTGCTTTATGGGAACGCGCCCTAATAGATAATTTATATTACATTGATATTTTACACTATACCACTAAGGGCCGATTTTTCCAATGGTCGATAGCCTATCTGATGGATAAAGTTGATGGTATCTTTCTCTAAAACTTGATCAAGATAGTGACAGCATCAACTTAATTCTTCAGATAGACTATCTGGTGATTAGATTAATCGGCCCTAAGGGATTTGTTCCGAAACTGTCTGATTCCATTTTTGTCATTTTCTCAACCAATATTTAAACAACTGTCTCAATTTACATGACAACATCACACACTAAAACTTTTATAAAAATGTAAATTACCTCATTAAATTGGACAGTGATAGAAACGGAATAAATGCACAAAAACACAAACCGCGTAACAAGGTGACATTTGATTTTAAGATATTAGTGAATGAATGATTTCATTTTCATGACTACTATAATTATTACATGTTACAGACATTATTTCGAAAAGCAACGATTGGGGATATGTGCTATTACTGGTAACACATACTTTGTGTTGCCATGATAAATAATATTCACATAAAAGTAATATAAGGTAAATGAAAGCATTTATCTTGATATTTGACGTTGAACGCAGGGTTAAAAGTGTTCAATTGAATTGTATTATATATTTGTAAATGGCTCAAAAGTTTATAAGTGTAAGTTACATTTTTCATAAGAAATAATTGTCATTTTGTAGTTAGTCAATGCTTATTAGTGGTATTTGTTAACTGTGAAAAATAGATTATATTGCCTTTTAATCACAATGTCAAGTTGAATTAAGTCATAATTTGACATAGGTTTGATAAACCCTGTAGGTACATAAAATGACACTGGAAAATCTTTCTCTCTGATATAGAGTCGATATAAGACAGCTATATATATGAAAATAATGTGTAGTCATATCATACAATAGATTATTATTTTTAATTAGTCTTCCTTATTTCAGAAAATGATCTATGTTTAGGACACGCCCACTGCAGTATATTTTTAATAATGCCAATTTTGAGGTTAATTTACATTACCGATTTGTTTTATTTATGAAATATGAAACAGATATAATATAATTGATATGACATGTTTGGTAAAATAAGCGAATGACAACATTATTATGTGATAATACATGTTAATTGTAATATAAAATAAGATTAGGTATGAAGTGTAGTGTTGCCTTTAAAAACTACTAATATAACGAATTAGAACTTTGAAATGGAGTAGTGCAATATATTTTTTCGTGAAATCTGACATATTTTTAATCGTCCTTCAAAATGTAGGCGCCGTAACTTATAAGTCTAAGACAGTAGTCACAACTACTCAGGGATGTTCTCTTGAGCAATGAGTTAGCAACATGTTACTGATCAATTAAGTAAAGTACATTTGACTCCGCTAGACGTGGTTTTGGAATATACTTCGCGACCCGGCAGTTCTGACTGTCGAAGCAGAGCCGTGTGTATATGTAATAAGTCTATAGTCGCAAATGCAAGGCTAACATTACAGCTGTTAAGTTCCGCCGCCACTCTTGTATCCTGTCCTTGACTCCAGCTATCCCATTTACAGGTTATAGTTGTAATCAGCTTTGAAATTAAATTATTTAACATTTCTTGTTTGTGTTTACCGTACTAACCGAACTTGTAAATCTCAGCTATACCCTCAAAATTGGTCAGAAGTGGCACCATGTGGTTTTATCGGCCCTTGGTGTTCTGCTTACCCTGTAAGGGATAAAGGCGTGATTATACATAATGTAATGTATAGGTATGTTTACTGTAAACAGCTGAGGCTGTTATGTAACAAAACCGCGGTTATAGTTGAACACGTTGTTAAAGTGATATTTAACAGGAAAATCTGTTACTTATATTGCGACTAGTTAAGCTCTTATTTTTGTAAAAAATCCTCTTGAACTGTCAATAGTATAATATCTTTCACTGTAATCTAGTCAACTGGTAGTTTGATATTAATTTTAGCTATTGTATAATATAAACTGTATCTATACACAGGCTACCTACACTACATCCTAGTGATATCCGCACCTATGACAATAAAACCTTTGTACACACTCTCTTTTCGCTATCGCATTGCTTCGGCTCTGCTACTGAAATTTACGTAATAAGGGGGCGGGACCGCGTTGAATTTTGGTGTAACGCAGTTTAAAGTTTTTTGTGTTTCTCGCGTTCAAACAGCGCTGGTTCTGTCCCACGTTTGGTGTGCAGTAACTTAATTGTGTTAAGAAAAGTACCTAGCAGTAATTTAAGAACTATGTATTGTACCTACATAAAAATAGTTTATAGGTACATACAAAATGCTATTATTGATGTTAGACTATAATATTAACTAAATTATCGATAAGCTGTCACTTCCATATCATGATTTAAAAAAGTATAATCAATATTTTTGCATAAGAATGGTCGTAGTAGAAGATCTATATCGAAATTAAATAGAAATTGGCTAAATTGATAAATTTTAACTGCACTCAAGTCATAGTTGATTGTTAAAATGTAATAATAGAAATATAAATATTTAAAAAAGTGCCAAAATAAAAATGTTTGATGCCGTTATTAATTGCTGCAATTGTTATGTTCATTATTATATCCTAACTAAACCTCTATCTCTATTTTACCTAACTGTTATTACCTAGTAAAATATCAAATCTTACTAATATAATAAACGCGAAAGTACGTAAGTAAGTAAGTAAGTTCCACGCGGACGAAGTTTGGTCTTGACAGCTGACTAATCAATGGATTTTGTTGAATATTGAATAAAAACCTTCGCTAAACTCATATGTTAACATTAACATAACAAAATTATAGGTAATATTAGTAAGAGCCGATGTTTCCAATCGTCAGATAGCATACTCGTATCCGAAGTATAAAGCTGATATGCTGTTACTGTCAATAGGGTCGATTCCGGCAGTCACACTTAAACCTAAAACGTTCTTAACATAAATGGCTGAGACAGAAAGGGGACAGGTAGGTCTAGTTTTAACGTTTAGGTTTAAGTGTGACTGCCGGAATCGACCATAATATTGTCTAAAACTTAATCCAGACAGAGACAACAACAACTTTATTCTTCAGATAGGTTATCTAAACATTGGACCGGCCCTAACTATGGTTAAAGTTATTTTTTTTTTACTTATTTTGTATTAAGTATCTAAAACTAACTATGCTTATTTACGGAGTTACCTACTATAATTTTATTATAATACTAGTGGACGCCCGCGACTCCGTCCGCGTGGACTACAGAAAAAACAAAATGTCGAAATTATCCGGGATAAAAACATTTTCCCGGGATAAAAAGTAGCCTATATGTTAAGTGGGACCTGTCACAATATATTCTTGAAAACTGCATCGAAATCGGTTTAGCCGTTTCTGAGATTAGTGTGCACAAACGCACAGACAAACAGACAAAAATTTAAAAAAATTATTACTTTGGGTACTATTGCGTTGATAAAGGTCTCCTATAATATTTTTGCTCACATATCTTCCATGTACAGACAGCGATCCGTTACATTTTTATTATATGTATAGATTTTATTTGTATAAGTACATAAGTAGATTTATTTAACAATTTTTGACTGCTTTAAGTTAATTGCCTATGTTGTTTGTAAAATATATTTCTGTATCTCTTTCTCTCTGATAACTAAATGGGTTCTTCTAATGTATTCGTACCTATGTGTTATATATGACAAAATCTTGTTGACATTAATTTACTGTCATGTAAAAATGTAAATAAAACAAATATCAATGTTATATTTCTCTGCAGATTTAAACATAGCGATATTTTTGTGTCAAAATAAATCGATGAATAAAAAGTTTAATCGAATTTATGTTTTTTTTTTTATATTATGTTAGTTGAGTCCGTTTCATATAATGAATCATATGCCTCATTTCGGAACTAACATTTTGTGTATATGTCGTGGCCAAATCACTTTAATAGTAATTTCATGAAATGGTCGGTTAGGTTAGGTTAGTATCATGAAATGATCAATTCATTATCATCATATGGTCAAGGGCATTTTGACCATTTCATGATATAAATAATTCAACGATATGGCCACGACATATACAGTGACATAAACGATGTAGTCTTGCACATACTAACTAGCGCCATCATGCCAAGGAACTATTTGGTGAAACGCACTCTATTTTTAACAGTAACACCCGCGGTTCTGACGTTAGCCCTCTGATTACGTAAAAGCAATAGCAAAGCGGAAGCAAAGCGATAGCGAAAATTGTACAACATTCGCCTTGAAATGTCAAAGTTACTTTGAAATTAATTTTACATAATACGAATTTGACAAGCAATCAGCGATTTTTGTACAATTTCGCTGTCGCTTTGCTTTTGCTAGTTAGGTAATAAGGGGGCAGGATGGCGGGTGTAGGTACCTAATATTCCAAATATCATTGTACGCACGTAGGTACACAGATTTTCAGGAGAGGTACGTAAAGGTACACAGAAGGTACCAAATAACTGCAATATATTTAGGCCAATCTGAGAAGTACACCCGCCATCCTGATATCTGTTATATCAGTGACAATAAAATCAGTGCTAATAGGTGATTGAAAGGCTAACTAAACTAATCTTTCACGTGTACAATTAGTATTTTTTATATTCCAAAATGTTTATGAGATATGATTGAAAAATGTTACGTTCATTCCTTGTCTCTCCTACCGAACAATTATTTTCTTAAGTGATCAGGTTAGCTGGTGGAGAATGCTGCTGAATGCTTCTCTGTCTGATTATTTGTAGTACAATAAAGAACTATCTACCTATCTTGTCTATTGACAAGATCGAATTTATCCACTGTAAAAAAATGACACCTATTATCGTAGAATGGGTAAAAGTGTGCAAAGTGCACACCCACGTTTTACCTATCAGCTTATTTTAAGTCCCACTGTCCCACATGGCAACAGGTGAGCCCACCGCTGTTTCTTTAGTTGCGAATACAACAATCGACTATCATGTATATCTGTGACTTTGCATAAGATACCGAGTGCCTATTAGTGGAATCCCCAATCCACCAAAACTACCCATATTCAGTACAAATCGGTTTGAAACCTGCTATACCGAATACCGCAGCGAATTGACAATGGCTGAGACATCCGCGTGATGGGACACATTCTGACGGTAGTTTAGTTATATTGCAAAAACTGGCTGTGTTAAGGCGCTGTGTATTGGTAGACTTCTTCCTATGATTAATGGAACTTCTTGGAATAAAAATAAATGACAATTTTAAATATTTTTCGACCGATTGGTGTAGGTAGTAGGTCGTGACGCTGCCTGCGACGCCATAGGGTTCAAATCCCGGTAGGTGCAAACATTGATATGATGAATATTGATGTTTGTTTCCGAGTCATGGATGTTTCTATACTTATCTATGTAGGTAGGTATTTACACGTTGCTTAGTACTCACGACACAAAACCTTAAGGATGTGGGACTAAGTTGTTATGTTGTGAAGTGTGTGAATATCTATCTATCTATATAGATATAATAAAAATGTAACGGATCGCTGTCTGTATATGGAAGATATATGAGAAAAAATATTATAGGAGACCTTTACCTATTATAGTTTGTGCACGCTAATCTCAGAAACGGCTGAACCAATTTCGATGCAGTTTTCAGAAATATATTGTGACAGGTCCCACTTAACATATAGGTTACTTTTTATCCCAGGAAAATGTTTTTATCCCGGATAATTTCGACATTTTGTTTTTTTCTGTAGTCCACGCGGACGGAGTCGCGTGCGTCCAGTATTTTATTAATAAATTAATTAATTTAATTTAATTAATGATATTATTCAGGATGATAATTTTTGCACTGATTAATTAGGTACCTATGTCCGTTATATGGAAAAGGTGGGCAAACTCGCGGAGAACGGCTAGTTTTATGTGTTAGGTAATTAATTAGGTACATTTATAAGCTCTATTTTAATCTAGAGATTAAAAAGGTTAACTTAGTGTATGTTATGAGTTTTGTTATAACATTTTTGGTTATCATAGAGTTCGTGTATACAGGATGTACAATTTTTCTTTACTTAGATATATAATTTTTCGTTTAGGCTTCTTAGTAAAGTAATTTATTTTATTCGTTGTATATGTATCCCTGATCTAAACTTTAATATCTGGTATTTTAACATAATGCTATAAATTAAAGAGTTTCGAGTTCGATTTTTAAAAAAAGGAAAACAATCAGCGGCAGTCTCTAATAGCACTCTCACGATCATTATAAGATCCTCTCCCAAACTACAGCAATACGAGTAGTAGCATCCCCTTAAGTGATTCTCAGCGCGCAAAACCCACGAGCGGATGTACTAGCTAAGGGGATTGATGGAAAACACTAATATGATTACTCAATGCTTTGTAGCATCTTGGAGGGGTGTGCCCGCCAGTTGCATTTACCGCGCCGCAGTGGAAACACGCCTTACGCAAGCGCGGTCGCACCCGCATGCACACGCATGTTTGACACACTTTTTGTGAATTCCAATGTTAATAACCTCACTTTGACAGCCTTTTTGATTTTAAATTCGGAACGAGTTGCGCAATTCGCTTAGAGCTGCGTTCATCACTTTCGTTTTCCGTTTTAATTTTAATCGATTTTCGCGTGTCTTCGCGCCTTTTTCGCGCCGTTTCGAAATTTTCTGCCGTTGCTGATTCGTTATTGGTATTTTTGGTTTTTTTTTGTGTTTTATTATGAACTGGACGGAGTGCAATATTTTTGAGTGCATTTGTGAAGTGGGTGTTTAGTGCGCTATCATTTTTGGAGACACCATCTGTCGAAAAGTAAGAAAAACATTTTTTAAATTACCTATTTATTGTAAGTACCTAAGTATACTATATCAATATGTGTCCCTATTTAATCTTGGATTCCTTGAGCTAATGCTCCAGGTTGGTCCAGGGTAACTGTAGTAGGTAGGTAAGTAAGTATATTGGCTGAAGACGGCTCTATCTCTAGTCACTGAAAATTCGGTAGTAACCTAAACTATAATAACGCACATACCTTATCATGACTTCTTAAAGTAACTTAGTTAGAACTAAATATTAATGAGTAGAATTGTAATTTTAATTTTAATAATATTATTATCATAAAATTATTAATAAAGAAAATTGAAAAAATTCTTCACCCGAGTGGGAACATTATTATCATTAACACCCACAGACTATAAATTTCTCAATGGTAAAGAACCTAATTAAAAAACATCCTGTAGAAATATTTTCTGATTTATTACAATCAAACAAACCACATTATGTATTTCTGATACTTACATCGGTGAAATACTGACCTACTAACATTCGTAATCGTAAATAATAAATACGACGTATCAATACGTTAGTTAGAATATTACGTAGACATTATGTGGGACGGAAGTTCGCGGAAGCATCATTAAGCATTAGAAATACGAAGATGCGTCTAAGAATGGTTGGTTACATTCTCAGGCGTGCTTTTTTACGTTTTTTTTTTGTTTTTTTTCTTTGAACAATGGTGCTAGAGTGAATATCATTAGAATAATTCCTATGCCTGATTTCTTAACTAACATTTTTTGTATGCAGTGACACAGAAAATGTGGTCATACACATAGTAACTAGCGCTATCAGCGGAACTAAACGGTGAAACGCACAATAGTTGATTGGTGCCTGCCTTCCATCAGAGATGGGCTATGCTACGTTGTGATTTATTCATTGGTTATGGTCATCATCATCATAATTAGGGACTTAGGATTATTATATCAATGGGGTGCTCTCATGCCCGCAATGTGCGAGGGTCTTCACAAGAAAGATTGGCTACATAAGCCACATGCGAGCACACAAACATTAATATAGTAAACGTCTACAGGCAACAAATTGAAGCGGCCGCCATGACCGAATCGGTCGGACATCATCATCAATTAGGGACTACGAGTACATCATGTATAGGGCTGTAGTCTAGTTTTATAGCTTGTTGCTGTAGTTCATAGTTTCCTACATCTGTAACTTGTTTTGTTGGTGAAATACTCAAATAAATTGGTGGCTATCAAACCAATCCATAACGACGTATATCTTTGCTGAAAAAAAAATAGCCAAACTATCATTACGTAGGTACCTACTGCACACACAAAATGTTAGTTAGTTTGGTATAAATCTCGGGAGGTATTCTATGAAACGGACTCTATATACGAGTTTTACTCATTTACATAGTTCTGTGGAGATAATAGAGCGTACTAAAGGTAAAAAAAGGTATACATCTTGTATGCAGACTGTTCAGTAGTAGATTATTTCTGTAATTTATTTTAAAGTACCTAGGTACAGCGCAAATAATCGGCATAAGCAAGGATGAGGACTTTAGGTGGCTACGGAAAATCTATGAAATAACCGAGAAAGGAAGGATACCTTTCTGAAACATACAGTGAAATACCTATAAAAATATTGTTCACTAGTGGACGCCCGCGACTTCGTCTGCGTGGACTACAGAAAAACAAAATGTCGAAATTATCCGGGATAAAAAGTAGCCTATGTGTTAATCCAGGGTGTCAGCTAACTCCATACCAAATTATATTAAAATCGCTCCAGCTGTTTTTACGTGAAAGAGTAACAAACATCCATCCATACTCACAAACTTTCGCGTTTATAATATTAGTAAGATAAGATTATATGTTGTGTTAAGTTAATTTACTGTAGGTAGATATACTCGTATTTAAGTTATTTTCTGTTAAAACACTCCGGTAATTTTTAATATTTTCAGTTTTGTTATCGCTAACGACGCTAACCCAAAAAGGTTTACCTACATAAAAATAACATTATCTTAATGCTGTTTCATAAGTTTTGCATGCATTGTTACTTATTTTGAGTATTCAGTAATAATTAGCCTTGCCTTGATGGATTGCGAATTATCATTGAACTAAACGAAAGAGAGTGAAAATGAAAGCCACATTTAACAGGCCTCATTTACAGTATGTATACAGGATTAATATATATTAATAATTTTATAGTATATACAGGATGTAAAATGACAACGTTGTTTTTTTTTGTTAGGTAACGATATATTTTTTTTCTATGGAACCAACACTGGGAAATGACAAAAATATATTTTAAAAATTACATTTTGTTGTGAGCAGTCTTAGAATAAGGAGGGTCCAGAACCCATGATCACGAAAACTTTTGAAGCAAATTTAAGTCGGTTGAATCAACCTAGTTCATCCAGTCGGGCTGTAGACGTCAGTGGCGTAACATTAAACTAATAATATTAATTATTCCAAATTGCATGGTCCCTACCTGTAAAAATAGTACCGGGTCACTAAGTAAACACTTTAGGATCACATTTCACGTATAAGTAGCATAATTACTAGCCTTGGTACTTAAATATTGTATTTTACATTTTGTTTAAAATTATCATAGAGAAAATTATAGTGATGCCACATACAAATTATTTCCCTATTTTTTTAAATAAATAAAAATAGGGTAAAAAATTATGCTTTTTGTAAGTATTCATCACAATAAAGACGATTAGGCAATAATTATACAATTTCATGTACATACACGAACATTATGAAAAGTGATGTTTGTGCAAACGTATTAGGGATTGTGATTTTCGGACGATCGATATTGCGAGAATAAAAGGACTACAATTTTAATATTAAAAATGACACTCCAATGTTTTTTTATCTGTATATTATAGCGTAGGTATTTTATTTCTTCATCCTACTAATATTATAAAAGCGAAAGTTTGTAAATACGGATGGAAGGACCAATACATAGAAAAATGCAAAATTTTTGTAATCGTTATGTGTCTGAAGTGGCATAACCTAATTGCTTTTAAATTCAGACGTGTATGTACTCGTAGGTACCGAATTTTGATGCATTATCCCACGCAAAATCACACAAAGCAATCTCACCTCGGATTATGATAACTAATGGTTACTTATAGCCGGCTAATACCACGGTTTATCCACCTAAATATGGCAGCAAGACAATGAAGCAGAAATAAAGAGGAGGAGTGAAAATCAATCTTGTTTCGTGACTGTTTGATGCCACAGCCAATGGTATAAAAACATGTTGTGTCACCTATAATGGTATATGCATCTGAAATTGTATTGAGCGTAATTTAAAAAAATGGCTGATGTAAGTACCTTATATAATTAATTAAATAAACCACTACATTTTCCTCTCCCTATAGACTTCTTCTGATGGTCTGCAATTGTATTGTATTGCCTGGTATTGCCTATGAGTCATTTGTAACTTGAATTAAATAAATAAATAAAATGGCGGCAATTTTTTTTATGTGAACCTTGGGGGTTCATCGGTCATGAAACATTTTGAAATCATTGATTACAAACAGATGTATTGTGGAAGTGAGACGCTCTGCTATAAGCAGTTAGAGCGACATCTTTGCTTCCATGAAACAATGTTACTAAGGATGCATGGTACCTAATAGGTGCTAATAAATAAGATATCTACTGAGATTTATCCTAATTTACCTTAATTTTTCTTTTGAACTATTTATCACACACGCGGATGCACAAAATTGCCCGCGTAATATTTACGCCTGCAATAGGTACATGTTGCCCAGCCTAGCCGAGTGAACGCTAGAGGTGAGAAATAAATATTGGAATAGGTTTCTTTAAGTTTCATTTTTATTATGTATCAAAAATACTACAATATTTAAAAATACCTAATCCACATACCTATTCCAATATTTATGCCTCACCTCTAGCGTTCACTCGGCTAGGCTGGGCCTGTAACATGTAGGTATTGCAGACTTTAGATTTTTTTCATTTCCGTAGTTTGGAAAATACTTTGTTAATTTTACTCTGCGAAATGTGAAGCAAAGAATCGCGTTAGGCCCTTAGGGGTAGAATTAAAAAAAACCCTTTTTATCGTTTCCAAGTATCCCTACGTCATATAAAGAACACACCCTCCAAGTTTCAGGTCTCTACGATCAGCGATTTTCTTGTTTTGGTAAAATAAACAAAGTTCTAAATCGAAAATTTCTGGATTTTTTATAAATCGTAATCTATTGACTTTACTTTATCATCCTGAAAAAAATTAAAAACAGAGTAATTATTGTTGGGGTCAAACCCCCCATTGATTGGACTATGTGCGTTGATACGTCAGTCAGTCATTTAGCACAAAGCACTTGAATGTTATATATTATTATATTTTATTAGTATAGATTGTATTTCACGTAAAATAGATTTTTTTGTGAGTATTAGGTGAGGTATTTGTACTAGTGTATTGTATAGTAGGTATAAGATTATCTGTTTATAAAAAAACTACTTAAAACATCTCCTTTTTGTATAAACTCCATGTACAAGATATACGGATTTAGCTTGGTCTTGCAAAACTGAACCAAGGTCAGTGACACAACTAGTTTTTTCATAGAGAAATTTACTTTTACCGCTCATTTGTAGTGTATTATGGAGGCATTAGAAGTTAATTAGTTATTTTTTATCTATATCTATATACATATAATAAATATATAACAGATCGCTGTCTGTACTTTACATGGAAGATATGTGAGAAAAAATATTATAGGAGACCTTTATCAACGTAATAGTATCCAAAAGAATGATTTTTGTAATTATTGTCTGTTTGTCGGTTTGTCTGTGCGTTTGTGCACGCTAATCTCAGAAACGGCTAAGCCGATTTCGATGCAGTTTTCAGGAATATATTGTGACAGGTCCTACTTAACATATAGGCTACTTTTTATCCCGGAAAAATGTTTTTATCCTGGATAATTTCGATATTTTGTTTATTCTGTAGTCCACGCGGACAGAGTCGCGGTCGTCCACTAGTTGCTAAATAATTTTTAGATACTTATTTTTGAAAATAGGAAACTACGGACTTCTTATTACTGTTCTTCGAAAGATGCATGCAACCACATGCAATTGCAACGTCTGCACATTCTTCGGAATGTTGCTATCAAAATACATATAAGTAGGGGAAGGTGGGGTAAGACAGGATAGCGAGGTATAACGGGGACCATAATTTATGTTATTGCTATAGATTTATTATAATAAGTCTATGGTTAATGCCATCTGACGGTATCTAGCAGAAGATTTTAGTGTCGAAAAAAATTTGGTCAACATTATGCACAGTGTGATTTGGTGAGTCATTTTTTAAATTTTGAGTGGTTTTATCTAATTTTTGACATAGATATATCAAGTGCGTGACTGTTCCTTATATATTTACTAGCGGACGCCCGCCACTCCGTCCGCGTGGACTGCAGAAAAGACAGAAGAATTCAGAAGGCGCCATCTGTTGCAGACTTATGGAACGTACGATTAATAACAACAACCAACGTTGATGATCAGTTTTTTATTAATTATTAGTTATTAAGACCATTAATTTAAATAATAACTATACTATCATCTAAGTTGGACCAAATTACATGTATATGCCAATTTTCATGAATATCAGTTAACTCGTTTTTGAGTTTATTCGGAACATACACAGTGACACGGATTTTTTATATTTTAAGGTTAAGATTGTGTACAAGATGTGTGTCATATTTCTTTATTCAATTTTATTTATTTCACTAAACACGTACTATCATTGCGGTTTGTTTGTATTTACAACCTCAAAATTCCTCAAAATAGTTTAGGTGTCCACTTTGGGAAAGACGGGGTACCCACCTGACGGCAAGACGGGATATTACCACCGGTACTCCATCCTGAACTAACTCCTCAAACCTCATCTTCAGTACAGCAAACAAGATTAAAGGATGAAAAAAAAAACAAAACAGAACAAGAAAGCTGACGAAAACGCCCAGACAACAGACGACGAAGGCTGTACAGATGTCTGTACTGTCATGGCTTATATTTAGAGTACAATGAAGGATGGATCACATGCCAGACTTGCAGTAAGTGGGCCTATTGTGGCTGTGCAGGTGTTGAAGATAATGATGATGAAGCTGAGATATCTTGGAACGATGATGACGAATAAATATTTCATACCCCATCTTACCCTAGAGGGTACCCTGTCTTATCCTATAGGTGGGGCAAGATGGAGTGATTCTTTTTATGTTGATTTTTCTATGTGAAGATGTTATATTTTTGTTTTGACTGATTATAATTTAAACAGAAAAAACTTACATTTTTCGTTAAAAAGTAACTAAATGATGCAATCAAAAAAGAGGGTTTTATTTATGAATTTCCTTAAGGTCCCCGTCTTATCCCTTCTTCCCCTACGCTGTTTTCCCGAAATAGCTAAGAATTGCAGAATCATAAAGGAGGAGAACAGATACGATTACCATAGCAAGTGACAAGTTGCTAGCTTATCGCCTGAGAGAACGCAGAGTTCCTATGTCGACGATATGCACGGAAGGAGATGCAGTTAAAAAAGTGTAAAAAAAGTTGGTACCAAATTACCAAAAGGCTTATGTTTAGGGTGAACAAAAGTGAGTGTGATAATTATTGTATTAAAGACAATAACAAAACTGATACGGCCTACATTTTTCTCGTTGAAAAATACTGCACGCAAAATCAGGTAAAATTAGTGATTACAAAAAACTGTCCTTCTCTCCCTATTGTTTCATTATATTACTAGGTATGTATGCTACTCAGTTGCTATGTAGCTATGTTTATCTTATATAGTCATTTCCCGCTATGTAGTAATACACGTAAGTTTATAGTTTAACTTTAACAATAGCGGAAATCTCTCCTATATTGCATTGACGTATTAATAGGTTTATATTGGCCAATAGAGCCTTCGTCTTACATAGTAGACCACTAGTAGACTCTTTTAAGTCTATAGGTATAGGTGTAAGGTTATCTATACAGGGTTGTTTTTTCTGCAGTCAATGCGGACGGAGTCGCTGGCATCAACTGACACCATTTTTTCTCAATAGCTTATTCATTTCTACTCACGTCTCCAACAGTTTCCTATTATGCCAACAAATTCGCAGGTTGTTAACTTTTACGGTCCTCATATTTATGAACCAAACGAAACAAAGATCGGCAACTTAGTTACATTGCAAATTTATATTTAATCGCTGTTTGAGATTGTTGCATAACGGCAGAAACCTCAGGCCATTTGAGAAAATCACGATTCTTTGTCACGAGAGTTACTGCCATATTTTACCTATTAATGTTTTCTTGATGTCTTAGTTTAGTGCATGCATGCTCCCCATGGGGTCTGTAGGAAACTCTGGAAATGAAAATATTCATACGGGTTATATGAGCTTACTAATACAAAACAAGCAAATGAAGCTTTGATCAAGTAGTTTGTTAGTTACTACAGTTGTTTACCTGAATTTTCTTTTTTTTTAATAATTAGGAAAAATTGTCATTTCATAGACATCATTTTTTTTTTTTTATCACACACTTCACAACACATTGACCTAGTCCCACACTAAGATCCCTAAGGTCTTGTGTCGTGGGTACTAAGCAACGGTATATAAATACATAGATAAGTATATAAACAACCATGACTCGGAAACAAACATAGATATTCATCACATCAATGTTTGCACCTACCGGGATTCGAACCCAGGACCTACGGCGTCGCAGGCAGGGCCACTACCAACTACACCAATCGGCCGTCTTACCAAGTTCAAGCTACGAGCGCTGGTAGGTTGTAGTATGTATACGTAGTATACACTAGATATACATATAAAACGATAGGTCCATCCAATCAAATGACAGCGGATATTGAACACAAAAATAGCTGACAAAAACACCTCTTCCAACTTACTTCCTCTCCCATTGTCATTTGTGATCCAAATGCGTTCCCAAAATAAAATGTATAAACAACTATTATTTTCATCCGATCTTCGTGTTTATAGATTTCGTTTAGCACGACTGGGTTGTTTTAAAATTTTTCAATTAAACATTAGCTGTAAGTTAATCAGCTTAGATCTGGATTGCCAAAACAAGGAATCGCGAATCATTTTAATTAAACATTTTAGTTTATTAAACATCTTCCGAATCTTTTACATTGTAACAATAACTAACTTAATTGTGTGACTTACTGAGATATAATTGCAAACCGTTTTCAGTTCCAATTCGGATATAGGTGCATAAACTTTGGAAGCATTTAATACGCGGGTATGCGGTAAAGTTATGAAGAACGAACGCCTATCTCAATGGTCAGTTTAGGCGCTGCATCTCTACCATTACATCACGTTACATCAGCCTATTGCAGTCCACTGCTGGACGTAGGCCTCCCCCAGGGCACGCCACAAGGCTACTGCCTCAGGGGGCGGGGCATGCTGGGCACGCGGGTTGGAGACCGCAATGTGATTTTCGGACTATGTTGTCAACACGGAAGACGCTGCTGCTCACCTCCCTGGTACTCTCATAATCGCTTATTCTACTTTGGCGACACCACACCGTATTCCTACAATAAAATTTTAACTTCTGATAATGTGCCAACTCTATTCTATTTAGCTTCATAAAAAGAATCAATTTAAGAGCTAATATAATAGCTTATGTAAGTTAAATATAAGTGGTTCAATAGGGCTGACATGTTAACATCGTGACCAAAGCCCTTAAATAAATAAAAAAAGAGCTCATGTTAAAGCCATAGGTAATGCTACAGCTACGTAAGCACTTCTGCTGGTAGAATTAATGTTACAGGGTGTAGGTGAATGCCAGGCAAATACTGAAATACTGAACCAGTATCATTGTGTTGAGTTATATGACAGTGGTATTACTCGCAGGAAATGCATTTTTTATTTGATTATCCGTAATGTTTGTTTTCCGCGCTAATTGTGTCGGGCGATCCTGTGACTCTAGTAAAATGTTATTTTTGGTTATTATGTGCTACATTTCTGTTTTTTGGATCACTTCTGTCGTCTGTTATGAGGTTATGACATCAGACCATGATTCTGAGTCTGCATTAGGGTTGAACAGTTATTTAAACTTATTTGTGCACAATGTTTTTTTGAAAATCATCCTATTGTAAATTTTTAGTTTTTAAGTAATTATCTAAGGCCTTACTAAACGACCCATACCATTTTTTTCTAAAAAAAATTAAAAAAAAGTCGGAAAATTTTGGTATTTTCCTGCGAAAATTTTCAGTGTTTTCGACTCAGAATCGTGGTCTGATGTCATGGTATCAATATTTGCCTGGCTGTCACAAACACCCTGTATACCTGCAGTGGGTTTTCTGTACACAAAACTATAATTTAGTCTTTGACAAGAGCCTGTCACGAGAGAGCTAAAGAATTCTGTTTACAACGTTCCTTTTCATAACAAGTATCTTGTCCAATGAGTGGGCCAACGGGTATCTTGTTACATAATTTGGCAACTATTTGCGAGATCCACTTTTATTATGTGGTTTGTATGAGTGTGTTTGATTACAGTGTCGGTTATACGATGTATTCATTTAAATAGAAACAAAGTTAATACTTTCCCATATGTACTTAGCAGATTTTTTCACTATTTTAGAGTTGGTCCCATAGTAAAAGATGTTTCTTTTTATCTACCTCCTCTAAGTGTGTTAAAATAAGTAAACTTTATTAATACCTTACATATCAAATGTTAATTAACATCCCTGACCACAAAACAACCACTAGGAAAAACTAATAACTTCTCTTTTTAAAGTCAGTTAAAGCTCCATTATAACTCCATCCTTCGTGACCAGTTATTTTGGTGTTATTTTGTCACACTTTGCCTCCATTTTCTGTCACAATATGGCGCCTAAGTGTCAAAGTTAGTGGCTGTAACATAGCTATAATGACATGTGACATGGCCTACTTTTGAGGTCAAGTTAAAAGCTTAGCATGGTTATTATTTTGGTAAGAACAATAAATAAAAATGCAGGTAAAGGTGACAATAGAAACACATAATGATATTATTTAGTACTTATCTAAACCCTTTTACAAGCGACGGCGATGTTCGTAAAGTTAACGACACATTTCCTCCAATAAGAAGCAATTAGCGCGTTCGTTAAAAAACGTGATGAAGTTTACCCAATTACTAAAGTATTGTTAAATTGTTATATTGCCTATGCTCGCTGGAGATGAAAATTGCATTATCACACAACGTGTTATCTACTAAGTAAACCTTTAGCAGTTTCACTTGCACAAAAATAAAACATTTTGTGAAACCTTCCTTGGACCAACCTAATATCTTAGTAATACGACAGAGGATCGCAATTATTTTGTATACATAGAAGAAGAATATAGGGAATATTTTATCTTTGATAAACAGATTACTAACAGATTGGGTTTACTTATATTTTGGGATAATTGACTTTCTAGAGACGGATTTAACTAACTAGGTACATGGTCAGTGGACCTGCCCTCAACAGTCATGATTTAAACAAATACTTCAAGCCTAAATACCTAAATAATAAATACTTTGGTAATATTAGGAGAGATTTAGGTCGATACACGGACCAAAAATAAGATAACGGACAGGCCAGGTATATAATACAATTTGAAATGTCGTTGGCGGACCTATTCTGAAATAAAGCGGGTGGTTGCCAAATCGTAAACTTTTAGTTGGTATAAGATCTGCTTATCTTATTTTTTATTTATTTTGCCTGTACCAATCAAAAGCCCTACCAATAACCTTATTAAGCAAACACAAGGTTCTTCTGTGCGCGTTTACTCCTTTCTCTAGGGGGAAAATGTGCGGAGTAGTGACAGTCAACCAATTATTGATATGCATATTTTTATTGGAAAATTCCGAATTTTGGGTTTTTATGTGGCTGTCACTCACATCCTGTAATTTCAGTCTGTCATTCTTACAATTTTCTTTTTACAACGTTACAACCAAATACTTAGGTCTATAAGGCCCGTCCTATGGTTTATTCTGTCGAAGCTAAAATATATGCGTGTAAATAAATAAGGTAGTTATGAACGTAGTTCAAGACTCGGCGTTGCCCAATCACGCGCAAGACTTTAGTAATATCTTGCGTTTTCTCGGTGACAGTATGGCATACCTTACAAGCTTTGAATCTTTGCAGAAAAGATGTGGAAAATTGACTTATTAATCTTGTGCTGATGCGGCGCCGCCCTAAGGAGACCTGGCGGCAGACGATCATTCCAGAGAGGAAGAAAGTAGGGAAAACCTGAAGCGAATTAAAACACAAAGCAGAAGGTTGTCAGGTGGAGGCCCTCTGCCCAAGGGACAAGTCAAAGTAATTCGAAAGTTCTCTAGAATACATCATCTGCTACTACTATTTACCATAGTAAATTAATAGCTTAATAAATAGGTAGGTACGTTTTTCAGGATCTTTCGTGATTAATTTGAAATATTTCCTTGCCCTTGAATTTTCTATACTTACATAAAGCCATTTTACACTTAGGAGTAAACGTCACTAAATCCTCGATTATCAAGGGATTTTATAATAACCCAAAACTCATAATACCCTGGGACACATTGATAGTCTGCCAGCATAGCTTCTAGACTGGTCTAATCAACTGTCTCTGCAGACTCTATTTATGATATTAATTTGTATAGGTTTTATGGCCTTTTCGATGAAGCTAACATAACCAGGAGCTGTTATACCGTGATTATTTATGTTAAAGTATGAAATTAACAACCTTTAGCTAATATTTGCCTGCCAATTTAATATTAATGAAAAAAAGTAGGGTCAGCTAGTAAGCAATAAAAATTAAATGTCTTTCCAAATAGTCTGCCCTTACGCTCATCACTCTG
Source organism: Carposina sasakii (assembly GCA_014607495.2). Lineage (NCBI taxonomy): Eukaryota > Metazoa > Arthropoda > Insecta > Lepidoptera > Carposinidae > Carposina > Carposina sasakii. The sequence continues at coordinate 2,819,435 of CP053162.1, forward strand.
CAAATGGTTAACTACATTTTTTTTATGTAAACAACAGCTGTTGCCATATCCTTTAATGTCTCCTCCACGTTTCCAAGTAAGGTTGGCGAACTCATTTCAATATCAAGCCATTTCTAATTTGAGTGCACTTTCGCTTGATTGATGCAAGCTTCTGCGTTCTAGTCCCGAACATAAATTATTAACTTTATGTCCTAACTTCTCGCGTTCTCTCAGGCGATAGGCTAATTAGGTATTTATTTCTATCCCCCGCTAAACTGAACGCGGCTGTGAAATCTCCCTTATGATCGTGGAGTTCATGCTACCCCATATAGGGAACACGGCCGTGTATGTATATGTATGTATATAAATAGCAAAATTTCCTCAAAAATAATTTAAGCCTGGTTCAAGGTTAAGCATTGCAGAGGCATTCTTTATCTAAACTATTGCATAAAGAAACAAAATACCAATTATTCGTGTAAACAAATCCATCATTTTTGTTTACACGAAACCGAGACAGTCATGCTTATGGGACGGATTGGCACCGCGTGGCAGATCGAGGTCAGGCGGTTTCAATGTCGCCTCTATATGCGGTAATCTGGTAAAAAGTGCTCTATTGCATCACTGGGATGGTGTTATGTATTGTTCAGGACAGGAGTTTAAATTCAATTTGCGATGCATCTCTTAAATATACCTAAGTACTAACCCTTGCCAATGACATCTGACATCTACAGTCAGAAGATAATACTACGCTAGGCAAAGCTTGTATACTGAAGAAGATAACCTAGTAAGAGTTTGGTAGATATTTTATCGGCTAGTTTTTTTCACCCAGTGTCTTAGGGAAGGCAATGAAATCCACATATTCCTTAGAAAAGCTCAAGTCCATATTCGGGTAACAATTTCTGATAGCTGTGTCGATTCTGACCGCCACACTCAAACTTAAAATTAGTCATGTCTGTCCCTCTCCATTCTTAATGTAAATAGCTAAGACAGAAAGAGATAAGTAAGTTTAAGATTAGGTTTAAATGTGACGCTCAGAAAGCACAGTAATTACTAATATGGTTTTAGTAAAGTAGTTTCAGTTAGTTTATTTCTATGTATCTGTTCAAATAAGCATTAATTTCATAACTTATTGCAAATAATAGTTAGCTTTCGTATACAGCCATCCATCTTGCGGTCAACATGCGGTTGTAAAGAGCTTTCTCCTTTGTACGTCTCGGCCCAAAATTACTTCGCAAGTGTGTCAACACATAAAATACAAATTTTACACTCTATTCCGAAGAAGTAAGATTTACGTGAATGCAAAGTTATATTGGCGTAAGTCGTGTAACATATTATGTTATTATATGGTGTGTATGTTATTTAATTTAGTTGCGGTAATAAAGTTATTATGTGACTTATTGATTTTAATTTAGTATTTAACCACCACCAGTCTAAAAATACAAAATGTTCAGTTTACACTTTAAACATTTACATGTTTACACTAATAGGTAAACATTTTGATAACTAATTACCTAAAACTAATAATTTAACATTCACGTCATAATTATATGTAGAGAAGAACAACCATAGAGTCATAATGTTATACTCGTAAGTAGATATATGTTTATTCTCAGTAAAGGTGTTCATTATGTTAGATTACTTCGTTACTGAAGTGTAGCGATTTTTTCGATTTAAAAACTAAACTAATATTTTCTATAAATAATATTCCACTTTAATTAACCATGAAGTGTAAAGTACCTACCTGTATAATTACAGACATACATACAGGATATTTTTTGGTCGTCAACATTTCCGAAAACGATGGAATCTCCTCATCATCGCAATCATTTTTCTCCATGGAAGCATACCTGGGAAGTGTCTGGTTCCCAAGATATTAGGGTCCAAATTTGAGTACCTAAATACTAGTAAACTGCGTTTTTCTGCATAAATGAACATAGACGCGCGTAGCAAGATTTTTCACGAGAAATAATTAATATCTGTCAATGAAAAATTTAGCATAAACACTGGACACTATTAAATTTCACCTTAAATAAAAATTAAAATATAAAAAAATGACATCATTTCCCAGCATTTTTTTGGCATAAACTTACTTTATTAGACGTATAGAGTACGTACCCTTCGTTAAGGGTGGCAACGAAAAAACACGCTGTATAGACGCGGCTCATTATCAGCATCATCTTCATCAACTGTAGGGTTAAAAAGGAGGTCCCACAGTCGCGTTCAGCATAGCGGGGACAGATGTACTTATATTATCGGTAACTAGTTGCTACACTTCTCGCCCGAAAGAATGCCCTAGTCCCAGTCGACTCTTACGACATGCACGGAAGGAGATGTAGAAGTATTCTAGTGAAGTCCTACAGTAGCACAGAACTATACCATGTACCTAAGTACATACATAAATTATGTACATAAGTATAAACACATCGTATTTGTTTGTGATAATCATATTAGGTCCGTACATAATTTTCATCTATTACGCTGTTTCGTTAGATTGGGTTGCGCAAACGCAATCATCTGTGTATTGTCAATTATTACGTGTTTATGTAGAAACACACTAACTTACTTACCTAAGTAGGTATATGAGAATATAAAAAGATAGATAGAGATTTTTTTACTGTACCTACTTATATGCTATTTGTACATAGGCGAGCTTAATGCTAATAATGAAATTGTTTTAGGCGTTACCATTCGGAAGTTCAGATATTCACTATGGGTTCGCCCATAGTAGGTAGGGCCCGGTGGTGGGCGAACCCATAGTGAGCTTAATGCTATAAACAGTACTCTACCAGTTAGCCCTATTTATGCTAAAAGACAACAAGTAAACAAAGGCATACAGCATATCATTTTACACTAGTGGACACCCACGACTCCGTCCGCGTAAATTTAGAATTCCCATTATGTTTCGCTCCTGTGAAAATTTTCGGAAATTCCATTCTCATCGTCACAACGTGGCATGTAACTTCATACAGAGAACATTGAACCGTCGGATGATTCTAGTTTTTTGGTTAGCGGAAGCTATCACTAGTTTTCAGCCTCCAATGACAAAAATTTGCCTGTGCTTATGAGGAGCTTCATTAGAATACACCATCTACATATCCTTCCGTGCATGTTGTAACAGTCGACACGAACTCATGGGCATTCTCTCAGGTGATAAGCAAGGAATTTTATCTCCTTTATGATCTCGTAGTTCTATCTACGTTCGAATGCACGCGATTGTACAAGTCATATGTAATGATAAAAAATGGATTCCTTGTTCCACCGGCACCAGGAAACGACATCTCTTTCTGTTTATGCCGAAAAAATCAAAATGGCGTGTATACTAATTCAGTATTTAAGTTAAATCCAGGATTATGTTTGGTGCAGGTAAGGCTTAAACTATTTGGTTTAAATAAAGAATACAGGGTGTTTTTTTGTGGCCACCACTAACGAAGGGTACATACTCTATATAGGTATACATCAAATTAAGTAAGTTTATGCCAAAAAAAATGCTGGAAAAAAAAAGATTGAAATTTTTTTGAAATTATTTGAGTGGGCGAAATTTATAGTGTCTAGTGTTTATGTTAGTTTTTTTATAGACAGATATTAATTATTTCGCGTCCATGTGCATTTATGCAGAAAAACGCAGTCTATTTACTCAACTTCGGACCCTAATATTTTGGAAACCAAACACTTCCCAGGTATGCTTCCATGGAGAAAAATGATCGTGATGATGAGGAGATTCCGTAGTTTTCGGGAACGTTGACGACCAAAAATCACCTTGTACTCGTATATAAAAATTAACTCAAATAAAGGTCAAAGGGCAGATTATAATAAGAATTTATTATAATTATAAACATAACTACGTCTAATAATTTTTAATCCTCAATCACGGTTTTCCTCATATTTATCATTATTAAGTTAATTTCATTATATTGTTTATTAAGTTATTTCGTAATTTATGAATATTATTTTATATGCATCTATACAACAAAATAAAATCTAAGTATTGCATAGAATTTGAAGGTTAAAATAATTTTATTGGAATGATGACATCTAGTAGGCAGGTAAATGTGATAATATTCAGGTCATTGTATAAGTTTACATTTTAATAATCGATCGCTGCATGTGGAAGTTGTTTTGAATAGATTTCATCTTTTTGTGCTCAGCCATGTCGTAGAGCGGGTAAATAATTTGTTCAGTGAGTAGGTAGGTAGATACAATTTAGGTTTGTATTAATTTAAAATAAATGAGTAAGAAACACTTTTTGACAAGTCAGCTTCACTACTCAAAAAATTTAGGTATCAAAGAACACATCGAAGAAATTGGTTTTTGTTTTCACTTTGATTTAACTTCGTTCGTAGGCTTCTGGGAAAAAATTAATCAGGCTTTGCAATTGATATAATTGACGGATGAACGGATGAATATTTTCGCTCTCATAAGACCATGCTTTACATAGATCACGGAACTAGTTCGATTAGATCACCGGTACATTATGAGAACTATTCAAGCTCGCTCATAGCCTCTAAGACTACTTACATCTAAAATAAGGCATCGGAACTTGTCAGGTACCGGCGTGGGTCAGAGGGTCATAGAGCGGGTTATATGACCCTAATGATAGTGATGGTAACGTAGAACAAATTAATAAGCCATTTGAAAGTCATCATCAGCCTATTGCCGTCCAATGCTGGACGTAGGCCTCCCCCAGAGCACGCTACACGGCTCGATCTCCCGTTTTTGCCATCCAGTTACTATCAGCCGCCATTTTCAAGTCATCGATACATCTGGCCGGAGGGCGCCGGCCCCCTGATTACCTAATTTGCAATAGCAAAGCCGAAGCAAAGCGATAGCGAAAATTGTACAATATTCGCCTTGAAATATCAAAGTTCCTTTGAAATTCATTTTATGTAATACGAATTTGACAAGTAATCAGCGATTTTTGTACAATTTTCGTTATCGCTTTGCTTTTGCTAGTTAGGTAATAAGGGGGCCGGGCGTTAAACGCTACGCTTGCCGAGGGTGTCTATTCGAGAAACCGCTTACTCTCCGAGGCGCGGTCTCCATTCGAGAACCCGCTTATTCTTTTACTTATTTAATGCTATTTAAATGTGGTATAATTAGTGTATAATAATTCTGTACTTATTCGGAGCTTCACTAGAGTACATCAGGTGCCTCTTTCTGCACACATCGTAAGAGTCATCTAAGGAATTCAGGGTGGCTCTCTCACGCGTTGAGTTATATCATTCGTGGTCCTGCAGATCGTTCTAGGTATCCCATTTTAGGGTACACAGCTGATTTCCCCAAATGGGGCAGCCAGATCGAGATGACAAAACGGGGCCAGATATAAAATATTAGCGACAAGTTGCTAATATCATTACATATCTTATTATTATTATTAATTTTCATCCTCATCATCCCATCCCATGAATTTTACTTCAAATTACCATTAATAGCAGCATCCTTTACTCCAAATTCTCATACAAAAGAACTGGATATTACCGCAATATATTTTATTGCAGCTACAAATAACAGCGGTCGTCAACGCACACCACATCGTCTATGAAAATAACATTATTATTTATATTGGTCATTGTTCTCGTATTGTGCAACACACATTAATTTATATCAGCGCCGCCGGTCACGGTCTTTCACACGATTTACCTTAATCTTCATTTTACTAATAAAGGAAATAATAAAAGCAATTTACTTTATTTATTTAGATAAAACAGTTACACAATATTTTAATTTGCGTCGGAATTTTGCCGGTTTGTTTAAACAAGTATAAATTTTGATTATTTCCGAATGCCACTGCACTTTAATATAAGCACTACCAAGTAATTACCTTCATTAATAAGATCTGATCGCAAAATAAAATTGTCCACGATATTAAATACTTATCTTCAATACGAAACTTTATAAAATTACAGAAAATTGCGACCCTAAAAATATGATCGATGAGTAAGAATCGGCAATGTACTCGTATCTTGGTAATATTGTAATTTAGGTTTCTTTCATTTGTTTTATATCATTTATGAGGATTTATTTTTTAAGTATTTGTCATTTTACATAATAATAAAGTATTTAATCTATATAACTCAACAGAGTTAAAATTATGTGATTTTGCTTACAGTCGAGTAATCGTTTTCATACTGTCATCAGCGTATTGTAAAAAATTGGTACTTAAGGAAATTGTTACAAATTACATCTTCTTCTATCTTCTATACATACGAGTATAATAAAAATGTACCGGATCGCTGTCTGTACATGGAAGATATATGAGAAAAAATATTATAGGAGACCTTTATCAACGCTATTGTACCCAAAAGAATGATTTTTGGAATTTGTGTATGTTTGTCGGTTTGTCTGTGCGTTTGTGCACGCTAATCTCAGAAACGGCTCAACCGATTTCGATGCAATTTTTCAGGAGTATATTGTGACAGGTCTCACTAAACATATAGGCTACTTTTTATTCCGGGAAAATGTTTTTATCCCGGATAATTTCCACATTTTGTTTTTTCTGTAGTCCACGCGGACGCAGTCGCGGGCGTCCACCAGTAACAAAATAAATATCAAAACTAGGTCAAGTTCACTCTTTGAACAGTTATCTTTCATTTTAGAATTTCAGGCTGTCTTATTTTCGTAGATAATGTTCCAAAAGAATTCTATTATCCTACATATCGATACAAAATCGAGTCACGATCTATCGATTTCTATTATTATATGTTGGATTGTTTGCTAACATTTATGATTATTGTCTTGTAATGATTATGTACCTATAGCTTATTATTAGAATAAGTAGGTCTAGACTATGTTTAAGATCTGTCACAGTTAAAATGTTTAGCTATTTTCGATTGGTATCAACAAAGACATGAACCCGCGATATCTATATCTATAAATATGATAAAATTGTAACGGATCGATGTTTGTGCACGGTAATCTCAGAAACGGCTGGACCGATTTCGATGCAGTTTTCAGAAATGTAACAGGTCCAGATTTTTTCATCAATCCACGCGGACGGAGTCGCGGGCGTCCACTAAGTATACAATAATGTTTTCATTATACGATTCGAATTTGCAATCAAAATATCGGCAAACTTCACTTTGAGACGTGCCTAGAGAAGATCTTAAAAGTATAGAAGTTTTTACAAGTTTTGGTGATAATTTACTATCAAACGCAATTCATTCAGAATAAAGTAAGTACCTACCTACCTAAAATTATTGTGTAATTACGATAAATTAACATAAATAGAGAAATATCAATAACCTTATAAAAAGCAGATAGAACACACACACAGCTGCACGTGCGTGCGTTTATGTCTTTTGTTTCTTAGGACTACCAGCAAAATCACGTCACTGCCAGCAAATGCAAAATCCTACCTACCTATACATAGGTAGATTAGTTCATTAATTCACACCCATCTTGGTTTCTTACAAAACAGGAAGAGCTTTCATGTTCTTGTTTTAACTTAAATATCTCTACCTATATATACCTACGCGGTACCTTTCTGATGGTAGGCAGGTACATTTTTAGTTTAAAGTAGTCTAACTATAGGAATAATTTTACAAAAAACTATCGAATATTAATATTATTATTTATATTAATATTTTGTAACTTTCAGCTCCAATACTTAAGTTGACTGATTAAAGTAGGTGTTAAGAAATTAAAATATTAATAAATGGCCGTGATAAGCCATATGATAATATATTCTCATTATGTTCATTTATTATATTTAAGACGTTTTTTCGCATATTTCAAACACTTAGCCGTAAGGTTAAAGAGGCTCTATTTATCATCTTTTAACGCTTCACAAACTTTTGAAACATAATTAATTTTATTATGAAACAGTTGGGTGTTATTTGGAGTTACAGTGGCAAGGTGCAGTGCTTCATTGTTGAATATAATCATTAATCAAGTAATAATTTACTACTGGACCTGGGTGAATGCTAAATAGGTGAATTATAGAGGAGTTAATGTACTTAAAAAAAAAAAAACTGAAATTACCTGTGTTTTACATCGGAATTTCTATCTGAAAATAAATTTGATTCTAAAACAATTGAAGGCGTTTTGGTAAGATAGATGCCTTAACTTATATTCGATCAAGTACAATGTTATGTTACTCTACCTATACAGGGTGATTTTTGGTAGTCAACTTCCCGAAAACTACGGAATCTCCTCATTATCACGATCATTTTTCTCCATGGAAGCATACCTGGGAAGTGTCTGGTTTCCAAAATGTTAGGATCCAAAGTTGAGTAAATAGACTGCGTTTTTCTGCATAAATGCACATTAACGCGTGTACCAAGATTTTTTCACGAGAAATAATTATATTAATATCTGTCTATGAAAAAAATACCTGTTTACCAGCATTTTTTTTGGCATAAACTTACTTTATTGATGTATATAGGTAGAGTACGTATCCTTCGTTAAGGGTGGCAACGAAAAAACACCTGTATATTATACATATTTCTGTAGTTAAGGAAAGCTCTAGAGCAGTGGTTCCCAATTAGTTTTTTCTACGTACCACTCTAAGAAAAACTTCAAACTCGCGTACCCCTTATTGCAGGAACAATAAATAAAAGATGAAATCAGATGTATAGGTATTTAGAATTTATTACCATCAAAATACAATACGCGCCGCGTACCCCTTGATACAACCTTACGTACCCCTGGGGGTACGTGTACCACTAATTGGGAACCACTGCTCTAGAGGATTTTAGTAGATATTCGCATATTAAGTACACGTAGATGCTACTTTACTAACACAAAGTTTCACAATATTTATTTCTAAGAATGGATCGTTTAATTATTCATGATTTCATTGGATCAGAATTTGTTTAAGGAGGTTCAAATATGACAGTATTGGATCACTAATCAAAGGTAGAGTCTGTACGAATTCGCACGTTTGCGATTTATACGCTACTAGTGGCCCGCCCTCGCTTCGCTTCGGTACATATCAGTATATAGCTACAACTTCAATTATGTAGGTAAAGCGGTTTTCGTAAAAATTTGGAACTCCCGTTGGTCCCCTTCCCGTGGGAATTTCGGGAAATCCGTTCTTAGAGTTTCCTTGTAGCCCTAATCCGATTTCAGCTTCGTATATAGGTAAATAGCGGTTTTCGTAAAAATTTGAAATTCCCGTTTGTCCCCTTCCCGTGGGAATTTCGGAAAATCCGTTTTTAGTCCTTCCTCGTTGTCCCCAATGAACATAATATGCCCGATTTCAGCTTCATATGTATAGCGGTTCTCGTAAAAATTATAAATTCCCGTTTGTCTCCTTCCCGTGGGAATTTCGGGAAATCCGTTTTTAATCCTTCCTCGTTGTCCCCAATAAACATATATGCCCGATCTCAGCTTCATATTTATAGCGGTTTTCGTAAAAAATATTAAATTCCCGTTGGTCGCCTTCCCGTGTGAATATCGGGAAATTCTATGACACTCAACAATAATGTGGCTTTCTATTGGTGAAAGAATTTTTAAAATCGGTTCAGTAGATCCCGAGATTACCCCTTACAATTTAACAAATATACAAACACACAAACTTTACCTCTTTATAATATTAGTATAGATATACTGTAATATACACTTGCTCACACACGGGGGTAGTCAGAAATGCACAATCATTAAAGAGATCCCGTAGTTTTAGCATAGCAGACTTGCCTTAAATATATTTTGTTTAACCCTTCCAGTCAGTCAGAATGCACCACTTCCACTTAATTTAATTTAATAGTTTTTTAAACAATTTAACAACTTTATATGTATTTCCTCCTAGTTTTAGTCCACAGAACAGGTAACCTGTTCTGTGTTTTAGTCTATAAGATTTATAGTTAGCACATAGGTAGGTACGATAGTATATTTTAACCCTTTTGCGGGTCTGATTAACGGGCCCTACCTCTTACTATAAGCATTAGCATGTTGTGTACTTTTACTTAGGATAACAGTCAGCCCTAAACCATAATATACCTTATACTTTATTATAAAATTATTAATAAAGAAATGGAAAAAATTCCTCGCCCGGGCGGGAATCGAACCCACGACCTATGCATTCCGTGCCAGCGCTCTTACCACTGAGCCACCGGGTCAATTACTCGGATGACGAATTTTACCATCACTTTTTTTTTTGAAATTACATAATTGGAAACGTTATTTTTTCATCCCGATAGCTATACATAAGCCAAATCTGTATTCCTAGGTTGTTATCTGTTAATTGAACCTAAAGTAAATAAATAAATAGCATCGATTAATGATAAGTTGCTAGCTTATCGGTTATAAAGAAAGCGTTTAACCTTTAACTATTGAAATGGACCTGACTTAAGTTTCTGTGTTCCGTAGATGAGATAAAGGGCCATAGTTCGCGTTATCCCACTCAGTTTTAGAGCTCATAACTATCAAAAACATTTCCTAATATACGTACAGTCGTATGCGCATGCACTAATTGCTTATAAGATCGATTTAAAGTTGTATTAGTGTTCATTAGTATCGGACAGGTGAGGTGAGAAGTGAACTAAAATGCACTTCAATCAACCAGTGGCGTGTAAAGTGATACATTTACTATGAACCGGTGCAGACGAACTACTGTTCTACCGTTTTCATAGTGCAACTAATAAACCGCGCGTAAAGTTATACTGCTGCTAAGCACGACTTTCCAAATATGTACAAAATTATTTATTTATTTACTAAAACAACACACATAACAGCATAGTTACATCAATAAAACAAAACAATACAAGGTAACAAATAACTAGCTTATGAAGTGATGTGCCAGCATGGTACCAGCTCAGCGCAGTGTTGCAGGTAATGCTAAAGCTGATGTTATGCTAGAACCAAATGGCAGATGATACTTTTGACAGCATAATATGTGGAATATCCTCAGGGAATATTTGTTAAATTGAACGTCCTGTGCCATGTCTAATTTGGAACAACATTTGAACAACCATATCTACTTGTTGTCAAAAGGTTTTGAGATGGATTTGTTTCTTGAAAACTCAACGATTATGGTCACACCATTTTTCGCGCATTTTTAAACGGTACAATACAAGTTGTTACATTAGCTCGTCTGTTCTGCCCCATCTACGTGCGATCGTACAATTACACATTGTGTAATTTACTGACCATGACGCAGTGCTATCGATACTAATGTGTTGTAAACAAAGAAAAGGTATTAAAAGATGCGCAGATTAGCAACAAAGTGAGGAATGCGATCCAAGAATGTTACCCAATGCTTTACTGGTACCTGTAGGTACTAGAGCAGGGTAGGCGTACCTTTATGGATCAGCGTGCCAATTTTTCTAAAGAAATGTTTGTTGAGACGTGCCTAGATCACACTTTTTTCTTAGTACATACCGTAACTGTGATATATAAATATTGTGTCGCGTGCGGATCGCGTATCATTGTGGTTCGCCATCCCTGTTCTGAATACATACAGGATGTTTTTTCGTGGCCACCCTTAATGAAGGGTACATACTCTATACATCAAATAAAGTAAGTTTATGCTAAAAAAAAAATGCTGGGAAACAATGTAAATTTAAAATAAATAAATAAATTTCTTGATCGGGAGAAATTTATAGTGTCCAGTGTTTATGCTAGTTTTATCATAGATAGATATCAATTATCTCGTATTTACTCAACTTTGGACGCTAATATCTTGGGAACCAGACACTTCCCAGGTATGCTTCCATGGAGAAAAATTATCGTGATGATGAGGAGATTCCGTAGTTTTCGGGAACGTTGATGACCAATAATCATCCTGTATAAGAAGCTCTAATGTACAAAGATAACCTCACACCTATATCTCAAAGGGGTAGGCAGAGATTACCAGATCTCCATTTAGTAGGCACGTTCCCTCTTTCGCCTCGTCCACATACATTAAGTTCTTCATACATGCTCGCCGGTTTCGGGTGCTCTGGACTAGCCTTAACACATCTCCAATTTGGTCTGTATAGGTTGGGTTATTTTTATTATTGTTACCAATAACGATCAGCTGTCTGTTGGTGAAATACCTATAATATATTTAAGCAACTAGAGCCCTACTTTAATGCCTGATATTCCGATTCTATTTTTGGATGTGGCTATCCTATCTATTTCTCTATTTTCATTTAACAAGGTGCTAGCTGCTTCTTCTCAGCCTTATTATTCAGCCTTAACTTTCAAATTTTTTTGTTACTGCAGTAAAATTACCATCAACATGAAAAGTCACGGCTAATAGACTAATAGTAAGTAATATATTCGTTTAAAAGATTATTATTAATGAACTCGGTATGAATAGTGAGATAGACAAATTAATTATTTCTGTACGTGTCGACTCTTGCGATATGCACGGTAGGAGACGCAGCAGACATATTCTATTGGTCCTGTACAGGATGTAACAGAATGGGTGTGTTTAACCAAAATATATTAAAATAGAACCCAAACTCTAAATTTTAGACAGTTTACAAGGATACATCGTAGACGTATTATTGTATACTGGCGACGCCCTTCTGTGCTGCTCTGGGAGTGAAAAAACAAACGTATTATACTTGCACAGCTGCTTCTCTTCCCGGGCATAGTCTACAAGTCAGTAGAGGGACAAGAGGATCTTGGTGTTTTGTAGGCGATGGGCTGACCACCTGTCACTACTAACCGAACTTGTACATCTCAACTATACTCTCAAAATTGGTCAGAAGTGGCACCATGTAGTTATATTGGCCCTTGCTGCTCTGGGATAAGGCGTGATCGTATGTATGTATGTAAAAAGTAGTCTTTGTGTTAATCCAGGGTGTCAGCTAACTCCATACCAAATTTTAATAAAATCGCTCCAGCCGTTTTTACGTGAAAGAGTAACAAACATCCATCCATCCATACTCACAAACTTTCGCGTTTGTAATATTAGTAAGATTTTAACTGGTCACAGTAGAGGTTATTAGGTGACCTATATTAACAATAGAACTTCTTCTTTTTAACGGCTGAAATAATAATGATAGATTAGAATTGGTATTTAGTTGAAGATTACATATACAAAAATATAATAGAGCCACAATGAAACTAGATAAATAGATAAATAGGAACCTTAGTTAGAAACGAAGACATTGGAATGATATTTTTTATTATTTAGTCAAGCCATTTAAAAACTGCTTCTGGTGATTGTTAGTACTTATTTGTATAATTAGTTCAAATCAATTAATTCGTCAAACAATGACACGATCAGATTTAAATATTGGTTTTTGTGCTTTGCCGTGCGTGGGAATTAACCAATAAATTTTTTGTGCAATTAGGTATTGAATTCGAATCATGCGCAACTTTTACAGTACCTATAAATCATCATAATCATTTAAATATTTTACTGTGGGGAAAGGGAAAATTCAATACTAACTATAAACACATTGTCGTGGTAAATACAATGTATAGTCTTAACTATAAATACAGGGTGTAACAAAAGGGGTAGCTATGTCAAGCAAATTATTATATGAAACCTGTTCACAACATTTTTGTATACTACAGGAATATTATATTGATTGGATATTCCTATACAGTTTGATTTTTCGTCGTCAACGTTCCCGAAAACTAGGGAATCTCCTCATCATCATGATAATTTTTCTTTATGGAAGCATACCTGGGAAGTGTCTGGTTCCCATGATATTAGGATCCAAAGTTGAGTAAATAGACTGCGTTTTTCTGCATAAATGCACATAGATGCGCGTAGCAAGATTTTTTCACGAGAAATAATTAATATCTGTATATGAAAAAACTAGCATAAACACTAGACACTATAAATTTCGCCCGATCAAGTAATTTAAAAAAATTCAAAAAATTTACATCTTTTCCCAGCATTTTTTTGCATAAACTTACTTTATTTGATGTATAGAGTACGTACCCTTGTTAAGGGTGGCAACGCAAAAACACCCTCTATTTATTCGAAGCCGAACATGTTACTATAGCTAAGCCCCCAGAAATAATAACCAATTTTAAATTACCTACTACATGGTATTATAAGAAAATGAAAATTATAATTCGGATAAGCAAGACAAGAAACCAATTATAATTTCTTAACTGTATAATGAACATTGTTACTTAATTCATAGTCTTGTAGCAAGTGGAACGAGGGCGCAATGGTTAGTTGAATTTGAAAATTGCTTTTGAGGTAAACGAGCTATCTCTATCCAGCAATATGTAGCTGAAAGTGGCCGAATAATATAGTTACCTATAGGTATATTTATGTTTGTGCTTTAAAAAAAATCTTCTGGTCTTTTTATATTTAGAACGTTTATATTTAGAACAATCAACTCAATAGGCAGTAAAATTATTATAATTGTAATCGATTATTTACCTATTTAGTAACTAAATGAAAAATTGCAGATTATGTTTGAAATATTTTATAATTACATACATTTAATTGGTGGAGTAAACGGGTTCTCAAATGGAGACCGCGCCTCGGCAAGCGTAGCGTTGGGCGCCCTCCGGCCAGATGGATCCATGTCTTAAAGAGGACGGCTGGTAGTGACTGAATGGCAAAAACGGGAGATCGAGCCATGTGGCGTACACTGGGGGAGGCTTACGTCCAGCAGTGGACTGCAATAGGCTGACGACGACGAATAATATTATATTGTAAGAGTCGACTAAGGAACGTGGATATTCTAATAGGCGATAAGCTAGCAACTTGTCACTGATCATTTACTCGTCTGGCAATCCCAATTCGTATGTAAAGGGAATAAATCATTTCTATAGGTATAATTTCAAAGTCGTTCAGAGCAGTTTCGTTCAGTCCGCAGTTCTTAAAATTTCACTCTAAAAAGCTCTTTACATTTTTTACATGTGAAGTACAGTACCTACTATCTTGGTCTAGTTAATACTTGGCTTCCAGCAATATATTTCAGCAATACGATGGCTCGTTTATGCGCAACTTTAACTACAAATTAGGTGTTATTATATAAATGTTATAATATTTTGGAACGCGTGTTTGTATGTCACCCATTGTTTTGTTCGGTAGGTCTTTTTGTTTTCATATGAAGCAACTTAATTGTTATTCCTACTATTTTATTACTCCTATTTTGTAATAAACAACATGTCATGATATTTTCCAGCCAATGTTTACTGGTTGAGAGGCACGTTTATAAAATTCTCATGCATAGGTTAGCTTACTTATTTAATTGAGAAATACCTATGCGGAAAATTAATAAAGTAGCTAAAATTAATATGGAAAAATTATTACAAAGACTTGCTTTTCCTGCTGTAAAGTTTTATTAACTAACAAAGATATTAGACTTGTTCAGATTGTAAACACATGCTATGCCGTTACGGTATGTTACCTCTTCAAGATAATGATAACCTACTTAGGTGAAGTGTGAGCTGCTGTGAATCGTAATAATATATGTCACACATCACTTCAGCCTATTGCAGTCTACTACTGGACGTAGGCCCCCCCAGGGCATACCATAAGGCTATTGCCATTGGTGGTGGTCTGGTGATCGCAGTGTGATTTTCGGACAATGTTGTCAATACAGGAGGCTCTGCTGACCACCTCCCCTGTAACCCTTAATCGTCTTTTAAGATTATTAATTAATTTTTCGGAAATTATCAGATTCTGATTTTAGTAGGTAGAGTAGACGGTCGAATGTCCTCCTAACTGAGTAAAAATTAAATGATAAACTTGAAAAAATGTAGAGATTACCTAATAAAAGTAGGTACTTTGCGTTGTTTAACCATTAATGCCCACAGATCACAATGTAACGTTCAACTGAATGGCATGATTCCCTTAACTACTAGTTTATTTCCCCAAGGAACCCTGGCAGAAAAATCCTAGGAAACATTTTCTTCATTCATTATTCAAATGCAGTCATTCGTATCTCGAAGATGCAATCTGTTGTACAAACTTTTAAGTCTGCGTTTCGGATGTTAAAGTCGACTCTATTTCATGAAGAATGTGAGTTTAATTATAACACTTGTAAATGAGTTTGCGTTTGTTATTAGTATAAACTGCGGTATTGTGTGTGTTTTTATGTAGTAAGATAATTAGCTTTATCTATGTAAAACAATTTGTTACGAACCTTGATGCCTTGATGCTTTTGGCAAAGGAAATTACGGACCCATTAGGATATCCGATGTCTGTGTGGAATAATTTGTACAGCTTTGTTGAATCTGATGATGAAATGTCGAATAATGGAAGCTCATAAGGCTAGGAACTTGCCAAAATAATACAGTCATAGTTTACCGGTTGATTAATGATTGTGACGTTTTTGTGACGTACGTTGGTTTGGTTATTTTTGACGAAGTGCAAGCCTGAGAGAACACCGCTAAATTCCGCAGTCGACTCTTTCGACATGCACGGAAAGATGCAGCTGATGTTTTCTAGCGAAGCCCGAGGAATTCGATATTAGGTTAGATGAAATTTTCTGTATGTTATAATAAATGTAATTAAGTATATCTTTGTTTCCCAGGGTGGAGGGCGACGCGAGTGCGAGGCGGGCGGGTGCGGCTGCCCGCTGCCGGCGCCGGCGCACCCGCTGCGAGCCCTCGACGACATGCCGCCGCCTCTACTTAGGTCTGCCCTTTTTGATACCTATTTTTTTACTCTATAGAAAAAGAACTCATAAGTACACGTCTACTCATGTGTGCACGTCGTAAGAGTCGAATGAGGGACTTGGGTGTTCACTTAAATAATAAGCTTGCAACTTGTCCCTGATCTCTCCTCGCTATGCAAAATGTGGACATGCGATCTCGTTAGTAATCCAGTTCTAGCTACCCAAATTTCAGAAACACAACCGTGTGTATGTATGTATTGTATGAACATTCCTAAGCGGTTTAGGAATTCTCCGTACAATCTGGAAAAATAAGCATATGAATTCAAGTCTGAAATTTTGTGAATAGGTTCTCTATAGTATTTACGAGTACCTACCCCTTTTGTTACTACACTTTGTACAAGATACTAAAATACAAATGACCAGTCAACAGGTCAATGACTTACTGCCACAATATAGTATGCAGTAAACGTAATATGTAGATCAAGTATATGACGATGCCTACAACATATGTTTGAAACTGTTTTGTAAGCAAGACATGAATCGGCAAGAATTTGTTTTGGGTCAAAAAACTGAGTAATTTATGTTGGTATGTAAAGAAACATTAGTCATCAAAATAATAAATATACACACACAGCTGTATTCTCGAAATAATGTAACCCGCCCCCTGATTACGTAAAAGCAATAGCAAAGCCGAAGCCGCACGATCACGATAAATTGAGAGTGTGTGTGCGTGGGGCGAGGTGTGGGGCGCGGGAGGACGCCGAGCGCTCGTTGCACACAGGGATGTTTACAGTTTTTTTATTTGTATTTATATTGAAAGATCATAAAATAAAAGAAACATTTGCGAAAGAAAAACTTCGCTAATGTGAAAACTTTCCGGGATATAACTATTTCAAAATCACAATTTTAGACTTGCCAAAAAACGCTCCATACAAACGGCTACACAATTATGACGTCACTCTTTCGTAACTGACATCGTGGCCTGGTCCAATAGGAAATAGAAAGAGAGGGAGGCCTAGGGTACGCTGGGAAGACGACATCACGGAATTAACCGGGAAAAACTGGATGACAAAAACCAAAGATAGAGATAAATGGAGTGGTCTAGAGGAGGCCTTTACCCTCACACGAGGGGTTCTTGCATGACATACCTATTAATTTAATTATTTATATTTATTGTTATTTTAATTCAAACTGTGTATAGTTAATTCATTATTAATATCCAAAATCGTTTACTATCAAAAATTTATAAAATCTAATAATAATAATTAATAAACTTTATAATTTTAATTGAATTTGATTGTTGAAATTAATTGTAAGAAATAAAAGGCTTTTTATTATTTTATTTATTATTTATATCGAGAGATCATAAAATAAAAGAAATATTTGCGAAAGAAAAACTTGGCTAATGTGAAAACTTTCCGGGATATACGAGTAACTATTTCAAAATCACAATTTTAGACTTGCCAAAAAACGCTCCATACAAACGGCTACACAATTATGACGTCACTCTTTCGTAACTTGTATGCGCGTAAAAGTACTTTTATTCTGCAGCTATTTTAAATATTACGTTTATAAATATGGCCTCAAAGAAAAAAATTGCTGTAAATGATGCAGGTGGATATGTGATGTTGTAATTTTCAATTAATTTTATATTTGAAAAATGGACTTGCCACTTAACTTTGAAGGCTTATACTACCTCATTTGGACACATAACCAAATTGTAATTTTACAGATAGGATTTTGATGATTTATTCTGATAAGCATAAAATGTCATTAAAATTCAACCATAGTAAACATCCCTGGCTTTGCTATTTATTACTTTTATGTAAACAGGGGGCGGCTTTGCTGTTGCTTTTACGTAAACAGGGGCCGAACTGCAGGACCATAAAGATTCTACAGATACCTTTAGCTTAGCGGTGGACTGCAATAGGCTTATATGTATACAGGGTATGTTAAGCGAAATGCTATAAAAATAACCCACTGTAGAGAACTTATCCCCAAAATTTGAGACTCGTAATCACGTGTTTATTTTTTTATACTACATAAGAAAAAATAAACATGTGATGCCGAATTTCAGATTTTGTAAGAATGGGCTATTTACATAGCTTTTCGCCTAACATAATCTTTTTGTTACACCATGTAATATATATTATTGTCCGTGTCCGACTATAGTTAGGTCTGTTGCCAGGTCGAACCCGCTGTACACCGAGGAGGAGGAGCAAGAGGTAGTGATCATTGTGGACTCCCTGGAGGATCCCGCGGAGGAGGGAGGGGATGCCCCGCCGATACCTCGACGGGCTCCTTCTACTTCATCGGGTACATATGATAAACTTTACCTAATTTTTGTCTACATACTTCATAGCACTAGCCTTTTGTAAGTATTTAAGTGTTAATTGTAAATATGATATCCTGTGTTTCTTCTGCAGCCCATTGCAGTCCACTGCTGGACGTAGGCCTCTCCCAGGGCACGCCAAAAGGCGACTGCCACAGGGGGGTTTTGCTCATAGTCACCACGCTAGGCAGACGGGTTGGTGACCGCAGTGTGATTTTCAGACTGTTGTCCACCTCCCGGAAACCCTTAATCGCCTCGTATGATACCCACGGACAGGCAGGGGTAGTACAAACTCTACTCTGCCGGTACCACGCGGTTAAATATGATATAGTAGGTGAATATAGTGGCAATAAGAATATGAATCAGGTATCCAGGTACTCAATGTATATGATTTAAGAGACAATCCTGCATCCACATTCAAGAATTTAAATTTGAACTGTACCTAACCCTAAATGAAAGGAAAGCCTTGATGTAAGCATGGTAGATCATCATCAACGATCTTCTCATAGGCAACTTGACACTCAAGGCCGGCCCGCCCATATGGTGAACGGAGCAGTCAGAGCAGTCGCTCAAGGCGCTAAATCCTAGAGGACGCCTCAATGGTAAAGATATAGGTATATATTATTAGGAGCAAATAGGAGAGGAGAGGATCTCGCTCCATTCTAAAATTTACATCGGGCCGGCGCTCACTGATTACATTACATCTGTCTCCGCAATGCTTTACATGGCTGTGGGATCACTTTAATGATCCTGAAGCTATGGCTATCTCAATCCGGAAACACAGCCGTGTGTGTATGTATGAATATATCTTCTCCCAGGCTACGGCAGCGGCGGCGGCAGCCATGGCCGGGTGTCTCCAAACCTACCAAAGAACGAGCCTTTCGAAGCTGACACCAGCTCTGACACGAAACACTCTCAGAGCCCATCGGATTCCGATGCCAGCCCTGAGTGCACCTTGTCGAGGAGCCTGAAGGATGATATACGAGCATGTTTAGGTGGCTGCAGGTAAGATAAAAAGAAAAGAAAATCAGTTTTTCTCTGCATATAATTTATTGAAGGTGGGCGGGACAATTGGCTTGCAGGAACAACGGTAGGTAAATCAAGGAAATGTAAGAAAGTATGAAGTTTTTTTGTTTGGACGCACGACGTTAGGTAGACCAAGTTACTTTAAAACAGGATTGTTTCCACTGAGGAAACGCAATGCCACTACTCTAATATTTACTCTAATAATTTATAATATAAAGCATGCATGTACATGTCAAAGTTATAAAATCAATCTATGGTCATAGTAATAAAATAAAAACATAATACTTACAAATATAACATGTCAGAAAATTTCATAAATAAACCAAGAGCGCCATCTCGCTTACACGATCGAAACAAGCCTGCTTCAAGAGTTCTGGTGACCAATGGACTATATAGCAGATCGAGGTGCTGATCCCGGTGTAATTTTAAACCTAGTTATTAGAAGAATGAATATGAAAATATGAGCACTTACATGGTGCCTACCTAATATACTCGAAACTACGCAATGGTTAGCTCAATCTATGTATAATAATATATATCCATTGCATTTTCCCAGCACTAACTAAACAATACATTCCCCAGATGGGAAACCGATATAGGCAACGTGTTAGAAGCAGCAGTAAAAGGTGCTGGAGGCATAACGGCAGCTCGAGCTCGTCTCCACGCGGCTTTGCTGGCCCTCCATGAGCCGTCCAAGATCCCGAATAGAGGCCCTTCGCTGCCATACTGCGGACCGGGAGTCAGGCCCGGTGACGTCACTATGATGGCTAAGAATACCGAAATGTCTTTGCTGGTAAGTTAGAACATATCTTATAGCATACGTGTTATTCTGATACGTAAGCTATAATATATATTGTGAAGTTTTATCAAAATCCAATGAGTAGTTTTTACGTGAAAGAGCAACAAACAACCATACATACTTATACATACGTCTTGACAAACTTTCGCGATTATAATATCAGTAGAATTTGAGCTAGATGAGATTCTCTGAAAATAAACTTTATATAAGGCAGATAAAATAAATACCCTGAAAATCGCCATCATTTAACTAGGTATATATGTAGGTATATGATAGCCTAAACGGACATAACCTCTGAATATGTATTATGTCGTAAATATCGTTGAATGCAAACCTTGAATAAAGCGAACCGACTAACTGAGAAATGTTTAAACATCTCGCATAATTCAGGGACAACATTGTCAAAATTAATGTAGGTCAAATAAAATGTATTAACTTTAAACATAATTATTGTTTCTTTGTTTGTCTGCGATATAATAAGTAAGAATATTTTTTCGAACTCGTATTAGAAGAATTTTATGAAATCAATAGTTTTAAGTCCTGTGCTGATGTAGGGTTTTCACTAGAATTCAGCTGCATCTCCTTCCGAGCATATCGTAAGAGTCGACTAAGGAATGTGTCTTATAATCCAAGATCAACCCGATTCTCGAGTTTCTTTATAGTTTTACGTTGCTGGAGTCTCATTTAATTGGAATAAAGTCGCGACGGGCGTCTAGTATATGTAAATAACATACATACAACTGCCATGTAATATTATACGAAATATCGTGTATCGTGTCAGTAAATCCGTCCCTCTTCCATGTAACATTTGATATTATACGAATTTAATATGTGAAATTGACACCTAGCTAATGCATGCTTCACACTTCAGTCTATAATTGGATTGGCCAATCTTCTATTTTAATTTAATACTAGTATAAATATGGTATAACTAATGTGCAATGTGACTTCGTACGAGTGTCTTACTTTAGACACAGTTTCGTAATAACACTGTCGGCTTAGGAACTGGTAAATTAATTAAATAATAGAATTCATTATGGTAAAATTAGTGGACTGTATTTTAATTTTATGTTACATTGCCGAGAAATTCAATTGGTAGTAAAAAAATATTTAAATATAGAAAAAAGAATAAAAAACAATAAAACAAAAACAATGTGGCCTGCTATGCCATATAAATTAAATAAAACCTTTATGTTAGATTCTAACAAACACCGTCAGAGTTTAATCAAGAGCCCTTGTAACCGACAAAATCTGTACCCCCATTGGACGGACATAGGCGTGAGGTTATGTTTGTATCATTATTATGTTCATTGATTATACTTACTTAGAACAAATCACTTGAATTAAAAGGCTAATTTATTGCAATATGTACTTAAAATACTTTACGGTCACATTTAAGTCAAAAAGTTAATATATCATGTATCTAATCACACCATCGTTTTAATTAAGGGCAAGATCATTCATCCAAAACAATCACCTGTCGATAGATTTGCTCCGACATTGTTTATCCCTTTGACCCGGCCCTTGGGTTTGAAAAACAATTATTTTATTCGTGACCATAATTGATATTGCTTCGTGTGTAGGTATTTAAAAGGTATCTTAAAATTATGAGTAATTTGAGTTTAACGTTCATATTCGTAGCAGTAACTTTTCCCTCGAGGGACGATTTCATTGGTTGACTGTTTGAGCCAACGACTAATTCTAGATAGATAGATTTAAAAAAAATATTGTACTACAAAAAAGAATCTTTAATAATTAAAGGTTTCGTAATTATAACCTACATTTAAAAAGGGAAGGTTCTCGGATGTTGTTTTTATATCTTATTTAACAGTTTTCTCATTTTAAATCACATGACAGTAAGTTGACGAGAATAATGAGATGAGTGCTCATGTTTTAAAGATCAAAGTAAATTTATATATTGCCAAGTGCTTAGATACACTCATATTGACGTTAAGTGCACTTGAAATAAAGAAACGAATGACTAGAAATATAGAGGTTTCGCAATATACTTATTATTACAGAAATGCTAATGCAAGCTTAAAAATTAAAAATGTGATTATGAGTCTTAAATTTTGTAGATAGGTTCTCAATCATATCATTTCGTTTAGCATTCCCCTTTTAGATACATCCTGTATATGTTTCACTTTTACTTCTGCTTCTATATCTTAACCCATACATAGCAAAAACTAATAATAATTAGCTATCGTCCGCATCTTAATATGACTACTTAATGAGTCGTTATGTTCTTTTCATTTCCATGAGTATTTTGGGAATATTTCCCTTGATGATGTTTACACTAGCTAGAAAATTAGATATACAGGATGTTTTTTCGTTGCCACCCTTAACGAAGGGTACGTACTCTAAATATAAAATAAAGTAAGTTTATGCAAAAAAAAATGCTGGGAAACGATGTAAATTTTTTTGAAAAATAAATTTCAATTACTTGCTCGGGCGAAATTTATAGTGTCCAGTATTTATGCTAGTTTTTTCATAGACAGATGTTAATTATTTCTCGTGAAAAAATCTTGCTACACGCGTCAATGTGCATTTATGCGTAAAAACGCAGTCTATTTACTCATCTTTGGACCCTAATATTTTGGAAACCAGACACTTCCCAGGTATGCTTCCATGGAGAAAAATGATCGTGATGGTGAGGAGATTCCGTAGTTTTCGGGAACGTTGACGACCAAAAGTCACCTGTATAGAGAGTGGTATAAGCTAAAGTAAAGGCTGAACGGACTTCAAATTTACGAAGTCTTTACATGTCAAACGACTTGTCTGCTAACTTGCCAAGTATGTCATTGCTAACTCTACTAACTACGTGACAAATTTTACAACAATATACTCAAAGGATTTATGCAGATATTTCTCTAGCAACATGCGATATTACGAAATAATCGATCTGCAAATCAATCCAATATTTAAAAATTGTAGGTATTATCCTTGCTGATGCGAAGCTTCACTAGAATACATCAGCTGCTGACTAAGGCTGATTTGGGCATTTTCTCCGACGATAAGCTTGTAACTGATCTTTAAGACCCTAGCATTACCACGCATCGTGGATATCGTATCTTACGATATCGTATCGTCTCTATACAAAATTCAACATGGCGGCTATATTTATCGTATTTTGACA
Source organism: Carposina sasakii (assembly GCA_014607495.2). Lineage (NCBI taxonomy): Eukaryota > Metazoa > Arthropoda > Insecta > Lepidoptera > Carposinidae > Carposina > Carposina sasakii. Next base: position 2,843,173 of record CP053162.1, read on the forward strand.
GGCTAAATGTCGATAATCGGTTTATCATATCGTGTTTCGCAGGTCATGCTACTTGTGCTGTCCTCGCTATGATAAACATTGCTGTGAAATCACCTTTTTGATCTGGCTACCACAATTTGAGAAGCTTTGAGAGGCTTTTTTCTCACGCATAAAAGGGTTGTCCAAAAATTGGATCAAGGCTAGCATGCTTCTTATTGACAGGAAAAAAGTACTAAACGACATCCGGCACTTTTTGGACAGTACAGGATGCTTATCCAATAATGGACTTCCATTCAATATAAATTGTTGATTAATTTTAGGCCCAGGAGCAGTACAGGAAATTAATACGCTGAAATACATTTACCTAGAGTGTTTTTTTCAATGTGGGGGATTTAAACTTGCAGTAGGTACCGCTCACAATTGTGAGATGTAATAATCAAACTGTCTAAATTAAAATATAATCTAATTCGAAATAAGTTTAGGCAACAATATACACTGTCTTATTTTATAAATATTATTATATTAATCTATTATTTTAATAACAAAGTTTAGATTGGCAGGATATTATTTTAAACAAGTTATCTGAAGCAATGGATGTACCTATAGTTTGCATAATCTAAAGCATAAAGTAATTTTGGCAATGCTACGAGTATATAGGTCAATTTTAGAATAATTTAGCCATTTCCTTCTATAAGATCACGTATGCTTAGTGTTTAACATAGCTTGAATTCTGTAATTAAATATTAAACCTTATCTCATTAGTAAAAGGTATGATAATTAATTGTAAATGGATAGGTAAGTACTATTTGAAATTCATAAAAAAGTAACTTAGAGAGCAAATACGAGTAAATGTGAAAATGATGTCACTTAAAATGTGGTAGCATCATACATAATATCCGATTACAGTAATTTAAATCACGAAGATATACTTAATCGAGATGATTTTGATCCATACCTCACGATATGCAAAATTATATTCGTGATTGTACATACTTGGGCGAATGTGACAAATTAATATTGATAGTACAGTCATCGACAAAAATGTTGTATTAATACTCGTAATGGTAATAAATAATACTCTCTTTACGCAATATCTAAAAGAGAGATGATTATCAAAGGAAGGATCTTTTCTTGGTTTTTAAGTATTTACTAGTGGACGCCCGCGACTTTTTTCGCGTGGACTGCAGAAAAAACAAAATTAACGTGCATAAAAATATTTTCCCGGAATAAAAAGTAGCCTATGTGTTAATCCAGGGTGTCAGCTAATTCCATGCCAAATTTTACTAAAATCACTCCAGCCGTTTTTACGTGAAAGAGTAACAAACATCCATCCATCCATACTCAAAAACTTTCGCGTTTATGATATTAGTAAGATATGTTTATCATCCAAAGATAAACCATATATTCTGTTGTTGTGCAAACATATACACATGGCCGGATTCCCAAAATGTGGTTGCCAGAAATGTGGAGGATCACGAGAAGCCAAGAAACAGCTATGTTTAGCACAGAGGGTCCAGATGTAAAAGAACAGTGACATGTTGCTAGCTCATCGTCTGAGCGAACTTTCCTGAATTCCTTAGCCGACTCCGATGCATGGAAAAAAAAGTAGCTAATGTTTCCTAATAAAAATCTACATCAGCACAGAAATTTCTGCTGCTGTACATAAGTATTTGCGGATTACGAGAACGATTGTAGGTAGGTATATCACACTAATTGTTTGACTTTTTGCTCAACTCTCATGCGTACCTAATACCTGCGTGCTCCAACGTGTACAAGATTTTGCGTAATTCTCCGACCAAATATTTGTTTGTTGTCTAAGCTTCTAGTTTATGTTGAAACGGATTTGTCCGTCTTTACGTAGGAGGACACTTTATGGTTCAAATTAATTTCATATCTTTGAATTATATTTATGTCCGAAATGGGGTAGCCAGAACTGCAGGATAATATAGGAGAACCCACAGTAACGTTTAGCATAATAATCAGTGACAAGTTGCTAGCTAATCGCTCGAGAGAATCGCTGAGTACCTAAGGAAATCGACGAAGTCGACTCTTATGATATGTACGCAAGGAGATGCAGCTAATGTTCATGTGAAGCCCCGCATCAACACAGGATGATATGAACAACTCTAATGTTTAAAATGTCAACGTTTCTCGAGTGACATTAAGATCCATTAAATTATGCATGCCTTAGGATGCCTTTTGTTGATATTGGTCTCCAATTTTCTTCTGGTTCTGGTGGAGGACGCAAACGCTTTTAGTGTCACTAGACTCCCGATTCTACGCCTGTATTCTTAGTTATGACTTTGGAGGGCACTCAAGTGAGAGATGGTAGTACTTTGTCCTTTTTGACATTGTTTTTTTTTTCAATGATTGAGTGTGACTGAAGTTCGTGTCAATGACTGATGATACGGGGGTTAGAACAGGCTCCGTTCCTGTCGGCAGCCTACCAGTTGCTCAACTCCAAGTTATTCCACTCCATTCGCGAGTGAATGTAGTTCAAGAGCGGAATGTGGCAACACTGTGTTTTGCATATCAACCCCGACAAATAACCGCATCGAAAATCAGCTTTCAAACAATCACTTAGATTTTAAATTTGATTGAAGCGCTGTGTGTACGAAAAAAAAACGTTCAGTTTAGTTTTGCTGCTGTACTGAACCTTATTGGCTGGAGGTTGGTGAGATAATCGTTTGAGGAGTTACGGTGAAGGTTTGTAAAGATGTGGTAGAGTGAGATTTTTTGTTTTTACCGGCAAGTGATAGTGACCAGGAGATGTCATAATTAACTGTGATGTTGCAGTAGCGTATGTAGACCGGTTCTTGTCCATTGGCGTCAAGAGGTGTGTGCCGATATTCCAATGATCAGCCCCCCTAGCATGACCACGCATCGTGGATATCGTATCATTCGATATCGTATCGTCTCTATAAAAAATTCAACATGGCGGCTATATTTATCGTATTTTACATGCTAAATGTCGATAAATCGGTTTATCATATCGTGTTTCGCACGTTATGTTAGGCTTGCAGATAGATCTATTTGAAGGATAAAGTTAGCGCTGTCTCTATCTTGGGAAAGTTTTAGAGAAAGACCGCATCAAATTTATTCAACAGTTAAGATGATCACCGACCGTATTTCCATCAAGGCGACCAATCTCTACGGAGATTGGCCAGGTACGCAGGAGATATTATAGTGCACAAGTGTGTGTGCAAACACAGATGCACTCTCTATTACATTACTCTCATAGTCCGATACGGAAAGCCGACACGACCGGAGAGAGATCAGGCGCAGGACCAACGGTTTTACGTGCTTTCCGAGGCACGAGCTAAGTGACAATTTTGCAACATTAAAATCTGTACATTAAATAAATTCATTGGTACAGGCTCGTGACTGGGATCGAACTTACGCCTCCCGCTTGGAAGGTGCACGTCTTAACCACTGGGCTATCACCGCTTTATACAACAGTTATAAGTTATTCACAAATGAAGAATGATTTATTTGTCGATTGAAAAATCAGGTCAATTAGTCAATTTTAAACCTCTCGTGGTAAGAGCTGAACTTTCGCAACAAAGTTTTCAAACGTAAGAGGTATAAATATAAATATTGCATGAAAATGATATATATTGTATTTTGGATGGGCAATGGGAAGTTAGGGACTTTAGATCATAAATGTCATAAAGTACAGAAGGGCAGTGGATTACATAGTTTCAATTAAAATGCATCTAGATTTTTTCCTGAAAGACAAATAAATAAACTTACGGACCACCGCTTTTCCAGCACGAATACTATAAAACGGACAAATACAGGATGTTTTTTCGTTACCAAAAAAACTTTTATGCCAAAAAAATACTGGGAAATGATGTAATTTTTTTTTATTTACTTGATCGGGCGAAATTTATAGTGTCCAGTACTGTCCAGTGTTTATGCTAGTTTTTTCATAGACAATTATTAATTATTTCTCGTGAACTTGCTACGCGCATTTATGTGCATTCATGCAGAAAAACGCAGTCTATTTACTCAAATTTGGACCCTAATATCTTGGGAGCCAGACACTTCCCAGGTATCATACCTGCTACCGGCATAATGCTTCCATAGAGAAAAATTATTGTGATGATGAGGAGTTTCGTAGTTTTCGGGAACGTTGACGATCAAAAAATATCCTGTATACAACGTACCTATCGCATTTATAATCTTAAGATATTATAAAAAATAAAATATATTTATAGGCCATTCATCTTAATTATTTGACGAAGTATATTTGCCCCCGAGCTATAGTTAAGTTATAAATTATATTTTATTAACCATTTCGATATTTTCGATCAATTACTAATAGATAACAATCGATCTCGTTTAATAGCCATCGTTAATGTAATAACGATTAATATTATCGATTGATAGATTATGTCAAAATAATTGCAGAAAGATAGATCTCAGTGCGAATTTTATGAGATACTAAGATTATATGTTGAGTTATTTAAAGATAATTGCAATTATTATCATAATACAGAGTGTAACAGAAGGGGTATGTTAAGTGAAATACTACGACAATGGCCTACTATGGAGAGCCTATTCCCGAAATTTGAGACTAGAAATCACACGTTTATTTTTACAGATAATATGAAAAATTCCTCAACAAGTCACGAATGCTCATACAATCTTGAAATTTTAAAAGAAAAGATGACCCGCTCAGTCCATACCCAAGTTTGTGAAGATAAAGTGAGAGGAAGCTTTATAAAGTGTTATAATTGACAACGGTTTCCTAAACGCTCATATGTTGCCGTTCATATTTGCGCGGTGTGGTAACATTGCCCGCGGCAAGGCAACTTGGCGGCCGAAGTGTGGTCCAGACGACACGACTTGGTCGAATCTGATTGGCAATTTCGGAATATAAGGAGGATAGTCTGCCGTCCGCCTACATTAATTCGCCTGATTCATCTTCATTTGACAATCAAATCAATCCCACCAAAAACATGTCCATGTAGAGTCCAGCCAAGTCTCAAACTGTCAAAAAGTTATTAGATCTCATGTGCTGGGTACTTCTATAACTATAACTATAAAAGGCCTAATTCATGAATACATTGTGGCTTGGCTGTTTCGTTACGACAATAACTAGTTTAAATGTTAAAATTATGTCTAATTTAAATGTAGCGAAACGGCCAAGATTTTTCTTGAAGGCTCAGAGTTTGAAATAAATCTGTTCCAAATCTGTCATATTTTAGTCAATTTTTGAACAGAATTAGACTACCCAAACTGGTATTAGTATCAATTGATAATTCAATAAAATATAAAGTCCACCTGGGATTAAATAGGAAACTAACATTAACAATAATACTTAAACATCAAATGTTAGGACCGGATGCTGGACCATTATCTCATTAGGTACGGCAACGGTAGTGCATCATGCCATACCTTGACACACTTCATAGATTAGGGATTTTACGAAATTCTTATTTTTTATTGTAAATGAACATAATACATAGGAGAAATCTATAATGAATGTCGACCTTATATATTTTTGAGAGGATAACATACCTTACAGGAGCAATACTTATTACGTAAAAATTGGCATAAAATTGGGACAATTCGGCCTAAAAACAAAATGACGTATATGTTTGCATGTCTCAAATAACTAGGCTTACTTTCACCAAGTACCTAATCCTAGACCTAGAATATATAATAGAAATAAAAAAATATATAAATCGAACCACGAATTAGTACAAATTATTATTAATCTTACAGAATTGGCTATTTTCAGTATTCGCATTTTACAGAATTTCCAAAATTAGGAATACAATGCAAGAAGGCATTAAAATAATTTTTTATTGCAAGAATGCAATAAAAAATTACATTATTTGCATATAACTCTTAACTTTTCGTAAACAATTACATAATTTGGAATTAGCTTAATAATACGCGGCAATTGAAAGCCAAAGATGGTATAAACAATATTAAGAAACCGAAGATTAAAGTGGTTTATGAAATACCATTTTTGATTAAAACATGTTTAATTTAATTTAATTTTCCGAGATAATAAAGTGATTGTTGGAACTATAGAAGGCTACAGTGACCATAAAGATGGCCATACGCCGTAAATAATAATTTTATTATTCTGATTATAATAGTTTTAATTTATGACTGTTGTAAACTAACTAATAAGCAATAATGTATCTATTACAATTACATGGCTGAATTTCTGGGATAGCCATAAATGCAGGATCATAAAGGAGATTTCCGCAGCCACGTTCAGCATAGAAGCAACAGATATAAATGATCCGTGATAAATTTCTAGCTTATCGACTTAAAACCCGAGTTCCTTAGTCGACACTTACGATATACACGGAAAGAGATGCAGCTGATGCATTCTAGAAAAGCCCGGCATAAGCAAAGCACAAAGAGTAAAATTAAGTAGAAATAACTAATGTAGTAGTTTAATGAAGATTATTTAGTTAACAACTAAGAAGCCGTGCAGTCGCGATAACAAAAAGCAGTAGGTTGAATTGGTTTACATGCGCCTCGGACGGTATTGTGTGCATCAGTCTCCTGAAGGAAGGAGACGGAGGAGGTGGCTTAACAAAGCTAAGGTGATTTGTTAATAAAATATACATAAAGTAAGGATTCCTCATAATGGGTTATCAATGACAAATACATGACGATGGATTCTGGGGACTCCTTAATCTTAGAATACAGAGTGTAGTCCATTACGGGCGATACGATTATACTCACTCTATAGATGCGCGAACTACGATATGATCCGATATTATTTAGCCTATCAAAATACGATAAATATAGGCCATGTTGAAGTGTATAGAGACAGATATCGTGTAATTCCACGATATAAGGGCAGGTAATATAATAATAAATAATAAAGGCTGGTAGATCTCTAGAAACCTGAAATTTGAGTAAGAAAGTAAGCAGTAGTGTCATGAAAATTTTACAAATCCTAAGAAATATCGCTGTAATAATTTCTACTTACTCGTAACCACGTTTATATTACGATTACTGTGATCTTCATTACAAGGAGGGAAGCATAGTCTATCACACCTCCTTTTTGCCCTTCCTTCATGGTCCCCGTTCTCCGATAGACGGCCTTGTCAGGTTCGTCATGCACATCCATTTGACGATCATTAATTCGAAGCGATGTTTTTTGATGTTTTTTGCTTCGACTCAGCTTTGTCAAAGTTTAACTGACATATTGATAACATATTGACCATTTCATTAGAAATTAAATAGCTCTTAACTTACTCAACACAAATAACGAGTTTGAACCTTCTCTGGAGCCGCGTCATAAACACGAACTTTCGTGAAAATTAGTACAGCCATCTTTGAGTTATAGCGAGAAATTTATTATTGTAGCCAGAACTACAGGATCATAAAGTAAATCTCATAGCTATGTTTAGCATAGTGAGGAAAGATATGAACAATTTGTGACAAATTGCTAGCTTATCGCCTGAGAGAACCCCCGAGTTCCTAAGTCGACTCTTACGACATGCACGGAAGAAGATGCAGCTGGTGTATTTTAGTGAAGCACAGGACTTACCTACTCTATAAAAAACTTCACACTCGTTATTTGACAAATATAAGTGCGTCACCTAATCTCGTATGCCCACATACAAGCAAATCCGTACAAAAATATAAATAGATTGCGAAACTGTGTTCTTGACACCGGCGCGGCTCCGGATAGGCGCTGAGGAAAATTTTATTGATTGACTGCGCACGCGCCGACGACTGTCGTAAAAAGTAAATGTTCTGGCGCCATTTGTAATACTTTATTTTTTGATAGGTTACTATTACTGTGTGATCTCCTTTATGATCCTGCATCTCTGATGATTACCCCATTTTGTGAACACAGTCGTGTATTTATGTATGTATCTACCACTGTCTACTATGCCTATATTATAAGCCTTAGATGAATTATAACTAGATTCACTGATAGAGCTCAAAAAATTACACGACAAATAGCTGCTCAAATGTATGGCTGGGCATCTATTGTAATAAATTGGTACAAACAAAGTCGAGTCTTATGGTAACTACATAAGATTCAAGTTTAAAAATCTGATGTAATGCAGTTATTACGTTTATATAGATTTGCTGGTGCCACTTTTTATAACGATTTCATTATGAAACCCCGCGTCTACCTATAAACGCGTCACTGTTATAAGCACTGTGATTTTACCCTCCTTTTAAACATACATCATAAGTGCTTACATAGAGTACATAATCTTCTCCATGTCACTTAGGGCTAGGGAGATACTAAAGATATCTAGGTATTTAGTTCATTCTTTTCATTTAATTTTTAAAAATCCACACACTTGCACGGTTTCTACATAGCAGGTACCAAACAGAATAGCTATTCCCCCACAGGGATAATTACCTTTACATTAGGTACTAATCTTAAAGATAAAGCTGCTCCACTAGTATAAAGGTGGGTTCCCACGGTGCGTAATTTCGCGGACGGACGCGCCGACGGCTACGGACGGACGCGCGCCACGGACGCGTCTGTATTACCACAGACGCTCCGTTTCCCATGATCCGTGTTGCGGGCTGGTGCCCGTTCGTCCGTAATATCACGCACCGTGGGAACCCACCTTAAGAAGTTATTATAACTTTAATTGGCCAATTATCTCTCAATCGCCCACATTTATCTCTACCGTCACTTTGGATTCAAAATATAATTTCTTAAATTGATAAATGGATAGCAGTTATCGCCGCATGTCCGTCTGTTTGTCACCATGTTCTGTACTGTCACTTTATGCATTAATGCGACCTTTAGTTTAAATTTATTATGCTATGCGAGTCTTATTCTTCATTAATCATATTCGTCTTTAGCATCATTTATGTTTACGATCTGAATGTATTGCAAAAACGGCGCAAGCGCTAGCAGAAACAATATTAGATATGTTTTTTTTAAACAAATACCCCCTTCCGCCTCCTATAAGCCCAAATTCGGGCCCTGCAAAGACATATCGACGTGTAGATAAACCTCTATTTTTTGGATGTCGGTTATAAGAGTAAATTTTGAACTTATAGAAAAGAATCGTGAATTACATCAGAATCATCATCATCAGCCTATTGCAGTCCACCGCTAGACGTAGGCCTCCCCCAGGGCATGCCACAAGACTGCCATGGGGGGTATTTGCCCATAGTCACCACGCTGGTGGTTGGTGACCGCAGTTTGTATTTTGGACTATGTTGTCAACACAACATCAGAATAAATCACATCTTCTATACATAATATAAAATGCTTTGTCCTGAATGACTGACTGACTATGGATCAACACACCAGCCTGAACCGTTGATCTTAGAGACCTAAGGGGGTGGAGTTTTTGTAAGACATAGGTATCATATAAGAAAGATGGAACGGAACGTTCTCTCTCTCCCGCGCGGCCATTGTGAAATTACATGTACATTTGATTAGCTCCTGTTGTTTTAATTTCCAAAACACAAGAATAGTAAAATTGTTGACAGCACGAATGATTTTACCGCAGCGCGTAAATTAGATGCAACGCGCGGCGTCGTCGTCTCGATGCGCAGCGCTGCTTTGAGCAACGTTATCTGCATTCTCACAACAAAATGTTTAATTTTTGAGTAGTAAATAGAGTAAGTATACGCTATTATTAACATGTGAGTGCAGCGTTGCATCGCGTCTCGGTGTGACCATCCGTATGCCATTTGACTTTTGACATCGTTACATAATGTAAGCGAAGACGTAACTCGGTTCCAACAAAGGTTCAATTGGGTTCCGTTAAATTGACCGTGGTTGACTTGGAGAGAAAGTGATGGCTGATTGATAAGCCTTTGTTCTGATATAATGCTGTTTTTTTTATACTTTTTGATTGTATATTCAAAATTAATTTAAAACTTCTTCACGGCAAGCACATTTTTTACAGAACGCGTTTTGTAAACAACGGAATGTATTACCTCTCACTAAACCGAGCTAATTCCGTCATTTCGGCACCATATTACGGCCGCCAAATGACGGCACCGCTATTCTAGGAAACTATAGCAATTAGACAGTAGGATTAGAGCCTTATTTACATTACCATCTTGCCTATTGCATACAGCAATAATTGACTGACACGGTGTAAACTGTGATTTTTGACACATTGTTCAAGTTTTTACTAGTCCACAGTGGCGATTGAATTATTGCTTTTAAGCTGCTCTTGCTGATGAGGGGCTTCACTAGAATACATCAGCTGCATCGCCTTCCGAGAATGTCGTAAGAGGCGACTAAGGAACTCGGGCATGTTCTCTCACTTTGTGATAAGCTAGCAAGTGATCAGTAATCTCCTTTATGATTCTGCAGTTCTAGCTACCACGTTTCGGGGACACAGCCGTGTTATGTATGTATTGCTCTTGAATGTACTAATAATATATTTATTAGTATAGATTAGCTCACTTATGATGAGTGATTATTCTATTGTTCTAAATCCTGACCTAATATTTGACGTCATTCGTGAATTTAATGACGTCTCGACTGCAGTAGTGATCCATCACTTTCGGCAGTAATTGACACGTGGCCCACTCTTGTAATATATAACAAAATAAATAATAGTGTCTTATCTGAAAGCGTGTTTGCTTTGTTATTAGTGTTTGACATCGAGACTAATCACTGCGTAGATCACTGGTGGCGGTTTCTCTACAAATTGCTCTACCAATCAAATGTAAAGCTTTTACCGTGTATAACAATAGGTTTTAAACAGTGTTTAAGTTAAACATCGTCTAATCTAATCAGATATTCTTTACATTTTGCTGTTAAATGTTATTTTTAAACAGTTCAAGTTTCAGATTCAAACGTTTAAATTAGGGAAGAACTTACTAAATATATCTATACCTACTCATTGCTGTGCTATCTAAATGGGATAACCAGAACTGCAGGATCACAAAGGATATCCTAAAGCCACGTTAAGCATATCTGAACCAGATGTAAAGTGACAAGTTGCTAACTCATCGCCTGAGAGAACGCGACTGAGTTTCTTAGTCCACTAAGCCTACGACATGAACGGATGGAGATACAGCTGATGTGTTCTACTGAATCCCCGCATCTGCACAGGATTAATAAAATTTGCTAAAATTAAGTATACTTATACCTAATTAATGATACCGTAAGAGACCTTTGCGTAGAGAAGCGTTAAGCAAATTATTTTTAAGTAGAAAATAAAAAATAGATTCTCACATAAATTCAAGTGAGGCCTAAATTATTAGATTAGGATGTCACTTAAAGGGAGGAAGCTAAGATATTAATTAATACAAACTGCCTAAATTGCTGATAATTAACTAATTCGTACTAAATCACAGGTAAACGAGTTGATTACTTTTATTACGTACGTTATATTATATAAATCTTGTTGTTGATTTATCTGGTAAGGTTTGAACTACTATAAAAACTGATCCAAACTTTAATTTTATGAGCATTTTAGTGCTTCTGTTTCATCATTAGCTGGTAATTTATTTTATTCATTAGTTTTATGTCCAATTATAATTTTATTGGGTGGTTTATGCCCAATTGCACAAAGTGGCCATATGCTGTTTATTTTAATGTCCATGATTGCACTGAAGCACACTTGCTGTCTTTTTATTTTATGTATGGCGCATAAAAACTATGTTGGCTTCCCTATTCTTTTATAACCATTTCTTCCATGCTGCATTTCCTTTCGTGCATGTCGTAAGAGTCGACTATTCGGGAATTCTCTGAGGCTATACAGGGTGTAGCAGAAAGGGTGTGTTAAGCGAAAAGCTATGTAAATAGCACACTATAGAGAACCCATATCCAAAATTTGAGACTCGAAATCGCATGTTTATTTTTCAAGATTGTATGTTTTCTGATTGGTTAGAAATTCTAGGTAGGCTACCGACTTGTCTATGTGAATAATAACCATTCTCATTCCCAACCTTCTTTGTATGGTATGCCCCTTCCATATCTTAAATAGTAGGTACATGCTGATACTATACCGCTGGGATAGGCTAACTGGTGAAAAGTTGGTGTGTAATTTGCACACTTGTGCGGGACAGCCTGGATGATATAGGTACCTATGATGGACTGTCTCGCCAAGATGTCGATTAAGTGGACTGTATATAATATAAGAAAGTCAAGAAAAACACAATATTAGAACTACACTAGTATTGTGGATATAGGAAAACAGAAATTATAGCTTGGGGTCCTTATACGAAGCTATACAGGGCACAGTTAAAAAAGATTTTTTTAAGGTCGCAACACACTCAGCCCACGGGGGATAATGGGGGTGACTCCCGAAAACTACGGAATCTCCTCATCATCACGATCATTTTTCTCCATGGAAGCATACCTGGGAAGTGTGTGGTTTCCAAAATATTACGGTCCAAAGTTGAGTAAATAGACTGCGTTTTTCTGCATAAATGCACATAGACGCGCGTAGCAGGATTTTTTCACGAGAAATAATTAATATCTGTCTATAAATAAACTAGCATAAACACTAGACACTATAAATTTCGCCAGATCAAGTAATAAAAAAATTAAAAAAAAAAAAAAATCCCAGCATTTTTTTGGCATAAACTTACTTTATTTTATGTATAGAGTACGCACCCTTCGTTAAAGGTGGCCACAAAAAAACATCCTGTATGTATGTACTTGTGTATTTATATGTATGGACCCTTGAAGATTCGGTTCAATTTCCCATTATGTTTCGGAAATAATGTTGCGCAAGTTATTTATATTTTATCTTTTATTAAAATAAGTTGGTTTACCAAATGCGTAATTTAAGTAAATTGCGACATTGTGGTCGTCAATAGGTTATTGACCTTGTGTTCAATCTATCTGAACAAGGGTTCTTTAATTAGACGAAGGTACCTTGTTACCTTGTCTTTGAGAAGAACCGAGTTTAAGGTACTTTGGTACCATCGAAAAAGAATGAGAATGGCTTAACTATACTGTTCGAGGCCCGTGGCAAATTAATCGAATGCCCGGTAAATAATGTTGGGATGGGGAAGCATTTGAATTCATCAATCAGGTAGATATTATTGGATTCATCTGTACCTACATCGTATTCGTGCATTACTATCTATCTGAAATACATACATACATATAATCACGCCTTTATCCCTTACGGGGTAGGCAGAGCACCAAGGGCCGATGGGACCACATGGTGCCACTTCTGACCAATTTTGAGGGTATAGTTGAGATGTACAAGTTCGGTTAATAGTGACAGGTGGTCAGCCCCCCTATAAAACACCAAGACCCTCTACTGACTTGTACAGTATGCCCGGGAAGAGAAGCAACTGTAGTATTATACTTTTTTTTCACTCCCAGAGCAGCATAGAAGAACTATCTGAAATATCTACTTAAAAATTTCATACCTACTCTACTCTATATAATGTAGGAGAGAAACGTGACCTTATGTGTTCCCATGTTAAATCAATGCAATTCTTTTTCCAGGCAGCAAGTGCTCTCTTCACACTGGACGGGGCCCGCAGCGAAGCCCTATCTCGTCGCCTAGCACGAGGGGAGCGCCGCCGACGCCGCTGCAGGGCTGCCCTGGCCGTCCTTGCACTCATTCTTCTCGTGATGGCAGTGATTGGGGTGGAACTCCTCATGTCTGGTGGTCAGAGGATATTCGGAGCTGTACTTCGCTGAACCAGTCATTATGTCATGATCGGAAATGTATGAATACGTAGCCTATATTGCTGTAGATAGAGTTTTAGTTTTCTGATAGAGATTTTGATTGCGGTGTGAAAAGTAATGGATTGTGATAGCTTTTTGATATAATACGAGTAAAGCAGTTAAAATAAATGCTAAATCTTTTTTCGAAAGAAGCCATATTGCGCTGATCCTATAAATAATGGGACAAGGGCAGAAGGATAATGATAAGAAGAAGCAGTTTTGCGAATAAATATTACTTTCCTAGGCAATTGATCAAGTTCGGTCATTCATTTAATCTGTGGTAGTCTTGTGTAGTTCGTGAACGAACTAGGTCAAAAGAGCGCTCATACTACATACATACTAATAGAACTAGAAGAACGAACTAGTTCGTTTAGGAGCGGCGAACTAAATTGAGCTAACTTAACTAGTACTCGTATGCCCAAGACTAATCTGTGGTATGTAGTTTCAGGCTATAGAAGGAATGCATGCCGTACCCAGGAATTTGGTATCCTCTTATAAACATTTCTATGGCCGTACCTAGTTCTCACAAAGCTGTTCAGGGGCTATGTGATAGATCAACTATGACCTGTGATGCTTTAATATCTTTTGTTGTAAAAATAATCACGATTTCACGAAGGCAGGATTTAATTGAGGGTTGATATTCTTTAATAATTCAATATGTCGTCGTGGGCATTTAAGAAAATTATCTTTGCATTATTGTTTGTAGAGCTAAAATTGAACGGAGACAAATTAAAATGAATTGCACAAACTGCACGCAGGAAAGTAACCTTTATGACTTTGATCTGATTATACGTGATTACCTAACTACTGAATTATTATCCTTATGATTTGGGGAAATAACTATAGGAGACAAGTGCTCCATTGTCATGACAAAACAATGAAACGAAATGTTAATTTTTTCTGCAGAATTGGGCTGGATATTTTCTTTTCTTTAGCTGTATAAGTCACGACTTGCTTGGTTATTTAAAGTTCAAATAAGACATTTAATTTTATTCCGGTAATGGCGGTGCCATATAGTTATACAGAATGTACGCGACAAAAATATTAACGTGGAGACAAAAAAAAACTTTTTACCATAGTTTATTCAAAGAAAAATTCCTTAGGTTATAGTTTTTACATAATTACCTACTGTAAAAGCTGCATAAGTAATGTTTTCGGGAACATCTATGTTGTAATCTCGTTGATCATACACCAAACGCCATCATATACAAATACTAAGTACTTAGGTACTAAAAATACAGAAGAAGCTTAGAATAATGATTTCGCTCCGCTCTGTAGAAGTACTCGGCGTAATCATAAATTCAGCAACAAATAGCCTGCCGTACACGTCAGACATGAGCTCGAACCTCCACAGTCTAGTTGTCAACAATATGCCAAGATGACTACTGTCAGTTTTATTAAATTTTAATTTTATTTCGTAGTAAAATTTCTGTTTGCATAGTGAAATTGTGTAAAAAAAAAGTGCATTGTAGCATAAAAAAGAGACTAAAGATCACATACCATCAGTATATACAGGGTGTTTTTTTGTGGCCATCGAAGGGTCATTCTAAACATGAATTATGAAATTTTTTTTTTATTTTTTTTTATTTTAAATTCATCGTGCGATATAGTGTCTAGTGTTTGTTAGTTTTTTTATAGACAGATATTAATTATTTTTCATGACGCGCGTCTATAATAAACGACATTTACTCAACTTTGTAATATTTTGGAAACCAGACACTTGCCGGAGAAAAATGATCGTGATGATGAGGAGATTTCGATTTTCGGGACAAAAATAATTTCAGAATTATGAAATTTCAATATAAAATTATCATGAATAATAAACGACATTTAGTGCCGCCGCCGATACAAAACTAATTTCCCATTGGTGCAGATTTTGTAATATGTGAATTTGTTATTATTATCTAAGAGTAAATGATAGGTGCACATTAGAAATTCCAATGAAATAGAGATAAATTAGTGCCAAAGGATAATGGGCAAAAATGTACGAGTACCGATCAGTAACGATCAGACCTATATCGTATATAAGAGGTACGTATTCTGGAAAACTCTTTTTGTGACTATCATTTGTACTACTGCCGGGGCATGTCTGCCTTATAAGGGTACATAGGCCTCCCCTAACAACCTCCACTCCGACCGGTCGGAAGCAGCCTGCATCCAACCGACGCCCGCGACCTAGCTTGGCCATGCTCAATGCGTTCGGCCATCAGTTCTTCGAGCTATGTGCCCTGCCCATTGCCACTTCAGCTTGCTGGACCGTTGAACGTCTGCGGATCTCCTCATTTCTGAAGAGATCCCAAGCATACGATCCTGAGCTTCTTTATGACGCACTAATACCTTCGTTTAAGGACTGGGGTATCTTGGACACAAATAAGCTTAAAAAAATTTTTTAAAAAATTTCATAAACATTCGTCAACAACTTCGAGCATCCCAACCAGACATTTACCAACGTTAATTACCTAGGTATGTACCTACACTTACCTAATGCTGCTGCACTTTTGCAAGTTAAAGAACACTTCACCTACTATCACCACTATCACTCAAATCTTAGAGAAAACCGGTTCCTTTGTTACTTTCAGTGATTCTGTATTTCCGTAAAAACAAATAATAACATAAAAACACACATACTATTACTATAAAATAAGCAAATTACAAAATTAATGTTATTGCACTTACTTATTTCGCAAAAAAAAAATTTAGTCACAAAAAGCGCTAATTGAAAAAAAATGAGAATTATGGATTGAAGTTGCAAATCACGTCAATTTTTTTTCTGTGTACTCATTTTATAAAAACACAACTTTTATTTGATATACTTTTCTTAAAAAAATATTGTTTTTTTTTGTATGGACAAAAAGTAAAAACTAAATATCGGGGGTAAAAGTGTAAGCAGTGGCGGTTAAGGGTTAAAGTAGATCTCTTCTAAATAACTCCCCATACATTTAGAGGGGAACTAACCTGTTGAAACATTATTAAGTAGACCAAAATTCAGCCGTCTTTTCTATAACTCTCACTAACCGCTGACAGCTAACATTACATTTTAATGGTGCATACAATTTATTTTTCAATTATTTATTTGATTTCTTGATAGTATGAATTTTATGTAGGTAGGTGTAGGTAACTGCTTTTATTGAAGTTTGAAGAAGTTTCATTATTGTGAAGGATGTTAATTGTGCTATTAATTTAGTTAATTAAAAAAACAAAGTTCATTAAATACATACTAGTTATTTTTGATGGATGATGGCTGATCGTTGGACTGCTTTACTTTTTTTTTACTTTAGGTACTTACAAATTCCGGTAGTATTTAACGGTAATTATGCTTTGCTAAATAGAAATTTATGATATTTAGGTAGATAATAGGGTCGATTAGTCGAGAGAGAAGTTGGTGGAAATCAGAAAAACGAAGTTATAGGATCTAATCTCGACGAGGATGCATTTTTTAATAGTTAATGTTTATGATATAATTTTAAAAAGTAATATTAATTATTGTTTCATTGTCAGTAAAGTAAGGTACTCTTTCGTTAATTGCCTTCCAATCGTCTTCTCCAAATTACCAAACCATCGAAGCGTACCTTTCTCTATTCTTGTCACTACGAGTAAGTCTTCTTTCACACTACCCAATTCTCTTAATATCATAATCAATTTTAATTTATTGCAAAATTTTAGTTGCTTTCTGCATTAGTTTTCCTTCATTCGGGTAAAGTTAAGCAGTTGGCAACACAATCCTAGCATCTTTGCAAATTGTCATTGATGATTGTCATGTCATCAATCATGATAAAATTGCCGCATTTACGGAGCTATTGTTTGTTGATAGTACTCCATCTAGTCAGAGCGGAGCGAAGACCTATCCTTAATCTAAGAGAAGAAGTAAATTTTTTGTCACCTTCTTTATTTTTCGGTTAGGAATACATTGGACGCTTAAATGTAGGTACTTTATGGCTATATAATTTATAATTATACGATATTATGATTTTTACTATATCTACCTATAATGGTTGTGGAAAAGCCAAAATTACATATAAGTAGGTATGCCTAAAGCCTGCTATCCGAATATTAAGCACAAAAATGTAAAGGTTAAAGGGCGAATAATGCAGTGTAAATTGTGATGCATATTATGTTATTCTAATTAATTTTTCCTTTATATTAATGAACATAATACTTGAACTGAAAATTATTCTACTTACCAACAAAATAATATTGCCGCAGTATGGCACAAAATACCATATACCTACCATTAATTTGTACTTTATTTAATTTTAAGGCTTTTTTATTTTTATGAATTTAGATTCTTCTATGCTGCTCTGGGAGTGAAAAAAAAGTGTAATACTACAGCTGCTTCTCTTCCCGGGAATACTGTACAAGTCAGTAGAGGGAAAAGAGGGTCTTGGTGTTTTGTAGGCGATGGGCTGACCACCTGTCACTACTAACCGAACTTGTACATCTCAACGATACCCTCAAAATTGGTCAGAAGTGGCACCATGTGGTCCTATTGGCCCTTGGTGCTCTGCCTACCCAGGCGTGATTATATGTATGTATGTAATGAATTTATTAGGTTGTTCGGAAAGTCATTTCGTTTTTTTTGGGGAACATGAAAGACAGTTTTCGTAAAGGGCACCAACCAAAAACTATGGGTAAATTAATAGAATTTTCACACACAAGCCTTCAATATCAGCTCTCAAGACATTAATGGTTATGGGGCTTAAGTGTGAAGTTAGTTTCGAAAAAACGTAATAAGTCCTCTGGCGGGAAAAAACGAAATGACTTTCCGAACAACCTTAGATACTTTATTATATAAGAATATTCGGATTGGAATTCCACTATCGAAGAAATTAAATTGTAAAATTGATTACCCGTTTGGGTAAAGTATTAGGTCCAAGCCTAATTAAAAACTCACATGTAAGTATTAAAATAAATAAGTTCCTAGCATTATTTAAATTACATTGTAAATAAAATTAAATGTTTTGATAGTGGGATGCAGTCCGTTCTGTATGTAATATTTTAATTAAGGTTAGAAATAATAGTTTTTACAAGGCTTATCAGAACATTTCAAGATTTTATTGGTGCGCCTGTATATAATAAAACACGTGTTATTGTTATTCTAGTTTATAAGTTAGGACGACTGAAGGATAAAGTTGATTCTGTCTCTATCAAGTTTTAGAGAAAAGGCAGCATCAAAGGAGAACTCCAAGTGCTCCTAGAGCCCTGGGCCTAGGTGTTAACAACTTCAAGGTTAATTGTTTTTGAACAGGAAATATCCCTGACTATTTACCAAAAATTTGGTGCAATTTGGCAATGTAGGAAAAAAGTTATGATTAACATAAATAAGAGAGGTTAGGTTATTGTAAGATTATGATAATGAATAAACTAGAGCACAGACTATTATATGTACTTTGTACAGGCTAGAAACACTAACTTTGGAATCTACCTAATAAATATATGGCCATTTTTTTATATATGTTTCAACTTGTTAACAGCTAGGCCCACGTCTACCCTCCTCCTTTGTTCTACTGATACGAGTAGGCTATCTTGGTAAAATCGTCTCTTAGTTACTTTATTTTCATATTTTGTTACTACGAGTATCTTGTCCGTTAAGTGGAATATCGAAGGGACTGTTTCATCAACGTAAAACATGTATCGACTTTGTCAAATAGCTCAAGCTTTCACCATACAACTTAGACAAGTTAGGGGACGACCACACAGAACAGACGTAAGACACGGACCCGTCGCAGGCGCGGCGCCCGTTTAATCTACTCTCATACAAAATGTATACAGCCGTCGTCGCGACGTAAAACATATAGAAAAGACGGGAGTAGATTGACGGGCGCGCCGCGTCTGCGACGACGGGTCGGTATCTTACGTCTGTTCTGTGTGGTCGTCCCCGACTTTCAGAAAGATTTTGGATTGAAACCTTATATATAATTTTAATATTTTGTAAATACGTAGTATAAGTATGTATGTATATAATGGTAGATTTTGCATTATACCCCGTAGTAGCTAGGTACTTAACCATAACAATTTTTGTATTATAAATTTAGTTAGTAAAATATAATGTTGCAATCCCAGTAACTATATTGTGATCAAAAATATTAGCTTAAAAAGCGAATAAAATTTATTTCTTTAATAAGTACTTAAGTAGTATGTACCTAATGGGTTCTAAAACTCGTATTATACAGGGTGGAAGTGACAGCCAGGCAAATATTGATATGGCTACTTGAGACCATGATTCTGAGGCGAAAACCACTGAAAATTTTTGCTGGAAAATTCCAAAATTTTCTGAAATTTTTCTTTCTTTTTTTTAAGGAAAAAAATTGTGTAGTTCGTTTAAATAGGCCTTAAATAATAACTTAAAAACAAAATTTTGAACTATGGATGATTTTCAAAAGAAAAGCAAACATTGCGGATAATCAAATGAAAAATGCATTTCCTGCGAGTAATAACACCGTCGTATAACTTAAAACAATGTTACTTGTTCAGTATTTCAGTATTTGCCTGGTTGTCACACACACCCTGTATACCTATTGTAGAATATTTTTTACAATACTTATTGCAATCAGTGCAGTCTGTTTAAAATTTAGACCACAATAGATTCATTACTTATTTAAAATACTATACCTACAGGATGTAACAAAAGGGAAATGTGAAGCGAAATGCTATAAAAATAACATACTTATCCCCAAAATTTCAGAAACAAACAGATTTGAAATCACATGTATATTTTTCAAATTTGTATAAACATACCTGTGTTGTTTAAGAATTCTACATACTATGAGGAAAAATAAACATGTGATTTCAATTAATATATTTTGTTTGATAGGTTTTTTAAAGTGGACTTTATTCATAGCTTTTTGCTTAATATACACCTTTTGTGACACACTGCAGTATACCTACAATTATATACTGCACTGCTGTAAATATTATGAAATTGTGGGGTAACTTGGTGTAACTATTTGCATGTACCTAGGCCTATTATTAAATACCATTTTGTGATCTATAGAGAAAAGGTATAGTTTACGACATTATAGTGATTTTAGTACCTTATAGTATTTAGAATACCTACTGTGTTCGTTTGGTCACTGTAAAAAAATTACCACGTTTGTATTTTTGTAATTATTAAAGTATTCACAAATATTGTTTTCTCACTTTTATTTTATCTATACTTATACAGGGTGTGGGTGACAGTCAGGCAAATACTGAAATGCTGAATAAGTACCATTGTGTTGAGTTATACGACAGTGTTATTACTCGCAGGAAATGTATTTTTGATTTGAATATCAGTAATCTTTACTCTCTGCCCCAATTGTATCGGGTGATCCTTTGACTAATAAAAACAAAAAAAAATATCGAAAAGGTTGTTTTCGATCAACTAATAAAATATTGCGAAAAAATTGCATTCTGCCGGAATTCCAATCAGGTTTTCGAAAGGGAAGAGGTACTAGTACCGCGCTCTTGGATGTTGTCGATAATGTATTGACTGCCCAGGATGCTGGCGAAGGAACTATACTTGTACTCTTAGACTTCTCCAGGGCTTTTGACAGCCTGAGTATTCCGCTGTTACTGTCTAAGCTTTCCTATTATGGAATGGATAATAACACTATATAATGGTTTCTAAAAGTTCTAGAGTGGATACCACGTATCGGCAAGCGCAGCGTGGGAAGACCACCCGCGAGGTGGACGGATGACCTGGCCAAGGTTGCGGGCGTCGGTTGGATGCAGGCTGCTTCCGACCGGTCGGAGTGGAGGTTGTTGGGGGAGGCCTATGTCCAACAGTGGACTTCTCAGGGCTGTAAATGATGATGATGATGATGATAATGGTTTGATAGTTACCTGGTGGGACGTAGTCAACAGGTAGCCCTTACTAGTCATGATGGTACTGTTAGCTGTTCGCACAGTACAACTATTGAAAGGGGTGTACCACAAGGATCCATACTGGGCCCTTTACTTTTTATTTTATATGCATCAAACATAACTAAATCAATTAGGAACTGTAAGTATCATATATATGCAGATGGTTTACAAATCTATCTATCAATAGATCTTAAAAAAATTTAATAGTAGTATAAAACAAATCAATGACGACCTTGAAGGTATTCATTGTGGGCCTGTAAAAATAAATTAAACTTAAACCTTCCAAGTCAAAATATATTGTGCTAGGATCTAACCTACAGGTTGCTAAAATAAAGGATTATAAGCCAGATATACGTATAAATGGTTTAAAGATTGAGCCAGTTGAAGAAGCGAAAAATTTAGGACTTTTATTTGAGGGAAATTTACGGTTTGAAAAGCACGTAGTTGAGTTGATGCGAAGTTGCTTTTATCGATTTAGGGTCATCTTTGGTACTGTCAAGATTAAACTACTGTATTACTGTTTATGGGTCTTATCTTTATAAAAAAAACTCATCGCATGGTACAAAGAGTGCAGAATGCATGCGCACGATACTGTTTCCCCATTCCACCTCGCTCCCATGTAACACCGTTCTTAAATAGTGCAAACATTTTAAAAATGGAATCGCGTCACAATCTACACTTAGCTACCCTAATGTTCGGTGTGCTGAACACTCAGCAGCCGCAGTATTTATATAGCAAGCTGACATGGCGTAGCCCTAGGCTCAGGAGCTCACTGAGAGCATGTTCCTTGCAATTAAGTATGCCACCTCACAAAACAGCCGCATTTAGGGGCAGTTTTAGATATCTGGCTACTAAATGCTGGAATAATATACCCCCACCAATTCGACAGCTTAGGACGAAGTCCTCTTTCAAAGCCTCACTTAAACTACATCTGCTTAAACTTCAAAAACAAAGCTTTAATATTACTCGGTAGCCAAACTAGATGGATCTCATGGCAATTGTTTATGCCTCCCATAGGGTGAGTACCCTATAGAACTGATTGATTACCCTATTCAATATATATTCTTTACAATATCTATCATACAACATATTATATAAATGTACTAGTGGACGCCCGCGACTTCGTCCGCGTGGAAATTGAATTGTAGCTTATATGACACGTTTGTCGGTTTACCATAGCAGTGCCATCTATTGATTACTTACTCAATCCAGTCGAAAAGTATCGACATCTGTTAGAATCTTTTGGAGTTAACAGATAATTGTGACTGTCAATTAATTATAGACAAATAATTTGCAATAAAATAAAATTGCGACTATAATTAAAGATCTAAGCTATCCTATCTCTCAAGTTGGACCAGACTGCTCACGGTGTTTTCGATTAAGTAGTTTAGGAGTCCATCGCGGACAAACATCGTGACAGGAGATTTATATATATTATAAGATAAGAAGATAAGAAGATTACCAGCATTGCGTAGACTAGTCTGTAACACATGCTGAGTCAGGACCTTTTTGCTTATTGTGACACATCGCACATTACTTTTGTTAGACATAAAAATTGTACCACCACTTTGCCAATTTTAGTGTAATGTGTAGTGTGTGTTGTTTTAGCAAATAAAGATTTGTCTATGTCTATGTCTAATTAAATGGGGTTATTGTGTTTTTTCGATCACTTGTAACTTTTTCGAGGGAAACTTTTTTATATCATCTTTTGTTTAAAATTTGATTTTTAAGTCATTATCTAAGGCTTAATTAGACGAACTAAATTATTTTTTTCCTGAAAACATTAAAAAAATTACGGAAAATTTTGGATTTTTCAGTGTTTTCCGCCTCAGAATCATGCTCTGAAGTCATGGTATTTTAGATTTTAAGCCAGAATATTTGGAAAATAAATAATTTACAAATATGAACTTTATAATGACGTGTATTTTTATAAACAAGATGACAGTACAATGCTAGAGCTACAATAGTCCGTAAGTTGCGCGCGCAGATCTTCTACGCATTCAGTCACTATATGAAGACATTTATCACATACGATCTTTCGCAACGACTGCCTAAAGACAGACGACTTTTAGAGGGTACATATTATAGGAACCTTATGTGCAGTCACTACAGTATCAATACTTGCCTGGCTGTCAAAAACACCCTGTATATAATTAAACTGTAAGACCGATTGCCAGATACTTAATCTTCCTTACCTAACCCTAATATTAGGTATGATAAGTTTCGATGTGTATTTTAAACTCATTAAACATTAGTATACTACGGGTATGGCGTACAAAATTAATCAAATCTGCTATGAATTTCCGATACAAGCATCCAGAGCTCTCACTTTGTTCTAATCAAAATAAATGAAACACAAATGATGTTTGCGTGTCTATTTTATTTTTTAAGGACGTCTGGCGTAGTTCAATAAAATGTGGTGATAGAGGTCTCCGCTAACATCTGCTGTATAGAGCTAAAAAAAACTATTTTTTCACTTGAAAAGCATTATTGGTAATCTTACCAACGCTCATGTCAATAACTTCTTCGTAGTTCACCCTTGAAGCTTGTTCATGTTCAATATTTAGAATACTTAAAGACGATACTATGTTACGGTCCATATTTTTGCGAATAAAGTTCTTAACCGCAATCATTTTGCTCAAATCTTCAGTTGCTGTTATCGGCATAGTGAGGTAGATTCTAAGCGCAGTGGCCATATTCGGATACGCGCCATGCAATTTGTTTTTGTAAATAAAATTTAAAAGCTGTAATGGTGTGGCGTTGTTCAAGTTGGGGTCCAATTTTAAAACATGCTGCTTAAAACTTTCAACTTCGACAATTATTTCCTTTGCATCCATGTTGGATTTGTAGAGGAGAGCCAAATTAGTGGCTTGTGACCTTAGGATGTCTACAGTATAATTATTGAGTTCTTTTCCATGAACAAAGCTGAATAAAGATTTTATCTTTGTAATTGAAATTAATCTCTCGTTCAAATTTTCAACAATTGTATCGATGATTTCAATCAGGATTGCCTTTAGATTATCAAAAACGAATGGTTTCTCCTGTTTCTCGTTATCAATATTAACTTTTTTCATTATTGGTTGAATGTACACATCTTTGAGAGGGTCAATATCATATGTTTCAGCAATAGTTTCTGCCTCATTGCTTATATCTGAGCAAATATTAGCACGTTCCGAGTCTATAGTGTTAAGTAGGTTACTTATATTTTCAACAGTATCATTCACCGTGATATTTACGTTTTGTATAATTTTATTTGCTCCATCGATATGAGAGAGTATTCTATACCAAAAAGACAACATCAATACAAACTTTAAATTTGAAACTTTTGATAAAATACAACCTGCTTCCGATTTAGTTTCCTCATTTGATAGTGGATTATATTTGAAAGTATTAAGCACGGCCATTACTCGTTCCAACTGCGTATTTATTATTTCAACTGCATCAAAGTTTGCTGGCCATCTGATGTGTGGTTGTGACTTCAAGCTGATTTGTACATGACTTGTCAAAATTTCCCATCTGTATGACGATGCTGAGAAAAAGCCGAAAAAACGTTGTATGGTGCCAAAACAGTCCTCTATATCTCTAAATTTCATTATAGCATTTACAACCGCTTCGTTAAGGGACTGTGAATAAGAAGGCACGAAAATAGCCAGCTGGTTTTGTTCATGTATTCCTGCTGTAAGGTTTGTGTACTTATTAACCATATTAACACTATTATCATAAGACTGGGCAACACAATTTTTAATTCCTAGTCCGTCTCTTTCCAAGGATTTGAGAACTATATCTGTGAGCTCTTGGTTATCGGTTTGAGTTATAAAACCTAGAAAACTCTCAACGATTGTACATCCGTAAGGGCCAACTTTTACATATCGAATTATTTGTGCTATGGGAGCTGGTTTACCAACTTCTAGTATGCAATCTAGCATTATTGTGAAGTATTTAGCTTCTCTTATATCTACCAATATACCATGTCTGAGTTTTAAGGACATTAAATCTGTGAACTCACTTATCACCTCGTTGTAAAAGTATTTTGTTAATCCTTTTCTGTGATTACTAAGATGCTCTTTAAGAGGATAGTGGTATTCTGAAATAAGTTTAACAATATTCCAATACTTTCCATTATCTTTAGATTCATCTTTTACTTCGACATTAGTAACTTCATCCAAACATTTGAGCAAATATCCATCTTTTGCCATATGTAAAATAATTTTCAGAATAGATTGAAGAACACTTCGCCAATGATTGGTTTCTTCTGTCAACCTATCTTGGTACTCTTTATCCACACCGAGTGTCCAAAAGTTAGATTCGAATTTTTTCAACTCACATAACCACTTTCTATGCTGTAAAGAGTTTTCGTGTTCCGGAATTCTGTCGCTCAATTTCTTCCAGTGGGTAAAACCTTCTTGTTTGACTAAAGTAGAGCTAGATTTAGTGTAATTCGTGAAGAGTTTGCATGAAATGCAGTAAAGTGAATTCTGGGTTTTACTGTAGGCTAACCAAGATCGGGGTATTTTTTGCCCATTCGGCAGTGTCTTATGAAACCATTCTTTAGTGAGATTCCTTCCGTATCTATACGATGAGCTAAGGTCTGGTTCCTCGGGGTGTTTGGCCCTCATATTTATGATAAAACGTTTTTGTATTTCGTTTAAAATTGGTGGCCATGTGCTCGGGTCTTGATAGTCCAGAGTTGCTTTTGTAGAACTTTTTACAATGACCTCACATTCCTCTGTTATTCCTTCATCATTGTCTGTATTGTTCATTGCACTGTCATCAGGGTTTTCTGAATCTTCGTCTTTATCATCATCATTCTTCATGGGATCATCAGTATCGACGAATTCCTCTGAAATTCATAACAAACATACATATAAAAATCACGCCTCTTCTTTCCTGGAGGGGTAGGCAGAGATCACGGATCTCCACTTGCTATGGTCCTTACACACCTCTTTCGCTTTATCTACTTTTATGATATTCTTCATGTACGATTATCGATTTAGGTTTAGTGTGAAATTTATAAAATAATATAATTTAACTAGCTACTACTACTATGTAGGTACACTCGTATTTCATCTTTCTATCCATGAACATATATACATTTTGTATAACAAATAAATAAATAAATAAATAAATAACAACGGACGGTGTGTTTTCACTATACAGATTGAAGCATACATAATAAGCTCGGTGACGTATATTCCATTGAGTCAGGATGTGTATTCACACGTTATCCATACATACATACATAAAGCTTGTTGCTTGCCTCAAAAAGCTGCATCTTCTTCCGTGCAATAATGACAACGGTAACGTGTAGATATATTTTAGTACGCACTGAAAAATAAGGATCGATGACTTAAAGAGGGTGGCTGGCAGTGAATGAATGGCAAAAATGGGAGATCAAGCCATGTGGCGTGCTTTGGGTGAGGCCTACGTTCAGAAGTGGACTGCAATAGGCTGACGACGATGACGACGAAGTAAATATTGGTTTGTACCGTACTGCATTTCGTTAACAGTAACGGTTGTGTTTTGGCTGGAAAATCCAGCAGAAAGTGTACAGTCGATATAACCGGCTCGTATATACCATGACATACACACCTACATATACACACAGAAATGGGGTAACCAGAGCTGCAGGAGTATGAAGGAGATTCCGCAGCCACGTTTAGCGAGTACAGGCATAAGGCAGTTGTTCCACCGGTAACGATGAACGAGTAGCGAGCAGAGCTAGAATGTTGAACCGAGTTGGCGAACCGCGGGGAGCGAGTGCGTAGTTCCTGTTCCGATAGTTGTGTAGCTCGGCGGCGCGGCGGCGGTGAGAGTGTTATCTTTTTCATAGCTCTTGCCGTTTAGCAAGAAACTAGTGATGCTAATCCTCGCTGGCAGTGTGAACGGTCAGCTATCAACTATTTGTATATGTATCTCTTTTGTTTACACGGAATGTACACAGGGTGTAGGTGACAGCCAGGCAAATACTGAAATGCTGAACAAGTACTATTGTGTTCAGTTATACGATAGTGTTATTACTCGCAGGAAATGTATTTTTGATTTGATTATCAGTAATCTTTGCTCTCCGCGCCCATTGTCGCCAATTGATCGCGGGCGATCCTGTGACTAATTAAATGGGCTTATTGGTAAATTATGTGACTCATTACTGTTTTTTGGATCACTTGTGTCTCTCCATTAGGGTTGATCAGTTTTTTGAACATTTTTGAGATTGAAAATCATCTTTAGGTTAAAATTTTATTTTTAAATAATTATCTGAGGCCTAATTAAACGAACAATTTTATTTTAAATATGAAAAAAAAATGTCGGAAAATTTTCGAATTTTCCTGCGAAAATTTTCAGTGTTTTCCGCCTCAGAATCATGGTCTGAAGTCATGGTATCAATATTTTCCTGGCTGTCACAAACATCCTGTATATTTTGTACTTTTCTTAAGCGAGAAAAAAGCCTAGTTACGTCGTTTTCTCGTCGGTGCATGGTAGGACAACTGCCTAAATGATCAGTGACAAGATAGCATATATCCTGAGAGAATGAGCCCAAGTTTCTTTGTCGACTCTTACGACATGCACGGAAGGAGATGCAGCTGATGTATTCTAGTGAAGCCCCGTACCAGCACAGGACTTAATAGGTACCTACATAGTATTTAAATAAAATGTAAAAACGTACCTGCAACCTTAAATAACCCCAATAAATAAAGAGGTATCGGGCGACTCGGACCAAAACAAACTCGGACCGCGGTCATAATATAAAGCATTTAATAGCTAAGTAAACATTGTGCAACGACGTGTTTTCAAAAACACAATTTATTACAGTAATATAATAAGTATAGAAGTTTTACAGTAGTAGATTTATTTTATTTCTAACACTTTTCATGTTAACTGTAGGTACTGTAGGTGGAACACAAACAATAGATTTATGTTATAAAATTATTAATTAATATTAGATTTATGGTTAAAATTACGAGCGGTCCGAGTCGCCTGACAAAATCTATTCTATTTTACATATAATATAAATATAAAATTATTAATAAAGAAAATGGAAAAAATTCCTCACCCGAGCGGGAATCGAACCCACGACCGCAAATCGTGCCAGCCGCTATAACCACTAAGCCATCGGGTCAATCACCCGGATGACGAATCTTAGCATCTCTTTTCTAAATTACATATTGCGCAACGTTAATTCTTCATCCCGATAGCTAAACACTAGCCAAATCCTCGGCAGTAAGCAAAGCTGAGATCCTCTCGAGACACAATGTTTATGAAGATGATAACGATCAAACCAATAGCACAATTCTAACGGATTATATTAATGGAGAAGTGTTTTTATAAATTTATCTTAGTCAAGATATTATATATTATAAAATTATTAAAAAAGAAAATGGAAAAAAATTCCTCACCCGAGCGGGAATAATAAATGC
Organism: Carposina sasakii; assembly: GCA_014607495.2. Taxonomy (NCBI): domain Eukaryota; kingdom Metazoa; phylum Arthropoda; class Insecta; order Lepidoptera; family Carposinidae; genus Carposina; species Carposina sasakii. Next base: position 2,872,033 of record CP053162.1, read on the forward strand.
CATCGAACGAACTACTTTGACCTAGTTCGTAACGGATCGATGTTTGTGCACGCTAATCTCAGAAACACTGAAGTGCTAAATTCACTCACTGGACCAACGATTTAGAAATGCAGTTTTCAGGAATATATTCTGACAGGTCCCACTTAACATACAGGGTACTTTTTAGGAGGCAATAAAGATGTTTTTAATCGTTGAGGTGTCTGAGGGTTTTGTTTCGACAGTAACGGATCCACGCGCAGTTTAGATGCAGTCACGGGGACGTGTCGCGGGCGTCCACTAGTAAATGATTAAAAACGAATGAGTCAACTCGGACCGCGGTCCGAGATAAGTAGCGGTCCGAGCCGCCCGATACGAGTACCTCTAAATAAAATGTGTACCTACCTGCAACATCACCAACATGATTGTCGTGTAAGCGCTCGCGCACATCATCGTCCTTCTGTGTCCACTGATTAACAAGAGAAGCCATCATATCCGCCTCTTTTTTCTTCTCTTTTGCCCGTTTCCTGTATTGTGCGCCTGACAGCTTTTTTCTAGGCTTAACTAGTGCGCCCTGTTTTTTAACTTTTAGCATTTTCGACATTGTTTTGATGTGAACGTACAAAGTTACTGCTTGGCAAGGGCTGACTGATAGCGCCGGCCGGCCAGACTTCGCGCATGCGCCGTCGCCAACTAGGATCGCGAAATGTAAAACGGAGAAGGCATGTTTCATTACATGGTCAAGTGATCATAGACAACTGTAGTCGCGATGAGAAAAACACTGCTACTCCGAAAACTAGAGATCTTAATAATAAATAAGTAATTATTTATTTTCGGATTTGAACTTTGTAAAAGTAACGTCTAATGTCATCCCAAGGCCAAATGAATAAAACAAGAACATTGGTTGTGTCTATGCATTTGGACTTCTGGTTGGATAGGTTAGGTTTATTTTAGATAGGTTACATATCATATTCATTTGTATTTTTTTGAAAATAACATTGGGTACCTACCCATTGTAATTAAATATCTTAAATTGTTGTTAATAAAATAGGTAGGTAAAAGGGTATATTTACATATTATAATATAAAACTTGATTCATTGTATACATACAGGGTGTTTGTGACAGCTAGGAAAATACTCATATGGTAACTTCAGACCATGATTCTGACTCGAAAACCACTGAAAATTTTCGCAGGAAAATTCCAAATTTTCAGGAAAAAAAATGTGTATTTCATTTAAGTAGGCCTTAGATCATCATCATTATCATAATCAGCCTATTGCAGTCCACTGCTGGACGTAGGCCTCCCCCAGGGCACGCCACAAGACTACCATGGGAGGTATTTGCTCATAGTCACCACGCTGGGCAGGCGGGTTTGTGACCGCAGATTGTATTTTGTCAACTATATTGTCAACACGGGAGGCGCTGCTGCCCACCTCCCGGAAATCCTTAATCGCCTCGTACGATACCCACGGGCAAACATGGGGTGGTACGAATTCTACTCTACCGGCAACACGCGGCAAACCTATGGATGATTAACCTAACATATGGATGATTTTAAAAAAAGTTGGCCCTAAAAAAGTTCTAAATACTGATCAACACAAATGGAGAGTTACAAGTGGTCCAAAAACAGTAATGTATCACACAATAACGAATAAGCCTATTTAACTAGTCACAAGATCGCCTGATATAATTGGCGCAGAAAGCAAACATTGCGGATAATCAAATTAAAAATGCATTTCCTGGGAGTAATAACATTGTACTTGTTCAGTATTTCAGTATTTGCCTGACTGTCAGACACACCCTGACAAACATTATTAACAAAGGTTATTAAACTTTCATTACTTACCTATATTATTGGCAGTAAGATGTATCTACGCCTACTAGTCTTATTCTCTTTATCATTAGTGAGTAAATATACCCACTCCAAATAGCATTGGTCTTCATTGCTCCTTGACACCACGCCCCCTCTTGCCTTGCCGCCCGGGGCAGGCGCCCCACTTCGTCTGTCCCCCTCGTGCCATTGTGGGCCAAACATAACAAGTTTATGTCCCATGGTTTACGGTTCATTGTTGCTTGGTTTAGGGGTTGCGTGGTATTATTCAATATTATTATTTTGCGCGAACCATGTTATTCGTTTTCTGGGGTACGGTTAACTGTTTGCTTTAGCTGTACCACGAATAATACCAAATAATGTTACTCGTGTATGCGAAAGTAAGTTTGCTTGTTACCTCTTCACGCTAAGTTAACAACTAGTGGGGTAAACAAGAAACTTTTTACGCGGCGTAACGCTAGCGACTCGCTAGCAAATCTATGTGATTTGACAGTTTGACACTAGCGTTACGGACTATCGAGATGTTCGTGCTTACCCCACTGAAACTCATTTACTCAACTTGAAATTATGTATACCAATAGTTGGGAGTAACTAAGCAGAAGGACATAGGCTACATTCTGTAAACTCCTGTAGTCAACACGGACGAAATCGCGGGCTACAACTAGTAATACTATACTGCTGTACTTTTGAGTATACCTATAGGTACCTATTTATTTTGTCTTAGGATACCTTAGTGCCTATTTCTTAATACCTATTTATTCTTTCGGGTTAATGTAAACAGTGTTTGGTTACATGGTTATACTTTGGTTAGGCGAGAAATATTATATCCATTATGTGTTTCTCGCCTAACCAAATATAATAGCAATTCGGCTAGAGAGTAGGTTCCTACATGTAAGTACTTAGTTACACCACGGAATATTTAATAGTACCTAACTATCGGCAATCTACATAGAAAGCACTAGCCAGCTAGCTTAGTTAAAATCATACGATGAATAGTAAAACACAATCGATAGATATATTTAAAAAATATATTATTTAATTTTTTGAGTCTTCATTGATGGCTTGAAAAAGTTTACATACTTTATCTACAAAATTAAGGGGAGCGTAGTGAGAATCTCATAGACGTCCTCCCCATTTGATATCCCATGAATTTTTGTATACTTATAGCGAAAAATCTTTACTTCTTTAAAAAAAAAAGCGCATTTGAAACATCGTGGTCTAGTACCAACTCGTCACCTTCCTAATTGGATCCTCAAGAATAGGGTGTAATAAAAGGGTTATGTTAAACGAAATTTTTCGAAAATAGCCAACTATAGAAAACCTATCCACAGAGTCGTAATTTTTCAGATAGTGTGGAGTATTCCTTAACAATTCAGGAATGTTCGTTTTCATTCATGTATAGGCAATTAAACATGTGATTTCGTTCGAGTCAAAAATTTTGTAAATAGGTTATCCAGAGAGGGCTATTTTTACAGCATTTCACATACTTCTTTTGTCATACCCTGTAGGTATAGATACCCACAAAAACCCAAAACTGTGGGTCTAGTTTCTTGAGGTCGATAGAAATTGTGACGAGTGGCACTGGATCTCGCATATACGGCCATTATAGGCCTTTACAGATCAATCAGGGTAGATTACTCCATCGATTTTTTGGTCATCCTCATTAGTGGGCACTTCATCTACCACCTGGCAATCAAAGGCAACGGCCAGCACCTGTAAGTAAAATGAAGGTTATGTTAGGCATACAATATATTCTAAACTGGACTCTGTCTTTAATTATCTTCGATTCATATCTGTATCATACTAGTAAGTCCACAGGTTGAACATAGGCCTTCCCCAATGACCGACCGGTTGGAAGCGGCAGGTATGCAGTTCCGTCAGGGTCCGTTTCATATAATGGGCGCAGTGACGTTATTATAGGTAGACGCAGGGTCCACAGAACAGGTAATGCAGGGTCACATATTAAATTCATCAGTGACGTTTAGATAGGTAGACGCAGGGTCACATACTAAATTCAGTCTATACCTACCGTTGTCAAAGATGAACTAAATCTTGTGAACTGCACTTGACAGTTTTGAGCATCTCACGGGCGTTCCGTATATTGAGAGCTGACCCTACCTATATCTAATAATTCCTCTAAGAATGGGCGTTGTGCAACACTAGACGACACGACAACGATACACGACCACAGCTTTTTTGGAAGCAAAAATGTCGTGTCGTTTAGTGGTAAAACGCCCAATAACTCTTATGTCTGATTACGGAACTAACAATTTTGTATGCTGTAACACATAATAATGTAGTCATACACATAGTATCTATCCAAAGGAACTATTTCGTGAATCGCACTGTAGCCTCGATCTTGACTAAGTTTGTCTATCTGCACTACTGCATCTGCAACCTTTCGGTGGCATTTTACCTTCGTTTTGGCATCAGGGTTGCTCCGGACCTTGGCGAGGAACTTGTCATAGTAGCCCCCTCCATGTCCGAGACGGTTTCCGGATAAGGAGAAAGCTACTCCTGGCGCGATGATGAGGTCTAATCCACCTGAAGAAAAGAGCATTCTAATAGGTTCTGCTTCATGCTCTGATTGACGAATATCTCAGAGAACACTTTCAAAATCCGGTATCATAAACATTTCTTTCACACGGGTAGGTAAAGCAGAAAGAACCTGTTGATACTCTATTATAAGCCTAAGCTTTTCCATACTCATTGTTTTCACGAAACCAGGTATTCTTATACTTAGTTTACCTATCTACGTTGAATCAAGTTTATTTTGTCACACATTCACAGTAAAATATCAAGTAGAGTCCTAATTTGTAGTTTGTAAGAACCCTTCAAAGGTATATCCATGTCCAAATAAAACCTATTACAGTTGTACGTACCATTTTCCAACGCATCTTCCCTAGGCTGATGTTTCCCATGCTGAGCTATACCATGCTTGGTGAGTGGCATGGCATCCTCGTCCCCTGTCTCCATCTTCAAAAACTTCATGTGACCACCGCCGTATTGCGGCACGAAAGGGGATGCCCCTCGATCCTGAATGTGCTTGATGAGAGGCATCGTGTCGATTTCTTGGTCTGTACTCATGAAGATCGCTATGCGGTTGGAGGATTTGTACCAGGGGTGGTTGATCATCTGGGAATACCAATCAGAATGATATCCAGATAAACCTGACCGGTTTTTGTGATGCCGCATTAGAATAAAACAATGTAAAACCTTATATTCTAAATAAATAAAAATAAAAAATATGAGCGGAAGGCGACGAGAGTTAAATAGGTAATACGAAGAGATAATGATGGAACATCTTTGCAGACATTTGTTGTTTAGGTCCCATTGTTGGGCATCAGAAATACCCTATTAGGGTATATGCATGATTTTTTTTATTTCATTTTTATATTCTACGTAAAAAATGAAAAAGTTTGCCCTTGGAATGGCATATCTAACTTTAACCGTTTTGGATTTACAGCAATTCAAAAATACGAGCCGGCAAAATGTTTTTGAAACGCTCCGTTTGTTCCATACTAAAACGGCAAAGACTTTGACGTCATAATAGACAACCGTCTCAAATTAGTATGGGTAAAAAATGAAATCTTATTTTATATACGTAATATTTTATATTTTGTGTATTGTTGTCAATAAAAATTGTTTATTAATAGGTGCAGATATTAATATAGTATTTATTAAATCAATGAGATAATTCAAAATATGGCTAAATTGTATGTTATGTACTCCTTTTATGTTGTAAATTTTTTTCGTTAAATTTTTCAAAACTTTTAAATTCCTCTCCATTCAAACTTTGGTATTTTATTAACCGATTGATGTTATTTTTGCACTATTCAGTTTATATTTGTAACTAGTGGACGCCCGCGACTCCTTTTGCATGGACTACAGAAAAAAAACAAAATATCGAAATTATCCGGGATTAAAACATTTTCCCGGGATAAAATGTAGCCTATATGTTAACTGGGACCTGTCACAATATATTCCTGAAAACTACATCGAAATCGGTTCAGCCGTTTCTGAGATTAGCGTGCACAAACGCACAGACAAACAGACAAACAGACAAAAATTCCAAAAATCATTGTTTTGGGTACTACTGCGTTGATAAAGGTATTCTATAATATTTTTTCTTATATATCTTCTATGTACAGACAGCGATCCGTTACATTTTTTTTTTCACAACACATTAACTTAATCCCACATTAAGATCCATAAGGTCTTGTGTCGTGGGTACTAAGCAACGGTAATAAATACATAGATAAGTATAGAAACATCCATGACTCGGAAACAAACATAAATTCATATATCAATGTTTGCACCTACCGGGATTTGAACCCAGGACCTATGGCGCTGCAGGCAGGGCCACTACCTACTACACCAATCGGCCGTCATTATTATATGTACCTATATAGATATCTTTCGAATAAAATATAAAAAAAATGTTTTCGTGTCAGACGCATATTCCCCATTTGTCTTAGTCGGTACTTGATTGAACTATAGAACAAGTAATATACCTGTTCTGTGGATTGAACGCATTTAAAAAACTGTCTTCTATATTTACTATGACCTCTTCAGTTCCACGTGGCGGTCGTGGTCATAGAAATGATACCAAATCCCTGGTCGTGGTTCCTTTTTTTCTATTAGATAAATAAATCGACTAATACCTCGGGAATTCTCTCGTTTGATAAGCTAGCAACTTGTCACTATGATACACGTCGCTATGATACATCTCCGTTATGATACTGCAGCTCTGGTTAGGTTAGAGTAGGCAAACACATTAAGTACTTAGATAAGCTGGTAGATAATTATGTAGGGTGATTTTTGGTCGTCAACGTTCCCGAAAACTACGGAGTCTCCTCATCATGACGATCATTTTTCTCCATGGAAGCATACCTGTCTGGGTTCCAAAGTTGATTTTTTCACGAGAAATTATTAATATCTGTCTATGAAAAAACTAGCATAAACATTGGACACTATAAATTTCGCACAATCAAGTAAATAAAAAAAAAAGTTTCAAAGAAATTTCTTCGTTTCCCAGCATTTTTTTGGGCATAAACTTCCTTTATTTGATGTATAGAGTACGTACCCTTAGTTAGGGGTGGCAACGAAAAAACACCCTGTATATATACCTTCTCATAGACTATTTTAGATTGTCTTTCTTTCTCCTCCTTGGTCAGGGCCGCGATGCGAGCAGATACCTCATCACGGAGCCGCATCTTGGCAGGGTCGGGTGTGCCGGGAGCCATCTTTGAATACTCTGGAGATCAATGTTATTGAAAGAAATCTCAAAAATAATAGAGTAAACTATCTAGAAAGTTTTTTTAATAGCTAACATGCAATCGATCGATGTTAATGTAATATACTTACCTATATTACATTTCGATTTAATGTTAATGTAATATAGATAGGCAAGTAATTCATTGCCAGTTGAATCAAAGACTTATGATTGGTAGATACATAGTTTTTTAGTTATTTTGTGTGCTGATGGTAAATTCCACCTGTACAGAAAAAGGGACATGTATCCTACTAATTTTGTAAACGCGAAAGTACGAGTATGATGGACGTATGTTACTCTTTCACGTAAAAACGGCTGGAGCGATTTTAATAAAATTTGGTATGGAGTTAGCTGACACCCTGGACACATAGGCTACTTTTTATCCCGGGAAAATATTTTTATACCGGGTAATTTCGATATTTTGTTTTTTCTGCAGTCCACGCGGACGGAGTCGCGGGCGTCCACTAGTAAATTATACGTAACAAAAATCCCAAAATAACCAAAATTTGAGACTCGAAAACACATGCTAATTTATTCACATATTATGAAGAATTCCGAAACAGCTCAGAAATGTTCATTCTTTTATACCTTGAATGTAAAATGTAACTTTAAGTTGTAGCGCCAGATAATAGAGCTAAAAATTAGAGGAGCCTTCATTTAAATTCTCACATATAAAATAATCATAATACAAACATAGTTATTTATACGTACTTACTTATCTAAAGTTACTATTTTGTTAACTGACTGATAATATGAGAGAATGTGATATTGTAATAAGCAAATAAATTAACCTATCATTGTCAAAAATTATTAGGTACCTACTTACGGATTAGTACCTAAACTTAACTACGAAATCGTGTAGCAAACAGGAAAACAGCATATTATACCTAAATATACAAATTATATATACTACTTCAGCCTATTGCAGTTCACTGCTGGACGTAGGCCTCCCCCAGGGCACGCTACAAGGTTACTGCCACAGGGGGGTTTTGCCCATAGTCACCACGCTGGGCAGGCGGGTTGGTGACCGCAGTATGATTTACGGACTATGTTGTCAGTACGGGACTATGTTGTCTCCCGGAAACCCTTAATCGCCTCGTACGATACCCACGCACGGGCAGGCAGGGGTGGTACAAACTCTACTCTGCCGGCACCACGCGGCTAACAAATTATATACCTCCTTAATTATAATTTTATATAATATAAGTAATTTATATTAGATAAAAATATTTTCCCGGATAATGAATAGCAATCTTTGTGTTATTCTGATATGTAGGTAGGCTATATTATTGTGTGAAATATATGAAGTTCCATCAACATTAATTCAGTAGTTTTTGCATGAAAGAGCAACAACCATACATTCATTCTCACAACACAAATTTCGCGTGTATAATATTAGTGGGATAAATAACAGCTTCATCGCCTTAACATGACGGCGCCGCTATCCTAGGAAACTGTCGTAATAGACCTAATAAGCGTAAATATGTATTTATATATTGCACAATAGACTTACCAAAAAATGTAAGAACCCAGCGCGGACGTAAAGAACCGACTGATAAAGATATCTTTATCATTCCGCTCGGTCAGAACGAACTGATGTAGTCGAGACGATACATAACATTGCGATATCTGCGATTATAAAACTGGAATACGCAAGAAACAAACCAAAACAAACTTTATTGCTATACAAACGCTACGTAGCAACATTACCAACATAATACCATTCACTAGACACGTGTTTAATTTGCTAATGAACGAGACGGTAGTGACATCTAGTGACGTTGTGATGAACTCTAATAGTCATAAAATGTTGGAATAGTGGGTCAGTAAAAGTCGTATAAGGGAACCCATGAAAAGTAACTGTTACAGTTACTCAACAATAGATGGCGGTGTGTAAAAAATTATGTTGTATTAATAGAGGCTTTGTAAGAAGGTAGAGTCTAAAATAAAAGCTATCCAAAATAAAATTTTAACTATAGATGGATCCATATAATGGGTCTAATTAAGTAGCTAGTTAACCACAAGTACCCAATATTGAAATTACGTTACTTATTAACTTATCATAGTAAAAAGCCGAATTTATTTTTAACTTTTTGCGAGACAGATTATCTTAACCTGATTAAAACGCAGTAACAATGAATTGATGTTATCATACAGTGATGCTAGGGTTGTCACGATTTTTACACAAGATGAATCAAAAAATCATACCATTTTAATATTGTAATATATACATATAACTCGGCTATTCCGAATAAAAGTTAGGATATCTACAACAATAAGTTTTTAGCAATGGCATAGCATGAAGATGGCATAACAAGCTAGCTATCTTTACAGAAATAAAATGTTAGATCGAATCATGTTAATTAATAAGTCATTGTTGGTTTTGTTCGCGAAAATGCAAAATTATCTTTAATAGAGATTTGGGTTAAATGCAAAATGTGATTAAAAAATAAGTTTATCTCTATTATTAAAAAGAAATAGATCAGCATCTGCACGAAAGTACTCAGGGGCTTTCTCTTAGAGTTACATCTGGCCATAGAGGAATAAGATATTCCTCTATGATCTGGCCTATAATATACTAAACATGACTGTGGGATCTTATTCGTAATGTAAGATTTACAGTCAATTTCAATAACCGATCTCGAGAGATTTTTTGCATAATTCCAGATAAAATTGTCCATTGTTTTCATACAAAATTTTCTTTGTTATCTCTAGTATTTAAATTGGCCATTACCGAAGCGCGATAACGATTTATTTAGTCGTTGGCAACCCTACCTACATCGGCAAGATAATCTTATCAAACACTTTTATATTATCAGAATTACCTATAATTACTAGTTAAGGTATCACACTGTCTAGGATGGCAATTTAAGAATGACCACATAACTTAGAATCCGCCCATTTTTTTCTCCGATATAACATTAAAAAAAAAAAAACAAAATTTACTTACGTTATGTACGTCGGTCGGTCGTAAGATATTTTGCCAAGTTTGGTTCGAGCCTCGAAAAAGGTTTGGTTTTCATCACAGAATTTTTTTATTCAAGCACTAGTGGACACCGCGACTTCGTCCGCGTGGACTACAGAAAATACAAAATGTCGAAATGTCGAGATAAAAGCATTTTCCCTGGATAAAAAGTAGCCTATATGTTAAGTGGGACCTGTCACAATATATTGCTGAAAACTGCATCAAAATCGGTTCAGCCGTTTCTGAGATTAGCGTGCACAAACGCACAGACATAACAGACAAACCGACAAACATATAAACAGACAAGAATTCCAAAAATCATTGTTTTGGGTACTATTGATAAAGGTCTCCTATAATATTTTTTCCCACATATCTTCCATATACAGACAGCGATCCGTTACATTTTTATTATATGTATAGATAGATAGAAGATAGAATAGAAGAAGACAGATATAGATTAATTACTATGTAGATGCGACAATATAAAAAAGCGCTCTATATTTAGAACGAGAGAAGTTTTGTATACAGTTTTGTATACGTCAATACCGAGATTCGATTTTTATTTATTGTAGGTACAGTCCCTTCTGTTCATGTTATTCTATGCCTACTCCGATTGGCTCGGTATCGGAACTACGGGCAGAATCGATTAATAAATAAAGTATGTTTTACAGCTAAGAACTATGGCAATTGGTCCCAATGGACGCGGCCATTACACCGGCATGGCACCGCTTCAATTGATTGGAGTATATTGTACTTAAAATCTGTTAAATAGTGGGCTTGGCTTTATTTATTTTTTTGAAATTTATTATATCGTCCACGTGGACAACAGAAAAAACAACATGACAAAGTTTTTCGGCATAAAAAGTATCTTACCTTCGAGACTAAATTTCATTGTTGTTTTGGGCGTAAAAGCCGGGCAGATTATAGACCAACGGACTCAGAGTAATACGCTAGACACTCATCTATAAATACTATTAACGATAAATTGATCCATTCATTTATTGAAATAAACACAGAAGTCTAGAAATAGAAATACTTATGGCGAGATCATGTTTTTTAACAAAATAATTTAAAAGTTTTCTATTCCAGATCAAATGTCAGTAAATAGCAAAATATTTGTTAACATATTTCTAAACTGAGCTTTGAACTAACTGTGTTCATTAATTTACAAAGACAGTGAGGAAAACCAAAGCTTCTATGTAAGCATAAAAACGTATTTACCTAATACCTACGTAGAAATAAACCAAAGCAACATTTGTCTTTGCCACTACGTATTTTATATTATTTAAATTCTAATTTTCAAAGAATGTATTCTCTGAGTAGTCTGAGGCCTTATCTATCTTCTTCTAGTAACGGATCGCTGTCTGTACATTGAAGATATATGAGAAAAAATATTATTGGAGACCTTTATCAATGCAATAGTATGATCTGGCCTATAATATGCTAAACATGACTGTGGGATCTTATTCGTAGTGTAAGATTTACAGCCAATTTCAATAACCAATCTCGAGAGATTTTTTGCATATTCCATATTAAATTTTCCATTGTTTTCATACAAAATTTTCTTTGTGATCTCTAGTATTCAAATTGGCCATTACCGAAGCGCGATAACAATTTATTTCCTCGTTGGCAACCCTACCTACATCGGCGAGATAATCTTATCAAACACTTTTTATATTATCAGAATTAATTACTAGTTAACTTTGACCGAAGCTAGTTAAGGATCACACTGTCTAGGATGGCAATTTTAGAATGACGTAACTTAGAATCCGCCCTTTTTATTAGTTAAGTTTTTATCACAAGTAATTTTGAAATAAACACAGTCATGACATTTGGTATCTATTTATCCTATAAATTGATCCCAGTCACCGGTCCGGTCGTGTCGGCTTTCCGTCCCATCGGATTATGATGAGAGTAACAGAATAGAGAGCGCATCTGTGTTTACGCACACACTTGTGCACTATAATATCTCCTGCGTACCTGGCCAATCTCCGTAGAGGTTGGTCACCTTAGCCGAAATACGGTCGGAGATCATCATCATCATCATCCTATAAATAGGTCATAAGTGTATTATAATCTTTTCTCCGATATAACATTTAAAAAAACGTACCAAGTATTATTTTATTTCGGGTCCCACTTATATAGTCAGACATAATAACTTTACTTACGCCTATTATGGGTTTCGTAAAACCAACGGCCGTAATTTGCCAAGTTTGGTTTTTACCTTACATATTCATATGGCTGTGTTCCCAGCATGTGGATGGAGACCCGTGCAGCCACATTAAGAATAGCGGGGTCAGAATAATTAATGGTCAGTGACTTTTGTTGTCATTAAATTAATGTTGCTACCTCATCGCCTGAGGGAATGCCCCTGTGTCCCTTCTTGAGTCGATTCTTACCAACGAAATTTACGGAAGGAAATGCAGTTGATGTAAAAGCCTCGAAAAAGGTTTGGTTTTCATCACAGAATTTTTTTATTCAAGCACTAGTGGACACCGCGACTTCGTCCGCGTGGACTACAGAAAATACAAAATGTTGAAATGTCGAGATAAAAGCATTTTCCCTGGATAAAAAGTAGCCTGATATCGTTAAGATGCGTGCACAAACTATGTATAGATAGATAGATAATATTTTTTCCTACATATCTTTCATATACAGACAGCGATAGTATGATACATAGATAGAAGATAGAATAGAAGAAGATAGATATAGATTAATTATTATGTAGATGCGACAATATAAAAAAGCGCTCTATATTTAGAACGAGAGAAGTTTTGTATACAGTTTTGTATACGTCAATACCGAGATTCGATTTTTATTTATTGTAGGTACAGTCCCTTCTGTTCATGTTATTCTATGCCTACTCCGATTGGCTCGGTATCGGAATTACGGGCAAGTATCGATTAATAAATAAAGTATGTTTTACAGCTAAGAACTATGGCAATTGGTCCCAATGGACGCGGCCATTACACCGGCATGGCACCGCTTCAATTGATTGGAGTATATTGTACTTAAAATCTGTTAAATAGTGGGCTTGGCTTTATTTATTTTTTTGAAATTTATTATATCGTCCACGTGGACAACAGAAAAAACAACATGACAAAGTTTTTCGGCATAAAAAGTATCTTACCTTCGTCCTTTCTCTGGCTTTAGACTAAATTTCATTGTTGTTTTGGGCGTAAAAGCCGGGCAGATTATAGACCAACGGACTTAGAGTAATACAGTCTCTCCGCTAGACACTCATCTATAAATACTATTAACGATAAATTGATCCATTCATTTATTGAAATAAACACAGAAGTCTAGAAATAGAAATATTTATGGCGAGATCATGTTTTTTAACAAAATAATTTAAAAGTTTTCTATTCCAGATTTTTATTTATGTGTGTATGTCAAATGTCAGTAAATAGCAAAATATTTGTTAACATATTTCTAAACTGAGCTTTGAACTAACTGTGTTCATTAATTTACAAAGACAGTGAGGAAAACCAAAGCTTCTATCTAAGCATAAAAACGTATTTACCTAATACCTACGTAGAAATAAACCAAAGCAACATTTGTCTTTGCCACTACGTATTTTATATTATTTAAATTCTAATTTTCAAAGAATGTATTCTCTGAGTAGTCTGAGTAACACACATAATTACATTAGCCTTATCTATCTTCTTCTATATCTATCTATACATATAATAAAAATGTAACGGATCGCTGTCTGTACATTGAAGATATATGAGAAAAAATATTATTGGAGACCTTTATCAATGCAATAGTACCCAAAATAATGATTTTTTGAATTTTTGTCTGTTTGTGCGTTTGTGCACGCTTATCTCAGAAACGGCTGAACCGATTTCGATGCAGTTTTCAGGAATATATTGTGACAGGTCCCACTTAACATATAGGCTACTTTATTATCCCGGGAAAATGTTTTTATCCTGGATAATTTCGCCATTTTGTTTTTTCTGCAGTCCACGCGGTTGGAGTCGCGGGCGTCCACTAGTCTAAAGAATAAGGATGATTCTGTCTGTATCGTGATCAAGTGTTTAGAGAAAGACAGCATGGACTTTATTCTTCTGATAGGCTATCTGACGTTTGGAAACAAAGAAAAGCATTCAAACAGGCTGCAACTTTGTACTGCATGATCATTAGCCTCGTGGTGCCGGCAGAGTAGAGTTTGTACCACCCCTGTCTGCCCGTAGGGTATCGTACGAGGCGATTAAGGGTTTCCGGGAGGTGGGCAGCAGCGCCTCCCGTATTGACAATATAGTCTGAAAATCACACTGCGGTCACCAACCCGCCTGCCCAGCGGGGTGACTATGGACAAAACCCCCCCCCTCTGGCAGTAGCCTTCTGGCGTGCCCTGGGGGAGGCCTACGTCCAGCAGTGGACTTGCAATAGGCTGAAAAAGAATGCCGATGTAATGCAATTATACATGTAATATAAAAAATTGATGTAACAGTGAAAAAATCAAGATCATAATACACATACTATAATTATGAATGAAAAAGTGATTGATTATTGAAATCTTACCAACTCTACCCACTTCACCTACTTCAACCTACTAACCAGTTTCCAGTCTTCAGAAAAAACAGACAACTAGAGTGACCAAACAATTTAACACAGGCACTCGTAATTAAAGGCATATAAAACGCCACTATATGAAATTCGTGCTTTAGTGTTCTACAACATTTAAAGCAGCATGCACAGCACGCTTAAAGCACTTGCAGGCTTATAATAACAGGTGGTGTTTTTTACGCATCCGATCTCTGGAATAGCGTGGCGGTTTCTTTGTTGAGAAATGGCGCACGGGTCAGCCAGCAGCTGTGTGCGTAGCTCGGTCGCTGCCCGGCAGTCCGCAGTCTGACTCCGAACTCCGCCGTGGGTACACGTACTCACATCAGTTTCGTCGCGAAACTTTCTTACGTCAAACCAATGGATATAACCTAACACGCCGCGCAACAGACCACAAATGAAATGTGATTTTCTCGTGTGTATTATGGCTTACTAGTGTTATAAGTGATGCAGTGCAAGTGAATGATTTTGTGCACCGTGTGTGTTAAAAAGGAGCTATGAGTATCCAAAAGTGTTTGCTGGATAACTCCAGTAGGATGATCAAGGCGATGTCCACAGCGAAGTCGAGTAACAGCGAAGTAAAGACGGTAAGTTGTGACTTTGAATAATGTTGTAAACATTGCGCCAAATACATTGTGTATTACCTATATGACCTTGGCCATTTGTATGGTAAAGGAAACAGCTATGTTTATAGGTTATCTTTCCGTCATAAATACAAACCAGAGGTTATTATGATGTGTTGTTGAAAGGTTTGTTATGTTATCGATAGTTTTTGACGTTAATTACAATATCGATTCACTGGTTTTTTGATACATTTTGTTTACATCTGCTGTCAATCATTACCAATCGCGTTCAACACGGTATACCTAAATGCTACTACCATGACAGATTAGCAGGTAGAACTACCTGCACAAAACGTTTACCTCAATAGAATAACTTACAAAATCCTTCTACATAGAATCGTTGCCACTGTTAAGTTTCTGCAAAATATCTCAGAAGTTACTTAATTTTGGCAGGGAGAATTAACTTTGCGAATATATTTAATTTTCTATAGTGCTAGTTCGCTTTAGCTACATGGTTTAGACCTACATATTACCAGAAATTGTTTTAGTGGGATATATAAAGTACCATACACTTTATATAAGAATGGATTACTTACCTAGTATATGTGTAGGTATATGGTGTAGGTAAAGACATCAGAACATCTATAATCAGGACTTAGGAGGAGACTGTTGCCTGTATTCGCTGTCTAAAATAGTAAAAAATAGACCAATGGTCGATATTTCATACTCCCCCAAGAGCATCCTTTTTTAGCTTAAGCTTTCATTAAAGGGTTGCTTGAACTAACCTTATCCTTTCGCCAGGTCTGTCTTTTCCACTGGGATATTACGGTATAACCTATTAGCCTTTTCTGCTAATTGAAAAATTAAATTAAATCATCATTAATTTTAATGATTGCCTCAAAATAGATTAGTACAGTCTGTTTGTTATAACAAAGGATTTTATCTCTTTAATCAATTGATGTCAACGTTATTCGGACAATTAGGCAGCAAAAACACAAAGATACTGCCAAAAGTTTTCACACGCATACCATTCGTGCGAAAAACGTTGATACGAGTAGCTAAGTCTTTCATTCGTATAAGAGTGATATAAAGGCTCTAAAAACACCGTAATCCCGCTGATCGGAGTAAAAATTTTAAATTATTTTCCGTAAGGAAAGTGCCTGATACTTTAGACAAAGTAACATTTTGTTTCGATCGAATCGATAGAAGTTCGTCACCGACACGAGCTTCAATATAGAACCCTTCTATGTCGCGCGTTTGTCAAGTCACATTATAAATTTTAACCACATTAAATTTGGTGGGAGTGTTGCGACAACGAACGTCGATGCAAAACGACGTTAAATTGTCTAAGCACCCTGGTTATGTGAGTGTAACTGAAAACATAGGTATCTCTATGTTAAGCGATATGCTATGAAATTGTATGCTGTAGATATAGAACATATTCACATTTGAGACTTAATTTTTATGTTTGTATGGAGAATTCCTAAACAGCTCATATTAAAGTTTTCATAGAAACTTCAAAATTAATCATGTGATATTCAGTTTTAAAATTTTTATTTTATAGTACCTACTTACTTACATTCATAGCATTTCGCTTAACATAACCCTTTTGTTACATACTGTATAGATTTCAGTGGAAGTTTTGCAACATTATTTGATAAAATCAAGTTTGTTGTACTCGTAGGTAGGGTAGATAAGTTTACAATGTCACCTAATCTCTCGGCTCCCATAAAGCTCTTTGAAAAAGATAAATAACTTTTCGAAATATCGCTTATGTTACTGATTTCCTGCTAATTTATCGATCGGGTACCATTATAGGTAGTTTAAAGTCCAACTTAAATTAAAAAATCTTTCATTGATCGAATCGTTTTGGTTGACGAATCAAGACTAAATAAAATGTTTTGTAGTTTGTAGATAGAATAATCATTTTGGTAATAATATGTTTACGTGCCTACACTTTCATCCAAACATAGGTTTTCAAGAACTTTTACATTTAGTTTAGTTGGTTGGCTAGGAAAAGGAAATCTTCGCTAAATGAAATAACTTTGAGAGTAGTAAAATAGTGCACACCACTTATCCATCTCTGACGTGCGATTTTTTCAGCCGAAAATAGCGTACCTACCTACACTGTAGTAGTACAGCAGTACAGTCTAAATATAGATATACTGGCATTGCTATATGACTACGATACCATTGAAACGCCTAAATTGATGTATTTTATAGCAGTCTATAGTTTCTTCTTTGTAATCTAGTATCTAGTCAATCTTCATTCACTTCAATCTTTATGCGATTAACTAAATTTATCTAAATATGTTAAATATCTAAAAGTTATTTCTCAAACAATACATTAAATTCTTTAGGATTAATAAAAAAAGCATGACGGAATTTATTTTGTTGATCTTTTCACTACAATATGGTATTGACGAAGAGATTATAAGGGCTTAAAAAGAAGCAACTATCCGATAATGAATCATGATAGGGTGAGTAATATTATCATTAATAACTTAATAAGATACAAGAAACGTAGATCACATTTTGAAATAACTTGAGATGTATTTAATAATATTGTTTTTATGAAGTTATTTACTCGTAGGTACCCTCGATATCTAAGTCTGACTTGGATTTATCTTCTAAATAGCTTATTTTCAAAGTTAAGCTTCTGAAGATTTCTAGTACAGCCAGTGGCTTTCGATAGTATAATAATAAGTGCATCTTAGAGAGGTTCTATCATACTATATATAGTACAGTGCATTGAAGGTATGGTGTAGGAGTTAATTATTTATCTCTGTTCACCTTCAGATCAAATAAGGTTTTGCAAAGCGAGTCCAGTATTGTACCTACAAACACATAAAAAAGTTAGCTTGATTTATAACATAACATAAACGTATTTCAGTACAATAATTAATAATTTTTGTTTTTTTTTTCTTATCGTCACTATAAATTGATGGACTTTCCTTCATTTTAGCACTTTTGGTAGCATAAGAGTGTAATTGGGACTTTTAAACAGTCTACCATAAAACATTATAGGACTTAAGCTTTCTAAGATATTTATGTAAGTACAAATATGCACGTATTTAAAAACACGTTCACTTTTCCTGGTAACAGTTAATCTTATAACAGCTTACAGTATTTACGTTATTGCCTTTCCCAACTCCATTACGGGAAAACAAAATTGCTATTTAAATAATTCAGGCGCTCTTCCTTGATACGCTTATAAATATTATAGGCATAGTGCTTGATTCTAAAAGAATTGTTTATATGTATTGACATTACATAAAAAAAAATTGGACGTACTTATTTTTCTATTGTCTACTTAAACGAAATTAGGTACAAGTTATATCTTCTATACATATAATAAAATTGTAATGGATCGATGTTTGTGCACGCTAATCTCAGAAACGGCTGGACCGATTTCGATGTAGTTTTCAGGAATATATTGTGACAGGTCCCACTTAAGATATAGGCTACTTTTTATCCCGGGAAAATATTTTTATCCCGGATAATTTCGACATTTTGTTTTTTCTGTAGTCCACGCGGACGTAGTCGCGGGCGTCCACTAGTTATATAATATATTTCTCATTAGGTTTATTTATCATTAGGTATATTATTCTATAAATATAAATTTACGCAAGTAGTTGTAAAAAAAGCAAATCAGCATTTCGTTGGATGAAATCATATAATAATGATAGATAGAAATATGATACATAATTTTCTGAGATTATCTAGTTTACATAAACTTCAAATCAGCAACTAGAAGTTTGCAATGGATCTATTTCACAATTCTCTAGGGATTGTTAAGTATAGATAAGTACTTCGGTTTTTTATCGAACGCTAGGTATATACAGGATATTTTTTCATTGCCACCCTTAACGAAGGGTACGTACTCTATACATCAAATAAAGTAAGTTCATGCCAAAAAAATGCTGGGAAACGATGTAAATTCTCGATCAGACGAAATTTATAGTGTCAAGTGTTTATGTTAGTTTTGTTATAGACAGATATTAATTATTTCTCGTAAAAAATCTTGCTACGCGCGTCTATGTGCATTTATGCAGAAAAACTCAGTCTACTTACTCAACTTTGGACCCTAATAGGTATCTTGGGAGTCAGACACTTCCCAGGTATGCTTCCATGGAGAAAAATGATCGTGGTGTTGAGGAGATTCCGTAGTATTCAGGAACGGTGACGACAAAAAAAACATCCTGTATTATGGTGTCTTGACTTAAGATCCTGTGTCCCCTAGATAGCAGGCCTTCACAGATCACGGCCATCCCACTCGGTCTTCAGCAGCGCGATTTATTTCGCTCTAGATTTCCATATATCCTTCACCTCCGTATCGTCCACCACCCAGGGTGCATAGACAATCAAACATCGTTAGAAAGCGGCGTTCGTTATCGTAATACTGAGTGTATTAGAGCCAAAAGTAATGTTACTACAAAATAAGTCACGTCCACTCGATGTTATATAAATTAGATACTATCAACAATCGCAAATAAATTTTAAAGTTTATACGCATAGGTATTGTATAAAAGAGACCTGACACACGCTTCTATCCTTCAGGAATCTGTAGGTACTGCTAGGAATTCTATACATAAATGTACACTAGCTTAGTACTAAAATCTATCTCTTCTTATAAAATAAAGAGTTTTTGAAATTGACGAACGCAAGAAATTGAAAGCTTCCTATTTGAGCAAACGGCTCGGTGACGAACCTCTATCGATTCGATCGAAATAATGTTATTTTGCGTAAGGCCTAAGGTCTGCTTTAATGGTGTAATAGGTGAAAATAACTGCAATAGTGTACGTTGACCCTGACGAACGGACCGACAGCGGAAACGGCACAAACGTACCTGTTTTATTATCTGTATGCTTTACTGTTTATTTAACTATCACGAATTTAGCAAAACTTGTTGCTGTTTACGAGAAGGTGGTTTCGAATATTTTTGGGTAATACAGATTGAAAATGAGACCGTGTAAAGTGTAAATATCATACTTAGTTACCTTTACCATAGCTGTTAAAATCGACATAATATGGAAATGTAGAGCTGAGTAATATAATAGAAAACCATCATTTATGTACTTGTCTTCTCTTGGTAAATTATTTTTATCTCAGGGGACTATTTACCTGTTCTGAGAAAATATCTAATACCTATAATTCTTTTACTCATATAAGGTTATTTTTTTGGTAGGTTTGGTTATGATAGCAGTTCTAAATTATAATAAAGAAATATTGCGCCTTGAGCGAAACTTAAGCCCAAGGTTTATAATAAAAAAAATTATAATATTATTAATAATAACCTATGTATTATTATTACAAAAGATTAGAGGTGTTAACAATTTAACAATAAAATTTTCTTCCGATAAACAAATAATGATTATCTAATTATGTGTCTACTAAGCAGGCTTAAGTCATATAATAGAATTTTTCCCAGCCTCCTTAATGCTAAACGACATGCCGCCGTGTCGAGTCATTATAAAATTAATTAGGAATGAGTGAGCCGACATGCGAGCAACCCGGCGAGCCTCGGGGGAATCTCTTAAAAACACGAGGAGTTTTTGGGAGCTATTTTATACGCTGTATAGATGTCTTATAAGGGGATATTGGATGATTTTCACGTGACTTCCTACAGTAGTAGATACCTAAAATGATATGAAAACTGAGTAATAAAAAATAAAAAAGTCGTGTTAAAAAGGTCAAGGTCAATCCCATTTTGTATGGCCAATCAGACCTTTTAAATCAAAATACGCAGCTATTCCCTAACCCATGACCTTGGACAGCAATAGGCTTTGTCAGCTTGGAATTGAACACCGATCCCTGGATTTACCAGCACGCCTCACTCACCACGAGTAGGGGATTTCGAGCCGGCGACATTTCAAGTTAGAACATAAAAAGCCTTTTCTTAGGGAGTACCCGGTGATTCCCCTTGAGAGGCAAGTTTATTTAATGTGTAAGCCTGTGGTTGCGATTAATTTTGTTACATCGGCAGGTACATACAATGTCGTGGTTCACACTTACAATAATAAAAATAAACATGTGAAAACTGCAGTTTATTTATAGGTACAGGTCTTAATTGTTTAACTAAGGACTTAGTGGACGTCGTCGGCGACTTTATAAATCCCATACAAAGAAAACATCCTCCAGGTTTCAGATCGACAAATATCAGCTGGACATAAATAATTTTATAGTAGGTGTAGAAAATGTTCATTATAAGCGTTCGCGAAGAACTAACTATTTGTACATTTGCGTTGCGGTTCATCACCTTCAAGTGAAAGTTGACAGAAATAATCCTGTTACAAATTATCGAAAAGCAACTTATTTCCTAAAGAGATTAGAAGGTAATTGAAAATGTACACTGATCAGCTGCCACCATTAAAATGGACGTGCGAAATAACGTACCTCCGACTGTTTCCACAATTTCCCTTACTTAGAAGGGATTCTGGCTAAAACTTTTTAGCAATAACTCCGCGAAACGTCATCTGTCGTGGTCCAGACTCCAGCCTATTTGCGCCCAGGTGCAAACGCGCGGCGCACGCGCACGCACCGGGCTATCTAAATGTTGATGTAACCCAATACCTGGCTGTAAACAGTGGCTGCGTGTGGTCTGCACTGAGAAATTACAAAGTAGATGATGTACTTTGTAGAACGTCTTTAAAATTTTCTGTAGTTTTGTACTTACTCACCTATGAGTAGAAAGCTAATGTTCATCTTTACGATCTAGACATGGCTGTGTTCCCGAAATGGGGCAGCCAGAACTGCAGGATCATAATGGAGATCCTATGGCCACGTTTAGCATAGCGGGAATAGATGTAATTTGCTGGCTTATCGCCCAAGAGAATGCCCGAGTTCCTTAGTCGACTCTTACGACATGCACGGAAGGAGATGCAGCTGATGTATTCTAGAGAAGCTCCGCTGCACAGAAACATAAAATCTGAAGATCCGCATCAGCACAGCCTACAAAACTGCTAAACTAAATACGTTCAATCGTTTTTTGTACAATGTAATTAAGGTAGGTAAGTTAGCTTAATTGCTTCGTATCTTATAGCGGTGTCTCGAGAAGGACTTTGATCTTGTTTGGTCTTGTAACTAGATCTTCGGCAGCTCCTCTTATGTCTGCAACCTTATCTAAAATGATCCAAACGATTAGGCAAAGGCTGACAGACAAATAATTTTATTGCTTCTTCACTCTTTTTATCCTTTATAAGCTTTATATATATACATATTATGGTCGATTCTGACCCTCACACTTTAATATAAACTTTAAATTTAAACAGGTCTGTCCCTTTCCATTCTTACATACCTAAATGGCTGCGACAGAAAGGGACAGATAGGACTAATTTTAAGTTTAGCTTTATGTGTGACGGTCAGAATCGATCATATTATTTATACTTATGGGTGCAAGAAGTTAATTTAAAATACTACCTACCTACCTACTATAGATTAGAAGTAGAAGAGAAATGATACTTTTATTTTTTTGACTCAAATTGAATAATTATTAATTAAATTATAAGTGATAATTGCAGTTGGTTAGAATTAATTAGGATTAGAGTTTGGAAAATTTCGATAGGTACATAGGAATGAAAAACATATCCAGTTTGTGAGTAAGAACGTATAATTCCGTAAGCGATATTGTTACTTTACGTTAACGTTGCTCGCACTAAAGTTTTAGTTTTCCTTCTTTTCCAAAAAGGCCTTCTTTTCCCAGTTTTGCCTGTACGTAACGGTGACAATGGAAAAAAAGCAATATTTAGTACACATTATTTTATTTTATTTACAGTTTGTTTTTTTCTGTTCGGTTTTATACTTTAAGTTCACTTTATTTATTTTTGACAGGGCGTCCAATCAGGCCTGAGAAACATCGGGATGGCGATGCTGTCTCTCACGATTCCTATAGAAAAGAAAGTCAGTAGTTGTGTGTTGGGCATGATCATCAATATCTTAATATTCATAATCATCATCATTCATCATCATTTCAGCCATTAGAAGTTCACTGCTGAATATAGGCCTCTATTCCAATCTGTCAAAGGGACAAAGTGGGGTGACAGATCGGAATAATCCCTCCATGATTACCACCACGTCCTTATCGAAGAATAATCACAAGTCATTGTAAATAATTAGGATTGTAAATATTGATTATTTTAACTGGTAAAAATGTACATAACTTAGTAACCACATAGATGGATATTAATATTTATGCGTATCTGTCTTGATTGTGTCATTGTTTAAACTTCATGGCACGGACTGTTATGATGCGCACATCAAGGAACTTTATACTACAATTAGACGGCGCACAAAAATAATTGAGTTATGGATATATTTTTGGTCTCGTGGGCCATATATTAAAAAAATATATATTTTATTTATCCTCTAATCCAATATCAGGTACTATAGTTAATTTAATCGTATGAACAATCTAAATAATTTATGTGAGTGTTAATCAATTTGTACCAAAGTAAATGCCAGTATACCTATACTGTATTGTGGTATAGTACCTTACATTAAACTTTAAAATTAATTGATCGAATAAATAAAATGGTTATATAAACAGTTATGATGTTTAAGCCTTTCCCACTGGCCTGTCACACTTTATTTAGACAGTAAAAGAAGGCTCTAGAGTGCGTTTCATCGTATAGTTCCGATGGATGATGGCGCTAGTTACTATGTGTATGACTCTGCTGTTTCACTGCATATAAATATTGTTAGTTCCGATATCAGGCATCTAGGAACTAATCTATGAAATGCACAATAAGCGCAAACCGATTTTTATTCGGGCGGGCTCAGTCTACATTATAAAATCCTTGGCACACAGAAGTCTTTTGTTTTACTCAAGTATGTACTAATTGCTAACTTACACAGTTTTGTAAGTTTAACGTAGGTGCAACAGAAAAAATGTTTTAGTGACGTCATGAAATACGATAGTTTACTCTAATTAGGTATCATATAATACTAAAGGCCGTGTTTGTGCTAAAATTGTCTACTAACTTAACCTATTGCACGAAATTTGAGATAACGCAATTCGGATTTTATTTGTTTTTACCCATTACTTCAACACGTTACATAATAACGTGTGAACTACTTGCGATCTGCTCTTTTTCCGAATTCCGAGTAAAAATTGAAAATGTTTATTAATCAAAAGTTTATTGATCCAATTATGAGAAAACGACCGAATTTATTTGTATGAAGAGATTATACAGGGTGTAACAGAAAGGGTATGTTAAGCGAAAAACTATGTAAATAGCCCACTATAGAGAACCTATTTCCAAAATTTGAGACTTGAAATCACATGTTTATTTTTCAAGATTGTATGAACATTCCCGAGTTGTTTAGGAATTCTCCATACTATCTGAAAAAATAAACATGTGATTTCGAGACTGAAATTTTGTAGATAGGTTCCTTTTAATGGGCTATTTGCATAGCTTTTCGCTTAACATACCCTTTTTGTTACACCCTGTATAGATACTGTAAGTATTTATTTGCTAGGACTGAACGTCATTGAAACAAAAGATTCATCATTTGATCATCATCATCATCACCATCATTATCATCGTCCTAGTCATCCATCACATACGTTAAACGTTATTTTTTTACTTGTATATATCTAAATGGTCTTTTGGTTGATTTTTATCTGTATTTGCATTTTTATTTGGTTTATTGTATTTTTATGTTTGGTGTTTTATGTTAAAAATGTAAATATTTTGTGTTTTTAATAGGTGACAAAATCGACTTCAATAACCTGCTTTACGGCCATGAGGAAATAGGCCCTACTTGCTAACTAAAGGGCACAAAACTAGGATAATCACGTCATGATCTGTTGAAGACTGCCTTTTCACTATGTTATGGATGCGTTTGATATCTACAAATCAAATTCATTGCCTCATTGCCATCATGAGGATATCATTCACACCCGTGGCATATCTCTGATGGAAACGCAACCTAAACATTGATCATTATATTTTCATTTTCATTTAAATGATATAATGATGTTGTAGCTATGTGTTAGAACTTCGTCGGCAGCTCGTGCGAGCAAGATAACAATTCAACCATCTCCTTCGTACCTATCGTTATGTTTGTGATTGCAATTTAATTTATTACTTCTTACACCACCTTAGTTCAAAGTATCTAGCATATTTAAACATAGGCTAGGTACGAACTAAGGTGGTGTAAGAAGTAATAAATTAAATTGCTAAAACGATCGCAAAAGGTACGAAGGAGATGCGCGGAGTAGCAATTGAATCGGTTATGGCGCAATCTCAAGATTAGCAGTAACTGTCACCAATAGGTATACAAGGTTTTACATAGCGTAACATCGCCAGGTTAGCGATTTAATTAACACGTGTGAAAAAGTCACCAAGGCCAGAAACGTGGTAAAAAGACAAATTAAACTTCAAGCACAGAGTGGAGATATTACAGTTGCCTAACTTGCAAATTTATGGGAGTTTAGTTCTTTGACTTTTACTCAATGATTTATATTTTAGCTGGTATCTACGTATTCGCTTAGGTACCTACTTACTTAATAGTTACTGGTAGTTTTTTGTTATTAGAAAATATTTATCACCATCTAGCTACTGAACTATTAGGCACTATAGTCAGTAAGACTAAGATGTCATACGTATTAAAAAGGGCTTAGTTAAATAAAGCTTATTTACTGTATGTGACCTTTTGTGCTATTTTGGTGATAATTATCTGTCTGTAGAAATATAAACAAACCACCGTATTACCACTAATTATGTCATCAGAATATCGATTTTAACGGTTAAGGTTTTGGTTTTGTAATAATAAGTTTAATTAAGTACAAAACATACATTTTAACTCGACATCTTCTATACATATAATAAAAATGTAACGGATCGCTGTCTGTACATGGAAGATATATGAGAAAAAATATTATAGGAGACCTTTATCAACGCAATAGTACCCAAAACGATGATTTTTGGAATTTTTGTCTGTTTGTCTGTGCGTTTGTGCACGCTAATCTCAGAAACGGCCGAACCGATTTCGATGCAGTTTTCAGGAATATATTGTGACTTAACTATATGTTAGCTACTTTTTATCCCGGGAAAATGTTTTTTTCCGGATAATTTCGACATTTTGTTTTTTCTGTAGTCCACGCACCACGATATTACAAAAAAAAATAACATTGTTTAACCTAAAGTATGTCTAATTTTGACATTATATTCCATACATTTTTCTGTCAAATGTTATTGTTCAGTGTTTAACTACAGACTCGATTTTGAAATAACATTGTAATTACAATTTTATTTATAAAAGTTTAACGTCTAAAATCTGCCTAAAATTGTCCAGAGTTATTTTTACAGCGTGATAAAGAGTGATAACACTCATCACTCATGTTTGGTCAATATTTATCATGAACCAAGTTTATTTTTGCTGTTTTTAGCGGAAATTCTTGGAATTCCGAAGATGTTACAAAAAGTTAAACGCAAAGCGTACTCTAGTAAACTGGTATTAATTCGTCGTCTTACATCGCCCGTAAATATCTTAGTCGACTCTCACGACATGCACGGAAGGAGATGCAGCTGATGTATTCTAGTGAAGCCCCAAATCAGTACAGGCTATTAGATAGCTGAAGTATAAATATTAGATCCTAGACAGTTGACCATGAACGTTGTTTTATCACAAAACATGGAAGTAAATTAGCTTAGTAAGTTATATTAAGAAATAGCTTTAATCAGCTCTCTCAGACAAGTAACTTCTCCAATTTGCTATAGGTGTGGGCCAGGAAATAAGCGATTTATCAAGTCTCCAACAGATATTCCCTCAGAAATTCCGTCGTAAATTCTAAGTTAATTGCCTAAGACGGTTAAATTAATTATAAACTATCATCAAACAATTTTAGGAAAGTGTATACAGGATGTTTTTTCGTTGCCACCCTTTACGAAGGGTACGTACTCTATACATACATCAAATAAAGTAAGTTTATGCCAAAAAAATTGCTGGGAAACAATGTTAATTTTTTTTGTTTTTTTTTAAATTACTTTTTAAAAATGTCATAGCACGCGTCTTATGTGAATTTATGCAAAAAAACGCAGTCAAGTTGCTCAACTTTGGACCCATATATCTTGGGAACCAGTCACTTCCCAGGTATGCTTCCATAAAGCATGAAGAAAAATGATCGTAATGATGAGGAGATTCCGTAGTATTCGGGAACATCGACGTCCAAAAAACACTCTGTATATTGGATAATTTTGCAATACATACAGGATGTTTTTTCGTTGCCACCCTTAACGAAGGGTAGGTACGTACTCTATACATCATATAAAGTAAGTTTATGCTAAAAAAAATGTAAAGAGAGGATGTAAATTATTAAAAAAAAAAAATATCAGGCGAAATTTATAGTGTCCAGTGTTTATGCTAGTTTTTTAATAGACAGATATTAATTATTTCTCGTGAAAAAATCTTGTTACGCGCGTCTATGTGCATTTATGCTGAAAAACGCAAGTCTATTTACTCAACTTTGGACCCTAATATCTTGGGAACTATACACATCCCAGGTATGCTTCCATGGAGAAAAATGATAGTAAAGATGAGGAGATTTCGTAGTTTTCGGGAACGTTGACGACCAAAAATCACCATGTACATGAGAACCTCATTTATGAGTACAGCAGGTTATAAGTGGGCAAATTTTATGACCCCGTGACCAAGAACGTGATATCAACTAAAATAAATACAGGTTGTTTTTTCGTTGTCACCCTTAACGAAGGGTACGTACTCTAAACATAAAATAAAGTAAGTTTATGCCAAAAAAAATGCTGGGAAACGAAGTAATTTATAAAAAAAAAAAACTTGATCGGGCGAAATGTATAGTGTCCAGTGTTTATGCTAGTTTTTTCATAGACAGATATTAATAATTTGCCGTGAAAAAATCTTGCTACACGCGTCAATGTGCATTTATGCAGAAAAACGCAGTTTATTTACTCAACTTTGGATCCTAATATTTTGGAAACCAGACACTTCCCAGGTATGTTTCCATGGAGAAAAATGATCGTAATGATGAGAAGATTACGTAGTTTTCGGGAACGTTGTCGACTAAAAATCACCTGTATAGTGCATTACAATCCTTAATAAAAATTTATAATCTTTTAGTTCTTAACTATTATATCTATAACATAAGACTCTATCTCACTTGTTATTTTGGATTGAAAATTAATGATTTTATGTAGCTTAGGTGCTTACTCAGAAGTCCGAAGCTGTTTGGAAATTCCCACGAGAATGGATTAAAAACCGGGATTTGCAAAGTTTGCGCAGATGAAGTTGTAGGCGGTCGCTAATTATACCACTGATGCTGAAACAAAGCGAAGGCAGGCAACTTATATATAAAATGTGTTCTTCAGTAAAATAAAGTATATAATTAAAATGGAATTTATGGGCATTGTAACGATGAGCAATAAACGATCCAGATTAATTTGATTCCATAGACTAGACAAAGTATTTAGTTAGATAAATCCAGAGGCGTGAAGATAGTAGGAAAATAAATAAATCAGAACTTAAAAATTTGTATAAGCGAAAATTTTACAAAAGGCAAACCGGGCGGGCGGCTGCGCGGGATCTTAGGATGGATGCGACGTGTACTTAACAATTAACAGTAACAAACAATCAATTGAAGATAAATCTATAACATAAACTTATTTGCTAACTGACTGATTGAGTGAGTGACAGACAGGCAACACCTAAAAATAATAAGGGCTGATTTTGCCAATGGTCAAATACAAATTTAATTCAATTCACTGCATACAAAAAATGTTAGTTTCCAAAACAGGCATAGGAATTTTTCCATGAAACGGACAATAGAACTTCACTGGAGTTAAAACGCTAGTTTTGTGGCCCCGCCGAATCAGTTGGCAACAGTATCGTGTTACAGGCGGCATGAGAAACTCATGCGCCGAAGCACTGACATGTGACACTTAGGCCGGGACTCCACCAAAGCGGAGACGAAACGAGCGTTTTTTAAACAACCAATAGAATTGCGTTATTGATACATCTCCTCTCCGCTCAGCTTCAGTGGAGATCGCTGTGCGGAGATGTGGAATATTTGTATGGCACGATGGAAGCGGAGATGTGAGCTGTGCGCGGACGAGACACTCGCACACTCGCAAGGCTAGCCAGGCACAGCTTCGGTGGATTCACCCGAGCTGAAAAACATCTCTTCTCACACAGCACACAGTACACCGCACACATCTCCGCTTTGGTGGAGTCCCGGCCTTATGGTACTAGAGTCCGTTTCACCGTATAGTTCCTTTGGATGATGGCGTTAGTTTCTATGTGTAGACCACATTATCTGTGTCGCTGCATACAAAAAGTGTTAGTCCCGTAATGAGGCATAGGAGTTATTCTATTAAACGAACCCCAGGCCGGCCATAGACGGTCTGCTTAGAGCGGTCGGCGCCAACAGATTCACGCGGTCGCTGTTGGGAAATATGCAGTTTCGATACAAAATTGACATTCCTCAATACAAGCTTTGTTCATTTGCAGTAGCAGCTAAAAATGCAGTCTGCGTCCCGTCTAATTTTGCCGTGCTGCCGGTTGCAAATAGTGGCTCGACCCGCCTTCCTCTTCTCCGCGCCCCGCAATCAACGTATCCACGTTCTACGATGTTTTCTATGCTTTCGCTTGCGTAATAATAGCACAAAAAGTAGTGTCTCCTCGTCTGATGGATTCAGACGAGGAGACACTGAGAGCAGCAGAGCAGTCCGTGTTGCGGTCTTCACAACTTCCAGTCTTCACAACAACCGCACAAGGACTGCATGTCGGACTTTAGTCGCCTCCAATTGCAACACGACTGCTGTCATTCCGTTGGTCTCAGAAAAACGCAGTCTATGGAGAGAAATGATCGTGATGATGAGGAGATTCTGTAGTATTCAGAAACGTTGACGACCAAAAAACACCTGTATTAGACACCATGTCGTTATTTGCATCAGGTCCATTTCCATAGGAGCCAGATCAAAACGTTCCACGGTAGCATTAGTAATGGTAGCTCTACCTAGATTACACAAATTGTTTGATTGTGTACCCCATGTATTTACATTAACCTGGCATCTGATAAGCTAAGTCGGTATTGCGTGCGATGTGACTTTACCTGTACGTTCAGTTTTGGTACGTACATTTTTTTAGGTTTAACGTTTATTAATGTAAATTTTTTGGTTAGTTCTTACTCAATTAATAATGAGACTGAACCATTGTACCTACATGTTCACTGATGTTATAGAACATAAAAAAATTTACACATTACAGAGTTATTTGTTTATTCACATACATGCACAAAAACATTTATTGAATGATTGGAATTAATCTAGTAGGTAAAATAAGTATTTTTAAATAATAAAATTGTATCATTGATATAGACGTATTTACACAAATATACATACGGTTGTGTGTCCAAAAAAGGGAGTAAAGTGCGATCTTACAACAATCCTCTACATTTTGCGACGTACTTTATAGGGTGTTTGTAACAGCCAGGCAAATATTAATACCATGACTTCAGACCATGATTCTGAGGAGGAAAACAATGAAAATTTTCGCAGGAAATTTCCAAAATTTTTCGACATTTCATATTTCGACATATTTTCATGAAAAAAAAAATTGTTTGTAATAAGGCCTTAAATAATAACTTGAAAATCAAATTATAACCAAAAGATGATTTTCCAAAAAAAAGTTAACTTCAAAAAACTGATCAACCCTGATGGAGAGTGATCACAAGTGATCCAAAAAACAGCAATGAGTCACACAATAATCAATGAGGCCATTTAATTAGTCACAGGATCGCCTGATACAATTGGCGCTGAGAGCAAATATTACTGACAAATCAAATCAAATATACTTTTCCTGCGAGTTTTTCTGTTTACTGTCGTTTGACTCAACACAATGGTACTTGTTCAGCATTTTAGTATTTGCCTGGCTGTCACCCACACCCTGTATATATTTGTATTTAAACACCTAAAACGTGTTCATAAAAACTATTTGTATCCTTATTAGTTTTTTGTAGGACAAAAATAGCATTCACATGACAGACGACTTGACAAAGGTTAATCTCGGGAGCCTGGGAGTTTTCTGACCCTTTTTAGGTGAGGATAAAATATTTATTTATTTTTATAGTCCCATCTCAATACACATTCCACTGTATAGTTACATAGATTGGAATCTGGAAGATTACGCGATCAATGAAGAGAACCTGAGATCTCGGGAGTGATAAAATAATAATCTTTCAGACTCAATTAAAATTAAAATATTTAAAAGCTTAATGTGTGTTCTGTTAATTTAAATATAATGCTAATTAATATTTTTATTGTTAACGCGACAGACAACCGGACGTGACGTGACGTGGATAGATAGAGAGAGAGAGAGAGATAAAGATGAGACTATAGTAAAATAGTCATGGAATTTCACTATGTTCGTGGACGACAGATAAAGTTATATTCCGGAAAAACATATTTATTTTTATTGTGAACATAATTTCATGAACTATACCTATATTTATCACCGACATAGTTACTCTAGTATTTATAATATAAGTACCTATATAAAGATGTATGTAAACAAAATAATAAAAAACATATACAGCATGTACATTACTTTAAGTGGTTTCCCGATATTTTCTGGGAAGTCTGCCAAACCTAAAAGGGCTGTATTTATTTATCAGTAAAACTAGACTAGACAAAACAGATGCTCAGTAATCTTATCTAGACAATTAAATGTAATGTACTTCACGACAAGGTTACACCGTATTCCACTCGGATGTATTTATTTAACAGTTACCGAGTTACCGTCGCAGGCGCATATGTCCTCAGAAGCTCTGAATTGGAGTAGTCAACTAGTGCAGTGATAAATTAATGTGATTTTTGTCGTGTTTGTGAGTTTTATTGCGTGTTAGCGAACAATATTGTGATTATGATTGACATGACTGTGTTAATAATAATTTTCAAAATTTTATTGTTTCGATCATGTTACATGGGCTTATCTATCCCCAATTGAATGGCCGTCTAAAACAAGTGTACTTATTTGTTTTCACATTCACGAATCTTTTAACTATGTGTCTAGAAATATTTAATCTATATAGGTACACCTCCAGCACCTACTGCTGAGTAAAGGCCTCTTCTTAATACGCCACTGTCCTTTGTTTTAGGTCAACCTCATCCGCTCTTTAATGCCCTAATTGAAATGTATATCGACGTATTTTTACTTTCTGAAAATCAACGACAGCAAAGTATTACAGCGTTCACGACTTATTGCCTGTCCCATAGAGTTCTTGCGTAGTAATTTTCTGTTTTGGTAATGTTATAAGTAGAGAGAGAGTAGGCATGTGGCCGATTATCTATTAATCAAATTAATCAAATGCTATCTTATGGAATAACAAACAGTGGGGTAAGCACGAACCTTTTTACGCGGCGTAACGCTAGCGACTCGCTAGCAAAATCTATGGGAATTGACAGTTTGACGCTAGCGTTACGGACTATCGAGAGGTTCGTGCTTACCCCTCTGGAATAAAAATAATTATTTAGATGTCTCCAGTTAAGCTCAAAGACTATTTAAACTAATTTCCGCGTTTAATAATAACATTCTCCTTGTATTCATGCATTAGATTTTTTAAATATTCATAATACAAAGTGAACACTTACTATATTATCAAACAGTGTAAGAAAATATATTAAAGTGGGAAGATAGAAAAACAGACACTTTGAAGATATGTGACACAAGATGACGTCATTAGGCATCCCCACTGAGGCACCTATTTACACGATCCTATGCACTTCAGCGTACACGCAGAAACCTGTTAAGGCTGCCCCAAAAAAGGTAAGGTTCCAGACAAATCAGATAAATCTCTTACACTTAAAAAAAACGGCCAAATGCGAGTTGAACTCGCGTAAACAGGGTTCACGATCAATTTCTATAAATGTTTTTCTTCAATCTTTAAGTCATTTGTATAATTTTAGGCTCAATAATTTTAGAGAAGGGTGGGAAATTTTTCTTGAATAGAATCAAAACTTTTATTTTTCTATATGAACAAAAATACAGGATGATTTTTGGTCGTCAACGTTCCCGAAAACTACGGAATCTCCTCATCATCACGATCATTTTTATCCATGGAAGCATACCTGGGAAGTGTCTGGTTTTCAAAATATTAGGGTCCAAAGTTGAGTAAATAGACTGCGTTTATCTGCATAAATGCACAAAGACGCGCGTAGCAAGATTTTTTCATGAGAAATAATTAATATCTGTCTATAAAAAAACTAACATAAACACTAGACACTATAAATTTCGCAGATCAAGTAATAAAAAATCCCAGCATTTTTTTTGGCTTAAACTTACTTTATTTGATGTATAGAGTACGTACCCTTCGTTAATGGTGGCCACAAAAAAACGTCCTGTATATTTTAGTTTCTCATAACCATCCTTTTTTACTCATATTTAAGACAGTACGGTTTGAAAAACTTTTTTTTTATTTCCTAATTTGTCTCCCGAAAGTTTGTTTTTAAAAAAATATTGATTTACTTTACACATCTGTGTTTGGATTACACTGACTTACCAGATTTCACCAGATTTGGTCAAGTAGATTCGGAGTAAATTGGCTGTGAAAGACGGACAGGCAGACAAACAAACAAACGCACAAGTGATCCTATAAGGGTTACGTTTTTAGGGTTCTGTAGCCAAATGGCAAAAAACGGAACTCTTATAGTTTCGTCATGTCTGTCTGTCTTGTCCGTCCGTATGTCAGCCACTTTTTTCCGAAACTATAAGAACTATACTGTTGAAACTTGGTAAGTAAGTAGATGTATTCTGTGAACCGCATTAAGATTTTCAAACAAAAATAAAAACAATAAATTTTGGGGGTTCCCCATACTTTGAACTGAAACTCAATTTTTTTTCATCATATCCATACGTGTGGGGTATCTATGAATAGGTCTTCAAAAATGATGATGAGGTTTTTTATATAATTTTTTTCTAAACTGAATAATTTGCGCGGGAGACACTTCCAGAGTGATCAAATGTGTGTCCCTCCCTGTAACTTCTAAAATAAGAGAACGATTAGACAAAAAAAATATATGATGTACATAACCATGTAAACTGCAAACCTTTCATACGGAACCCTTCATGGGCGAGTCCGACTCGCACTTGGCCGCTTTTTTTGTACGGAACCATGGTATTATTTGTAGTCTATTTCGTTTGAGATGAACACAATTAACTAATTCCCCTGGTAAAGATAACAGATACTTCTAAGTCAATTAATATTAATTAAATAGGCATCAAGTTTGTGACGCGCATTTGACGTCAAGTTTGCTTTTAAAGCCTTAATATTAATCTTGACATTATAATACTGCTTTATTATTGTTGTGTCAGGTTTTAACCTCACGTATACGGATGCTTACTCTTAATATAATGTCGGAATATTTTCACATAAAAAAGCGGGTGGGGCTGTGTCGGGGCACACGGCCGTTGGTTTTAACGTGAAACGTCTATGTTAGCGAATCGCTTTTAAAGTAAAAGATTGAAATGAAAACAAGATGGACGCTGTTTTAAGTATTTTAATAAAAAAAGAACAGGTACGTAATAGAAACATAAAATACATAGCAAATGTTTATATATTTATTGTCACTTTCTGGTTATTTTAAATAGCAGCCGCCCACGACTTCGTCCGCGTGAGGGGGCGTTGTACCCGTGCGAAGCCGGGCAGGTTGTTGTATAGACTGTAGCCTTCCTTGGTAAATGGGCTATCTAACACTGAAAGAATTTTTCAAATCAGACCAGTAGTTCCTGAGATTAGCGCGTTCAAACAAACAAACAAACAAACTCTTCAGCTTTATAATATTAGTATAGATATAAATACTGTCCAAATTACACTTATTTTTGTATAAATCAATCGGTTCAAATAAACTTGACAAACACACGAAAGAATCACCACGCTATAAAGTCGGAGTCACGAGTTACACTGAATAGAAACAAGCGTGAGCGCCGGTTTCGCACAGTTATCGCAGTATCCCTCCCCCGCCCCCCCGCTTGACCCCGACACGAACTCAATGTCATAACAGCGAGCTGACTATATAAGTGAAATATTTACACCACATTTTTGTTTCTAAGACCAATAGTTTTTTAATTATTAAGGTACGATGATATAGACCTTTTCGTTACGGTCCAGTTTTTAAACCTGGTACCCGTATGTGTCGGCGCGATTTTAAAGACGTTTCACGTCAAAAAACATCAAGTGTTATAGAACTATAACAAAAGTATGGTTAGATATTTAAAGGACATCTTTCCCATACCTTTCAATTCTTGTACCTAGGTACATTGATATATATGATGAATAATGATGATGATCTCCGACCGTATTTCGGTCAAGGCGACCAATCTCTACGGAGATTGGTCAGGTACGCAGGAGATATTATAGATAGTGCACAAGTGTGTGCACAAACACAGATGCACTTTTTATTCTGTTACTCTCATAGTCCGATGGGACGGAAAACCGGCACGACCGGAGAGAGATCAGGCGCAGGACCAACAGTTTTACGTGCTTTCCGAGGCACGAGCTAAGTGACAATTTTGCAACATTAAAATCTGTACATGAAATAAATTCATTGGTACAGGCCCGTAACTGGGATCGAACTTACGCCTCCCGCTTGGAAGGTGCATATACATAGTGGTTAGGTTAATAGGCACAATAAGAAGTTCGGAATAGTAAACGTCTTTACCGTTTAGTATGACTTCTATTGCAAAGTTTTTTTGCTGTTGTTCGCGTTTATAATATTAGTAGGAAGTCGCATCGCCTCGAAGTCAAAAATTAGCATGATGTAAAATAAAACATAACCAAACATAACGTTTTTGGTTTAGTTTAGGTCATTTGGTAAACATGTTCAACAATGGGCGTTTTTCCACTAGACGATACGGCCACGACACGACTACGGCTTTTTTGGAAGCAAAAATGTATTAATATTAGATAGTATGGCTCGGTTTTTCACTAGACTACTAGGAAAAACGCCAAATATAGCGATTGCCCTCCTGTACTATTCGATCTCGGTGGTATTGCTTAAAGTACTCGAGAGTGCTAAGCACGTGGCTCTATGCCGCCGTAATAACTATAAAAATATTGAAGGAAGCTCTTTTATTGTTGCAAGATAATATTTTAAAGCCACCGCATTTTATTTGGAACGCTCCGCTGTTTTTATGTGAAAGGCAGACGTGGTTAGGTTACAAGTTGAAAGATGTGGCGATGTGGTAACACTTTATTTAGAAACTTTATAAATTCCATCAGGGTTTTCTATGCTTTACTTGCATTTCTCTGGCCACTATTTTTTATGTGTGTTACCTCAGAACTCCGTCATTTATGAACCGATTTCAATATTTTTTTTATAGTTGGTCATGGTATACTTTCAGGTTGGTCCCATATTCACCACATCAGAATCTGATGATGGGATCTCGGAGAAATCGAGGGCAATCCTCAAATATTGTAGGCACATGTAGTCTGTTTTTACACTTTTACTGAGCGTTTTGGTCACCTACATATAAAACATAACATCTGATGATGGAATCTCTAAGGAATCTAGGGATATCCTCAAATATAATAGGCATGAGTAGTCCGTTTTTAGATTTTTATAGAGAATTTTGGTCAGCTACACATAATATAAATGAAACGAGGGTCTGATGATGGAGCCGCCGAAAAAAAGATAGTGGAACTTTTTAGTAACAAAATCCTCCTATGGTAGGGGGAAGCCTACGTCCAGTAGTGAACTGAAATAGGCTTATGAAGATGAAGATAATTGTGTTAAGTCGTGTAATTATATGTTGCGTTAAG
Source organism: Carposina sasakii (assembly GCA_014607495.2). Taxonomy (NCBI): domain Eukaryota; kingdom Metazoa; phylum Arthropoda; class Insecta; order Lepidoptera; family Carposinidae; genus Carposina; species Carposina sasakii. The sequence goes on from CP053162.1 coordinate 2,909,003, forward strand.
CCGTGTCCGAAGTAAGATGGTTATAGAGGAAGAGGTAGACATGAGAATAACGAGATGACAGATAATAGGGATGAATGAAAGAAGAGTACCTACATATTGTACCGACCCCAAATGATTGGGAACAGGGCAGGAAGAAGGAGTGTAATTATATGTTGCTTATATTGTCAGACGTAAAATTTCGAAGCCTAGTCATTTCTCTCAGTGTCATTTAATCATTTGCTGGCATATAAATATGACAATATAATATATGCCTTCTAAACTTCGTACACGGCTTAACGCAATATATATTTGCCCTTTAGCAAAATTTTACTTTAGTAAGCTCGAGTTTTGGCTCATAGGGGAAGAAGTCGGTTCAAAAAAATTATATAATCCTAAGCTTCTCACTTAGACTACACAAATGTCTTCATAAGAAATGCAAGTACAACGAGGCCGGTCTATTTCTAGACATTTTACTACTTTAAAAGTAAATATTTAGTGTTTTACAACTGGTATAGATACGAACTACTTATCGATGTATTGTAAGTATATACTTATGAAGTTATAGGTAGGCAAAGGTGGAGGTAAAACCTAAAATATATATGTATATTAGATGTTATACAAATACTTCTGTGGGCTACTTTCGATAATCAATTAAATCAATTCAGACACGTGGACTGTTTTAACAACAAGAGGTTATTGTTACGTTACTACGAGTAATAGTGCAGTTATTATTTTCTAAGTAAGTAGTAAATTCTTAACAAGTATGTTTTAAGTCGTGTTATTATAAAGAATTAAAGCATTGTTAAGCGAATCATTGCCTAAACTTGACAGATAATCCATACATTTTGCGGTCAAACGTCATTGTTAACTAGTGTCTAACTTTAGACTTGGATTTATACCATTATGACACCGTAAGTATTTCAAAAATATCCAAAAGTTTTATACCACCACCAAACTAATAAAATGTAGGTAGGTACCTACCAAGTACCTACACACCTAATATCCGGCAGCGATTCAGAAAAACAAGTATTATGAAAACAGACTCTAACTAACCAACAAGGCGTTTCGTTAGCGGTTCAGATGAAATTATATAATTGGCTTACTGATAGGACACAGCGAAAATTACTCCACCCCCTACATTTCTCACCCAATTTCTTGTCAAAGTTTCCATTTTTTGCGTCATTAAACTTAAGAGATATCCCAAAAGTCACCCCTCTAAGCCTTATCTCAAAATGTCCTAATATTTTCCACAATAGCGCTCCGAAAACTAGGATAATAGTTTTCTTGTATTTATCACTACGAATACGCCATTTTAAGCCCCTTTAATATTTACCTTGCAATGTGGATTTCAACCTTGCAGTCTCGAACACAGTGTTGATTTTCGTTTGCCCCAAGAAAGGTCAGCCAAGCTCAAGGGACCAAGAAGGCAGGTAAAATGTTATAAATCTTTAAAAAATATATTTTGCCGGGAAAATAAGGATCTTCCTCAATTGATGGGAGTATTACGAAGTTATTATTCAGGGGGTTTACTACGAACTTATAGCAGAATCATTATAAACGGGACTACTAAGGTGTGTAGGGAACGATCCTTTATTATTAGTTGTTTGGATAATAAATTAAGTTTTAATGGTTGGCGATAATTAGGTATGAGTTCTGCGTTTTTTATATACTTATCTAGGAACACATTATTTTTTCACAATCATCCACTGATTTTTAAAATGTTTTGATGCTTGTAAAAAACACTCGAGTTGAATCCCAAAAAATCTTTGATTTAAACAATGGAGCCGATAATTATTTTACAGTACTAATAATCATTAAGTATTCTCTTGCAAAATATTTTCTTATGCACTGCTTCCTTTCCTACGTCTCCATTGACATCATGGACCAATGAATATGCTAGACAATGAATCACGCGCATCTATAGCAACGTGGCATAAGAGTAGCACATCTCTAGTGGGAAGGCTGCTTAGAGGGTGTTTCTGGTGGGATACGAGTACCTCCACTTGCCAGAATTTCATTTGCCATAATTTCATCTGCCATAATGGTCAACAGACATAATATTGTTTCTCATAATTTTATATGTCATACCACAGATATGATAATACTATAGTATGCCATAATAGTCATATGCTAGAAACTTTGTTTTCCATAAAGTCAATTTCAATAACACTATTTGTCATAATCAATGTAAGCCATAATTGTCATATGTCATAAAATCATTTGCCATAGAAATTGATAATAGAAAAAAGCATAAATCGGTTTAAACTAATCGATGAATAGTTTTGGTTTGGGTAGGTTAGGTTAGGTTAGAGTATGACAAACAACGCATAAGCCGAGCGAGCGAAGCAAGCGAGTCGCGACAGCAGCGCCCTGCGAAGTGCCAGAATGCTAATGGCTTTTGAGGATAAAGGCTCGATTATAGTGATAAGTAGGTTAGAAATAAAAACAATTTTAAGTAAGCTATAATTATCATAATCGATATTGCTTCAAAAAGAAAACATAAAATCGGTTTAAACTAATCGATGAATAGGTTGCCTTTGTTAGATAATTAGTTAGATAATATCTCATTGATTTTATTTGTACGCTTCAATGTTTTTTTCGTTTTCGTATTATTATGGAATCAAATTTTTGGGCAAACAAAGAGTATGGCACATAAATATTTTGACAAATAACAAATTCGGGCAAATGAAATTCGGGCAAGTAAAATTCTGGCACATAAATATTATGTCAAATAACAAATTCGGGCAAGTAAAATAATTTTCGGGCAAACATTAGACACCCGTTTCTGGTAAAAAAAGATTTTTCTTAATAACTAGACCTCAAAAGCCATGTTAACGAACTTACTTTGACAGATAAGTGTTCAAGCGCTGTCAAATATTATTTTAAACAGTGTTTAACGACTGTTTAATTAAACACTGTTATGTAATAGCACCCCACGACTTGATGAATGATTCATTGAGGGATCAGGACATCAGCTTGTTGGTGACCTTTTAGTTAAAGGTTATTTTAATTTGTGAATTAGAATTGCAAAATACCTACTTACGGTATTTCATTTATCATCGGAATTTCTTTTCTGTTCACGTGGGTTGCAAAATTGTGGTCTTGTGTTAATGCAAGGCTTCAGTAGAATACATTACAAGAGACGAGTAAGATGGAAGAGTCGACTAAGGAATTCGGGCATTCTGTCAGGCGATAAACTAGGGTCACTGATCATTATATTATAATATTATATTATTATTATATTATTTCCAATAATAATTGTCCCTTGAAAGATAGGATAAGAAATGAGATGATCAGAAAGAAGTGTGGTATAAATGAGGACGTGGTGACGAAGATTGAGAAGGGTATGTTGAGGTGGTTTGGGCATGTGGAGAGGATGAGTGAAAGTAGACTAACAAAGAAAGTGTACAACGGAAGAGTGGATGGAAGGGTTGGAAGGGGAAGACCTCGCCGGACTTTCACCGATCAAATTGGTGAAATTCTAAAGAAAGGTCAGGTCAAGAGTACCCTAAACCGACGAGCGTGCATGAAGAATATCATAAAAGTAGATGAAGCGAAAGAGGTGTGTCAGGATCGTAGCAAATGGAGATCCGTGATCTCTGCCTACCCCTCCGGGAAAGAGACGTGATTATTATATATGTATGTATGTATAATTGTCCCTGATATTCTAACTAAACAGTAAAATCTCCTTTAAGATCCTGTAGTTCTGGCTAGCCTTCTGATTTTATTAGTATTAAAGTCTGTCTCCCCTACAACCTGATCAAATTCTTATTCTATTCTATACTGACTAGTAGGAGAAAGGAATGAGCTATCTATAGCTAGCGTAATAGGCATATGTTGTAAATAACAGAAAATATAATATAAATCAATTTTTATGTTATTCGTTTTTGCTGACGCTACCGTTCAAGCCAAATTAAATTGAAATTGTCTATGTCTATTGTTTCCTTTATTATACCTACTATACTGTTTTAAACTAATACAAGTATGTTTTTTTGCAGGTAAGTTAAGGAAAATTATACGGCTGCTTGATTAGTAAGTGTTTTTGGTTGAAGTACCGATTGGCAAATATGTTAAACCCTATTGCGCTGTAGGTCCTAGGTTTGAATCACGGTAGGTGGATGGCAACATCGATATGTAAAATAACGATGTTTGTTTCCGAGTTTTTAGTTTTTATATATCTGTATACCAATTCTAAGTACCCACGACATAAATAGTCAGAATAGTCAGAAATAGTCAGAATGACTAATCGCACTGTAAAGTTTGCGAACGAGTTACTTTATGTTAAAGTAGTCGATAAATAATATGCAACAACAAAAAACTGTAAAACTAGACTTACGAACTGCATGCAATATCCTTTATATACCTCAATAATTAACTTTATTAAAAAAATAAAACCGACTTCAAATGCGTGAACACAAAAAAAACTAAAAATTAAAAAAGTTCATCCCCAATTTTCCACCCTTGGGGGTTGTTTTTTTATTATTAAATTTAAATGGGACCACCCTTGAGGTATTACCTATACGCCGAAAAAAGATTTGTTCAAATCGGTTCATAATTGGCGGAGTTATCGCGTAACAAACATAGAAAAACATACGGGTCGAATTGAGAACCTCCTTTTTTTGAAGTCGGTTGAAAAAAAAATAGGATCATCTGCAGATAATTTACTTTTTTTTTCTGTATTTACCCAGTTGCATAATTCATTTAATAAATCTTTTTACACGTTTACAATAAATATTATTTTATTATTCGGAAACTTTTTGACCTGACACCATGGAATAACCATACCTATTCCAAACAAGAGAGATACCTACCCTAGAAGCATATGCCTCTACCTTACCCTCCCATCCTTATTCAAATTAGCCTATTGGCATATTACGATCAAACGGTGCTTCTGAAGCCTTTCCAGTGATATTTTCCGTGGATTTGGACGTAAAATTTGATCCCTACGGTATCCCGTATGACGTAGTTTACGGATACGTACCTACTTGGGACTATCCGAATTGAATATTGGGGCTTACAACTTTAGATTACGGTTGGTTTTGGTTTGGGGAAAAATTGGATATCAGAAGCGTGGGTGCAGTATCATTTTATGTTTGACTAGTAGTCCGCCCTCGTTTCGCTCTTGTATATTTTATATACTTCTTATAGACGACTGACTTTCCCTTCGTTTGCATTTATCCCGGGATTAAAAGTATTTCAAGTGATTTCATGTTATACTTTGTAATGTGACTAATGTACTGTAAAAAATCCTGTAAATTATCGTATTTTATTTTATTATGCTCAACTCATTTCCCTTACCTTTTCGGAATAAAATCTAGCTCTATTTTTATCGGCGATAATGTAATGTCTCTACAAACCACCTGTAATCTACTACAAACCATAAAAAAAATTTAAATAGCAGCGGTTTTCCTCGAAAAACAGAACCCTTATAGTTTTATTTTGGAAAAATGCGAGTCTGCGACTTTTATATAAAGAACCATTTAATATAAAGAACCATGTTTGATGATCTTTCATATGTAAACTCATAACTAGTATACATGGCTAACCGTATTGATCGATATAAGGGGCTATATACTGAATGACCTGTAACAAATTAACCCACATAAACTAGGGATAACCAATAAGCAGCTTCAGATACATATTATTATTATATTGGATATGGATGGTAATATATACATATTACATTGTCGCTGTTATTACAAAACTGCGTTCCTTTATGTGTTCTTGTTTAAATATTTTATCACAAACACAATTTGTGTTCCGCCCACTAATTTTGGCATACTCTGTTTTTTGTGTTTTATCTCTATTTTAACGTACTTTATAAAAATAAATAAATCAAATTAGGTGTAGGATTCCCCAAGTTGGAGGGGGGGGGGGCTTTCTCCCAATTAAAATAAAACAACATCAAATAAAACTTCACAATTTTTTGTTACAGTCTCTGCAAGTACCTACTTATATTAATTAACTATATCTTATTTAGTCTAACCTAGACACATTTGTAAAATAATAAGATTAAAAACAAAACTTACATTATCTTAAGTAGGTGGACCTTTATAATACTAAAATAATATTATCTTTCACTTGCTGTAGGAAGGTAAACACCTCGTTACATTCAATTAATTTATATTAATGGACATTTTCATTTAGTTATTTTGAAATACACATTGACCAATAAGTTTTTAAGTAATAAAAAATACATATAATTTGGGGCTTTACAACCAGGCAAACCACTTTGCTACCACTGTATTCTAATGTCCTCGTAGGTACATAGTCATAAATGTGAAAGGACGGTTGTTCCTTTTTATGTATACCTAAACTATAGGCTACATAATATACTATTTCTTACATAATATACACACTTCGTTGCTTAGTCCCAAAAATGGCGTAGCCAGAACTGCAGATTCTTGAAGGAGACCCCACAGCCACGTTTAGTATAACGGGGACAGATGTAAATCATCAGTGACAAGTTGCTAGCTTAGGTATCGCCTGCGAGAATACCCGAGTTCCTTAGTCTATTCTTACGACATGCACAGAAGGAGATGCAGCCGATGTATTTATTCTTACGACATGCACGGAAGGAGATGCAGCTGATGTATTTATTCTTACGACATGCACGGAAGGAGATGCAGCTGATCTATTTCAGTGATATATAAAAACTAAAGAACTACGGAATGGATATTGATGAATCTCGGTTGTAGTTTAAGCTTATACACCAGAAAGAACTATGTGTGCTATGTTTTACTCTTACATGATAGAAATTGCTGGCATCAGCTAGCATACACACACTTCACTACACATCAATTCAGTCCCACATTAAGATCCATAAGGTTTTGTATCGTGGGTACTAAGCAACTAGATAAGAATAGAAAAATCCATGACTCGGAAACAAACATCAATATTATAAAATATTAATAAGAAAATGAGAAAAAAAAATCACCCGAGTGTGTCATATCAATGTTTGCACCTGCCGGGATTTGAACCCAGGAACTATGGCGTCGCAGGCAGGGTCACTACCTACTACACCTATCGGCCGTCAGATAATACTTTCTAGTTATAATTTAGGCGCTAGTTATAATAGTTTCAATACTACTTGCGCTATTACAACAAAAGAGGCAAACCCAATCAACTTGGCAGAGCTTGACACGGGCAATGGAGCCACATAGTATCTGCTGTAGAGGTCGTTCCACATGGTCATCCTCTGTACGTGAGGGCTGATCCTCATGGTTTCAGTCAACACTGACAGGTTGGCCACTTGTGAGCTGCCGGAGTAGAGGATGTAGTTGAAGCCTCCTCGAGTCACAGGCTCCCAGGTTGTTGATGGGGTCACGACCCATTGTGGTGTTCTGGAAATTAAAGAGTATTGTGACGTTACTTTTGAAATTGCATCGATAAAATACAATTACCTACTACAGCTACAGTTTTGGTATCTTTTTATCCTTTCGCATGGCAATAGATAGCCGTAATGTCAACGCAAGTTTTATAAAATATTAATAAGAAAATGAAAAAATTCTTCACCCGAATGAGATTTGAACTCACGACCACTCGCAAACCGTGCTTTCGCTCTAACCGACTGAGCTATCGTTTACCATCTCTTTTAAATTACATTATTGGCAACGTTATTTTTTCATCCCGATAGCTATACACTAGCCAAATCTCGGTAAATAAAGCTGAATCTCTCAGCACAAGTTTTATTAGAAAGAATGTTGGTAGATTTATCTACAGTGATATAAGATAGCTCTGTCCACGAAACTAAATGAAAAATCAAATTCTTAGAATACACGAGGTAACTTTAGATTACAAAATAAAAATATGTATATATCTACTTTCTCAAGCAAATTCAATAGCTTCCCTTTTTTAGGGTTTGTGTAATTTTATATCCGATTTTGCTAAATAACACGTAATGGAGAGTTACATAAAGCCATTATCATAATACGAGTACTCGTAACCAAAATGGCTGAAGAATTATTTGCGTTGTTTCCACCCAGATCCGATAGCTGGACGATAAAGATAAGAGAGGGCAATTTCATCGCAAGCACACCTAAACTTATCGTAATGGTATTGAGGTTATCATACTCACTCAGTGCAAAGCAAGTGCTTTGCCTTTTGGATATCATAAAATTATAGGAAAAAACTATTGATTCGCTGATGATACTAATTTCTGCTCGTATTCTAATCCATCTTTTAGTGAAACTATCTTTGCAAATACTTAATTCTGTAGAATACCTATATATGTATTCCTGTAGAATACCTATATAGCAGCTTATTAGTTACTCGTTGGTGATAATAATTAAGTAATTTAAAGAATTTTAGAAAATTTACAAAAATAACAGTATTGATGGGTGAAGTTGGTAGTGCTAGTGACCCTGCATGCCGTGTCATAGGTTCTGAGTTCGAATCCTGGTAGGTGCAAACATTGATATGATTAATATCGAGGTTTTTTTCTGAGTTATAGATGTTTTTACACTTATCTATGTATTTATATAGGTAAAATTGCTTAGCACCCACGACACAAGATCTTAGAGTGGGACTAGGTTAATGTGTTGTAAAGTGTGTGAAAATGTTTATTGTTATTGACCTATTACTTACCCATTTATAGCAAATCCGGCAAACCGTCTGACTAGAGAGTCGCTCGTTTGGCTATCTGTAGTCCTTAGATCATAGTTAAACAAGAAGTTTAACACTGAACCGTGCCTCGCTCCGGTCAAAGGGATCTGAGTGTACGGCCAATCCGAATTCATCGTCCCCAAATAAGCGAACTCGTACAGTCTCACCGGTGCAGTGGATGTCAACGCTCTTTCCCAAGCACCTCTTATCACAGGCACAAGTACTAACACATCTCCAAAATAGTCCAAGTAGTCCTCAATATTTTGCATGTTTATCTGGCCGTTTGCGAAGTAAAATTCGCGGATTTTAGTCATTTCCAAAGAAGTGTTCACTCCATATTGCAAGTCCTCTTGCAGGAATTCCGTCAGATTGTTCTGCATTAGCGTTAACCAGTTTCCAAATGCTGCTTCTTCTGCTCTAATTGTACCTTCCCTGTCTGTATAGCCTGCAATGTAGGGGATGTGGCTGTAGTTTCCTGAACGTAAGATATTCAGAGGCGCATCGTGAAGGAAGGTATCGTTAGGATTAAGATTCACATCTTCAATGCAAGGCGAGAACAAAATAGATTGGTTCCTGAATTCAAACTGTGAAATAGCATTCACAAGTATATTAATATCCGTACTAACTAACAGTTGAGCCAACTCCGATCTGTCCTTACTAGTATAACCAAGGCTTTCTCCAAAATTCCTGGCTTTTCTAGCAGCGTCGTAGGATACTGCCCATGGAGCTAAGGCTGAGCCGCTTTGAGCCACAGCTTTATGGACTAGGTTGGTAGCCATTGGAGACATGGTGATCAAATCAACCATAGCTGCTGCTGAGCCATGTCCAAATAACAACACATTGTTAGGGTTACCGCCAAACCCAGCAATGTTATCCCGCACCCATTCCAAGCCTTGGACTACGTCTTTTAATCCAGCGTTACCGGGAGCTTCAGTTACGCCCAGACAAAGGAATCCAAAGATAGACAGTCGATAGTTCATAGTGACTACGACTAAGCCTTCTTCTATCTGTTTCCTGTAAGTGTAGGGGATTGTAGAGGAGCTTTCATATTCTTCCCCGTTAAGGAAAACGAAGACTGGCTTTGGGGTGGTGACGTTATTGGTAAAGACGTTGAGGGTTAGGCAGTCCTCGACACCGATTAATCCTCTCGCGCTGGGCTGGGCGCATATTACGCTGCTCTCCACTGCTTCGAATACACCAGGGTAGATAGGCGGTGGTGGAGGTGCCTGAAAATTTTGATATATTATTATAATTACTAGATATTCTCCATGACTGGTCGCTGATAGAGGCAGTAAAGTACTAGAGTCAAAATGTTTTTCTATGCATATTTAAACGCACGTATGAGAATAAATAAGGTGAATATTTGTTTAATATTTAAATTTGAGCTTTCTTGAAATTATAAATCTTTTAAAATCAATCTACTTCTATCATCTTCAGCCTATTGCAGTCCACTACTGAACGCTACTGCCATAGAGGGTTTTTGCCCATAGTCACCGCGCTAGGCAGGCGGGTTGGTGACCGCAGTCTGATTTTTGGACTATGTTGATAGCACAAGAGGCGCAGGGCAGGCATGGGGTGGTACAAACTCTACTATGCCGGCACCATGCGGCTAATGATCATGCGGTGCTGGCTACTCGATTTTGGAAACACAGACGTGTGCATATGTAGTTTAGTGTTATAGATAGTATATAACATATAATCACGCCTTTATCCCTTACGGGGTAAGCAGAGCACCAAGGGCCGATAGGACCACATGGTGCCACTTCTGACCAATTTTGAGGGTATAGTTGAGATGTACAAGTTCGGTTAGAGTGACAGGTGGTCAGCCCATCGCCTACAAAACACCAAAATCCTCTTGTCCCTCTACTGACTTGTACATTATGCCCGGGAAGAGAAGCAGCTGAAGTATTATACGTTTTTTTTGTTATAGATAGTCTTATCATTAAAGATTATTTTTCTTCCAGTTGCCAATGTTACCGCGCTTATTCTTAGATACTAGTGGACGCCCGCGACTCCGTCCGCGTGGACTCTAGAAAAAACAAAATGTCGAAATTATCCGGGATAAAAACATTTTCCGGGGATAAAAAGTAGCCTATATGTTAAATGGGACCTGTCACAATATATTCCTGAAAACTGCATCGTAATCAGTTCAGCCGTTTCTGAGATTAGCGTGCACAAACATACAATTCGTTACAATTTTTTTATATGTATAGATTATTCAGCAGGTGTTTTTGTATACAGACATAACCACGAGCTCTACTATATATGTTTTTATTTGGGAAATATGTATGTCACTCTAGCAAACCTGCTTATAGCAACGTCTCGTTTCCACAATGGAAACAACCCTGCTTTAATATTTGAAGGTAGCCCCGCAGTGCACTAGTTATGGAAATGTATGTCTATTGCTTTACCTATAGGGTTTAGATGGGTGGTTTAGATTCTATGGATAATCTTTATTAATTTTTATAGTAAGAATCTGTGTACATTTGTTATACAACCAGATGTCGACACCCATGACCTCTATCATAAATAACCGGTGTTGAAAACCGGTTTCAATTTTGTTTCATACTCGTATCGGTTCATTTATTTACAAAAAACGGGTCAATATAATCATACAACTATTGAACTATGTGAGTTGATAATTGCAAGAAAAATAAAAAACTTAAAACAATGCGGTTCAAGTTTCAACGCCAATCCAAATATAGTACAGTGACCATTATAATGTAGCCGATGTCATCGGCGCTAGTATTTATCTTGATTTAAATTATTTCATTCACGATAATTTAGTTCGTTAAACCGCCGGCAATCTGCTAATGCTGGACTTATATAAGAATCGGTGCACACATTGCGTCGCGTCTTTGCCTCTCCTCTTCACATTTGTGTTGTTTTTGCTGTATGAATTGTTATTATTGCATGGTTCCGACAGCAGTAGTTTCGATTTAAATATCCTGTGTTTTCGATTGTTTTGAAACGATTGTAATCCGGTTAACTTTGTAGGAGGAGCTATAAAACTCCGTTGATCCGGTACATACTGAAATGCATAGGTGAACTCTCCTGTTGCAGGTTGTATATTCACAGTCAAATCACAATGCACTATTATGTGTGTATTTATAGCCCTAAAGGTACAGAAAGCACGATTCGATTGTTAATACACGGGAAAGAATTTTTAACCAACCTTAAACCGGTTATTTCCGGCCGTATTTCCTCCATATTTGATTCCGTAAAATGCGAAATAGTTTCCATCGGCTGCCAATCTCGCTTGGACAGTACCAACTGTCGTGGACACTTGTAACGTCTGCGCGCGGCCTAATGCCGCCAACGCACACACTGACAGGAAATAAAACAACATGTTTACCACAACACACACATTAAACTGCCGATATTCACGACTGTGTTACTCAACGGCTAAAGAGCGAATGGAATGAACGGAAGATGGCGACGCTAAATAAAGAATCTTTATCGGAATCCAAGATATGATAAAGATATAATGAGGTCATCATATTCCCGACAGTTTAATGTGTAAATATTAGGAAATGTTGTTTTTGGATAGTTCTTGTTAGTTCCCTTATCTGATTATCGGCTTATGGTCGCCATGATAGTAAAAGAAAGCTATCAGAGCCAATCTATACCACACATAATCCGAGGAAAATTCTTTGTAGACTTGCTTTTGTGATCCCTGTTCGGTAAATACTCTATAACGAATCTACAGGGTGTAAAAAGACAACGATTTTCTTTTGATACCTCGTATTCATCTTTCGAAAACCCATGGTTTCCCAAGGTTGGTTTCATAGAACAAAATATCGTAACGTTACAAAAATACTATTATTAGGTATTAAAAGAACAACGTTGTATTTTACACCCGTATAGACAAAATATGTTATTACTACACGTTTCCTTATTTAAATAAATCAGACAAGGCAGACATAACATCTCATCTCCACAACCTAATGTTCAGGCAGTCTGTCCTAGTTGGCTAGACTCCAGGTTTGGCTTTAGGGTTTACGTCGTGTCACTTAGGTCAATTGCAGGTGCTTCGTGATTTTTCAAAGAAACAACTTTTGGACTAATAAGATAAAAGAGGATTTAGTTTTGTATTCAATTGTCGAGGATGTTTGGAGGAGTGAAGTGAGAAAGAGGTGTGAAGTGAGGAGGATTTAAACCTTGTAGCTTGGAAATGTTCACATAAAAAAATAAAGGTTTCTATGTTCGTCAGACTCTACATGGCATTTGTAAATGTATCTATTCCTTTATTCTAAAATATGAAAAAGACATCAATTTCATCGTCAAAAGGCCATACCTATCTTATTAGATATTTATTTTGTTTCATCTATACTAATATTATAAAGCTGAAGAGTTTGTTTGTTTGTTTGTTTGTTTGAACAAAGGAGGTTGATTTGAAAAATTCTTTCAGTGCTTTACCAAGGAAGGCACAGTCTACAACAACCTGCCCGGCTTCGCATCAACTCACACGAAGTCGTGGGCGGCTGCTAGTAAGTTATAAAGTTGCCTGCTGCAGTTACTTTATCAACTCCAAAAGTTTATATTTTTCCGGGTAATAGGTCCCGCCAAGTTATTTTTATTCCGTGACTGACAAGTCACATTGATTCATACTTACATATCTATGATATTGATAAGGCAGATAAGACACACTCACCAATGATGGGTGTACGAATGTATCCAAACTCAGATTTCTAAGATTTAGGTATGTTGTACAAAATAGTTTTTAAGATAATACCAATATATTTGGATATTTATTTCTTTACTAAGCTCTACCTTGTTGTAATAATAATGTCAAGTATGTATGTGGGTAGATCAATAAAAGTCAGTCGCAATCTACGAGTGTTTACTTCATGGTGACAGCGGTGGGATATGTAAACCGTGGATGTTGGATGTCCATCGTGATACTGCAGTCAGGAACAACAGCCGTGTGTATTATGCATGTTTATTTATTTATATATTTTTATCCAAAATATGATTGATATGTACTATTTACTGCCAATGTCAATACTAGAGATCAAAAAGAATCTCAGTTTTTTTTATTGCAATTTTTGTATGAAATAATTGAAGATTAAATCTGATATGCACAAAATATCTTTCAAGTTCGATAGGGTTATTGGAATTGGCCATTAGTGATGCTGACTCAGAACCAAAGGTGCTTAAAAAATTTGCTTCGTATTTGTATAAAAGATTGCTAAAGTTAACTTACTTATCACTTTATTTTTGCTAACTTTCATGTGGCTAAAATACTGTGGTTATATAAAAATTGTATGTAAAAGCTGCTCTAGGTTGCATGCATATGCACATGTCTGCATAATTTCACTGAATTAATATGCACTTCTATATAATACAGACCTTGTAGCTTTTGAAGTAGGTAAATAGGTAGAAATAGTGATCTAAGCAATAATATACCCACTCGTAAACAAAACTGGGAAAGTTCTCCTAATTGAAATACTAAACCTTATACTACTTTGCTGCTAGAAAAATAATAAAAAACATCTGAAAATTGAGGATTTTTCCGATGAATTAATTAGTAATTTTTGAGTAGTAATTTTATCATGGTCTGAAGTTAGAGCGTAAGTGTCAGACAGGTAAATACTGAAATGCTGACCAAGTATCATTATGTTAAATCTCTGAAATTATATGCGGTGCAAATCGCGGGGGTTCCGCTGTTGTTCCATAATATATAATAAAGTATGCTAATTATATTTTACTTTACTCAAAAAATGTTTTGTAGTAGCTTCTACATTACCTACGTGGGTACAAAAAAAAAGAAAGAAATTTCGCACTCGCTGAAAATGATTTCCATAATTTAATCAGCCACTGTTAAAAATCTCATATATTTTTAATGAAAGACTACATTTTCTTAATCATAAGCTTTTCATAAACTTTCTTGTAATTTATGTATTATTTTTTTGTTGTTTAATTAATAGAAATTCTCCGTTTGAAATTAAAATTTGAATACATTATATACAGAGTGTTTGTGACAGCCAGGCAAATATTGATATGACGACTTCAGACCATGATTCTAAGGCGAAAAATACTTAAAATGTTATTATCGCAGGACTTTTTTTTCATTTTTCGGGAAAAAAGTGTAATTTATTTAAAGTATGCCTTAGGTAATGTCTTAAAACAAAATTTTAACCAATAGATAATTTTCAAAAAAATTTAGCGCTCAGATAAGTTAAAAAAACTGATCAACCCTAATAGAAAGTCAAAGTGATCCAAAAAACAGCTACCTATGTATCACACAAACCAATAAGCTCATTTAACTATTTACAGGATCGCCCGATACAATTTATGCGAAAAGCAAACAGATACATACCCTGCGATTAATAATACCTACTGTCGTATTACTCAACACAGTGGTTCACAATGTTCAGCATATCAGTATTTGTCTGGCTGTTACACACACCCTGTATGTATAGGTACACTAATTATTGTATGCTCCACGGCTGTGTTACCGAAAGGGGGTAGCCAAAATAGCAAAATCACAAAGGAGATCCTTCGGCCACGTTAAGCATAGCGGGGCCAGCCCAAGTAACATGACCTGCAAAACACGATATGATAAACCGATTTATCGACAATTAGCCTGTCAAAATACGATAAATATAGCCGCCAAGATGAATATACGATATCGTACGATAGGATATCCACGATGCGTGATCATGCTAGGGGGCAGGATGTAATGGTGTTAAATATTCTACTCGTAACATAGCGAGGCGTGATCTTAGTGAAAAAATTCTCCGCCAATAATTAATAGGTACCTAGATTTTATCTAGTACCTAAATTGTATTTTTTTTATTATTATTATGTTTGTTTTTGATAAGCTTGTTAGGTTTTGTGAAACACTGATAAAATTGTGTGTGCATTAGTACCTGATTAGCTCTCATAATGCTTCTATAAGTGTGGACCTGTTATTGGCTTTATGTTTCTACAATTTTTACTATAATTATAAATAGCTGTTGGTCTTCCCGAAATTGTAAAATAAAATAAAAATAAAATAAAATATTAAAAAAAATAGTATAGAATAATTTATTGGGTGTACAAAATTGATATCTTGAAATTTTTCAAGTGTTTATTTGGTGTTACAAGAAAGTATCAAAACAGAAATCACACCACACCAGGAGCAGGATACTACGGCAAAGCAACAGCAGGGATATAAATGTCAACTGTTTATGAATTTGTACATCTCAACTATACCCTAAAAATTGGTCAGAAGTGGCACCATGTGGTTCTATCGGCGCTTGGTGCTCTGCCTACCCCGTAATAAAGGCCTGATTATATGTATGTTTATGGTCAAACTGAAATCTATGATTGCGCATTTTACCTAGTACAATTTTAGGCTAATAAAAATAATCTTACGTCACTGTACTAAGAACTTACAACTTAACTACTCGTACTAAGCTATTGAGCTGTACTTAGAGCGGGTGCACTGCACAGGCTTATTGCGCGAGTCCTTGGCCAAGTATAACTAGTTTAAGGCCAACTAGCGGAAGGTCGAAGAGAATAAGTCTACAGCTTGTAAGGCTTTTTAGAAACTTGGGCTTTGTGGTTAAGAGTGAAGCTGTATATACAGGGTGTAACAGAAAGGGTATGTTAAGCCAAAAGCTGTATAAACAACCCACTATAGAGAACCTATTTCCAAAAGTGGAGACTCGAAATCACATGTTTATTTTTCAAGATTATATGAAAATTCCTGAGTTGTTTAGGAATTCTCCATACGAGTACTATTTGGAAAATTAAACATGTGATTTCGAGTCTGAAATTTTGTGGATAGGTTCTTTTTGTGGGCTGTTTACACAGCTTTTCGCTTAACTTACCCTTTCTGTTACACCCTGTATAGATACATATTCTCTATTATTTGTGTACATATATGCAGATTCATACAGCCAAATGAAGCGGGGCTCACTCAACACAAGAAAACATATACAATATTGCAAGTGTACAAAGACAGCAGCTATGAAAAATATATTGATCAAATATTTACATAGTCAAGATTGATTATGAAAATTAATGATCACAATTCAAATGGATAGGTATCGGTATGTGACTAAGAATGTTGGAAAGAATGGTGTAGGTAAATCTTAATACTGTGTAAGTGAGTGTTTGTACTACCTACTTTGGAATACGTAAGTAGCGGCCAATTTCGATACTAGATCGGGAGAATCTCGGATTGTTTTATACCAAATTGGATTTTTTTAAAGAACAATGGAATTAATCTAAATAATGCAAAAATCTCTCGATCTCGCTTGTCGAAGTTGGCTGTAAGTTATATAAGTACCTACTTTGCCCTGACTTATAGATTGGAACAGTAATGTGTTAAAGTGTAACCTAATTCTTTGGTGCAAATAAATCTATTTATTATTATTATTTATAAATAAAAAATGAAAAGACAATTATTATTTGGCCACGATATTGTCAAAACGTTGAGTTGAATCAGAATTTGAAAATTAGTACCTATGTCATATTATTATAAATTATATGAATCACTTAGCGAGAAATACATGGACTTGACTGTCTTGTCACTTTTGATAAAATAACACTTGACTTGTCGACGTTAGATTTATTTATATTTCCTTGTATTACTTGACTTTTCGAACTATACTCTCTTTTTCTTCGGTTGGGTCTTTGATTATACAGGGTGTAACAAAAGGGGTATGTTTAGTGAAATCCTATGAGTATGACCACTTGTAAAGAACCTATCTACTTGACACTCGAAATCACAATCTGTTTATTTTTCTAGATAGTATGGAGAATTCTTAAATAACTTAGGAATGTTCACACAATTTTGAAAAATGAACGTGTGTGTAGATAGGTTCTGTGTAGTTGACCTATCATATAGCATTACGCCTAATATACTCCTTTTGTTACACCCTGTATTGTAACTATATTTCGAGATGCCTCGAATAACAAATCACTTTACAAACAATGAGCTTTCGAGCCAAATAAACTGCTTCTATCTTCTTAATATATAAAAAATCCGTGTCACTGTGTACGAGTATGTTCCGAATAAACTCAAAAACGAGTCAACTGATATTCATGAAAATTGGCATTATGTAATTTGGCCCAACTTAGATGATAGGATAGTTATTATTTAAATTAATGGTCTTAATAACTAATAATTAATAAAAAACTGATCATCAACGTTGGTTGTTGTTATTAATCGTACGTTCCATAAGTCTGCAACAGATGGCGCCTTCTGAATTCTTCTGTCTTTTCTGCAGTCCACGCGGACGGAGTCGCGGGCGTCCGCTAGTAAAAATATATTTTGTCTGATCATTATTTTTTCATAAATAGTTTTTCAAGTCTCTTCAACTTTTAATGGTATCTCTGAAAGTGTGAGGTTCTTTCAGAATAGTTGGAAACTAGTTAATACGATTCCTTTGACTGGACCCTTTCCCCTCTCCCCTAACCTTTCATCGTCGTACCTACTGTTGTAAACTGCTCTGATGTTGTGATATTATTAAGTTTTTTATATAGCACTAGCGACCCGCCCCGGTTTTGCACGGGCACAATGTTGATTCTATACAGGGTGTAACAAAAGGGGCATGTAAAAAGCTATGTAAATAGCCCACTAAAAGGAACCTACCCACAAAATTTCAGACTCGAAATCACATGTTTATTTTTCCAGATAGTATGGAGAATTCCTAAACAACTCAGGAATGTTCATACAATTTTGAAAAATAAACATGTGATTTCAAGTCTCCAATTTTGGAAGTAGGTTCTCTATAGTGGTCTATTGACATAGCTTTTCGCTTAACATACCCCTTTTGTTACACCCTGTATATAAACCTTCCTCTTGTACCTATCACTCTATAGGTATATATTAAACAAAACCGCCGCGTGGTGCCGGCAGAGTAGAATTCGTACCACCCCATGTCTGCCCGTGGGTATCATACGAGGTGTTTAAGGGTTTCCGGGAGGTGGGCAGCAGCGCCTCCCGTGTTGAAAACATAGTCCAAAATACAAACTGCGGTCACCAACCCGCCTGCCCAGCGTGGTGACTATAAGCAAATACTTCCCATGGCAGTCTTGTGGCGTGCCCCGGGGGAGGCCTATGTCCAGCAGTGGACTGCAATAGGCTGATGATGATGATGATTTACTCATACTATTCTTCTTTATAATCAATTTCTGAAGAGCTTCTATCAAGTTATTTTCATTATAAAGATAAGAATCTTTTCAATGATAGAATCTATTTAGAGCCATTTTTTCCAGAACTCAGATAGCGTATCTGACGGATAAAGTTGAAGCTGTCTCTATTTAATCAAGCTTTAGAGAAACAGTATCAATTTTATGCTTCATATAGGCATCAGATAGCCTATAGAATTATATAAAAAAAAAAAAAACGGTCTTTAAGGGGCCATTGAACAGTGAATTTCATAAACGAAAAAATATTACATTACTTTTAAAAGAGTAAAAGTAATAGGTATTTATAAAATTTATTAAAAATCAATCTTTTACTTAGAGATTAATGTTTTCTTTTATCTAAATATTTAATTATTAATTATAATTAATTTGTACCTGGTCAGATACAACCCAAAACACGTAATTACGTTCACATTAATCAATATCTTCTATCTACCTGCTTGATACTTCTAGGTATCTTAGGCTTAAGTAACAACTTTAAATTTAATTTAAACCTTTAAATTAAGATGTCAGGAAGCTGAAAAGGGATTTAACAAATATTTAAAACAATGAAGGCAATCTCCTTATCATTCAATTGTGTTATCGCTAAGAGAAAATAAGCTCTATTAACGTTTGTCTTAGGTTGAATTTGTTCGTTTGTGTTACCTGTAACTTAACTCGTTATCAGCAGTTAGTCGGGTAACAGCGCGCAGCCGTCTTTTACGTTTCCGGAGAATTTAAACTTTACGTCATTTGAGAAAGAAATAAGTAAGGAAAAGAAATGGTGCTGCAAAGATACCTTAATGGCCGATGGTCATTCAAGAGTATATTTTGTAAAAGATATTTAACAGCAAAATGGCTCCCACCTCCCGAGAGTGTGCATCGCCGGTTATCCTGTACCACAGACCATGTTGCCATAACATGCAGAGCATAATATGGCACGAGCATGATACCGCATCCTCCCTCTCATAGGGAGCTCAACCGTATGAGGCGTACTAGTGGGATGCGGCAGCACTCCATGTTCCAGCCTCCCACCACAAATGTGGACCTAATGACCACTCAGGCCTCTCCGCATCGACTGTTCCTGCAGGTTTAATCGGAACAAAGAGGTCTGCCACCTCGTGGTCCCTTATTGTGGAATACCGCAGAGCTTACTGGTCAGGTTGTAGAGCATGCAGGTTGCAGAGCGATGATCCGGATGCAGAGCTGATGCAGACAAATGCCTCCAGTAGATGCCGAGCCACGACAGGAAATACGAACTCTCTTCTTTGGATTATTGCATTGCTGACCCGCACGAAGGGCATCCAAAGCCCCTCTGCACACAGAGGGACCAGATAGCCCTCGTACACCTTTCGCCGTTATGCTAGGCATGACTCTGGGATCTCCTTTGTTATTCTGCAGCTCTGGTTACCCCATTTCGTGAACACAGCCGTGTCTGTCTATAATATGTAGGCATATGTAAAATCTTTTATTGCGTTAAATTTTCTTATAGTTACAGAGCCAATTTTCAAAAGTATCAATATCTCTTAGCCCGATTTTAACTGAACGTTGAACTGGAATGGTTTCCATATCTGAAACTAGCAAAACTGGTTTGTGACAGCACTTTTCCGGGTGGAATACAATTTCAGAAAATGTCACTATCGACCTCCGAGACAGGCATTCATAAACCACCCCCGGGTGAGTGACGGCTGTTAAGGGTTGACCCTTAACATGTTGGGGGTTAATACCCTATAAATAACACCCGGTGTATAAAGACTAAAGATATTGTACCTACGTGTGAATATGTGCTTGGTCAGAAGTGGAGGCATTTTCACGTTTTCAAAATATTAAAAAGATGGAAGAACAAAATAATTTATGTCTAGCCTACTTGACACTAGTCTTTATTGAAAATTATTTAGCTGATATTTACTGATATATTTTCAAAAATGTCATTATATTAGAATTATGAATAACTATGGAATAAGCACGATGACGATAAAAATAAACCACAAACATAATGTTCGTAATATCGTATTACTGACTGCCCAAGAAAAGTTATTATGATTTAACATGAATATTAAAAGCTTGTCAAAAAGAATCATTGAAATAAAAAAAACCTAAACCTCACGTGTATTCTCATAAATAGAATACGAAAGGCGATGACCATGATTTAAAGGGATCACGGAATCAAATCGCCTCACACGGACTAGATCCGCCTCGTCTTCAAAACCCTATGTAAATATCCGTCATGAAACCTGCGAGTCCCTGATAAATCAGAAAGCTAGCTTAACGACGACATGAACGTATAATATGGGACATTCTAATACTCGTAGGGGTGTTTTTTGTCACTAACTTTTCCGAATACTGCGCATTCTCCTCATCATCACGAATATTTTTCGCATTTACGAGCATTTTTTCGCAGAAACAAAACACTGTAACAAACATAACCAAAAAATACCCTATGTAATTTATATTTATATGAATGTAAGTAGGTATAAGATATCTTAGAAAAGGGCAGGAGGAAAATGATAATATTTTTTAGATATTGGTCACAAAGGAAAAACGATGTCTGTTTTGAAATTTTGAATTGCAGCAGCAGGATGGACGGGTACATGAGGTTGACTAAAGCCAAGCTATTTCAACTCGCCAACTAGCTAGGACGATTGTAGAATAAAAAAAGTCTTCAAAGTCAGTGATGGAGACATTAACACAGTCCAGTGCATGGCGAATGCAGTCGGCCGTGGAATTGGATCATTTCGTGCCATTTCACTGTGCTGGGTGATGTGCAATAGTGGGACGATAGACAGTTTAATAATAAACGTAGGTAAGAGAAAGTCTTACGAATGATAAAATAGTTCTATTTCTGCTCAACAATATTGTAAAATCCGCACTACATTCTCATGCGTAAAATAGACAGAAATTATGAAATTTTCATAGTATGTAATTTTTTCTTTCCATACATGTCGTACCTAAGAGTCGACTACATTCTCTCAGACCAAGAGATAGACTAATGTGTTATATGTCCTGCAGTTCTGATTACCTCATTTATAAAAACACAGTTTTTGTATTTACATATTTTATAGTCAAGTCTATGTGAAATACAGATCGCATTAATATTTTTAACATGTATCATATCAAATATCATCGATATCAAAGGAGTCGGAGATTTCTTCCTGTAAACTCTATTTTGGAAGGATCATGAAAGGGGAGACATAAAAGTACCTATGGCTTTCACATGATCGGATCTCTCGGATCAAATATTATGTCAAAAGCCGAATCTGTAACACGAAATCTTTACTTATATTCTTCTGAAATAATATTACGCTACAGTAACCCGCACCTAAATAATATCTCTTGCTTACTATACGTAGTTTTTACCTTCAAATATTCTAATATTATAAGTTTTCTAATATCTTAACCTAAGTAACTTATTCACTATGGGTGCGCCCACCTCCGGGCCCTACATCCTCCACTGACCCTCGGATCTGATAACTCATAACTGCGAAAACAAGCACTTGCACTAACTACAATCGCCACGCGAAACCAGACCCGAGCACCTAGCATGCAAGATAATATATTCCACTATTCCAAATCAAAAACTAGATTAATAATCTACATAATGTTTCGCCAACAACCGTGGCATGCTCAGGATTATAGAAATTAGTAAATTAGTAAACCACTAATTATATATATATGCTTTGGTTACCTGCTTCAAGTAAAACTTAGTTAATATTTCTAAACTTCCAGGTTATTATAACATACGGTCCTGTTTTGATGTGGGGCTTTGCTCGAATACATCTGCTCCATTAATAATTTGAATTTGAATTTAAATCATAAATAATTTAATAATATATAATTAAGTACCTTATATATATAAGTACATATAATACATAGGGCTGTGCTCCTAGAATAACATATCTGAACTGCAACATCAAGAAGGCTTCTACGGACACATTTAGCATAGTAAGCTTAGATGTCGTATTAACAAGTTGCTAGCTCATCGCTAGAGAGAATACATTTGAGTTTCGACTCCTGCGACAAACGGATATAACAGCTGATGTATATCTAGGAAGACACGCACATACAGGGAGTATATGATACCGTTGATATAATTAACGGTTAAATGCTGGTCTGTCCGATGAACTAATATCTACTTCTAGACTTTGTACAGTCGCCTAGAAATAACTTACATTTAATTAAAAAGTATAAAAGTGGTGAGAGCGCTGGCACGCGGAATACAGAGGTCGTGGGTTCGATTCCCACCCGGGTGAGGAATTTTTTCCATTTTCTTTATTAATAATTTTATAAAAAGTATTATGTAAACGGAACGATCTCGCCACTCCAGACAGACCAATAAGGACTACGTGAGTGGCAAATTGTATTATTAATGTATTCATTAAAATGTAAAAAAAAAAACAAGTTGCTAGCTCATCGCTAGAGAGAATACCTTTGAGTTTCGACTCCTGCGACATACACGGAAGGAGACGCAGCTGATGTATTCTATTCTTCTATATAATAAAAATGTAACGGATCGCTAGATCGCGGAGTATATGGAAAATATATGAGAAAAATACTATAGGAGACCTTTATCAACGCAATAGTACCCAAAGGAAGGTAAGGTAATTTGGTAGTTGAGGTAATGATTGCTTGCACTTCCAAAGGCAAAAGTATTAAAAAATATTTGGGTACCAAGGCCAAAACGTTTGCTTACTATGAGATATCCTACTTAATATTATAAACGCGAAAGTTTGAGAGTATGGATGTATGGATACTCTTTCACGTAAAAACGGCTGGAGCGATTTTAATAAAATTTGGTATGGAGTTAGCTGATGCCCTGGATTAACACAAGCTACTTTTGATCCCGGGAAAATATTTTTATCCCGGATAATTTAGATATTTTTTTTTCTGTAGTCCACGCGGACGAAGTCGCGGACGTCCGCTAGTCTATGATAAAGGTACAATCCCTGTTAGTCATACATTTATTTATTTATTTATTTATTCAAATATATGTTTATAACATAACAGTATCACCATACATGAGATAAATGTTATATAGGTAGGTACCTAATACCCGGCAGTCATAAATCTTTTTTTTTAAATATATATTAAATAGGCTTACGATTGACCACAACGCGCCTGATAGTACCTAAGCACGGTTGCAGTCTAAGATGGAGCGCGCTTGCTTAAAAGAATTCGGTTCACTCTCGACTTGAAGACCGCAAGATTATAGTTCATGGGGAACAAGGATTCAGGCAGGGAGTTCCACAGCTTGGCCGTTCGCACTATGAATGTAGAAGCAAAACGCTTAGTACGAGTTTTCGGCACTTCAACTGTGAACCGGTGTCGCCTTGACGTTTCCCTGGTCGTCCGGTGGTAGGTTTTTATAGGTGGCGCTGCAATAAACATGTGAGTTCGCCTCTTAAGTTTTGTGGGTAGGCTCTCTATATTGGGCTATTTTCATAGCGTCTCGCTTAACATACCCCTTTTGTTACACCCTGTAAAGAAATAACGATATAACATGCGAAGTAAAGAAATTAAAAGTAAGTTTGTTAAAAGTTAGTTAGACAAAGGCGTAATGCAAATTCGATGTTAGCAAGTTTGGCTCCGGCACGCCTTTGATGGAACCTTGTAGCAATTAGGTATAAGGGCGCCAAAATAATTAAGACCCGCATTAGCTGCTAGTATAATTATAAGATGTTAGGAACTATTTAGGTCTTTTAGAATTGGTAATTTAACTAATGTGAACATCAAGGCGTAAATATTTGTATATTAATTGGTTAGGCCTGGCTTACACAGTATAGAATTTAAATCTTTATCTTTAAATCATTACGGCATATTTCACGCAATTATTATTTAGCCAATTTGTAGTTACCTACTTCTATCTTTGGCTGTAAACTTTATTAACTAACATACCTATAATTTTATATCTATAGCATATTACCCATATAGGTATATTAAGCTTTACTAATTTAAATTAATTAACTTAGATAATAAAATACAATTCATATTTTTACCATTAATCTTTTGTGAAAAATATATATCATAAAGGTAAGAAAAATAGTTAAGTATTACACTAACTACTAATTACTGCATCAATTTAAACGTGTACATAATGTTAAACATACATGCAAGACCTTGTATAATAAAAAAATGCAACCTCAACCATTTTCACCCCATACTCGCACACTTACACCCTTCACCATTTAGATTCAAGGTCTCAAGCATACTAAATAGGGGTACTAACTTCAAGGGCGAAAATGCATAGCTATAATCACCATAAAGAGTTTAAACCAAATTCAACAAAAATGTAAGGTTATTTTTAATAATGCGCGTGATTAATAACATTAAGTTTGTGAGTCACTATAATATAAACTATCAATCTTTGATGAGAGATGGATCCGATTTAGTGACAGAATATAGGTACTTATGTACAAGTGTTATCTTGTTTTATCAATAGATATTTGTATCAAACCAAAAATGTCATAAAATGTAGCTATAACAAATACAAAAATCATCGACATGAATCATCTAGAATATTCATGTCAGATTTAAAATCATTTTGTCGGGGCCGCATGTACAACCTTAATCCTTAATCATGGCTAATAGGCTACTTGACAAAATTAGATACGAAATAATTATATCGATAGATTCGCAAATGTTACTGCGAAAGAATCATGTCGCCACCATGAAAACTTTCCGACAAAAAAATTACTCATTTTTAGATTGCGAGCAAAGACTACGATATTGTCTTCTCTTATCATTCTGATAGGTATCCTATTCTACTACCTACTAATATTATAACCGTGTAAGTTTGAGAAAATATATGTTTTTTTACTCTTTCACGCGAACACATCAATTATTGCCATATATAAGTATTATTGCCATATTAATACAATGTTGTCTACTCAAAGCTGGGTACAAATCGTAAAGTAGATTGCAAATGTATTAATCAATGATGTTTATGATTTGTATTCAGTTAGTAGACCAAAAAAAAAAAATTCAATTACCTTTGGCGGTACATCAAATAATATGACCAACATATACCACGTGTAAGTATAGGGTAGGCGCAATGTAGTAAAATATAGATAATGAACACATGTCAGGATTTAAACAAGTAAGAGACTCATATGATTATAAAATTAATATTAAATATAAAATTGTAAACCTACCTGTACTAGACTGTTTAGTTTTGAATAGTTAAATATGAAAAATACTATACTTGTAACACTTATCGCAGTAATTTTGTTGACACGCGACATAACGTGGCCTAGGGCGTAGTTTTTTCACCCCCATTTGCTTAATTTAATTATGTTTTGAACAACGAAATCAGGGCAGATTTTTCAAATAGGTAGGTACACTACTAATATTTTTATTTTATCATCATCATCAGCCTATTGCAGTCCACTGCTGGACGTAGGCCTCCCCCAGGGCACGCCTCAAGACTGCCATGGGGGTGTTTGCCCATAGTCACCACGCTGGGCAGGCGGGTTGGTGCCCACAGTTTGTATTTTGGACTATGTTGTCAGCACGGGAGGCGCTGCTGCCCACTTCCCGGAAACCCTTAATCGCCTTGTATGATACCCACGGGTAGACATGGGGTGGTACGAATTCTACTCTGCCGGCACCATGCGGCGTATATTTTATTTTATAGTGAATTATATTATTAGTCTGTGCTGATCCGGGGTTTTACTAGAATACATCAGCTGCGTCTCCTTCCGTGCATGTCGTAAGAGTCGACTAAGGAACTCGGGTATTCTCTCAGGCAGCAACTTGTCACTGATCATTAACATCTGTTCTCGCTATGCTAAACGTGGCTATGGGATCACCCTTATGACTCTGCAGTCTTGGCTATCGCATTTCGGGAATACTTATAGCAATATCTATATGTATACATTCATGGTCCTAACATTCCCACCAATAATTATGACTTCCTCAAGTGATTACGAAAATGCGCTGATATGTTTCCTATTAGCGCAAGCCTATTATCTACGAGCAAACGTATCGATGACGAATCGATATCGAATCGATCGAAAAATGGTGTTACTTTGTCAAAGCCATCAACGGTGATAGCCCAACGTTTAAGACGTGCGTCATTCAGTCGGGAGGTGTGAGTTCGATACCAGTCACGGGCCTGTACCACTGAATTTATTTAATGTATGGATTTTTCAAAAAATTGTCACTTAGCTATACCCGAGAAGGGTTGGCGTCAAGCAGACAGCCGGCCGTAAAAACAAATGCCAAAACTTTGGCAATGTGAGTTTCGAAAGAAACCATGTTGCGCCGACACCATAAACAATGGGATAAGGGAAGGAAGAGAAGAAAGGGAAGGAACCTTGCCAAAGCCATGATTTCATTTGTAATTTAAGAGCTAATCTTATCTAACCAGCGAATATTTGAAGTAAGAAGTCTACGCTAAGTTCTCTGAACCATAAGAATGAGAGAACCTCGGTCCTTATTACATAGTTTGTATGATGAGTTTTCATTCCATCTACATATAAATGTGGTCCTATATGAGATCTAGTTAGGTAGTGTCTACTTGTAACTATGTAAGGCTGGCGCAGCCGCGGTTTTACTTCAGATAATGAGGTATACTAGGTTGCCTTTGTTCAGTTTCTTTGGAATAATTTTGTCTGTAGGTATGCGAATAAATATTTTTATATTTTAATTTTGTGCTTTATATTTTTTTTTTGATTTTTGAGGAGAATATTAGTCTTCTTCCGTGAATAAAATAAATCAAAACTATAAATTCTACAAAAATAACAAAAGTATATTTAGATTCGCATAGCGAGTCCTTCAATTTGATATGTAACGCATAAGGATAAACTTTTTTAAATTTCTTATCTGTCCCCCGAAATTAAAAATAAATCTGTCTATCTATGTTTGGGTCACAGGATTACACAAACCTACCAAATTTACTCTTATTTGGTCCAGTAGACTCAAAGCAAGTAGGCTGTGACAAAAAAAAACTAAAATATTTTAAAGCAATGTCTGTAACCAGCCCTTAGCGTTCGAGGCTTATCTGGAGTCGGGCGGGATGCCAAGTGGATCGAATGATTAGCAGACCAGGCCGGCTCTCGACTTACTATCGAGGAAATTGCTTACATTGTGCCTGTTGTGGGATTACGCAAATGAAAAAAGCTTTGTGTTTTAATCAACCTTAATGCTACATTATATCTCAATATTTTTATTTTCTTGATGTTCAAAATACAGTAAAATTGTTTTCATGAAAAAACTGAAATAGGTATCTGTATTTACTAGACAAGTATTTAATGTTTATTATATAAATAAACTTGCTTTGACAGAAGCAAGCAGGTAACTTTCGTCACTTTTGCTTGGTTTGCTGGAAGAAATCTCTTGAAGAGATAATCACGTTACGCCGTTGTAAAGCTCTCCTGTACCTATATATTGAGATTACTTATAAGAATAAACATCTTGCTTGCCTTATTTAATTAAAGCCTTATTTCATTTTCGTAGCAGGTATAAACTTAACTACGAGTGCTACGAAACACGTAGTAAACATTCGAACGTATTTCGTAGCTACTCGCGTAGCATGTAACCTATACTATTCACTATGGGTGCGCCCACCACCGGGCCCTACACCCTCCACTGACCCTCGGATCTGATAACTCATAACTGCGAAAACAGGCACTTGCACTAACTACAATCGCCACGAGAAACCAGACCCGAGCACCTAGCATACAAGACAATACATTGCACTATTCCGAAACCAAAAACTAGATAAATAATCTACATATGTTTCGCCAACAACCGTAGCATCCTCAGGATTATAGAAATTAGTAAATTAGTAAACCACTAATTATTATAAAACTCTAAAAACCAACATTGTAATTGTAATCCGAATTGTAACGCCTAATACAATTTCATTTATAAACCTATACTAATAAAATATGCTAGTGCCTCTTAGCTAGCATGATTCATGTAAGTAGAATGCTAAATTAACAGAATTAACAGATGATGATGATGATGACACACATAAACACATGGCTGTGTTCCAAATATGGAGTAGCCAGAACTGTAGGAGAACGAATTTGTGAATGAGAATTAATGTAGCTTTTAAAAGAAATAAATATCTTTTTGAATATAATTAAAGTAATAGCCTATAACCGTACGACATTGTTGACAAAAATATAGAAAATATAAATATAAATATAAAGGTCTTGTGTTGTGGGTACTAAGCAGCGGTATATTAATACATAAATAAGTATATAAACATCCATGACTCGGAAACATACATCAATATTTGCACCTACCGGGATTCGAACCCAGGACCAGCGAGCAGGGCCACTACCATCTACCTACACCAATCGGTCACCAAAATAATATGATTATTTTAAGGTATGGATATAGCAATTAAAATGAGAGTCTATAGCCTATATTTGTTACAAGTTGGATTAAACCCTGTCCCACCCAGTGTCACGATTTATTTATTTGACTTGAGATCCAGTCACGCGAAACATTTCGCAGTAGAACGTTGTTAAATTAAACTGTTAGGCTCAAAGTCATTAAAAGTTAAATGGTAATTACCGGCAATTTATGGTTCAGTCCTGAGTCGCGGGATGTTTACGGGATCTTGTTTACAATCTCACTGTAAAGCTGACAGTTTTAATGGCCCTAATTTTAGATTTAGGTGGTCGCAAGTTTTATAGTTTATGACCTTTTGTTTCTAAAATATTGGTAGAAATGTTATGGTGTTGGTAAACTTTAGGTATGCTGAGTGAAAAATAATGGAATAATGGCAGGTAGTTTACAAACAAGATTCTCAAACAATGTAGTAATATACCTATAGATTGAGAAATAGAGACTTGCCTAACTTACTTATCTTGATACCGTCTAAAATTAAAGACTCAACTTCTTTGAAGGATTTTGCTTTCAGAGGGCAGCAACGGTTTTTGAATGGTCTCTTGTGATTAATTATGGATTATATCAAAAGTATCTTTAAACAAAATATAAGTAGGTAAACGCATAAATTCTATCAAATAATTTCACTCAATTTTATTTTATGATACTGTAATAAGTCACTAAATAACAAAGTTAGATAAATAATAAATAATAAGTTATACATTACTGGCAGCTTTAAGTAATTTAACTTCATAATGTTACAAAGTAATCACTAAAATCTATACTAATATTATAAAGCTGAAGAGTTTGTTTGTTTGTTTGTTTGTTTGTTTGTTTGTTTGATTGAACGCGCTAATCTCCGGAACTACTGGGTCGAATTAAAAAATTATTTTTGTGTTGGATAGTCCATTTATCGAGGAAGGCTTTAGGCTATATATCATCAGAGTGCGACCAATAGGGACGAAGAATAAGAGGAAAATGTGGAAAAAACGGGGAAAATTATTCAACTTTGGAGACTTCCGTTGCGTGCGCTGCGTAAACGGTTCAAGTTATCCAAAAAATATGTATGAAAGAATAAAATGACGTAGAAATGATATGAAAGAAAAAAATTGAAGGTCTAGACTGCCTGATGCAGAACCCTTAGCAGCCCAGCTAAACTTTGAGAGATATGAAAATACCGTCTTAGGAAAAGTTATTCAACATTTTAAAAGAATTCAATTCCCTGTTAAGTTATCTTTTGCTGTAACAATTAATAAATCACAGGGGCAAACGTTTAAACACGTTGGAATTGACTTACGTCAAGACTGCTTTTCACACGGCCAATTATATGTCGCGTTGTCAAGATCGGGTTGCGGAGAAAATCAGTATGTTCTTCTGCCACAAGAAAATAAAACAAAAAATATAATTTACGCAGAAGTACTTTAAAATATTTTATTCTGTTTGTTGACGCGGACGAAGTCGCGGGCAACAGCTATTACTAATATTTATAAACGCGAAAGTTTGTAAGTATGGATGGATGGATGTTTGTTACTCTTTCACGTAAAAACAACTGAAGCGATTTTAATAAAATTTGGTATGGAGTTAGCTGACACCCTGGATTAACACATAGGCTACTTTTTATCCCGGATAATTTCGGCATTTTGTTTTTTCTGCAGTCCACGCGGACGAAGTCGCGGGCGTCCACTAGTATAATATAAACGATCATTTAATAGCACAGACACATTACCCTGATCGCTTGAATCAAGACTGTTTCCATCGCAAAGGGTGCTTCGTGTGATGTCGTCCATGGCGGCATCTCGCTTCCACTGTGGAAACTATCTTACTTTAATAGACCAGGGGTTCTACTCTGAAATGCCGCTTTCGAATCTTTCGGTCCGACCGAAGCCCGACCGAATCGAAGCCTTTGACCCTACTACGAAATTGCTTCGGATGTTCACAACATTCAGTTCACAACTCATTCGGAACCATAGAGAATAATTCACATTGACTAATATTATAAGCCTGTCAAATAGAGTTCGATCGGACCGAATGAAAAAACGGCGCGACTGACCCGATCGAAGGTAGTTCGTAGTAGGAAACACCTCTATATTCTGCCGATACTTCGTTTATCGTCACTTCAGAGTAGACCACTAGTCCTAAAGGACATTACACGTGTACTATTCTATACCTATATATCGATTGTTTTTTTATTACACGGTTTTTATATCCATGGAGAACTTTACTGTTTTAATTATAGAGTGTTTACCTTACCTAGTTAAATGTGTCCATTTGCTTAAATTGTCTTTTTATAGGGCGTTTTATGTCCGTAAATTAGTTATTACTAGAAGAATGGTATTATTACCTAGATCTATGGATATTATATAATGTAGTAAGATGGTCGATGCAATATAACAATTTAAAATAATACGAAGACAAAGATAGCACCTTCAGAAGTATTTCAATTATCATGTGCGTGCCGAAAAAGTAGGCTTTACTCGTATGTAGCGAGATAGGGTGTCTGTCCACTGTATACGGAGCGAGCCCGCGAAGCGAAGAAACATAGAAAATGTAAGCAATTTTATTGTATAGGTATAACCTAAAGGTTCAGCAAAGTCTAATCTTGCAATCCCTTTGGCTAATATTTTTCCTTTTCTCTGCTCCGGTAGACCGGCAGCCTTATATCGAATAGAATTGAATATTTTCAGCAAAAGTTTTCAATCAACCTTTTATCCTCACTGTTTAAACTTTCTTTACATATATTGCACTACATTTTGGATGGATACAACTGGATGAATACAATATGTAAGACAGAGATATATCCGGTATATCATATAATGTCCGTCAATTGCAGTCCATTTCTGGACGTAGGCCTCTCCCAGAGCACGCCACAAATCTCGTCATAATCATATGTTAGTTTGCCTTAAACCTAGGTGCAATAAATAAATATCTACAACTAATGTGGTAATCATTTGACATTGTCGGTAATCTGCATTTTGCCTAAACCGCTTGCAAGGTCTTCAGTTCCTCTTCATACTTGGTGGTGTACACATTGTCAGGATCGTACATCTTGCAGAGCCGGACCCAGTACTCGTTCTCGTTGTTGATGAGATGCTTGATGACTGTGCGCATGCCTTGACGCTGCTTGGCGGTGCATTTCGCGCAGCCGTTTTGTAGGGCTTCGGCGATGTGCGCTGGAAAAAGAAAGGGATGATTTAAATACAATGACAGATATCGGGAGTATTGATTTATGAAAATAGAGATATATCGAAGTAATAGGTGTGAGATATTTTTTGTCAGTATCTCTATCTTTCTTATACATCAAGTTAGTATATTCATCTGTTATAGAAACGCACCGTTATCTGTCGAGTCAAATACGTTATTAATTATGGACAAGGCAGCAGCTATATAGTAGGTAGTTGTTAAAACCCATCGTGTTTAGTATGAGACACAGAACATTATAATATATTAATAAGTTCTCTCGTATGATCGCTCGCATACCTATGGGTCGGTAGGTATTAAATCAAAATTAAAGTTAACAGCGATGAATTTTCTTTTTGAAATTTGTTCGAAAAATATCGACAGATGGCGGTAGATAGTAAACTTCCAAAGAGGTTGATTCTTTTTCAGAATTCATGAAGTTTACATAACTCTTTATTCAGTATGTATAACTATAACTACTGTCTTAAAACAATGAATGGCGTAAGCCTATATGACATTTAACCTTCAATA
Source organism: Carposina sasakii (assembly GCA_014607495.2). NCBI lineage: Eukaryota > Metazoa > Arthropoda > Insecta > Lepidoptera > Carposinidae > Carposina > Carposina sasakii. The sequence continues at coordinate 2,941,757 of CP053162.1, forward strand.
TTTACCTACAGCAAATCGCGTTATTAGAATGATCTTGAAAACTGATAATTATAGCTTCGTGATCGCCACTGATTCAATACCTTGTAAAAGTAATGTTTTAGTTTGTTTTATCATTTTTTTAAATGAAATCTGTAGCCTTGTTAAGGTTATGTACTTAAATGATAGAGTAAAGAAAGACGTAAAAAAAATAAAGGCCGTACAGTCATGAGCAATAAGATGTATACATAATTATTGTACTTTAGACCTTGCGTTAAGATTCAAAGTTTAACAACAACGTATACTCGTACATCTTATAACTTACGACTGTACCTAACTACATACAGCAGACAAATTATCATAAAGCCACTTCCCTCCATTTATAATCGTAACCTTAAATGTTCAAACCTTTAGTAGTCTCTAGTCTTCCTTATTAATTAATTATAAATAAGTAGGTATGTACTTAAGTTTAATTTAGATTAGTTATTTTACTTAATTTAGGTAGTTTAATTACTTTTCTTAAAAAGGTTTTTTGTAGCTACAGAAATTAAACTTTGTACATTGTCAATGTAAAATATTTTTCTGTATAAAATGTCTGTGTATAATTTTTTTATATTTTATTAATAGAAGTAGAAAAGGATTTTAGGATCAAACATAACACAGAATTCAAATAAATTAAAGAAATTTTCACTAATTTACCAAGAGAACTTTGACTCTCCCTTAATAAATAAAACCCGTTAAAAAACTGAAGGAATCGTAATATTCAAAATGCAAATTAATTATTCCTACCTACTTAAATATTTCATTTCATTTCACTTTGATTTTGCTAAAATTGCCAAACAACCTACTCTGCCCATCGCCCTCGGGTAAATTTTGTACTAATGTTATATACAGGATGTTTTTTCGTTGCCACCCTTAACGAAGGGTACATACTTTAGACATCAAATAAAGTAAGATTATGCCAAAAAAAATGCTGGGAAACGATGTAATTTATTTTTTTAATTACTTGATCGGACGAAATTTATAGTGTCCAGTGTTTATACTAGTTTTTTCATATATAGATATTAATTATTTCTCGTGAAAAAATCTCGCTACGCGCGTCAATGTGCATTTATGCAGAAAAACGCAGTCTATTTACTCAACTTTGGAACCTAATATTTTGGAAACCAAACACTTCCCAGGTATTTTCTATGGAGAAAAATGATCGTGACGATGAGGAGATTCCGTAGTTTTCGGGAACGTTGACGACCAAAAATCACCCTGTATATTCCTGATATAAGGTAGCCAGAACAGCAGGATCATAAAGGAAATCCCACAGCCATATCCCACAGCCATATCCCACAGCTGGGATAGACGTAAATGATCAGTGACAAGTGTTGCTAAGGTAACAGCAGTGTCACTCACGTGACTAAGACATATCTCGAAAATCATAACCCTCCTGGCACAGTTGGGTAAAATTACTCACATTTAAGTTCCCTCCCCTCTGCGGTACACTTCCCCTCCTCCAGCACACACTTGAGGTACGCCGTCAGCAGCCTCCTGTTGGCCAGGACCTCATCCAGGTCGATGGTGTCATACTTCTCCGTGTAGGAGGTTTGGCAAGACACCAGCGAGGTCAAGCAGAGGCAGGCGGCAATTATGAGCAGCTTCATGATTCTATAATCAAGATTTTTAGGTGGATATGAGTTTAACAGTAGCTTAGTAGGCAAGCAATATAAATTCACGAACATACCTATACATACAACATATAACCTATGCCTTAGTATATTTACTTATATAATACTAGTGGACGCCCGCGACTTCGTCCGCGTGGAAATTGAATTGTAGCTTATATGACACGTTTGTCGGTTTACCATAGCAGTGCCATCTATTGATTACTTACTCAATCCAGTCGAAAAGTATCGACATCTGTTAGAATCTTTTGGAGTTAACAGATAATTGTGACTGTCAATTAATTATAGACAAATAATTTGCAATAAAATAAAATTGCGACTATAATTAAAGATCTAAGCTATCCTATCTCTCAAGTTGGACCAGACTGCTCACGGTGTGCCTATTTAATTTAAAATCGGTTGAGTAGTTTAGGAGTTCATCGCGGACAAACATCGTGACAGGAGATTTATATATATTAAGATGAATTTCGACTATATATTTTGATTATAATATGTTATGGCTAATATCTGAAGTATGACTAGTTATACTTATTCTAGCTAGCCAAAACTTGATGCAGCCGGTTAAAGTTACGTGTATCCTTTAGCCTTTATCATAGCGGTTAGAACTAAGTTCAACCGTACACCGGTGGTTAAACTTAGGTATTTCTATTTATCTTTGGTTGGAACTAGAGCCTTCATTGTATTACTATCAAATTAATAATTTATAGCTACTAACATTTAAATATATTTGTTTAATAATATAATTTGTAACTAACAAAAATGAGTCTTAGTTACCTGAATAAATGAATTTATTATTATTATTATATAGCGGCTAAACCTAGGTGAAAATATTTATTGAAAACACTCCTGAAAAAAAAAATCTACAGTACTTTCGCTTAAAAACATAGAAATGGTATTCTAATGTTTATTTAAAAATATTTGTATATTCCTATATCATGCCGTAGTAAATTCCCAGGAGATAACAAAAACTATGTTTATTATCTCTTAGAACTAGGTCACGGGTTTGGGGTCTCACCGTGGATAACAGAAGATATTAGAAATGTTTACAATGTCATAAGTAAGTTTATTTTAGTTGTATTATTATGGAAAATAAAGTTTTCATCCCTTACGAATTTATTTAGTTTTCTTAAAAAGCAAAAATACTCACACATTTCGATTTTATTTTAAACTTTTTGATTTCTTTCAATGACCATGAGCGAGTACTAATAACATAAAAATAGACCAATCAACTAAACCAACTCAAATTAAACATATAAATGTCGATATATAATACACAATAATAATTTTACAGAACTATAATTAAAACCTATAATAATGACAAAAAGCTGTAAATCAAGAAGTTACAATTTTAATTAGCAATTTTATTATCATTATTTCTGTTTACTCAAATATAAATCAAAGAATATCTATTTTAGTTAGATATCGGTGATTGTATACTAACACAACTATCCGAATGATTTGTGGCGCTTTTTGCTAAAGGCGGGTTTTGTTCTAAAATACCCAGTTTAACTGTTCGCAGTTATATATTCTGTTGATTCAATATTAAATTATACTTTATTGCTTATCTGGAGCCGAAATTGTATCTGCGAGGTTGAACCAATTTTTCATTGAATGTAGAAGCTTTTGTATTGTCTAAATTAATTTAGTGCGTGAAATGTGTATGTTCAATAGAATAAGCACTTTGTTACTGTTAATTAAATACCTATGTATTAATTGAAAGCTTTATTAGATGTTTTTTATTTCAGGTAAGTTGGTGCTCATGGTTTTCCAGATACAGATCCAGATTCCATAAGTATGTTTCAGTTCGTACCTACGTACAGTTAACCTAAAATTTAAGTACGTTCAAATATCTTGGGTACAACAGTCCAAGTCTTCATTTTTATTTTATGTAAGCCGTATGAAATTAATGGAGAATCAAAACACAAGTAAATTATTACAGACTAAAAACGCTTCCACCAAATTCAAAATTCCAATATTAAGTCAATTAAATTAAACTCGCGCTCCGCTACGTGGTTCAAAAATTTAAAAAAAGATGAGTTAGTACCTGTTCTAGAAAATCCCAACAAAAATCACAGTTAACTTATATTGATTGTTGACTTTTAATCACAACAACTTATAACAAGTTTATAAGACACCACTAAACTATCACAATAAGAGTAGAACTGTGACCAAGATCTGTACGATCAGTATTTATAACTGCGTGATTAGACTTTTCTTTCCTTGATCTTGATGAATAATGTCTGCAGTGTTTCACAATAGCCTCGGTCTTCAAAATTGATATCTACTAATATTTAACTAACTAGTGGCGCCCACGACTTTGTCCGTATAAAATTTAGATATTTTAGTGTTATCCTAAGCAGATTGGATCAAGGAATCGCGTTGTCCCTTATAAATTTTACTCCCTTTTCTCCCCCTTAGCGAAGGTTTAAACATACCAAACAACATTTAAGATGCCATTTGAGGGCATTCTCTTAATCGATATGTTGGCATCTTGTTACGGATCATCTACGTCTGTTCCCGCTATTGTAAACGTGGCTGAGGCATCTCCTTTTAAACCTGCAGTTCTGGCTACGCCATTTCGGAGACAAAGCCGGGTGTATATGTGCAGACAATGTACGTAAAGATTTTTGTAATAACATTGTTTATGTTTTAGCTGTTTATGAAACATTTTTTTAATAAAATAATATTCAAGGTTTACAGTCAATGTAAATAAAAAAAATGCCGCTGCGGATTATTACCTGGAAGCGAAAACAATAAAAGTAAAGGAGAAAGATAATACCAACTAAAATTCTAAATGCAACTGTATGTTTTTTTTGGCCGTTTGTTACCTCTTTGCGTGTTAGTTACTCAACCAATCTTCGTTTTTATAAGAATTTTAAGTATCACCTAGTAAGCTTAACTATTATCTTAAGTACTTTGATAGATAATTTACCTACAAGATTTTAGGACTTTCATTATTTCATATATTATGTTATCAGAACATACATAGGTACACATTTATTCTTAGAGCTACGCAACCCTGATCAAACCCCCGATGTCATTAAAGGACAAGCATAAAGACAAAGTGTATAGTGACATCACCTATTTAATGATCGCAACCGTTATTAAACTGTGGCGATGTCTTACGATGGCTTTCCTTGGGGAAGTATTCTAAATAAATAAATTATTTTGTAAGTGGTTGCGTTTAGTTAATTATACTAAGTCTGGGTTTTTCCCTTAGGAAGCCTTGTTTTCGAGTTTTCTTTTCCGATTGCGTGTTTGGTGTTACTCTGTACTATTTAAGTCTATTATTGTCATAGTGAAGCCTATTTTTTTGTTTGAGACAATACCTAATAGGTTGTTTGGGTTGGGGCAAATTAATGGTGAACCAACCTTTCTACGAGTTATCATTTAAAGTCTAATATCTTTTTCATGCTTTCATTTGAAGATGAAACGACTAAATAGAAACTCCGTTTAAATTATAGGTATCTATATTCTTATAGCTGAAAATTTTATTTAAAACTAGTGGACGTCCGCGATTCCGTTCGCGTGGACTACAGAAAAACAAAATGTCGAAATTATCCGAGATAAAAACATTTTCCCAGTGAATGTTAAGTGGGACCTGTCACAATATATTCTTGAAAACTGCATCGAAATTGGTTCAGCCGTTTCTGAGATTAACGTGCACAAACGCACATACATACAGACACAAATTCCAAAAATTCTTTTGGGTACTATTGCGTTGATAAAGGTCTCCTATCTCATATATCTTCCATGTACAGACAGCGATCCGCTACATTTTTATTATATGTATATAGGTAGATAGAAGAAGATAGATAGATTTAGAAGATATACCTATATATCTGATATCTGCGAGATCGTATCCATATTATTTCATAAATACGAGTACATAGCAAAATCGATATATCATTTGGCTGTTGCACTAAAATACACGAGTTGGATTGGATGGTCGTCCCTAGAGATGAACACGCTGCATGTTACATTAAATCCCTATTCGAACGAGTGAAATAAATTGCAATACTCCGGTATATGCAGCTTTCATTTACCGAAATAAGAGTGTTATTATTATGTTATTTATATTATATATAAGAGAGTTATCATTGTTCCTTTCAGTGTGTGTTTAGTAAGTGTGTCTAAATAAATAAGTTAATAAGAACCTACTGCTCACAATAATTAACACAACAAAAAAATAATTAGCGAAATAGTTTCATCCGTTCACGCGTGATTTGAGAACCAAATGTAAATTCATTCTGTGAGATACAGCCGTGCATCCAGATGTCATCAGCAATATTTCAGTTTGTGGTTTGGTAATGCTTTTTATATTAACGAGAATAAATAGGCTATGAAAACTGACCTTATTACCCCAAAACCATCCATTTACGTAGTTATTAAAAGCCTTAATAATAATGTTATCCCAAAAATCCATTTAGGCCCCGCAGGGATTTCGGTCTCCGAGTCCTATTTTGAGAGGTCGACTTGTTATTACTTCGCAAATTGTGATTTTGAAATTAACATAATTCGAATGTTTGGGCGCGATATCGGGGGATGACTAGGTAGAGTTCGTTTCACTGTATACTTCCTTTGGATGATGGCGCTAGTTGCTATGTATATAACTACATTTTCAATGTCACTACATACAAAAAATATTAGTTTCGAAATCAGGCATAGGAGTTATTCTATGAAACGGACTCTATCCTCTCCCGTTAGAACTTGGAATCTTATGAAGTTGCTTCCTCAGAGAATATAACCACTCGGTTTAGTTGTATCGTAGTCACTGACATTTTCTTAACATTAGTTAAACTAAATTATACTGCCAAATAAGGTACCAAACTTAATATGTCTGTTCACTGGTGTCTGGAACGTAATCAAAATTCGTTAAACAAAAATCTGCTGCATGCGTTTTTAGAGTAGATCTCATAGTAAAAGTTCATTTTAATCCACTTATTTTAGTATTAAAATAGAAGAAGAATAAGAACGCCTTATAGAGGGTAGCAGTATGGAAAGTTTCTAAACAACTCAGGAATGATCATATATACAATATTGAAAAATATGTGATTTCGAGTCTCAAATTTTGTGGATGGGTTCCCTATATTGGACTATGTTTATATAATTTTTCTGAACATACCCCTTTGTTACATCCTGTAGTATATGTGTGCAAAGACGGTCGATAAAATACTGACGGATCCAAACTCTAGCAAATTGTATTGATAAGACGAGAACTCGAGTAGAGACTGGGATCCTCTTTTACCGTCTCTAAAAGGGGAACATTAATAATTGTAAATTAACTTGTGTTTGATTAATTTATCACTGACTTTGAGGGCGAATGCCTTTGCTTTAGGTTAGTGATATTAATTGAAACACTGAGATACGAGTATAAGTAGGTACTGGGTGAAATAGAAAACCCTTTGTTAAGCGTCATTTGAATGAAAATTCTTAGTTTACCAGACTGAAGGTATGGGCAATATTACAATATATAGGTTAGTCATTCATAACCAAGAAAACTAAATCGACTAAGTCTCTGTGGGCAGTTCTTCGTTATTTCGAATATACCCCTTCTGTTACACCCTGTATAACTTGCCTTGTTGGTATAACTCATTCTCTTTCTGACTACATAGAATTGTAAATGATGTAATTATGAAATATGCTATGTATGAGCTTTTGAAAATTGGAAATGTATACTTGTATTTATTCAGGTATTAACTTATAAAGACCACTTTGTAGATAGATTGAGAAATTATAAATACGGTTTAAAAAGTTATTTTTTATACAAAAAATATGTGTTATCAACCTACTGTGTGATTTAAAATTCTTGCGAAATTAACTGACCCATTCATCTTTCAATAGCGTGAACGGATGTAGATTGTACATTTCTTCAAAGAAGTGTCAGGTTTTGCACTTTTTGCACTAAATGGCGTTGATGAACGAAGAAAAACAACTTCAGGTCCGTGGGAACGCTACCTCCCAACAACTCGCCACAAGCTGCCCTGCGGGTTTATTATTATTATTATCTCTTCCGAAATTCTCGGGACTACAGAGTCCCGGTTTTTTGAGAGGTGTGCATCGGGCTGTAGCCAAGATGTAAAGGCCCTTTTAATATGGTTTAATATGGTGAACTTTAATATAGTGTGGGATGCATATGGCGGATACTATCACCGAGCGTACAATATGATACACCCGGTGATGGTCCCCGCCATGTGCAAAGACTATTGGAGTGCAGATCTACGTCGTGCGATGGAAAACTAAGGTCATGGGCTATGGGGTTGAATGTTGGGTGGCTGGATAAGGACTGTTTTATATAGGGAGACTATCGGACGCTTGCCATAACAATCTAGTCCCAAAATTGTGAGGTGGCAGGCGGATGAGTTGGGCTTCCCATAAGTGGCGCATGCCGGGGAGGCAACACCGGTGCGGGCGGTTAAGGGTGCAGAGAGGTGAAACTGCGGGGCGTGAACGTCAGTTACCCCCGGCGTTATGACATTTTACACTTCCACCCTGGAGCAAAGGTTCCGCTCTTACGCTGTTCCCTCTTAGCCGGCCAATGAAGGCAAGCTAAGAGTCGACGGCCAAAGATGGTAAAGTGGCCCTCTGAACTCGGGTCCGTGGCGACGCCAATCACCAACAGCTTCGCCACAAAGCTGCCCTGTGGACTTGTTATTATTATTATTTATTACCTAATAGATGCATCGTCGTAATATAGGTAATCTTTAATAATATAATTAATATGTACTATCCCGCTAATATTACCTATGTAATCGTGAAAGTTTGTACATGGATGTTTTTTAGTCTTTCACGCAAAAATACTAAACGGATATTAATGAGCTTAGGCAATGGAACAGTTTTACGAGAAATAGCGTTATAGAACCATTTCCTAATGGAAGAAATCATCGGAAGTCGTCATTTAGTGCGTACAATCCAACGGTAGGCTTTGTTGTAAACTTTGGGTAGCCACTGTCATTCTTAAAATTTTTACATTTACTAAGGCCCGAGGGCAGGTAAATTGCTTTAAGTGACACATTGTAAATAGTCTATGAGTAATGATTCTCATTGGCCACGTGAATTTGATGGCATGTCGCTTTGCACGATACTATTGTGTTGTAAATAATGCCCACAATATGCCATTGTCCTGTGTCCTTTATGCAGCCTACAGACCATTTGTACAAGGTGACGAATTTGCAATTTAGTAAGTAACTTGAAACCTAGAGAAATGACTATAGTTCAACAACGAGGCTTAAAAAGGTAGTCTTTTTATTTATTCATAAAAATTACATGTTGAATTTGTTACCCTATACATATATACACACATGGATGCGTTTCCAGAAATGGGGTAGTCAGAGCTGCAGGATCATAAAGAAGATCTCATAGCCACGTTTAGCATAGCTAGTATAGATATAAATGATCAGTGACAAGTTGCTAGCTTATCGCCTGCAAAAATGCCCGAGTAGTTTAGTCGACTCTTACGACATGCACAGAAGGAGATACAGCTTATATATTCTAGTGAAGCTCCGCATCATCACGGGAACTTTTTATTTATTCATAAACATTTCATGTTGAAGTCGGCACTATCTATAGTTAAACTAACTAACCCTATTCAAAATTAAATATATTTACAAAGTTGCGGTTTACCGGGATAGTACCTAGAAAGCTGGCAGCATTGCCTCTTTGAATGGCAATGCTACTTTTGCGCGAAATTCAGATAACTTGAACATTAGCCTCAATTTCAAAAGACACAAAGAGGCGATGAGAGTCTGGTCCCATAGTCCCAGTGTCCCGACGCCAAACGGCGTAAACATGTAGTCCCCATTTACGGCTGAATATGCGGCCATATCTGATGTACCGCTGATGTCGGACGCACAAATATGTTCTATGTTTTAAGACTAGTGGACGCCCGCGACTCCGTCCGCGTGGACTACAGATAAAACAAAATGTCGAAATTATTCGGGATAAAAATATTTTCCCGGGATAAAAAGTAGTCTATACAGGATGATTTTTGGTCGTCAACGTTCCCGCAAACTACGGAATCTCCTCATCATCACGATCATTTTTCTCCATGGAAGCATACCTGGGAAGTGTCTGGTTTCCAAAATATTTGGGTCCAAAGTTGAGTAAATAGACTGCGTTTTTCTGCATAAATGCACATAGACGCGCGTAGCAGGATTTTTTCACGAAAAATTATTAATATCTGTCTATAAAAAAACTAACATAAACACTAGACACTATAAATTTCGCACGATCAAGGAATTTAAAATTAAAAAAAAAAAAAAATTCCCAGCATTTTTTTGGCATAAACTTACTTTATTTCATGTATAGAGTACGTACCCTTCGTTAAAGGTGGCCACAAAAAAACACCCTGTATGTTAGGTGGGACCTGTCACAATATATTCCTGAAAACTGCATCGAAATCGGTTCAGCCGTTTCTGAGATTAGCGTGCATAGACAAACCGACAAACAGACAAAAATTCCAAAAATCATTGTTTTGGGTACTATTGCGTTGATTAAGGTATTCTATAATATTTTTTCTTATATATCTTCCATGTACAGACAGCGATCCGTTACATTTTTATTATATGTATAGATTTTTATTTCGTATATTATTATCAACCCAACGATGTAAATTATCTGTTTTTTGTGTTACGTTATAAATTAATAAGAAGTAATGTATGCTAAATAAATAAACATTAATTTCTTGCAACACTGCAACGGCTCAAGATCCAAACGTTAACCAACCGGCTTCGTTTCAGCTCAAATTATGCAGTTAGTATAATACCATTTTGTGTACAGAGCCGAAGCCGTAATGCATCTGGAACGCAAATGGTCTAATAGAAAAGTTAAAGTCGAGAATTGGTCCCCAGGTCGCTTTAAAGCGGCAAATATAAAATGAAATATAGTGTAATATCAGTTGATACATCAGCTGCAATCTCCTTTCGTGCATGCCATAAAATTGACAAAGGAACTTAGGGGCGTTCTTACAGGTAACGTCAGTGGTCTTAAATGTCTAATATCTGGCAATGCCCTGGCGATCCCAGTTTTTGCTAGCCGTTTTTGGGAACATAGCCTTGTGTAAATGTTAATTGGAAAAGCTTTCGTACATTCTAGTAGGTAATATCACTATTTCCTTGTATGTTATGATTTATATTTTTATGTTTTTTTTTTATAAGATTTATGAGTTTATCCCAATGTCCATCAATTTCTTTCGACGTTTCCTGTATTCAGTTTTCCTCGGATTTTCCCTTTTGACGCATGTCAGAAACAAGTAAATTATGTGATATGATATTTACAGGTATAATATAACATAACATATTTGATACATTCCTGGGGGTCTACTCTGAAATGCCGCTTTCGAATCTTTCGGTCCGACTGAAGCCCGACCGAATCGAAGCCTTTAACAGCCTTTGACCCTACTACGAAATTGCTTCGGATTCATTCATTTGAGTTCACAACTCATTCGGAACCATAGAGAATAATTTACATTGCTCAAAATTATAAGCTTTCTATTATCTAGCCTTATACCTGTCAAATAGAGTTCGATCGGACCGAATGAAAAAACGGCGCGACTGATCCGATCGAAGGAAGTTCGTAGTAGGAAACACCTAGATATTCGGCCGATACTTCGTTTATCGTCACTTCAGAGTAGACCTCCTGGCATGTAATTTTAAAATATCAGTTTATTGGTATTTTTCGTAAAGCTCTTTTATTAATACTAAGTTTCTACAAAAATAAAAAAATGTTGATACAAGCAAAAGTCGCCTTAAAGGTGATGGGCCAATGAGAGGGACCAATTCATTTCGAGCGCACATAAATACCAATTACACGCGTCTAGACAAATCTTATCACAGAACAATTTGAAAGAGTGCAATCTGGCAGACTCGGCTGAGTGCCGACTAGTTGCTTATCCTGTTAGTAAAAAGACTCTTTGTCTGCGAAAACTTAGAAAGTTGGAGTGAAATGAAAGAGGAAAGTTGTACAATTGCTAGTTGTTCAGATAACAAGCTAGCACAAAAATGTGACTGCATTGTTACAAATGTTGCCATTAGTAAGAACTGGCAGAGGGCAGATTGTGTTATTCTGAGCTACGCATATGATGTCAAGTTTCATGAAAATCTTTTCGAATGTGTTTTTGTAAGAGTAAACAAAGATGATAGAAAGTTAAATTTTTAGCAGGTTTCGATGAGATTACTTCTCATCACACCGTATTTTCTTCTTTTTAGCTGTAGCTACCTTAACCAGTGAGATAACTCCCAAGCAGCTTAGTTTAACCATGCGTGTCGCTGTGTTGCCAGGCGTATGCACATTCCCCATTTTTAGATAAAAATCCAATTACCTTGCCCTAGTCTGGCTCGCGTTAAATTTGGTTTGGCTCAGGGAAATTGCGTCGCTAAATAATACTGATGGCCTGTTCGTCGTAATAATCGTCTTTGTTTATATTGAAATCTAAATACATATAGACACGGCTGTGTCCCTGAAATCGGGTATACATAACTACAGGATCACAAGGGAAATCCCACAGCCACGTTTGGCATAGCGGGGACAATGATTAATGAGTGACCAGTTGCTAGCTTATCGCCTAAGAGAATCTTAGTCGACTCTTACGACATGCACGGCAGGAGACGAAGCTGACGTATTCTTGTGAAGCCCTGCATCAGTTTGGGATGTATATCAATCATTCTTCCATAATTTCATTCATTCGTTAATTCCGTATTTTGTTCAGTGTGGGCATGGGCATTGGTGAACTGTCTGTGATTAGATGTTCTATTTTCAATTAGTCTGAGATCTTTACAGATCTTACTTTGCAATGTTTACTACTAAAAATGTTATATCCAGTAAAAAATTCCACTATGTACTATCTGATGCAATAGTTATTAAACCTTCATCTAGAACATTGTTGTCCTTTCGTTAATTATGGAAAACCATAATTACTATTTAATAGTCAGTAGTTCAGTACCCTTCGATTGCGTTAGTGAATGGACATGATCTGTTGGATCAGTGATGAATTAATTCTCCACAGTGAAGTATTAGGAGAAAATGGCCACTTGAATCTGCTAAAATGTCAGGTACATTATTTATTTCTTGACCTAACCGTAGGATACTACAGGAAACAAACTAGACTACGTATAATTTAGTCTTGTTAAAAAAATAAAACATAAAAGCAGTCTGATTGCTTACTTGTTATGGAAGATTGAAATATTATGTCTGATTAAATTTCAATATTTTGCTTATGTAATATTGAAGAATGCTAACACAAATATTGTCTCAAATGAGAATGTTCCCACGATAGATTTGTTGTTTTAACATTACACGTGTTCTTTTTAAAATCTAGAGACGCTTCTAATATTAAAGTTCTAAAATTAATTTGCCTGGTTGTCACAAACACCCTGTATTTATATTCAATATGAGTAGGTATATGTTCACTAATATTATGTTTTTTATTAAGATAGGTAGGTATCAGATGTGCTTCAAAATGAAAGTGTAAGCCAGTCACATAAGTCATGGTACTATAGTTATATTACTCCGAGCATACACCAACCTTAAACTCACACCGTGTTATATATAACAAAAGAATTTAAACATTGTTTAAGCTAAATATTGCTTAAATTTGAATTGAAAAAGAAACAATGGGGATTGAAAAGTAAAGTAGAATTTTAGACTTTAGGATTTTATACTTTTGAGGCTCATAAATCTAGCAAATTGAAATGAATTTTTATCCTAACAAGTTTCGGCATCCAATCTGCCAGTACGTAACGAGTCGTACCTTTGATTAATATTTTACACCGGCAGCAACAAGCCCTTAACATATTTGATTATAAGAAACTCAAAAAAGTTTATCCAGTTATACATTGCCGCTTCGACTATGAAAAAAAAAGAAACGAAAAGATGTGGACTTTTTCTGGCCATTATAACTTAGTTTTTCTCTATTCGTGAACAATTTGTCAGTGATCACTAAAAGAAAAGAAAAGTACTAAGTTTACCAATAGCACTCAAATAGACGATCAATACAATCACATCTTCGTTTATGGCATACAGCAATACAGCAACATACATAGATAAGTCAGCGGATGGACTCCAAATTCAAATTTATCTATGAAACCTTGATTTGCATATGTACATATACACGGCTCTGTTCCCGAAGTAGGGTAGCCAAAACTTCAATACCATAGAGGAGATCCCGCAGTCACATTTAGAATAGCGAGAACAGATGTAAATGATCACTGACATACTAGTTCCTTAGTTGACTCTCGCGACATGCACGGAAGGAGATGCAGCTGATGTATTCTAGTAAGGCCCCACAGTATAATAAATGTTAGAATATGCTGGTAAAAACTCGCAAACTACATACAATCGCAATAAAAATGTAATCGGAAAGCAATGTAATGCAAACCGCGGGAATTTCACGTAACTCGGATTTGTGGTAGAGGCCAAGAGCTGCCCCTTGATTTAATATTCAGTAATCTAATTAACTAAAATTGCGTACTCCGCCGCGATATAGACTGTGTTATATTTTCATTGTTACTTCATTTTGTTTCAATATAGGAGAAGGAATTATTTCGTTTTTAAAATCACGAAAACTGTATTTATTCTTTTTATTTGAGCAGATTTTTCCAATGGTTAGATAGCCTATCTATAGGTTTCCCCATAATGTATATAAATTAATTAATTACAAAGTAGGGCTTGTTTTCATAAATATATTTTTCTTTTGGAGCCCAGAATTTCTTCTGAAGAAATGTTAGTTTTTCCGAAATAGGATGTTTAATGACGTAGACGTCGCGTACTTTATTTAACGTCATTATAGGGAAATACAGCCTGTACAGTACACTGAATGGAGCTTTTTTACTTAGTGTTGAATAGAAAATCTTCCACGGATCTTTTTTCGTGATTTGGCAGTCCTGGTCACCTTCTATGCTGCTGTGGGAGTGAAAAAAAAACGAATAATACTACAGCTGCTTCTCTTTCCGGGCATACTGTACAAGTCAGTAGAGGGACAAGAGGGTCTTGGAGTTTTGTAGACGATGGGCTGACTATCACTACTAACTCACTATAACCTGTCACTACTAACCGAACATGTACATCTCAACTGTGCCTTCAAAATAGGTCAGAAGTGGCACCATGTGGTTCTATCGGCTCTGCCTACCCTGTAAGGGATAAAGGCGTGATTGTATGTATGTATGTAATTAAAAGTGTTCATATTACTATGCTAGTGGACGCCCGCGACTCCGTCCGCGTGGACTACAGAAAAAAAATCAAAATATAGAAATTATCCAGGATAAAAACATTTTCCCGGGATAAAAAGTAGCCTATATGTTAAGTGGGACCTGTCACAATATATTCTTGAAAACTGCATCGAAATCGGTTCAGCCGTTTCTGAGATTAGCGTGCACAAACGCACAGACAAACCGACAAACAGACAAACCGACAAACAGACAAAAATTCAAAAATCATTGTTTTGGGTTCTATTGCACTGATAAAGGTATTCTATAATGTTTTTTCTTATATATCTTCCATGTACAGACAGCGATCCGTTACATTTTTATTATATGTATAGATGAAATAGAAGTAAACTGTTATTTCTTACAATGTTCCCAAATAACATCGCATCTTTACGTCCTTGATGCATAAAAAGCACTAATTATGTTCGTAAGTAAATAATGAAAAACAAACAAATCCGTGGTCTCGAACGTAAACTTTAAATTGTTCGACACGTACTTTCAATTTATCGCGCTGCTGCTTATTTTTAGTTCTCCAGCAACATGCAAACAGCTCAGCCATATTAAACCTTATGCCAATCGTATAGCATTCATTTCACTTTATTATCGAATTCCTAGATGTTGCAGTGTGTACGTCATTTTCAATCTGGTTAAATTGCAAAGTTCCAGTTTAGAGGCAGCTGGAAAAGCAATTTCGTTCAGGAATAGGCCATTATTTTTCCTTCTAGAAAAGAAAATAATAATCACTATACGTAATCCTAATAGAGTAACAAATTGGTGTTCAAGAACAAAAAATCTTTTTACAATTGGCTACATTAAATAAAATTAATTCGTGGTAATATCAATTTAGGTTTCACAACTACAGTGGGATCTCAATAAAAATGCGCGGCCGCAACGCTTTGCTGCAAAAAGGCGACTACAAAGTTCATACTCGTAGTTGACTGGTTGTCCCGCAGACCTAGAAATGCCTCTTACTATAGTTTACCTATATATGTTTTTTGTTGTACTCTGTTTGTAATACTTTAATGTATTTTACGTATGTTTGTAAGACTGTAGGTATAGATTGTCGAAAGGAACATTTAAGAGATTAGCTCACTTTGGTACATCCATCTTGAAATATAAACGAAAATCTTTTTTTTCTAATATCATGATCCGAAATTTAATCTTATATTTCTTTAGGTACATAAACGCGATGAAGATTAATGGCGTGAGCTTAAGTATTTGTAAAATTACATGATATCTCACATGGTTTCGATACAAAAAATATGTGAAATAACATTTAAAATTTATGAGGTGAAAACGAAGTGTGATCCATTTACCGCCGGCGAAGTAAAATCTTCTTGCAAAAAAAAAATATTGAATTATTACTTTCCCCGAAAATCAGGAATGTTCATAGAATTTTGAAAGATAAATATGTGATTTCCAGTCTCAATTTTTGTGAATAAATACTGGGATATGGGTGAATTTCAACAACCTCGATTTTTGACTAATTACGCTGGCGAAATTTTATATCCATTTTCTATTACTTTTTTGTATTCGAATTAATAGCTAAAAATATATAATATTCAGTCATATGGTACACATTTTTAAAAACGTATTATTTCTTGAGATATCTGCATTTAAAAATTTCAATCGCCACCGATATTATTATCAAACCACCGAAATTGTTAATCTCTCCACTGAAATTTATTACAACCAGCGGAATTATAAATACAGGAGAACATCATACGAATTACCTATTTATTTATTCTATAAG
Organism: Carposina sasakii; assembly: GCA_014607495.2. NCBI lineage: Eukaryota > Metazoa > Arthropoda > Insecta > Lepidoptera > Carposinidae > Carposina > Carposina sasakii. The sequence goes on from CP053162.1 coordinate 2,958,358, forward strand.
AATATGAAAACTTTAGATTTTTCGTTTATTAGTTGGTAATAATGTTTATCATCATGATTATAGCTTAGAAACTATGATAACAAATTTAAGGAACACGTTAACAGTTAGAGAAATATTTTATTACATACTTTAAAATGCTTCCTAGTGACTTTTTTCTTAGCATAAAACGTAGTGGGCATGGTATCTCCTATAAGATCTCGCAGTTCTAACTACACCATTTTAGGAACCTAGCCGTATTTATTTATATGTACGTAAAAATCTTCGAAAACCAGAAATAAGGATCATTTCTTTTCACATTTTAAAGTGCACCTCGTTAGCTACCTTTATATATAAGGAACACCCCATCCGGAAATTCACAGTGTCGGAGATATGACGTTTTATTATTATTTTTTTAAATCTCCATTTAGATGAGTAGAATGGCATATAAGAAATGAATCACATTTTATAATAATAATAATAATAATTCTTTATTGTACACACAAAAAAAAAATTTTTGGTACATGGGCGAACTTAATGCTATATAGCATTTTCTACCAGTTAACCCAATTACTGGAGAAAAGCTTAGGGCTTTTATACTTTGACCTCCCAAAAATCTATCAACATGGAATGGTCAAGCAAAATTTGTTAAATGTTTTTGCCAATTAAGCCCCTACTCTTTCAAAATAATATACTGCGTCATGCGTACCCTTTATCAAACTAAATTCCTTATTTAATAAGCTACTCAAAAAGGTGTAATTTATTATGAGAAAGCTTACTAGCAGCTGACCAATATAGGTTTCAAAAAATACATTCCGTGGCGCTACAGCCTATAGCAGTGTTATATTGAGGCAAGTAGAATGTAGAACTCTTCTGTTATCATCAGGCGTACTTGTTCAAGCTACTCGGGTTTATCGCAAAGTTACTCGGGTTTATAGTAGCAATTTTGGGTGGTTTCCTTGAGTTTGAACCGAAGGCCAAGTCATAATCAATATCACAAAACGTGGGATTGAAGTAGATAATAATTATATGCATGAGTACACCTACTAGGCCAGTAGAACATTCTATATATAGATATTTTTTCTGAGAACAGTCAGGACTCAGAAAAATATTACATTCTTATTGGTCAGCTATTAATATTGAGAGATGAATCTTAAGTGCCTGGAAGAACTTAGTTCATTTAGGAACGGTTCCCTTCCTATGATCTTATAACGTCTACTTGTCGATATGTGTGCTTATGCTGTCTATCGATTGACCTACAGTGCTCAGACTGCATCAGGAACACCATTAGGTATGCTAATCGCCTACCAAAAAGGAACTGGACAGTAAAAGTGCCGGCCATGTTAGTCGTTTAGACACCGAAAGATAGACGAACAGTGCAACTAGCTGGATGCTACAGAGCGGCTGCCTGGGGTAGGAGTAAGACGAGATGGAGGTGGCGGTATGACCTCGATTCGAGTTGAACTGCATCATGAAAAGGCCTTTGGATAGCAGTAAGATTCCTATGCTATAATATATATATATATTATAATGTCAGTTCATCACCTTTGTATTTTTTAAATTTGACTACAAACTTAGGTTACTTGTTAAAAAAGGTTGTCGCGCCATAGGATAGCACTTTTAAAATTCTTATTAGTCAGCTGTTGGTAAGCTTTTTCATAATTATACCTTTTGAATTTAGTTTAATTAAGTGTGCGAATTACGTGAAATCATTATTTTGAATGAATAGGAAAGAATCAGGAAAAAAAATTATAAACCTTTTGGTAATTGTACTTTGACAATGCCAAGTTGATGTCTGTTGTTTTGTCTCCAATTATTATTTATTTATCTAGTTGAATTACTGAAATATACACGTATTTTAGTTTTTTATGCATTTCCATTTAATAATAAGGTGATTTTAAAAACATTACAAAATGGGGCATAACCCTGAAGCCGTAATTTTTTTAATGGGTCTTCCTACCCATGAAGGTAGAAAATGGACTGTACTTTTACATCTCAATAGAAATAATACCCGTTTTCCAGTCATCCTGTATACAAAAAGACAAAATATCAATTACGGTGACATTATTATATTACGGTGGCCCTCTTTTTTGCCACCGGAGCCACTGGAGTTGCGACACCGTACTTAGAATTAAGTAATAAATTTCAAATTATAACGGACACTATTATTTTAATTGTAATAATTCATTTGCAATTACGTCGATACATCTAATCTTTAATCATCTGTAAAATTTCTTTTTAAACAGCCTTTTAGTTTTTTAAATACACATGACACCGTTATATGATAAATTTGTATTCCTGCGCCACCGCAGGTTATACTTACGTTTTTGGCGGGAAAACTGTTCAGTGTATCAAACATCCTTGTACTTGGTATACGATGGCTTGACAGAGCAGTGCGAGGAAAGATAGCTTAGCATCTATCTCATTCATTATGATGAAATAGTGTAATGTTCAAAATGCGCCAGCGTTATTGACTTTTTCTGCGGGACATTTTTAAAAAGCTGTTACAGGTACTACCGGGTTAAGTTAAATTACTGCTCATGGTGTAAATAATAGTGTCATTTAATGTATTTTTAAAATATGTATGTATTGTGTTAAATTAATTCACCCGAAAATTTAAATAGCCAAATTTATTTTTGCAAATGAAGTGGGGACATAGCACCGCAATTAGATTTAGAGCCTTTGATAATTTTTTTAATGCGTAAACAAATAGATTTTGGTCTTAAGTTTTAAACGTTAGTCTAGATCACTGTCTGAACTTAATGAAAAAAAATTAATAAATGTGCATTTTGCACTTTCCACTACGATTTTCATCCACGCCGCGCTAAAAACGTACCTGGGAAATTCACCCATATCTTTATGGCATTTCACTTAAAACCTTATAATACCTATTTAGAATTGCACGGAGGCGTTTCCTATTGGATTACCCATCCTATTTGTGCCCGAAAAGCGGCGGTAGGCTAACTGGTGAAAAGTGGGTGTGTAATATACGTAATCCTAATAGTATAGATAGATAACCTTCTTGGGGGATAATGGGCGTGACTGTAGTAAGTATGTTTTGTTTTCGCTTAAGATTCCCCATTTGTTACACCCTGTATATAAAAAACACTTTTAAAAGAATCTATGTTGATACTCCTATGAATTATGTATAAATGTATTTACTTAGGTCGTAATTTATTTAGGTACTGTAGACAAGAACGAAATTCACTTTGATTTAAAATGGCGCATAATTTTAGCCCTTTCACAGACGTTAGTTAAAAGTCTTTAGGTATGGTGCATCCGTTGAACAAGCTCTGAACTTCAGAACCTAAATCAGAGAGTATTATGTAAAATGTGAATTGTAACTAGAAAGCTGAGCGAAATCGAAATTTCTGAAAACTGATTCAAACTGTAGGTAACTACCGAAGTTCTCCTTCTAAACATTAGCCTTATTATGTACTAGGGAAGCCCGTGACTTCGCTTCCCTAGAGTCCCCTTAATTTCCGCTCTAGTGGCAATTTCTGAAAATCCTTTGTTATTGTTATTGTATGCCTATGTAGGTACGTCATACAAAGACGTCCCCTATGGTTCAGGTCCGTGAAATCAGCGGTGTAGGGTAAGCGTGGATTCTCAGTCATTCAGAATAAAAGATTTGAAGGAGATAGGTCTGGGCGTTCGTGGTCCATTATTAACTAACAACGTTAAACACTCGGAACGCGGTGAAGTCGGGCAGAGGTTTTACAACAGTACCGTACAGCTCAACGATCAATTCAAAAGTGACCGTCCGTTATCCAACCATAATGTTGCCCGCCTCGTAGTGTTGCTATCCCCAAAGTGTTGCCAACCTCTGCTCCGAATACACCCAAGTCGAACCGGACTTGACGTTCCGATCTGCGACAGATTTTTATTTATTGATAGCTAAACATGACTGCCCCATTTTGAGAACACAGCCGTGATATGTATGTATGTAACTACATATCGATGATGAAGTGACAATACCTCCTAACATTTTTTTAACAAGTCGTTTTTTTAATGCCATATACTTATTATTGAATTATAAGTATATTGCATTAAAAAATCGATTTGTTAAAAAAATGTTAGTTAGGAGGTATTGTCACTTCACCGTCGATATCTATATAGATAAATAACTTTAAACGATAATCTCGTAAGAACAATATAATTCCTCCAGGGTTAAAAAGGCATGATACTGAATAATCAACTTTGAACGCGTACACAATTCAGTTGTTTACCTACATAGACAATTATTTATTTTGCATATATGTTGATCATAGGTCAGCTTTACCCCGGTTCATAGTTACCTTTACCCCGCTAATGTAAACAATGTCCGTTTGTGAAATGGGATATCAAAATAATTACCTTCGCATTACCCTTGTGCAGGGTGCATGTCCGTAAGCTTAACATGACAAATGCGAGTCCACGACCCGGCGAAGTGGGTCAAACGCAGTCATTGTCTGCTGGAAGCGACTAATAAGGTGCATACAACCTGCCTGTGTTAGATACTATAGCTACGCTTAGGGATAAAAAAATCGATTTTCCAAACGATTCGAATCGTAATCCGATGAATCGATTGACGGCTAAATCGAGGCGTTTTACGTCAATACTTCAAGGAATTAAATATAATGGAATAATATAATTTATAATTTAATAAATAGAATAAGTATTTGTATCTCTTATAGCAAAGTATGTATGACTAAACGTTAAGCTTAACAACCTGTAACATAATAACTCATATTTTGTGCAAATAAATGAATTGATTGATTGATTGAGTACAACGCTGAATAACAATCATTTTTATACCAAATAGCTAAGAAGAAATAAGAAATTTCACGGTTATTTTGAAAATATAAGTACCAAAACAAAACAATCTGATGGTGATTTTCAAGGGTAAATATCAAGTCATTACTCCATAAGTATTTAAAAAATTTATCTTTTGGCCCTGAAAAATCGAGTTTTCATACCCGATAAGTACCTACCTATACTCTATTCCAGAAAACTTGTTACTTGCCACGGGCCTTTAGTAAAACCCAGTTTAAAAATACGTGTGTAAAGGAAATCCTTCCATCGCTTATAGTTCAGTGTTAGCCTGCAGGCAGATACGATTTAGTTTATGAGTTACAGGTGTTTGTGGCTGTGGTGTGATACATCCACTGTGCTGGACCTCAGTGTGTGTGTAGTATGACGTAGGTTGCGTGGCCGAAATTTCTTTGTTAGTTTCAAAAAGGCAGCTTGCGTAAAATTGTTACAGATTCTGCAAAAATATACATATAGGTATATACATTTATACCTTATACTGGTGGACGCCCGCGACTACGTCCGCGTGGACTGCTGAAAAAACAAAATGTCGACATTATCCGGGATAAAAAGTAGCCTATATGTTAAGTGGTCACCCACCCGATGGTCAGATGATGTCCGAAGGGTTGTTGGACAGGAGTGGATGAGGATGGCCCAGGACAGAGGACAGTGGCATAGGGAAGAGGAGGCCTTTACTGAGCAGTGGATGTAGGAGGCTGTATAGATACGAGTAGAATATATGTTAAATGGGACCTGTCACACATACAATATATTCCTGAAAACTGCATCGAAATCGGTCTAGCTGTTTCTGAGATTAGTGTGCACAAATATCGATCCGTTACAATTTTATTATACGTATAGTTTATTATACGTAAGGTTTATCCAATATTAGTGATGGCAAAATGGCAATGGCAAAAATGGGAAATCGATCCGTGTGGCGTGCTTTGGGGGAGGACTACGTCCAGCAGTGGACTGCAATAGGCTGAAGAAGAAGAAGAATATCACATATAACTAACTAGACAAGTCACTTATTCATACTAATACTAAACTTAATCAAAATATCTGAATGTAACTAATAACTGTCATAGTCTCAGTCGTGTAACAGAAATAACATAATATAGTTCAAATCAAATCAAATCAAATACGTTTATCTGTGGATCACAGGTAAAAAAAATGGTCTTAAATTATTTTAACTAACACTTATTGTGATTCACAGATCAACAAAAAATACCGTAACTCTTACATTCTGATTTACAAAATGATAATAATTATGAACTCAAAAAGCGGGTGGGGCTGTGTCGGGGCACACGGCCGTTGGTTTTAACGTGAAACGTCTATGTTAGCGAATCGCTTTTAAAGTAAAAGATTGAAATGAAAACAAGATGGACGCTGTTTTAAGTATTTTAATAAAAAAAGAACAGGTACGTAATAGAAACATAAAATACATAGCAAATGTTTATATATTTATTGTCACTTTCTGGTTATTTTAAATAGCAGCCGCCCACGACTTCGTCCGCGTGAGGGGACGTTGTACCCGTGCGAAGCCGGGCAGGTTGTTGTATAGACTGTAGCCTTCCTTGGTAAATGGGCTATCTAACACTGAAAGAATTTTTCAAATCAGACCAGTAGTTCCTGAGATTAGCGCGTTCAAACAAACAAACAAACAAACAAACTCTTCAGCTTTATAATATTAGTATAGATATAAATACTGTCCAAATTACACTTATTTTTGTATAAATCAATCGGTTCAAATAAACTTGACAAACACACGAAAGAATCACCACGCTATAGAGTCACGAGTTACACTGAATAGAAACAAGCGCGAGCGCCGGTTTCGCACAGTTATCGCAGTATCCCTCCCCCGCCCCCCCGCTTGACCCCGACACGAACTCAATGTCATAACAGCGAGCTGACTATATAAGTGAAATATTGACACCACATTTTTGTTTCTAAGACCAATAGTTTTTTAATTATTAAGGTACGATGATATAGACCTTTTCGTTACGGTCCAGTTTTTAAACCTGGTACCCGTATGTGTCGGCGCGATTTTAAAGACGTTTCACGTCAAAATTAAGAATGTACCCTTATCTTCATTTCCCTTTTGTTACTGCGGAAATTAACTCCTAAGGGCTGAAAAGGAAACTCCTGACTGCCTGAAAGTAAAACTAAAGCTGAGTTCATATCTATGTAAAACCAGATTATCCACGTAAGGTATTGTTTAAAGGATATCTCAAAATTGCATGAAAAGGCTAATATCACAAACATAGGCTATGATTAGTTTTTAATTTTTAATTTAGACATATTAACAGTTAAATGATAGTACTAAGCTTCTATTGGCACACTAACTGATGGACATAAAATCTGATCACATATTACTTTTGAGAGTATTAAAAAAAATCTGTAATGTAGCCTTAATCAGTCCACTTGTACATGATTGTGTCTTTCACTTTTTCATGTTTCTGAACAAGACAGCACAAAGAAAAGTCCTCTCTCTTACATAAGTACCCAACTAATTATAAAAATTGATGTGACTAACCTGCGGTGAAAGCTAGGAACGAGTTTGATCCCAGTGACGGGCCACTGAATTTATTTCATGTACAGATTTTAATATACTAAAATTATCACTTAGCTTACCCGTAGAGGTTTAAGCGTCAGGCAGGCAGCTGGCCACAAAACAAACGGCAAATCCTAGGCTACATGAGTACCTCATAAATAACGGGATAAGGGTAGGAAGATAATGTAATGATGTGACTATTCTATTCACCTATTTTCATAACAATAATGGATGTAGAATAATTGTGTACGCAGCCTTATCCGGGTGGGCGATTGGGTATAATGGGAAATTTTATTATATTAATTACAGACCTGAAAATAAGATTAATTTTGACTCGTTATACCTTTGCCCTGGGATACGTTACATGTACCCGATAGGATATAAAGCTTTTATTGTTACATACATACAATCAAACATACATAATATAAACACACGGCTGTGTGTACCCAAAATATGGTAGACGAGTAAGAATAAAAGGATTTCCTTTGCGATCCCACAGTTATGGGATCGCAAAGGAAATCCTTTTATTCTTACTCGTACTGTTCACAAAAACAATTTAGTAACTAAGTACAGGAAAATTCATAAAAAGAATTTACGTGTACAAGACGTAATAATCATCACTTCAAAAGACCTGAAATAAAATTAGATTTTTGGTAATCTGAAAAACATCAGATTACCAAAAAAGCAAAGCAATATTTTATATCAGGTTCTTTTTTGTGGCTGATTAAAATTTAAATATACAGGTTCGTTGCCACCCTTAACAAAGGGTACGTACTCTATACATCAAATAAAGTAAGTTAATGCCAAAAAAAATGCTGGGAAACGATGTTAATTTGTTTGAAAAAAAAATTAATTACTTGATCGGGCGAAATTTATAGTATTCAGTGTTTGTGTTAATTTTCTTATAGCCAGATTTAAATTATTTTTCGTGAAAAAATCTTGCTACGCGCGTCTATGTGCATTTATGCAGAAAAACGCAGTCTATTTACTCAACTTTGGACCCTCATATCTTGGGAACCAGAACTTCCTAGGTATGCTTCCATGGAGAAAAATGATCGTGATGATGAGGAGACTCCATAGTTTTCGGGAATGTTGACCAAAAATCATCCTGTATAGTTCAATATACAATCTAAGAGTATAAAGTATCGCTTATATAGTTTAGTGTCAATTTTTAGAAAATCCGTACATGTAATTGATAAATTCAGTTGTACAGGCCCGTGACTGTGATCGAACATACCACTTACGACTGGAAGGCACACGTCTCAGCCCAATGGCTATCATATCACCGCTAACCTTTACGATTTTACTATCATATCACCGCTAACCTTTACGATTTTACTATCATATCACCGCTAACCTTTACGATTTTAATAAATTTGATTATCCACTTTCAAAGTAGAGCACTGAACCATACAATAGTAACCTGGCAACTTTGTATCTGAGTTGAATTTTAACCTAGTAGTTTAATGGCATCATAACCGTGTATATGATTACTGTTCTCTCAAGTTTCTTATTACTGCATACAAAATTGCAACTATGGTAAATTGGGCAATATTGTTCTGAAGGCTGATTGTATAGTTTTTGGGTGGAGATTGATTAAAAGAAATATCTGTTAAAGATATTTATTTAGACATTTAATAATGTTATTTCCACATGTTTTTTACTTATCAATAAAGAGAGGTATGTTTTTTATGTACAATAAAAAATATTATTTATCTGGCTCTTGACCTATTGTTTGAAAATCATTGTAAGCTTAATCTGCAAATTTGAACTTAAGATTATATATTACCACTAGTGGACTCCGCCCGCGTGGACTACAGAAAAAAAAATGTCGAAATTATCCGGGATAAAAACATTTTCCCGGGATAAAAAGTAGCCTATATGTTAAGTGGGACCTGTCACATTATATTCCTGAAAACTGCATCGAAATCGGTTCAGCCGTTTCTGAGATTAGCGTGCACAAACGCACAGACAAACCGACAAACAGACAAAAATTTCAAAAATCATTAATTTGGATACTATTGCGTTGATAAAGGTGTCCTATAATATTTTTTCTCATATATCTTCCATGTACATACTGCGACACGTTACATTTTTATTATATGTATAGATAGATTGGCCGTTAATGAAATAAGAAACAAATTGATTTTAATACCACATTCCAGTCAGTAGTTACTAGAAAGACCCCATAATGAGCACTTTTTCTGTATATGTAAGCAATAAATTTAGTTTCCCCTTCTGCACCCTCGCCCTTAGAAGCAACAGTTGTGAAGATGGATGATCTAACGTCGTCGTGGTGTTAATGTGATACATTACTTGATTCTACTTATCGAACTAGAGATAATCGTAGTGGCGCATTTCGTGATTCTCGAGAGTCGTGAGTTCTGGGTTCGAATTCTGCACGTCAAACAGAGGTATGTCTAAGACCTATTTGGTACTTGGTGTATTTCGGAATAAACATTTTATATGCAGTTACACAGATAACATAGTCACACATACATAGTCACTAGCGCCATCATCCAAAAGAACTATTTGGTGAAACGCATTCTTCTACAGGAAGGTATAGATAATAGAATTATAACTGAAAGAAAACTTTTAGAGGAAGTTTATCACAGTGCGTCCCCCATCTGAGGTAAAAAGGGGTCATATGAGAGGGTTACTAATGTACCCACTTGTACATATAAACCTTGAGATGGAGATCAATGCTGAAACACTTATTTACTACTTCTTCATCTATACTAATATTATAAAGAGGTAAACTTTGATTGTTTGTTTGTATGTTTGTTTGTTTGTTTTTTTGCAGCGAATAGGCTCCGAAACTACTGGACCGATTTCAAAAATTCTTTTACCTTTAGAATCTTTATTGGACCCGAATGAACATAGGCTATAGGGTGTCGCATCATTTCCGCTGGGCTGGAATAAATATGAATTGAATACAAAAAAAAATACCATTTGATGTTTTGAGGTATAAGTTTGACATACACCATAAAATAACAAATCCCCAGAAGGAGTCATCAAGGACATATGTATTCCGGGTAGTAAAGCAAAAACGAGTCAAAAATCCCGCATCGTCCGCTCATCTTACCCGCCGATTGTTGCCAAATAGATAAATATCAGTTTTTTAGATACAGTAAATAGGCTGTAAAAATTTGACATACTAAAAAGTTGCTTCAAAAGTGTGCGTTGATCACGGGTTCTGGGAATTTATTATTCTGTGACGTACAGATGACATGACACAACATGACAGATGAAATTTGTTTTTTTTTTGTTTGGTTTATCCCGAAGAAAGAGCACGAGGAATACAGCATCCATACAGCCATTGTTTTTAGTTCTGATGCTTTCTGAATTTATGATAACGATGATGAATGGAAACGTCGGGAAAATCCTCAAAAACGAGTGTAAAATTAGTCAAAGTCAAAAAGAATTGCGAAAACAAGATACCTACATGACCCCACGAAGAAACGGACACATGTATACAAATAAATTTTAAATTTCACAAATAAATTACACCCACTCCCGGAACGGGGCAGACAGGAATTCCAAATTTTTACCTAAATTTCCACTGTACCGGAACAGAAGCATATCCAATAAGTATAAAAATAAACCGTTTGACGTACACAGATGAAATTTGGTATATATGTTTGTTAGGGGGTGTAAACGGAAATTTCAAATTTTAGAGGATATGTACCGAAGCGAAGCGAGGGCGGGTCACTAGTATGTTATAACGTTGTAAGTTGGTAACTATTTCCTTTTTATTAACCGACATCAAAAAGAGAGGTTATCAATTCGCCTGTATGTTTTTTTTTTTAATGTGTGTTACCTCAAACCGATTTCAATTTTTTTTATAGTTGGTCATGGTATACTTCCAGATTGGTCCCATATTCACCATATCAGGATCTGATGATGGGATCTTGGAGAAATCGAGGGCAATCCTCGAATATTGTAAGCACATGTAGTCTGTTTTTATACTTTTACTGAGCGTTTTGATCACCTACATATAAAACATAACATCTGATGATGGAATCTCTAAGGAATCTAGGGATATCCTCAAATATAAAAGGCACGAGTAGTCCGTTTTTAGATTTTTATAGAGAATTTTGGTCAGCTACACATAATATAAAGGAAACGAGGGTCTGATGATGGAGCCGCCGAAAAACAGATAGTGGAACTTTTTAGTAACAAAATCCCCCTATGGCAGGGGGAGGCCTAGGTCCAGAGTAGTGGACTGCAATAGGCTTATGAAGATGGAGATAATAAGATAACAAATATAATAAATTAAGTCGTGTAATTATATGTTCCGTTAAGCCGTGTCCTAAGTAAGATGGTTATGGTAAGAGGAAGAGGTAAAATGATTGGGAACAGGGCAGGAAGAAGGAGTGCAATTATATGTTGCATATATTCTAAGACATCAAATTTCGAAGCCTAGTCATTTCACTCTGTGCCCTTTCGTCATGTGGCCGATTTAATAATTTGCTGGCATCTAAATCTGACAATATTATGCCTTCTAAACTTCGTAACCGGCATAACGTAACATATATTTTAGAAAAAAAATTCTTTAGTTTTGGCTCATAGGGGCGGAAGTCGGTTTTTCGTTTTAAAAAAAAATATTATATATATGTTTTTAATAAATGAAATAATTCTTCACCCGATTGGGACTCGAACCCACGACCTCTTGCATTCCGTGCGAAGCTCTCACCAACTGAGCTACCGGGTCAATTACTCGGATGACGAATTTGACCATCTCTTTTAAACTTTTCATTCTTACATTACGTTTTTGGCAACGTTATTTTTTTTATCCCGATAGCTATACACTAGCCAAATGTCGGTAAACAAAGCTGAATCCCTCAGCACAATGTTTAATATTTCCTTTTTATTTAAATTTTCGTGCCGATTATTTATTACCTGTGCTCTGTACTGATGCGGGCTTCACGAGAATGTATCAGCTGCATCTCCGTCCGTGCATGTTGTAAGAGTCGACTGAGGATCCCGGGCATTTTTTCCTTTATGATTCTACATTTTTGGCTTCCCCATTTCAAGAATTGTTATGCATTAATTTTCGTACCTAATTACATTCAAGGGTTAGGATTTTTTTAGCATAACTAACTTATATATACTTGTTAATTATTTACAGTACAATGGAAAGAAAAATAGGTATTACTAACATTAAAAGTGTCAGAGTACTCGTATTTGCCTCGCGTCCAGAGGTTAACAAGTGAGGACAAAAGAGGGAAATGTGTAGTGGTTTTCGTTTCCGGTAACATGGCGGTAGATTTATGAAAACATTTATAAGTTTTGGAAGTTCTCGAATAATATTTGCCTATGCTTAATTAAATATAGCTTTGGGTGGTAATTGTGGCGAAAAAACTTAGGAAAAAAATCGTGTTTATTATTAAATCCATAGTTATGTTAAAACACGCAGGCTCCATATTATTTTGTTCTTTTAAATCATTAGCCAAAACGTTTTCGTCATTGTAAAAACTGCATGCAATTAAACTGTATGTTCTTTAGTTTTAGGCTACATTTCTTTCTACTAAAGATAAACAACTATGCAAGGTTACCATTGCCACCGATGCGTGTAATATCGCACGTGGTCAATGTATGATGCCAATGAATTAATCATTGGTGGAAATTAAATGAATCCATCGCAACGCAGCATAGTGTAGTAGCTATATGTTATATGTATAAATATAAGGGTGCCTATAAATGGATGTAGGTTAAAAAAATAAAGGTTACACTACTCCTGTACTTGCTCTCTCCATTACATTCCACTTTGTGAATTTGTGTTCGTAATACGCGCCTAAAACAATTTTATCCCAAAAACAACTCGGCAAAGAGGTCCATTTTCCGTCCGACAACCTCCTTTAACACTATGAGGTAAACGAACTTGTTTGTTCCTTTTGTTTTTGTCAAATCATGCTCCAGATGTTAGGACATAGAGAAAGAAAACACTTAGTCATAGAGGAATAAGATGTTCTAGAGTTATTCCTCTATGACTTAATTCATAAACGCACATCCTAAACCATACATTAGAAACTTGAAATTGGAGGGTGTGTGACTTTAATTGAAGGAAACAGGAGAAACGGCGGTATATAAAATTCTAAAAGAACTTTAGTCTACTTGATAATAAAGATTTTATCTGAAAATATAAAAACATCTGCCTGCACACATTGCGCCTTTCTACGGAAAAACAGTTGATCAAACTATGCGTGTGGAATACGGAAAATCAGTTATTTTTCCACGAAAAGACTAGCCAGCCTGTCCCTGGCATATCCCACGATAATATGTTAATTCCACTATTTTATCATGACAAGCTTTTAGTTAGACTATTACCAAGCTTAAAGTAATTTGAGTAAGGATAATTCCGTGAGCCGGAATTAGCTACTAAATGCCCCTATACAATAACATCGTATTTAATTTCCCAAAGCCGCAGGATGGGAGATACCGTAGACAATTGTTTCCGGGGCATTTCCGCCGGAAGTCACCATTTTCCGCTCATCTATACTCTATGACCCAGCAAGTTTCAGAAGTGGGATTTAGTGTAAGGTGCTGCTCTGTATAATTTATCTCAGTCTGTATAGTAGCACATTTTGTGCATTACATATTATACATAACGTCATACAGCTTTAATTAAAAGCATTTCTGAGTACTATTTAACTGGTAATTTATTAGGTAGAGTAACTTAAAATATTCGTAAAATTTAAATAGGTACGCTTGATAAATATTGAAGTAAATGCTTAGTATATTTATACGTGAAGCAAAATATTTTGTACTCGACAATTGCGCGAACGAATTTTTTTTTACCTAGATCATGGACTAGAGATCGATTATCTTAGAAATACTCTAATAATATGGCCTTATTTCAGGTGTATCCTTAAGACATTTTATTTAGTTTTTTTTCAAGCATCTGATTTGGATTTTCTAAGTAACCATAATATACTCATAACAACTTAAATTGTTGTATGTGCTGTTAAAGTAGCCAGTTTAATACTAAAGTGGGTTTTGTATTACCCTCTCGACGGCTATCATAAGTTACCGTACATTAATACGAGCTTAGTGCGGGATTGTATAGTGGGATAGTAACTGTTCTAACTATAAAGTAAGTACGTAGCTTTTTCACTTAACATACCACTTCTATTCCATTCTGTATTTTGTGTTACAGCTGCTTCTCTTCCCAGGCATACTGTACTTACAAGTCAGTAGAGGGACAAGAGGGTCTTTGTGTTTTGTAGGCGATGGGCTGACCACCTGTCACTACTAACCGAACTTGTACATCTCAACTATACCCTCAAAATTGGTCAGAAGTGGCACCATGTGGTTCTAACGGCCCTTGGTGCTCTGCCTACCCCGTAAGGGATAAAGGCGTGATTATATATGTAGGTAATATGTATTTTGAGTTAATATGAGGAAATGTCTATAACTCGTGAGAATTACGTCAATTTGGATTTACCGTGCAAATTGGAGGAAACGTTCAAGTTTACGATATACTAAACCAGAACGTTAAGATATAGTGCTATAATGCTGCGTCTACAGTCGGGAATTATATATTTGTTGATTACGTAGGCAACCCAATGTGGAAAAATATAAATGAATCCAATGGTCAATCTGAATTAATTAATTTAGATTGGAACTATATTGTATTTGGCAAAGATAGAATAACCGGCCACTTATGTTTTATTTTTCTTGATTTATTTAAACCTTTTTATAACTATAACAATTCTAATTCTATGCCGCTGTATTGTGAATATAGCAAAAAACTTTTCTTAAACTGACTGATCGACAGCGCATAAACACTATGCGCAGTCGCAGCCCTATGAAAAACGCAGTCTATTTACTTAACTTTGGACCCTAATATTTTGGAAACCAGACATTTCACAGGTATGCTTCCAAGGAGAAAAATTATCGTGATGATGGAGGAGATTACGTAGTTTTCGGGAACGTTGACGACCAAAAATCAACCTGTATAAACTAGCATCTATTTAAGTCCACAGCGCATTAACACAACTAAAAATCTATAAATAAACTGACTTTTTAAAAAAAATTTAACCGACTTCAAACTTTAACTTAAAAGCGATAAATAACGTAACTAATTTATCTACTTAATACATATTAAATATCTAAAATTATTTAAATACTAGTGGACGCCCGCGACTCCGTCCGCGTGGACTACAGAAAAAAAAACAAAATATCGAAATTATCCGTGATAAAAACATTTTCCCGGGATAAAAAGTAGCCTATATGTTATGTGGGACCTGTCACAATATATTACTGAAAACTGCATCGATATCGGTTCAGCCGTTTCTGAGATTAGCGTGCACAAACGCACAGACAAAAATTCCAAAAATCATCGTTTTGGGTACTATTGCGTTAATAAAGGTATTCTATAATATTTTTTCTTATATATCTTCCATGTACAGACAGCGATCCCTTACATTTTTATTATATGTATAGTTTTACAACTAAATACCTAATACTTTAACAAAGTCATCTTTAACTATTTAAATATTTATAATTATCACTTATTTTTTGGAGTCAGTGCCAGCCAAACAAATAAATGTAATTAAGAAAACTGACCGACACTACAATTTATAGTAAAACCAAGAATAGGAAATTGCATTACCCATGATAAATTAATCACTTTGCCCATGGTATTATTAATAATGGCCGGCCCTTAATAATGCCCAGTTAATCACATTGCCCGTAACATATATACATAATATATTATATAACAGCTGCTTTTTATGTTTATCAACCTATAAAACTAACTTAGAACTACTTATATTATACAACATATTTCCCAAACATTTCAGTAAAACAAAACAGGTCATTTTCACAAGAGGGCAAATATGTAAATCCAATACCAGATCCCTCATGTTGTGCTGAAATGCGGGGTATTAGAAGGAATGTAATTTACAAACAATACAACAGAAGTACGGAATTAATCGGGCTCGAGCTTCATGCATTAAACATCATCTGGTTTTGATGGATTTATGTATGATTCTGACAGGTTTTACATTTTTTGGCTTAGGAATTAGAATTGTAGTCACAAGACGGGGACATACATACATACATATAATCACGCCTTCATCCCTTACGGTGTAGGCAGAGCAACAAGGGCCGATAGAACCACAAGGTGCCACTTCTGACCAATTTTGAGGGTATAATTGAGATGTACAACTTCGGTTAGTAGTGCTAGGTGGTCAGCCCATCACCTTCAAAACACCAAGACCCTCATGTCCCTCTACTGACTTGTACAGTATGCCCGGGAAGAGAAGCAGCTGTAGTATTATAAGTTTTTTTTCACTCCCAGAGCAGCATAGAAGAATGTAATATACCTGTAGGTAAATGAAATATGCACAACACTGAAATTCTCGAAATCAGGCAGCCAGAACTGCAAGATCATAAAGGAGATACCACAGCCGTGTTCAGGATAGCGGGGACAGATGTAAATAATCTGTGACAAGTTGCTAGCTCATCGCCTGAGAGAATGCCCGAGTTTCTTAGTCGACTCTTACGACATGCACGAGAATGCATAGAGAGAGTTTAGATCTAGTAAATTCCACATCACCAGGAATTCCTTTGGTTCTAAAATTTTATGCTATACCAGCTGCTTCTGTTAAACAAGCTAGCTAGTAGAAATGTAAATAATACATGTAATAACTAGAAGCGACATACATTATTCTGTTCGTTTCTCAAAGTGACTTTTATTTTCTCACTGCATTCCCAAGTTCTCTTGGCAGTTCATTAAGCAACGTTATGACGCTGTGTGACGCTATGACGTTCTCAGAACGGACACTTGTGTCAGGTCGTGTGTTTATGTACAACTATTGTAATGTCTGTGAGCTGACTTTATTATAATTAATTATAATATACATATTAAAGTGAATGGTTAGGTTAGAAAAATTATCTACATTCCAAAAAAATAAATTACATACAATACGATTTTTTTTTATTATTACGATTTTATTTATTAGCTGCGTGGTGCCGGCAGAGTAGAGTTTGTACCATGCCTGCCTATCCGTGGGTATCGTACGAGGCGATTAAGGGTTTCCGGGAGGTGGGCAGCAGCGCCTCCCGTACTGACAACATAGTCTGAAAATCACACTGCGGTCACCAACCCGCCTGCCCAGCGTGATGACTATGGGCAAAACCCCCCTGTGGCAGTAGTCTTGTGGCGTGCCCTGGGGGAGGCCTACGTCCAGCAGTGGACTGCAATAGGCTGAAGAAGATACGAATTTATAACTTCTCTTTTTTGGACGTCGGTTAAAAATTGAATGCGAAATAATAAAGTAAATACTAGCGGCTGCTCACTACTTCGTCCGCATAATTTTTAGAATTCCTGTTATCGGGTTATATCGTAAGAGTCGACTATGGAACTTAAGCGTTCTCTCAGGCGATAAGCTAGCAACTTGTCAGTGATCATTAACATCTGTACCGGCTGGCCTAAAATCGGCTGTGTAAAATCTCCTTTATGATATTGCAGTTCTGGCTACCACGTTGCGTTAGTAAACGTGACTATGGGATCTCTTTTATGATAATGCAGTTTTAGCTACCCCATTTCGCGAACACAGCCGTGCTTATATGTATATGTATTATAGGTTGTAAAGGCACCTGCCAGTGTGGCAAAAAAAAAACACAAACAAAAGACTCTCATCTCTGTCAAACGAAGTGAAATGGATAAAAGTCGCATGTATTATTTATACGGAAGTCACTTACTCCCAACTTCTTATTATACAACATGAAGTAGTAAAAACGGGAGGTGGGATTAAATTAATCAATGTGGCCACGCCACGCGACCACTGCAGATACCATAATAGTCTACTACCCTGTCCGCATTAACTTTGTAATGCGAATTTCTATTAATAAATTCTATCAAACTATTCCCTGATTTATTGAAGTGTTTACAATATAGAATAATAATAAACTAGGGACGTTCCTTCAATGGCTTCTCATTATTTAACTATATGGCGCACAGATATTTTTTCCTTAACTGTCTACTGCTATACGGTCAGGTTAATATTTACTGGTGACAGAGATTTGTTGAGGGGTTATTGTATGAAATAATTCGTAATCCACGTCCGCACTTTAAATACCTCCTTTATTACCTACTACATGATATCCGCTCTACACTTGCCGAAATCGTTTCTCCTCTCAATTCCTTCTATTTTCGCGTTCGGGCCAATGAGAGGTACTTAAGTGAATATTTTAGTGAATTTTCTATTTACCCTCAAGGTAATTAGAATGGCGAGTAGAAAATAGATACTTAGTATAAGTATCATCAAATAAATAAGTAAAAACAGGAGATAGAAGGAATAAAAAATTCTAACCTAACCTAACATAACCTAACAAGCTGAAAAATTGCCGGTGTTATCAAAAAACCGATTCTAAACTTAGATACTATATAAAAAAAATACGTTTGACAGCAAAATATCAAAGTAGTCAAATTTAGACGTTGTTTAGCTTAAATAATGTTTAAATTATTTCGTGTAACACAGTATACCTAAGTCTAATCTACAAACCCCACAATTTTTACTCTAACATTATGGTAGGCAGTTGTCACACCGGTAACGATAAGCGAGAAGCGAGTAAAGCTATAAATACGGCAATCAGCAATGAGAAAGTGTACAATTTCGTTAGTTTTGTCGCTGGGGTAAGCGAAGGTGGCAGCGCGACGAGCAATTACTCGCTTGACTTGCTCGTGCTGTAGAGAAATGTCCAATCGAACGAGAGATCATCGCTTGAGCGTGTTATTTTGTCTCTTACTACAAAACTAGTGGAACGATTCGAGTCGTCGTCGCCAGCAGTGTGAATAGTCAGAGAATATCTGTTGTACGATTTTTGAGCGAGAAAATCGCCGATTGTTAGTCTTTTCTGGACAGCACGATGGGACAACTGACAATACCCACCCACACAGTGATAATAAAACCACCTCAGTCAACAACCTTCCCCGGAACGTAACGAAGGCTCCCATGTAAATGGTTCATTTTTCCTCCTGATTCTGAGTGCCTGTACTGCCTTATGGATGAAACCGGTATATTATGATAATATATCCCATAAGGGTGATTTTACAAAGGAGCAGGATTTACGCCGCGGTTTTCTGTATACAATCGCTTTATTACTATATTAGCCTGTGGCAGGGATAGCGAACCAATGGCATGCATTATAGTGCTGGCAGACTATACACAATACTTTTGGCATGTCGATTGTACAACAGAAGTGCGACAATCATTTGCCCGACGGACATTTGGCCGACAGAATTTTTGACCCATATTACTTTTAGACGTCACTGATCACAAAAACATTATGCATTAAGAAAAATGTATAAAATGGGCACGTCTATGATCTCATTCAATATTTCTGAGAAAAATTGGCACGTTGGTGCAAAAAGGTTCGCCTACCCTGGCCTATTTAGGTAGTATCTTTGCCCACCCTTTTTTTCTGATAGGAAAAATTGTTGGAATATCAACATCTCAGTATTTCATTCCATCATCTAGTTCATTCACAAAATTTATTCATTCAATCAGTCACTCAATCACTCAATATAGACCCGGATTGACCATCTGTGTTAGTTCATATCTTCTGTCTTTTACTCTGTTTTTTTTTTCAATAAAAGTCTCTCTAATTTGATTTGAAATGAAAAACAGAACATAGGGCCCAATCCCGCCTAAACGGCATTGACATTTTATTTTATGCAGTTACTAAAAACGAGGCTAGTTCAATATTTAATTCCTCCCACGAAATATCATCCTAGCTTAGCGATTTCCAAGTGAAAGCCCCTTAAGTATATTAGACGAGCTGAAAATTCCGTAGGCCTGTACGCCTGACAAAATTGACTCTTAGCTCATGTGCGTCGCCCCTCCAGAAACTTGTTCTGAAGTCTCTATATACCATTTAAGGCTCGAGTAAAATTTGGCGTGGTATTTTTTTACCTACCTAAGCTTGCTTAGGTATATGAAATGCCGTTGCCCGTACACAAGGTACTATAGATCATAGAAATAGGAGCACAGTACTTTGTTATAGATAGACGTGATTTACGAAACAAAGTAGTGAAAATCCTTTTGAATTGGCATATTAGACGCTAGCAACTTCTCACAAATCATCAACCTATATTGATCCCCGCCATGCCCTTAATGATCCTGTAGTTCTGGCATGTCGAGCACTTCGATGTATATAGGTATATGTATACAGGGTGTTTTTTCATTGCCACCCATAATGAAGGGTACATACTCTATATATAAAAAAATAAAGTAAATTTATGCCAAAAAAAAATGGTGGGAAACGATTAAAATTTTTTCAAAAAAAAAAAAAAATTATTACTTGATCGGGCGAAATTTATAGTGTCCAGTGTTTATGCTAGTTTTTTCATAGACAGATATTATATTTATCGTAAAAGATCATGCTAGCTACGCTCGTCTATGTGCATTTATGCAGAAAAACGCAGTCTATTTACTCAACTCTGGACCCTAATATCTTGGGAACCAGACACTTCCCAGATATGCTTCCATGAAGAAAAATGATCGTGATGATGAGATTGCGTAGTTTTCGGGAACGTTGACAAAAATCACACTGTATATGCTATGAAAGTAAGGTTTTTTTTTTATTAAATCTGAATAGCAAAATAGCTCATATTTCTCCATGAATAAAATCTTTATTAGATACCCAAAAGTTATGTTCTTTGAACGTCATCATTGAGTTTCGAAAAGTGGTCAGAAATTATTCAAATGTGAGAAGACTCACGTGAAAGTTGAAGTGACTCTATCAGAGTTGAAAAGAAGTTTGTTTGTGCTAAAATGGGAATGCTAATTTCAGGGCCTTTTTCTTTTATATTATTATACTGACTAGCGGTCGCCCACGGCTTCGCCCGCCCTAGAGTGCATTACTCCCGTGCGAAGCCGGGGCGGGTCCCTAGTTACACATTATAACCCTTTCTCGTGAATCACTCCACCTATTAAAAAAACCGCATCCAAATCCGTTCCCTAGTTTGAAAGATCTAAGCATACATAGGGACGGACAAACAGTGACAAGCGACTCTGTTTTATAATATGTAGTGATAGTGAAGTGATAAATAAAATGGGAGTGTCCGTTTGTAAAAGGCGTAATGCAAGGTCTTTGGTTTGGAATATTAAAATAACTGCTTTTAACTAAATTCATATGTATTTTTTTAAAAATATTTTTTGTCTCTGTGTCTGTTCCGGCTAGTCCCAGAAACGGCTGAAATTATTCTGACGGGACTTGCAGTTACGAGTAACTGATGTAAAATGAAGTAACTTAAGCTACTTTGACTTACGATAAGGGAAATAATAGGAATTCTAAAGATTATGCTGCTAAATTGCGAGTGTCCATTAGTGTTAAATGTATTTTCTAGACTCCAGCTTTTCTATTCGTGTTCTTTGGACCATTGAGTCTAAATTATGCTAAGAAACAAACAAAGGAAGTAAACAAAACTAACTGACTTGTTCACATCTAGAAATATATTCTATACGACGAATCAGAAACCAACCAGTAAGAGGATGGACAAACAAAAACACAAATGGAGGGAGCAAATGAATGTCCCCATAGTGCGGGGGTTACGCAACATTAGATTATGTTTATTTAGTAATAATTAACATTCGACCTATTTTTATTACCTTTATCGTAGTATAAATATTGTTATGAACTTACACTTTTAATACCTTACCAAAAAAAAAAAGTTTTTATATCTCATTCTAAATGAACATTTGTACCTTGTATTATGTTTGTATGAGAAATAAATATCTTTAAACCTAAAAATCATTTAAACATTGTTTAATGTAAATAGAACAGATATACATTTTGCTGTGCAATG
Organism: Carposina sasakii; assembly: GCA_014607495.2. Lineage (NCBI taxonomy): Eukaryota > Metazoa > Arthropoda > Insecta > Lepidoptera > Carposinidae > Carposina > Carposina sasakii. The sequence continues at coordinate 2,980,500 of CP053162.1, forward strand.
TCTTTACACGCGGTTTATTAGTAGCACCAATTTTAATTATAATATTAAGTAGCAAGTAAATATCATCGTGATCTTAGATTAAAGGCCCATGTTAGGTAGGATAGGTAAATTCAAAGGATATCTTGATCGAGTTTTACAGAAAAACAGCATCAAATCCATTCATCGATTAGAACTATCTGCGCCACTGCCCTAAGCCCCGACAAACATGCTCACACTCGCATTGTAGTCCAATCAACAAGGAAATCCTTTATATGGAGACTGAACATTAATTCCTCTGTCGCTGAAACTTTGCAGGGTTATAAAGTGAAGTTAATAGATGTGGCTCTCTGAAATCAAAATATTCCTGGATTTTATCATTTATGTATAATTATTAATATATCCTGACATATACTGAAGGTATTTCAGACAGAGAAATTTTCCGCAGCGATCTACATGCGATTTAAGTTCCATATCGAAAACATCCTGGATTATTTATTAATCGTAATCTAATAACGTTACTTTATCATCCTGCAAAATTTAAGAAACGAAGGAATTTTGTTGGGGACAAACCCCCTATTGATTAGGCCGTCACGAGCCGCGTGCGACTGGCAGTATTTAAAACCTATGGCGCAGTACCAAACTCCGCATTTGCTCTCACGTGTCTGTCCGAATAAGGATTTTGTTTATTTTAAAACTATAGTTTATCAGTTGTTTGCTTCCGTATTCTAGGTATAGTAAATTATTAATTGAGTCCTTTAGGAGCTTAGATTTAACTGTGTTTACCCGAGAGTTTACACAAATCAAAGAGAAGAAGGAAACTAGAAGATAGAGGGAGGTGTCAATGGGGTTGGGGAGTGTATGCTATCTGTGTACCTTAATTGGATAGGTAATGGATATAATGTTATAAATTTTAACAAGTGTAGGTACACAAGAATCAAATTGCTTATAATTAGCGATGTTATACCTTATATTAATGTGAAAAATTTAAACCTGGTTATTACTTAATACTTTAAAATATGGTCTATTTAGGTAATATAGCTTACGCGGACGAAGTCACTGGCATCCTCCCGCCAGTTTTTAACCAGAAAACGAGAGGTTATTCATAAACGAATCAGCACGGGTGGTAGGTTAAACACATTCATATAGATTCATGAATATGCAGGGTGTTTTTTCGTTGCCACCCTTAACGAAGGGTACGTACTCTATGCATCAAATAAAGTAAGTTTATGCCATAAAAAAATGCAGGGAAAAGATGTAAATTTTTTTATATTTTTTTTATTTCTTGATCGGACGAAATTTATAGTGTCCAGTGTGTATGCTAGTTTTTTCATAGACAGATATTATTTATTTCTCGTAAAAAATCTTGTTACACGCGTCTATGTGCATTTATGCAGAAAAACACAGTCTATTTACTCAACTTTGGACCCTAATATTTTGGAAACCAGACACTTCCCAGGTATTCTTCCATGAAGAAAAATTATCGTGATGATGAGGAGATTACGTAGTTTTCGGGAACGTTGACGACCAAAAATCACTTGTATTTTGGATACCTAATATGAGTTGGATTTCGAAGACAAAAAGCGATTGCGTCACCAAATCCATAAATAACTCGTATCTGCAGTCTATATTATTTTCTATTGTGATGTAAATCCGTAAACACGTCGTAAAGTGTATTGAATACTTTACTAATCTGATATCGGTGCTTCGGGCTTTGATTTAGTGCTATTTATCGGGAGCCCCAAGCCGGGCTTTGCGATGCGGAAAATGAGCCGACGGATGTATTTTCGGAGTCTATTGAAGTCTAGATCTAGATGAATAAATTATTCAATGTAAAAATCGTAAATACATGGAATATATGAGGAAATAGGATTACGATGGCATATTTAATATTATTGCTTTTGGATAATCGTACGTACATGAATACATACATATACATATAGACACGGCTGTATTCCCGAAATGGGGTAGCCTGAACTACAGCATCATAATGGAGAGCCAGATGTAGATGTCAATAATCAGAGGTCGCTTGCATATCGCCTGGAAGATTGAGCCCCTTACTCAACTTTTTTTAATTTGTAAAAAAAATATTGTGCTATTTCAAACACTCTTAAAGTTAATGACTATATTTGACGGCAAAGCGCATGGATCATCTGTACAATATTAGTTTATGTTTAGCTGAAACAATGTCTAAAGATTTTAGTTATAACCACCAATGTGTCTTGTTTCAGAAAACTACCCGCAGTTGGATAGAGAGCACGTTCCAGAAGAGAGAGTGCAAGTGCTTCGTACCGAGCGCTAAAGACGAGCATGTGTAAGTAACACAAATCCTTTCCTAGGAATTTACCTAACAATGTAGGTATTATATTGTATTCCTTGACTGTAAGTATACCGGGAGTATATGTAATAAAGAGACATACTGGCGACCCGCACCCGCTTTGCACGGGTGCAGTGGTGATACAATACATATAAGCCTTCCTAACACTATCCATTAAAAAACATAGTTTTAAAGATCTAAGCTAAAGTTGCCAACCGTCCTGTTTTCCCAGGACATGTCCTGTTTTTTTGGGATGTCCTGGGCTATCCTGGATAGTTTTTAAGCATCGTCCTAAGTTTAAAGTCCTGACAAATTCGCTGTCGGCAGATTTTCTAAGGGTGCCGGACATTGGGCAAATAAGCGTCAGCGGCACGTCTAGAAAAAGCAAATACGTAGTCACCGGCACTGAATGATTGTGTTAAAGACCTATGTTATAAAATTTGTACGCCACTCCAATCGTATTGTATAGTCCTAAGGGGTAAGCACGAACTTCTTGATAGTCCGTAACGCTAGCGTCAAACTGTCATATTATAAAATTATTAATAAAGAAATGGAAAAAATTCCTCACCCGGGTGGGAATTGAACCACTGAGCCACCGGGTCAATTACTCGGATGACGAATTTTACCATCTCTTTTTGAAACTGTCATATATTTTGCTAGCGAGTCGCTAGCGTTACGCCGCGTTAAAAGGTTCGTGCTTTTACTCGTGCACTATCTTTTAATCGAAATGTCCTGGTATTTCTTCCTCAAATCCTGGTTTTCAAAGTTTTGAGATGGCAACCCATATCTAAGCATAGGTACTCGTACATAACGACAGACAGGCAGCGGGAAGCAACTTTATACTTTGTTATATATAGGTACAAGCTTGCGCCCGCGACTTCATTCGCGTGGACTGCAGAAAAAGACACATGTAGGTATATCAAACTTTATTTCAATCGGTTTAGTAGTTTGTACCAATGAACAAAGAAACTTACTTGCGCATTTTTAATAATGGTTGGGACACAATAATAATGGGAACAAAATAAAGTGCACATTTAAGTAGCAACCCAAAGCAATAATAGGTACTCGTATTTGTTTACACAATTTAGTCATACTTATGGAAAATATATAGGCAATCGAGTCATTGATCGCGGCATTAAGGCTCGTTTACACAAAACAACTCGATAAGTCTGATAAGCCTGCTCCTCGCAAATTGTACGTACAGATTTAATCTATACTAATAAAATGTTAATTAATTCATAGCCTTTAAAGGGCACTTGTCCATATTAAATATCCATTTTCTTGATTGATGCGCTTGAAGAAATCTTACTGAAAATAAGCTATGTGAAAATCGTAAAAGGCTAAGAAATTGTTCATTTTGGGTCTCGAATTTTGTACATTAATTCTTGGTGGTTCATTGCGTTTCAGTTGACATACCTCTTTTATTACACCCTGTAGGATACCACTGTGTAGGTATAAATTATAGTCGGAAGCCCGCGGTTTTGTTTGCATATTCTCCGCTTTTCTCTACTATCCTATCAATCCTACTCCCACTATATCATAAGCGTGAATGTTAGAAATTTTTTAAAGATGTTTGTTATAGGCAGTATACATTTATACATATACATCAAACATATCTCAGCTAATTATTACAAATGCGAAAATAAGTTTATTTGTTTGTTCACGTTTTATATTCTCAACAAATCTTCTTGAAATTTTGTAAACATATACCTACTCGTAGTTAAGGTCGGAGAAGGACAAAGATAGGCTTCTGTAGTAAACGTGGACGAAGCTAGTAGCGTTTCACATCCACAATTTTATTATGTAAGTAGGTACTGTCAATTTTTATATCTATTTCTCTGTGTAATGTAGGTACTACACAATAAATTTCTTTTATCCAATCTTTATCTTGTAAACTATAATTTAATACTGTAGTATTTTTTCTCTACGCTTAAAACCTATAACTAAAAGGTTTCATGAAATATTTGCCTTTGCGACATTTCGTTTGGTTACGAAACTCAAACACGAGCCTTTTGGCAGAGGGATGTTGGGGTTTATAGTTTTCGACAGTTGGAAATTTTGCAAGGCAAATTGGATTTAGAATAAATTGTATGCAAATCTCGGTAAAATCACAACGGATTGCTACACTTTAGTAGTATTTACTGAACTACTGTCTATACTAAAAACTACTCACTAGCCAGAAGTTTATTTATGTAAGAGCGATATATACAATGGTCAGATAGCTTACCTGATGGATAAAGTTGATGCTGTCTTTCTCTAAGACTTGGTCAATATGGGTGCTTAGACAATGTACAGGGTGTGTGTGACAGCCAGGCAAATACGAAATACTGAACATGTTATACGACAGTGTTATTACTCGCAGGAAATGCATTTTTAATTTGATTATACGCAATGTTTGCTTTCCGCCCTAATTGTATCGGGTGATCCTGTGACTAGTTAAATGGGCTTATTAGTTATTTTGTGATACATTACTGTTTTTGGACCACTTGCAACTCTCCATTGGGGTTGATCAGTATTTTAAACTTATTTGGGACCAACTTTTTTTTAAAAATCGTCCATAGGTTAAAATTTTGTATTTAGACACTATCTAAGGCCTACTTATACAAACTTCACAATTATTTTCCTGAAAAAATTTAAAATGACGGAAGTTTTGGAATTTTCCTGTGAAAATTTTCAGTGGTTTTCGCCTCAGTATCATGGTCTGAAGTCGCCATATTTATATTTATATTTGCCTGGCTGTCACTTCCACCCTGTATAGGTAACATCATTTCGCGTTGACGTTCGATGTCGTAAAATTCCCGCCAATAGGAAATCTCTTATAGGGATAAGCACGCCTTTGTAAATTGTCAATGTAAAATGTTTTTCCATATAAAATGTCTGTGTACAATAAAGAATAGAATAGATTATTTCACTTTATAATGTAATTACGCGAAGGCGTCACACGAAGGCTTCTTAATGGACCAAACGTTGCGATGATAAACCACTCTGCATTCGATGAGAAAATAATGTTACTTTGTCTAAGCTCTCTAGTGTCCTTCACCAATAGGCATCAAGTACTAATCCTAACAGGTGCATGCTTAAAAATAGAAGCAGCATTTGTAACATTTTCCATCTTACTGGCGACTAGGTTGATGTATGAACCGCCTCACCCCTTTTCGAGAGGGATTTAAAATAGATTGATAGGTGAAACGTGGTTTTCCATGCCCCTGCTTTACCTTTTTGGGATAAATTGACGGATTTATATAGATTTAGAAGGGATCCTAGTATGTGAATTCCGTATAATCGTAGCCACAGACTCATATTTCCTTGCAAGCTACTTACGAATACATATATACCTACGTACTCCTTTGAAACTAGGAAGTAGGTAACAAGTTGTCCTGGATAGTTGTCCTTGCAATTAGTTACAGTTTGAGGTGAACTCATTGTAGATAGACTAGAAGAAAGGTAGAACGTCTAGAACGTCTTTAGTAGGGCAGTATGAAGAGATATCATCTATACTTACATACAGAGTGTTTTTTTGTGGCCACCTTTAACGAAGGGTACGTATTCTATACATGAAATAAAGTAAGTTTATGCCAAAAAAAATGCTGGGAAAATTATTATTATTATTATTTTTTAATTCCTTGATCGTGCGAAATTTATAGTGTCTAGTGTTTATGTTAGTTTTTTTATAGACAGGTATTAATTATTTTTCATGAAAAAATCCTGCTACGCGCGTCTACGAGTATGTGCATTTATGCAGAAAAACGCAGTCTATTTACTCAACTTTGGACCCTAATATTTTGGAAACCAGACACTTCCCAGGTATGCTTCCATGGAGAAAAATGATCGTGATGATGAGGAGATTCCGTAGTTTTCGGGAACGTTGACGACCAAAAATCACCCTGTATTATGTCCTTTGCTAAAGTGTGGACACTGCCCTTCAAAATACGTTCTACTTTTTATGTTGGTATGTATACGTACAATGATTTCTGTATATAGGAGATTGGTATTCTCTACCTACCCCTTTGGGGTAGTATGTACGACTACAAATAATAACAAGATATAAATGCGAATTAACGTTACATTGGCCACCTGGGTAAGAACTTGACAAATATCTAAAATAGTTAATCTAGTTTTTGTTTGGTTCTTTTATAACCGATATTTGCCGGTAAAAGTTCTACTATTTTACTTGTTCCATTGCTCGTGTGCTTTCGTTAGTTTGAGGCTAAGTAAAGTTCACACAATGTCTGACTTGGTTGCGGAATGTTGAACACATCTGTACCTTTCCAGAATAATATATTAAAGAGTCTGTCTGTTTGCTTATTAACTTTTCTCGGTATAACTTTAATTGTCTGTGTTTTAACAGAGATACGAGAAACAGGTGGCCCTAGTAGTATACTCCTTTCACAAAATCATCTCTAAAAAAATCCACACAATAATTATATATCTCTATATACCTATAGTTCATAAAAAAATAGCAGGCATTATATATTTTGGTAGTCCCATTATGCAGAAAACAAAAATATTTTGAAAATTATAACTCTGTTGAGGTTGCTTATTAGAGGATTTTAAGCTTGGCTTATTAGAAGTAGCACAGGTGGCACAGAGCAGAGTAGTAATCCAGTATTTATCATAATACATCAACGTTCTACTATAATGCTTCAACTGTAACTCTAGAACAAAGCAAACAGCATAGAGGCATCCTAACGTAAACTGTGAACAATTACTTATTCGAGTGCCAGAACCGTGGCAGTTACAGAGCGAAATTTAAATTGGAGTTGTGTGTAAATTGGCACTACACGACAAGACTCCATCTTGTTTTGAGCCGCCATCGATCTATACATATAATAAAAATGTAACGGATCGCTGTCTGTACATGGAAGATAATGATTTTTGGAATTTTTGTCTGTTTGTCGGTTTGTCTGTTTATCTGTGCGTTTGTGCACGCTAATCTCAGAAACGGCTGAACCGATTTCGATGCAGTTTTCAGGAAGATATTGTGACAGGTCCCATTTAACATATAGGCTACTTTTTATCACGGGAAAATGTTTTTATCCCGGATAATTTCGATATTTTTTTTCTGTAGCCCACGCGGACGGAGTCGCGGGCGTCCACTAGTTTTAAATAAAATACAAATCAGTGACATTTTCACCATTTGTAATGGTAAATAGATAGGTACTATTTGTGACAAAACTATGGTGACAAACGTTAAACTAAGTATGGAGAATAATTGATTATGACATAAATAAATCCATTGGCATTAATCGTTGAGTTAGGAAGTAAAGCTTCCAATGGAAATAAAACATAGGCATATGTTACAATATCTTAGGTAGGTACCTTAATAAAAACATTTCTGATTCTATTGATTTCTGTTAGATAATTATTTATTTTTAACTTAAGCTGTGTGTGGGTGATCGCAAGCAAAATATTTTTAAGTAAAATAAAAGTTTACGTAATTTCCGTTTAAATCTTTTAAGTCTGTCTGATGCTCATTCAGTTTTTACAAAATATTGAGATAATTGGCCCTTACCTGGAGATTAGGACATCGCCCACTCATGAAAGGTATGAGGCGGCAGGAGTTAATCCTATTAAATTTACAGACAATTGATGATTTCAATTATTTTAGGATCACCCGGTATTGTAGCAAAAATAGAAATTCAGAACAATATTATGTAACTACCTTGGAGGCCTTTGCACACCATTGGGACCCTATCATCTAGTCTACGTAATGTACACATGAAAAATACGTTACACAAAGAAAAAGGATGTTAGGTATGTACATGCTACAATAATTTCGTGAGAATGTTTCAAAGATAAATTGTCAGATGAGGGACACTAGCCTACGTCATCTCTCTGTTTCATTGATGTTTCTGAGTACAGTTACCTCAAGAGTTACGAGTATCTACAGTTGGATAGCGCAATCAACATTGTTGTTATTTTCTGAAATAATCATGATATTTAAATAGAAAATACACCTAAAAGCATTTACCGCGAATGATAAAACCTCGCTATATGCGGTTACATATTGCCTGGTAAATAATGAACTATCACAAATTCATGTGCACATAAAACCTGATGAGTTCCGTGTTGATGCGCTGCTTCACTAGACTACATCAGCTGCATTTCCTTCTGTGCACGTCGTAAAAGTCGACTTAGGTACTCAAGGGCGATATCACTGGCGATAAGCCTGCAATGCTATACGTGTCTGTAGGATCTCTTTGGCGATTCAGCAATTCTGGTTTCCCAATTTTAATAAGTGACATGTATGTTAAACCTATGTAACAAACTAACTGGCTGTATATCACAGATTCCACGCTATTAATACTTAAGCACATGGTCTAGTGAACAAAGAGCATTGCCAACATTAGTGTAAAGTAAATAGCAACATTTAGACATTAGAACTGCGGGGAATATTGGTAGAGCAATAACGGGACTGAACCTGGAGTGCTGTTCTAGTTCCTGAAAGCGGTAGCACACAGGGTGATTAGAGGGTGCGGAAGAAATCTCTAATGATATCATAGAAAAAAGCGCAATGCAAGATCATTGAATGATACTGTTTATGCGGAGTAATGTAATCCTTGATTTGGCGACAGTGCCCCTCTATCTAAATAAGAACTCTGCGAGTAACTTACGGAATGTGAAGCCAATCCCTGATATGTACGTAAGTTCATTTTGTACATACGAACGTCAAAGGACAGAAAACTACTTTTCGCTTATAGATCGAGAGATTTGAATAGAATAGAGGAATATGTACAAATTTATTCACGCCCGGAGCATTCTCCCTTTAATTTTAATCTGGTGATCCATCAATATTAGTTGACTATAAGTAAGTATAGTTGTCTTCTATGCTGCTTTGGGAGTGAAAAAATAACGTTTAATACTACAGCTGCTTCTCTTCCCGGGCATACAGTACAAGCCAGTAGAGGGACAAGAGGATCTTGGTGTTTTGTAGGCGATGGGTTGACCACCTGTCACTACTAACCGAACTTATACATCTCAACTATACCCTAAAAATTGGTCAGAAGTGGCACCATGTGGTTCTATCGGCCCTTAGTGCTCTGCCTACCCCGTAAGGGATAAAGGCGTAATTATATGTATGTATGTATAAGTAAACATTTTTATTATTGTATGTGTATCTATCGAAACTAGTTGCGTCCAATTGTGGTCCTTGATGGTTTTGGTAACAATTATAGAATAATATTCAATATGCTTAGTTGCTACTACATATTTTATTAAAGCTAAGCATTAGATACTTCGGATTGACCATTAATTAATTTATGTAATTTAATTAATTAGATTTACTATGGCATTACTATATATAAAAATAGTAAAAAGTTTAATTTATCATCTGCTGACCATGATTATTACCTATTAGCAGTATCTCAATTCTAGTATTATATTTAGCCATAAATAACACAGAGACAGGTGTTAATTAAGACATTACCGCGATAATATAAGGAAAGACAGACGCTCGCAAAGAGATCCAGATCCTCATAACATCATTTATAACAAAAGCTAGAGAGAACTTCGCGCCTTAAGATCATAAATTATAGTTTACCCTGTCCTCTCCCTAACAAACACTCTCGAAGCGAACACGTACGAGGGCACGTTTCAGACAGCGATCATTTTAAAAAGAGCGCCGCCCGACTCGGCTTCGATTTAATTACTTCTCACAGCGGAAGTTCTAGAAATCCGATCGAAAATATGGCTCTGGATTTGCGAAGTGGCGGGTTTTTAATGAGATTTTAACAGTATTTATAACTGCTACACAACCACGTTTCGTATAGTTCCCGTATATTCGATCAAGTATTTTCCGAGTAATGTAAGGTATAAAATGGAATCGTATACAAAGAAATCTTGTAATCCGTATCTGCTATTTGTTGCCCCTTTATGTACTGAGCTTTATTGTGAATAGTCGGTGTGATCAGAGACTTGACACTAATACCTTATACATTTCTATGGATGTGATACTAGTGTTTACAGAATATGTATTTTATCTAGGCGCCAACGCATTTGAATGATAATGAGTTTTGAATGGTGTGTAATCAATCAGCTTAGAACAAGTGACAAGACAACGGGTAAAATAATAACCCACTGTTGGTATTGCTCACCTATAAATTACACCTCAACATACTTAAAATGCGGATTTCTTTGTTAATTTACCACCGGCCCTCTTAAAGATACTCAAGATCACAAGTTTGTTTTTGCGATTGTATGAATGGTGATAGCCCAGTGGTTAAAACGTACACCTTCCAAGCGGGAGGCGTAAGTTCGATCTCAGTCACGGGCCTGTACCAATGAATTTATTTCATGTACAGATTTTAATGTTGCAAAATTGTCACTTAGCTCGTGCCTCGGAAAGCACGTAAAACCGTTGGTCCTGCGCCTGGTCTCTCTCCGGTCGTATCGGTTTTCCATCCCATCTGACTAGAGAGTGCATCTGTGTTTGCGCACACACTTGTGCACTAGATTATCTCCTGCGTACCTGGCCAATCTCCACAGAGATTGGTCGCCTTGGCCGAAATACAGTCGGAGTTCATCATCAGTATGTACAGTACTTTCTGGTATTAGTTTAACATCCTTATGCTACGCCTTGTAGTTATAGCTATGTACTTTATACCACCCAAGAGGAGAGGGTCATTAATGGACGTAAACTGTCCAATTCCCATTTAATCAATTCCGATGGTCGAACTGCAATCGCGCTTCAATCACCATGATTGATTTATGAGACAGGACTGTTGAATATAGGCGTGTGCATTCCATGGGATAAGTACCAAGCTTCGAGCCAATATACGAAGGCATTCGGGCTCTCTTCCACCAAGTATCATAGGATAAAGGGCCAGAGTTATTAGCACCAGATATTTTTATTGGAAAGCATTTCATTGGCAGCTGCGTTTTTGCTCAAGAGTAGGCGTACTCTAAATTAGTACACAGGTACATTCAAATACACACGGCACTGTTCCCCAAATGGCGTAGTTAGAAGTGCAGGACCACGTTTAGCGGGGACAGATCTAAGTTAGAAGGCACCTATTTAAAAACGAATGGTCAATTACATTACTTATTTAGTTACATTACATAGTTACTCATTGAATAAGTAAATTAAATCTTCAATTTATTTTCATGCAAAATATTTGGAATCTAATAATTCAAGGATTTCATTATCATCATCTTCCTGCCTTGTTCCCTTTATTACCTATCTCTACGTATATTGGAGTAAGAGAAGACCTATAGAAGGTCGTTATCCTATGAATTTCGATTGTTTCTTGTTTCCCGGGGTATTCTACAATAGCCATCAAATAACTTTTGCAATTTTCGCCGAAACTGACCATGAATGTATTGTTTCACTGTACAAATGATGGCCTTAATAGATAAAGTTTAATATTTATTGCTGGCTTGTTCAGCTTTCATTTTCTTCTATTTTAGTCCGTGCTAACTATCCAATGAGTACGTACATGTTGTTTGCTTATAATTACGTAGCTACAAAGTTGTGGTGCGTGTGGCGTGTGCAAGACGATATTGTTGGAACGTGTTTTGTGTTGCTGTACGTAATTGATTCTTCAGGTTATGTATTTTGAAACCTGGCCAGGGCCGGCCCGCCCATACGGCGAACGGAGCAGTCGCTCCAGGTGCCAAATCCTAGAGGACGCCTAAATGGTAAAGATTTAGGTGTATATTATTAGGAGCAAACAGGAGAGGCGCCATAATTGGATCTCGCTCCATTCTAAAATTTACTTCGGACCGGCGCTGAACCTGACTAACATAACTTTCCATTGGGTAGTTGGTTCGAGAAGCGTAGTGAACGTGTGCAAAAAGTTTGCTTGGGAACTCGGGAATTTTCTCTGACGATAAGCTAGCAACTATTCACTGATGATTTAGTAACATATGATATGATAAGTGGCTGTGGTATCTCCTCATCCGATTTTGGGAACACTGCCGTGTATGTAATATGTTTAACCTTAATAGACATAGTTTCCATACAAAAGGGTATTGTTGATGGCAATTCCTCCAATAAATAATAATTTTCCTTTATTTGAAAACTTTTAATAGTTAAAAATTTCAAATCAACCCAATTTTTTCCGATAACAATTGCATTCTTTCATATTATTGTGCTATCCGTTTCGAAATTGTGGAAGCACATTTTTTTCACGTTTTTCTCGTCTAGTTTGTCGCTACGTGTTTCCTGTAACATAAACAATACTATGCCTTTAACAATAGTTTACATAAAACAACACACGTTAACTAAGATAGTAAGATTTTTTTACAATTAGCTAGGCAAACATTTGACCGCCATCGTGCCTGATATTAAGCAAGATGCGGCCTAAGGTGGTACATGTTTGCCTAGAAAGTGCCTTTTCACTCTAGCTTTAAATAGACCAATGTTAGATGTCTTGTGTTATGAACGTAATTTAATAAACATCTTGTACATATCTATTTACGTTTTACATATTATACAGGGTGTAAAAAGACAACTTTGTTCTTTTAATACCTCGTATTCTTAGTAACATCACGATAATTTTTTTCTATGGAAGCACCCCTGGGAAACCACGGGTTTCTCAGATATTGAGGTCCAAGGTTAACATTAATATTATCATTTTTTTACATAAATCCATCTGAAATCAGTTAACAATTTTTTTTTCAAAGGTACCATGTCATAAAATGTTATAATATTAGTTTTGTAGGTACATTTGTACTTTGAGCATCAAACGAATACATTGCTTGCAATAAAATTACAGTATTTTTTCATATTTTTTTGTCGTTTCCCAGGGTTGGTTCCATAGAAAAAAATGATAGTAACCTTACAAAGAATACGAGGTATTAAAAAAACATTGTTGACTTTTTACATCCTGTATAGGTATACTTTGCCAAATAACTGAAATGCTGATGATGATGATAAATACAGACCCAGAAACTAGGTTCTGTGATTAATAGTGTGACTGCTGCATTTGCTCGAATATAGTAAGAGTTAATTGAAGAATTTAGGCTCATTTATGGCGTAGATCTAGCAACTATCCACTGATATCTGGCTTTGGTATAGAGAACGTGGCTGAGGGATCTTTCGTGAGATCCAGCTATCCTGTTTTAGGTACCTAACGAGGAGTATAAATAGGTATAAAGAAATATTACTAACAGGCAAGAAACTCCTTACAACTGGCCTCATGGTGTCAGCATAGACCTTCCAGAAGAGAGTGACATGAGAACTCTTCAATCTCTTCTTGTGGAGGGAGTTACCTAAACACCAGAGGTCCTCGCCACCAGGACCAGCCATGTAGGCAGCGATACCTGCAAGATTATTTAGGACCGTTTAAAATAAATACATTCTTACATGCTTTTATAAACTACAGCCCGTAGCAGCTGGCGAAGTGTTAGAAGTCAAATATCACTTCAAAACTCTAGTTTTATGAAACAACTATAGTTTAGTATAGTATGGTTTCATAATCTATTTTAGTAGTAGCATTAGCACAATAGATGACGATAACGGTGTACGGAAAAACTTGCATAAAGTTTATGAGACACTGTACTTTATTCTTTAAATTTAAATTTTATAAAAAAAAAAAACAAGTCATTTTGTAATGTGGCGAAATATACGTTTACGATTATACAAATCCAGATTCAAGGTGATTCTGTTAAATATTTATTTATTTTACCTATAATAGCAGCAACCCTGAGCTTCTCCGACAGTTCCGATAGAAGCTCCATTCGTTTACCGTTCACAGGATAAGACCGCTAAAACATAAAAAAATACTATGTAAAAAAACCTTTTGTCTATTTATTGTCATTAAATTTATATTATTTACATAGGATATTAAAATCCACAGTCTTGCACCAACATTTCATAATTTATATATTCCTCGGCTGGAAACTCTCTCATAATGATAGTCGCTTTTAAGTATCGACGCCCGCTACTCAAACTAGCTATCCAAAAATTCAATTACGTTATAATATCAAATTCTTACAATTGCCAGCAATTAATAAAAGCTGCAATAGACAGATTACGAATCCGATTTAATGTTCGTATTCAGCGCAATACAGGGGAGCGGTATTTCATAAAATCCCGTGAAATATTTCCAGTTTCCCGTTCGGAACGCTCTCGCTGGAATCAGTTTCTAGTGCTCCTTTGTGCACTGGCCTTTGTATCCAGTGCAGCCCTCAACTATGTTGTGTATACCAATACTAGGTTTTTTAAGTGTCCACAATGTAGTACCTTTAGATTTTCTATGCAGAACAAAGTACATGTCACAAACAGAAAGGACAAGTTATAAAAATAGCTTAGGTACATATAATTTCAAAGTTGAAAACAAAGTAAAGATAGTATGATTACCAAATGTTAAATCTTGAAAAATAAATAGGTATGGCCTTTTTGATATACCCTATATTGATATCAGCTAAGCGCTATAAGGATATATTTTAGCTATGAAATTGCAAATAACAAATAGTAGCTATACACGCAGGCCGACAGCAACGTTCCATCGGATTTTCTGTTATCACTGCCGCAAATTAGAATATATGAGGATCGTTTTAGAAATGTATATGCAAACTTGAGATTTCATTGAAACCAAAAACTAGGGTTTAGTGTGAGCTAGCTAGTTATGTAGTGAATTTTAAATGTTTGGAGTAAAGACAACCTATACATTAATGTTGTTTGGAATAACAATTTTAGAGATGTGCAAGTTAAATAAGTTGGTAATAGCATTAATAAACACAAACGGACACACAGGTAGAATATATTGCTGAATAATCAATGAGACGCTAGCGTAAATTATTCAAAAGGTATGGATGACTGGATATACGGTATATAAATGCACAGAATATATACGCTAGAATTTGCTCTATTCGCTGTGCTATTCATGTACGTTTACCTACGTTGAATTTTCCTTGATACCTTGCAGGCAAAAAACCAGATTAAATGATTAAACTATATTTTTATCTTCACTTATCTATATTTGAATTTTTTTTTTTTTTTTTTAAATCGTTGGACAAAACTGCCACAAATACGACTATCTATTCATTAACGTTAAATTCTAGAGTCTTGATGTTATTTCCTCTACAAGAGAATTTAAACAAAGTAGCTGTGAGATACGGATATATCAACAGACATGATGAATCTATAAAGTTTCCTTTTTGCCATCAGGCAAATCATCATCATCATCATTTCAGCCCTGGGAAGTCCACTGCTGGACATAGGCTTCCCCCACAACCTCCATACCGACCGGTCGGAAGCAGCCTGCATCCAACCGACGCCCGAAACCTTAGCCAGGTCGTCCGTCCATCTCGCGGGTGGCCTTCCCACGCTGCGTTTGCCGTTACGTGGTATCCACTCTAGAACTTTCCGGCTCCATCGGCCATCAATTCTTCGAGCTATGTGCCCTGCCCATTGCCACTTTAGCTTGCTAGACCGTTGATCTATGTGAGTGATATTTGTACGTCTGCGGATCTCCTCATTTCTGATTCTATCACGCATAGCTCTCTCCATTGCCCGCTATGCGATCCTGAGCTTCTTTATGAGGCAAACAGTTAGAGACCACGTCTCGGCACCGTAGGTCATCACCGACAGCACGCACTGGTTGGATCAGGCAAATACATACATATAATCACGCCTTTATCCCTTACGGGGTAGGCAGAGCACTAAGGGCCGATAGGATCAGGCAAATACCTACTCATAATACTAGTACACAATTACCTTCACGCTGGGCACACTACCTGATGATAACGAAAATCGGTTGACCTTCCTATAAAAGTTAAGGTGGTCAACCGACCCCCCATTATGTACGCTATAGGCCTACGTGGTTTTAAGCTAGTTATAGTAGATGTTTCTACCTTTCCTGTACTCGTATTGTTATAATATAAAAATAACCTGCATATATTTAAGAATATTTTCTGTGAGTACTCGTTGTTTCCACATCGTCAATACTCTGAGGCTTTCGTAAATCATTTCTGGACTGATCTGAAAGTAATAATATTATAATAAAATAGGGAATTTTAAATATAATAACTTCCTATAATATCCTATAATAAATTCCTCTTTCTAATCAAATTAAGGGTACCTATAAGTGTATACAAGTTCAAGCAATGTACTAATGAAATTGATATATAAGGTATTTTCAAAATTAGTGATTATCTTTTGACACAATGTAAAAAAACAGCCATTCCATAAATTTCAGTGCAGTAATTATTTGAGATTTTATGGAACAGCAGATTTTTTCTTCACTATTTCGGAGTAGGTCCCATAGTGAAAGTTGTTTCTTTTTACCTACCTAGTTTCGTATCAAAAGATAATCACTAATTTCGAAATGACCTTATATATAGCTGGAAAATTTGACGCATTTTCTGCTAGATAGACAGATTCTTATTCAGATTTCATTGTTAGCTCATTGCACAATAATCATAGTTTGTACATACAGACATACATAAAAATCATGCCTCTTTCCCGGAGGAGTAGGCAGTCATCACGGATCTTCACTTGCTACGATCCTTACACACCTCTTTCGCTTCATCTACTTTCATGATATTCTTCATACATTCTTCGTGCTAAGGAATCAACTCTTCGAGTATGTGTTTTTTAATCAATGGTGAATATGAGTTTCTTTTACGTTGAAGTATAATTGAGGCAGTTTCCACTAACTGATTACCTCACAATGTGAGAGGGGTTGAGGAGGTGACGCATCATTCGGGCTGCCCTTGTTGCTGCTCAGGAATAGTGGAGACAGCATGGAGCAGCGGGACCCTGCCTGCACAGCTTCAGATTCTAAAGAGTATAGATTAAACACAGTTTCCTCACATATACAAACGAATACACACAGACATATAGACACGGCTGTGTTTCCGAAATGGGGCAGCCAGAACTGCAGGATCACAATGGTGACCCCACAACCACATTTGCCATCGCGGGTAGATGGTAGATATAAATGATCATTACAAAGTTACTAGCTTATCGCCTGAGAGAATGTCTGAGTTCTTTTCTCGACTCTTACGATACGTAAAGAAATGCATAATACAAGGTACTTTTATAGCTGTTCTTCGTTCTCAGCTCAAAAAGCTAGACAGATTTTAATGAAATTTTCTGAGTTATAAAGAAGGTCCAGTTGTTAAGACGTTTTATTAGACTCATCACAAATTACCACAGACCGTAATTTCTGTTTATATTGTCCATTGTAAAATTAATCAAGTACCGGCCCATTTCACAGGTTAATATTTTATGATTTAATTTAGCAGCAAGCTGTAATAAATCTCTACATTTATATTGCATATTTCAATTCGCAGAATGATAAGGGTAAGATGTCAGGCCCAGCTGAATTCAGGAAGTCTCAAATGGTTGTTACTTATGTATTCAAGTTATACATTATCCTAATTTACTTTTCGTATAAATGTCACTATAGCTATTTCATTTCTACATATAGTTACGCCCATTATCCCCCAAAGAGGTTGGGCAGAAATGTGCAAGTTACACACCCACTTTTCACCAGTTAGCCTATTAAGTCTCACGGTGGTAAGTGGTGAGCCTACCGCTTTTCGGGCACAAATATAACAATCTAGCAACCGGTAATAACTCCAATAGGAAATGTATCCGTGACATTCTAAATAGATACTCTATTAACATAAGTTATTTAGCGTCAGAGCCTCGTCTGTTAAATAGCAGGGTGCACCACGGGTATGTGAGGTTGACTTTGGGTCCTAAGGTCGAACCCACTTGCACCCTTATTATGTGATTATCAGACTGCACCACGTCCCGTCAAATACTTATCTGAGACTATTCTCGTATCCTGTTTTCATGAACATACAAGGTAGATCTTACGGTTATCGAGTCATTTATAGATCCAATTAGTAGTACATACAATTTCATTTTATTTTGTTTTATTACTACACTAGTGGACGCCCGCGACTCCGTCCGCGTGGACTACAGAAAAAATAACAAAATATCGAAATTATCCGGGATAAAAACATTTTCTCGGGATAAAAAGTAGCCTATACAGGGTATTTTTTTGTGCCAAACGTATACAAGAGGTACGTATTCTGCACATCAAATAAAGTTAGTTTATGAAAATAAAAATGCTGGGAAACGAGTTTAATTTTTGGGGTCAATTTTTTTTATTGAATCGGTAGCAAGCAATGTACCTAATACATATTGACGCTACGAAACGTACGAAAATGGGGCAAGCGAAACCGAATGCCGGGGCATGTCTGCCTTATGTTGTAAACCTCATGTTTATCATCATCATTTACAGCCCTGAGAAGTCCACTGTTGGACATAGGCCTCCCCTAACAACCTCCACTCCGACCGGTCGGAAGCAGCCTGCATCCAACCGACGCCCGCGACCTAGCTTGGCCAGGTCGTCCGTCCACCTCGCGGGTGGCCTTCCAACGCTGCATTTGCCGATACGTGGTATCAACTCTAGAACTTTCCGACTCCATCGGCCATCAGTTCTTCGAGCTATGTGCCCTGCCCATTGCCACTTCAGCTTGCTGGACCGTTGAGCAATGTCAATGATCTTTGTACGTCTGCGGATCTCCTCATTTCTGATTCGATCACGCAGAGAGATCCCAAGCATAGCTCTCTCCATCGCTCGCTGTGCGATCCTGAGCTTCTTTATGAGGCACATAGTTAGAGACCACGTACTGGTTGAATACCTTCGTCTTTAAGGACTGGGTATCTTGGACACAAATAAGCTTAGTAGCTTCACGAACGCTGCCCAGCCGAGTTGGATTCGCCGATTTACCTCCTTCTCAAAGTTGGACTTACCTAGTTTGACCGTCTGTCGCAGGTAAACATATTCGTCAACAACTTCGAGCATCCCAACTAGACATAAACTTACGAACGTTAATTACCTACCTACTTAAAATGGCTAGGTATGTACCTACACTTACCTAATGCTGCTGCACTTTTGTGTCCTCTGTTAGAAGCCACTAATCATCACAAAGACCTTCTACACAGAAAGTTTCACAGAAGTTACAACTTCCATTTGAATACACTCATGTGTATTCACAATTACTAACTAAAGAACATTATCACTATCACCTGCTATCACCACTATCACTCAAATCTTAGAGAAAACCGGTTCCTTTGTTACTTTCAGTGCTTCTGTATTTCCGTAACCAGTACAGCAAAACAAATAATAACTAAAAACACACATACTACATTACTATAAAATAAGCAAATTACAAAATTTATGTTATTGCACTTGTTACTACTTATTTCGCAAAAAAAATGGATATGCATGCGCGTATCTCCTGTGACGCACAGACCGGAACTGAATTTTAAAAATAATTATTTCTTCAAGCCACAGACTACATACACACAAGACACAGCGCACGTGGGCTAGGGGCTAGGAAGGAAAAAAAATGAGAATTATGGATTGAAGTTTGCAAATCACGTCAATTTTTTTTCTGTGTACTCATTTTATCAAAACAAACAACTTTTATTTGAAAAACTTTTCTTAAAAAAATATTGTTTTTTTTTTGTATGGAGAAAAAGTAAAAACTGTAAATATCGAAAGCAGTGGCGGTTAGTTAGGGTTAAAGTAGATCTCTTCTATGATTTCCACTAGCCGCTATAGCCAATATTTGATAAAGTCGATACTCCCCGTACATTTAGTATGGGGAACTTCTAAATCCTGTTGAGGGCAAGGCGGTGGATTTATTAAGTAGACTCCCAGGCATGACATGTCAGCCGTTACCTTTTCTATAACTCTCACTAACCGCCATGACAGCTAACATTACATTTTAATGGATGCTTCCCATACAACATTTATTATTAGGGAACTATTAAGTCCTGTCAAGGCCAAGGCGGCAGACTTATTACAGAGACTCCAAGGCACCAAATATCAGCCGTCATCTCTTCTATGACTTCCACTAGCCGCCATAGCCAACATTTGCTGAAGTCGATACTTTTCATACATTTAGTATGGGAAATTTCCTGTGGGACTCCTGTGGAGGTCAAGGCGGACGACTTATTAAGTAGACTCCAAAGCATAAAGTATTAGCCGTCATCTTTTCTAACACGCCCACTAACCACAACAGCTAACAAAAGATTGAAGTCAATGGTCCCCATACATTTTGTATGGCGATGTTCTAGGTCACGTGAAGCCCAAGGCGGCAGACTTACAACATAAATTCCCAGGCATGAAATGTCGGCCGTTAACTCTACTTTAACCCTTATAAACCGCCACTGCTAACACTTTTACCCCTTTCGATATTTACAGTTTTTAGTTTATCTTCATACAAAAAAAATCAATCTTTTTTTAAAGTTTGAAAATGAACTTTTTTAGAAAAGTTTTTCAAATAAAAGTTGTTTGTTTTGATAAAATGAGTACACAGAAAAAAATTCGACGCGATTCGCACACTTCGATTCGTAATTCCCATTTTTTCAATCCTAGCCCACTGTGCAGCGGCGCCCACAAAAATTCATCCAACTAGGTTTGTGTTTACTCGATTTAGTATTTTAGGACATTATCAATATTAAAGATTGTGCAAGGAATTGCATTTCAGAAGTCTTTTGATTGCTTAAAGTGCTGTGTGTGTACTCACGAAGAGCCAACGCTGCATTTCCTTCGATTATACTGTAGCAATACACAGACCGTGTGGTGTGCCATGTGACTTGTCGATTTTAGAAGGTTGAAGAAGTTTTTGATTATTGTGATCAAGGATTTTGATTGTGTTATTCAAATTTCAATCGCATTCATTCATTGAAAACAAAGTACGGACAAGCTAAATACCTAAAGTACCATTACATACTACATACTACCAAAGGTTTCCTCAAAAAATACAAGTGTAGCTTATAATAATCATGGAGTATTGTAATAAATAATTAAACTTTACTTACATTTGTCGGTTTTGTTTTATTCTAGGTTTCGTGTTGTTGTTTGTTATTTTATTACTAGAGAGAGTACCTAAGTAGCCTGTATTTAGGTATCTACCTACGCGCTGGTACGGTGTGTCTTTAGCATAACAGCTATTTTTAAATAGAATGTGATTGAAGCTTGAGTAGGTACCTAAACGAACCATATCTTAACTAATGTATTGAACATTAGTCTCGACTCTCGGTAAATGTGCGAGAGAGGGCGCGCGCGCGATGCTTGTCGGCTCGTCAAAGGTGTTTAAAGGATACCGCTCGAGTTCGCGTACAGGTTCAAGGGCGGGCAGCGTTACACGTGCCACTGTCTAGCGTAGTATAGCGTTCGGATTTCGATACCTAAATGCTAAAACAGACGAATTTCTTTCTGTTGTTACGTTAATTTTGACAATGGTGTTTAATTAATTTTCCGTAATTTATGTTATGTGTGACTTCGTCATTTTATTAAACTTGAAGAAGTTATTGATGAAGAAGTTTGTGATTCGTGATTTTTGCCCTAGAAAAGGTACCTACTTACTTACTCGATTGTCACTTAGCTTAGTTAGCTCGAAAGAGCCTAAATTAACGATGTTTCCAGGTTATCGCGTAGGTAGTCAATAGTACCTACTACTATTATTAATAATTTACACTGTACGTACCTACTGTAGTTTCAAGTTAGTCTGCCTATCTAGCTAGGTTATTCCTGATGTTATGATGATTAGTAACACTGGAAACTAGAGAAGTTTCGATCGATAGCCGGCAAGAACCCGACCGGGCAATCAGCTGATCGCTAACAAACCACGTTCCTGTCATACCTAGTAGGTATTGTGCACCATCTCTCATTTGTGTGTCCTCGAACTTTTCCACTAAGAATACGATCGTAAATGTAGGTAGGTACCTACTTAATTAATAATAAGAACTAACTTTTTTGTGTTAGTAACAAAGTAGTAGTTTTGTCTTAGCTGGATTTTTCGTGTTGGTTGTTGCTGCCAGTGTAGCCTAGTGTAGATTTCTAGGTTAGCCTAGTGTGCTTCGCGCGAGAACTACTCGTAGCATTACCCACCGCGCGCTGTAACTTTTGTCTTGGATTTTTGATAGGAAATGTTTGGAATTTAATTAACGTTTCTTCGGGAAAGTTGTTTGTTAGTCATGCCTACATGCATTTCTGCCAAAAAATGCAACTTGATAAGTAGACTTTAGACCTCAATATCTTGGAAACCAGACACTTCCCAGGTATGCTTCCATGGAGAAAAATGTTCGTGATGATGAGGAGAATGCGTGGTATTCAAAAACGTTGACGACCAAAAAATACCCTGTATGTTAAGTGGGACCTGTCACAATATATTCCTGAAAACTGCGTCGAAATCGGTTCAGCCGTTAGCTTAGCGTGCACAAACGCACAGACAGACAAACCGACAAACTGGCAAAAATTCCAAAAATCATTGTTTTGGGTAATACATCCAAATTTCTCTATAATTAGTATCCGACGTATTTATATCTCTCCTTTGTACCTACGACATAAGACCTTAGGGATTTTAGTGTGGGACTGGATGTTATAAAGTGTGGGAATATTCATAATTGTTTCAAAAGACTAACTACATAGATAATTTGGTATTATTCCAAAGCCATTTTTTATACTAACCGAAGGTAGTCGGCTTTCCCTTTATCTTGGGAGCCTTTACAATCATTTGCCTGCTCACCCAGTCCATTGTCTTGCACTCCCATTTCCTCATTGCCAATCGGTACTCGTATCTGATGAAAAGCACCTTTCTCTCTAGCAACTTCCGATAAAATGATACAAAATATTACAAATAAAAATCTTTAATTATCAAATCGTACATCTCACAAGTCAAATGGTACAATTTCAAAAATACAGGCTTGTCTACCTTCTACGACAACAACGGTGTCCACAGTGTAAACAGAAGGGCGTTCTAGAGCTGGTCGTCGAGGAAATTTTGCTGAACAAAGTAGATACAGACTCCCTATCCCTTTCCCGTTCTCTCCGGAGTCTGGACCTTCTTTGTTTAAGACCTTTTTTTGGATACGCGCGTCTGACTTTCCTTTTTTCAACCCTGCGCGGTTTTCTTACTCTTCTTCTTACTTCTGGCACTCTCGCCCAGTTCACTGGCTTGTGTATCACTGGCGGTCTTAGCGTTCTGGTCGCTGCTTCTGCTATGTCCATTTGGCTTTGGGCAGAGAACGTGCCTGATATTGAGGATTCACTTATGGTTACATCTGGACGCTGTCGATCATCGTACGGAATATCATGCCTGGAGCTTCTTTTAGCCTGTTTCTTACTCGAGGACGGTGGACTCTCATCTTTGTTCGTGTCATCGTCCATAGTAAAAATCTTCCAGATAGAACTAATAATTTTGAACTACTTTTTACTCTAAAAATACATAAAAAAGGACTTTCTTGTAAAAACGGACTTTCAAGTTCTTTTGTTTGATAATCTAGATTGAGTGAAGTTAGTTCTGTCAGAATCGAAACAGTACGAGTATAATTATTAAAAAGTTCATATTTCTATGTCGTTACGTAAAACTTTTATATTTTCGATAATGAATAAAGATGTATACTGGTATCTGCTTCAGCCTATTTCAGTCCACTGCTGGACGTAGGCCTCCCCCAGGGCACGCCACAAGGCTACAGTCACAGTAGTTCATACTATGTTGTCAGTACGGTAGGCGCTACTGCCCACCTCCCGGAAACCCTTAATCGCCTCGTACGATACCCGCGGGCAGGCAGGGGTGGTACAAACTCTGCATGCACCACGCGGCTAATCGTTGCATACTTACTTACATTTCTTCCCTTTTTCAGTTGCTGGTGTGGCCTTAGCAGGACTGCTCATGGAGCCAACATTGCAGTCGCAGCGCCGGGAGAGACCTGGGTGCCGACCAGGCATACGCAGTCAGCACCAACTGACGCGTATGGGACGGTGGAGTTTCAGGGTGGACCGCATCCAACTAAGGCTCAGGTAATTAATACTCGTAAAACAATACCGTGACGTAGGATTGTGTCTCTCACACTACTACAGCTATATATCTGATGTATAACATATTATATCATGACTAGCGTCTGTAATCCGCATAAACTTTAGAATTTTCAAAGGGTAATATCATTGGAATTTTTGTCATTTCCCGTGGGAATTTCGGGAAATCCTTTCGGGTCTATTGGAAACGTCAAACTAACAACACACCTTCCAAGTTTAAGGTCTTTAAGATCAGTGGGGTAAGCACGAACCTTTTTACGCCGTGTAACGCGACTCGCTAGCAAAATCTATGTGATTTGACAGTTTGACGATAGCGTTACGGACTATCGAGAGGTTCGTGCTTACCCCTCAGGGGTTTAAAATTGTATGTACAGATTTGTCGTAAGATATCAGAATAACGTATCTTTTTCTAACTATATTTTGACATTATCAACGTGACATTGTCCACAGTACGTCCGACTATCGCATGACACCCGAACCGATCTGATAGTCCAGCTGCTCACGAGGGAATGGCAGCTCGACCGGCCCAAGCTCCTCATCACCATCCAGGGGGGCAAAGCCAACTTCGACCTGCAGCCCAAGTTGAAGAAGGTGCTGAGAAAGGGCCTGCTTAAAGCCGCAAAGACCACTGGAGCTTGGATCTTTACGGGGGGAACTAATACAGGTTCGTTTCATACAACTCTGAACATAAGTAACTTAGAAAGTATTTGAGATAACTTAAAGTGAACGAGAGAACTTATAGAATTATTATGACATGTTCTCTTTTTACCGTCTCTTCCATCCTATCTATACTATCTTCTTCTATACATATAATAATTTTTTTTTTAAACGAAAAACCGACTTCCTCCCAAAACTCGAGCTTACTAAAATAAAATTTTACTAAAGGGCAAATATACTCGTATATTGCGTTAAGCCGTGTACGAAGTTTAGAAGGCATAATATTGTCAGATTTATATGCCAGCAAATGATTAAATATGGAAGATTTTTGGAATTTTTGTCGGTTTGTCTGTGCGTTTGTAATATATTGTGACAGGTCCCACTTAACATACAGGCTACTTTTTATCCCGGGGAAAGTTTTTTATCCCGGATAATTTCGTCATTTTTTTTCTGTAGTCCACGCGGGCGTCCAATAGTTGGTTTATAAATTTTGTGCTGATGCGCGGCTTCACTAGAATTCGGTTCATCAGCTGCATCTCCTTCCATATATGTGGTAAGAGTCGACTAAGGAACTATACTAAACGTGACTGTAGAATATCTTTTATAGTCCTGCAGTTCTAACTATCCCATTTAGGAAACACAGCCTTGTGATATAACTTATGCAGATAAAGACACTGGCAATAGCTCGTAACACCATGGAATTGTTATATCCCGGAAAGTTTTCACGCTAGCGAAGTTTTTCTTTCGCAAATGTTTCTTTTATTTTATGATCTTTCGATATACGATTAAATACAAATAAAAAAAAATTGTAAACCACCCTATCAGTATACAGCTGACAAATGATAATCTCCAATTATCCAGCGAGCTCGCCCCTGATCACGATTCAGAGCGCGGAACCCATTACCATTACGTTCCGATACGTCCCGAGCGCCAATTAGAGCTAAAATGGTCAGGGATTTTGATAATTTTAGCGTTTTCACGCACCCTAGCTTTTTGAGTTCCGTAGTTGTAACTTTGCTGTAATTAAACAATTTTCGTGTATGTTTATTTTTTAAAGTAATCTCTATATAAAGTTAGATAATTTAATTTTACACGACACTATATAGCTTAAAGGTTTGTTAAAGCATAAATAGACTGCCATATTTTGGAATATCTTCTAATATAGGTATACTTCACTGTACCCAGGAATGTTAATTACAGATTTTGTGAAAAAATAGGCAACTACACCGTACCTATACTATCGTGCATTTAGATATTTGTAGGTCAAGATATATGGCAGATCTTTTATGACTCACTTTTGCCGTAAAACCGTTAATTTAACCCAGAAAATATAAATTTTAAAATACATTTCAGGAGTTGTAATATTGTTCGCCTACCCGAATTGTAAAAATGCCAATAAAAGCCTCCGTGTCGTTTAGTCTCTGAATATTCGTTGTCAGAGTCATTACAAAGACATTAACTCTTTATGTACCATCGTAAAATGCCGGAAAAGTTATATATCTTTAAATAAGATACCTGGAGAAACACATTTAGTATAGAATTATAGTATGTACCTTTTAGTAGCCTCCAATAGCAACTCTTATTCAATACCAATAATAATTAAAGCAAGGGTAGGTCTGTTAAAAATATAGCGATCAAATCAGTGACGTGATTTATCGAAGGATCAAATTATTTTATTTTTTTTAAATACAGAATCTTGGTACAATGATGACGTTATATAAAGTTACTAGGAGTACCATTTTGTCCTCGTAAATTTAGAATTCCTGTTTCTTCCATCCCCGTGGAAATTTCGGGAAATCTCCACCTATACAAAAAACACACCCCGACTAAGTTTCAGGTCTCTCTTATCAGATCAGTGGTTTAGGTTGTTCGTTGATCCATCAGACATTTAAGACAAAGCATTATACATATTTGTATGTAAAGATATGAAGTCAAGTTTAAACAATAGCAACAAATGTGTTTTAGTATATTTCCAGATTAGTACCGGACAAAAAGAAACGGACTTTTAATAGAAACACTAGAATAAACCACTATATTCCGCGTATACCTACCAAAGGAGATTACTAGCTATAATTAGTTTAGTTCTGCGCACAGTGTTGCATACCAATATCTTAGAGTAGTGTCTTACTCAAACTCAATAGCTGTTGATATTTTGGTGGACCGAGAGAATGCGATATATCGATCGATATAGTTGTACATAGATGTATATTAGCTAGTTAGGTAGGACTAGAGTATTTTGAATAGTATTAGGCATAAAGTCTGTTTGAATATGAAGTTAGTTGTAATCTTATTATCCATAAAAAATTTGCCTTTATGATAGAACGAATATTGTAATATCTGTGTCTGTCGCGTATCTGCGCGTATAAATAACGAATGTGTTATGTATAAATTAAACTTTTTCTTTATTATCTTTATATCTTATTCTTTTTTTATTTTTGATGCAATATTTACAATATCGACACAGAGGCATTCCATATAAAATATTTCAATAAAAAGGCGTTTCAGGCATCGATCCCTATTACCACAGAGTAACTAACAACTAAGAGCTGGTAGAGGTTGCGCCTACTTTATCTACACATCTTCAGTTCACGTCGCCAACTTCCAGGGCCTCCCATACGACGTTTACAAGGACGTGTTCAATGAATACTAGAAGCTAACTAGATAGAGCAAGCCCACGACTTCTGTTTGGGATTAAATCGAATTCAATAAATATTTTATTATTCGTTTACGAATTACGTTTAATGTAATATAAAATACAAATTTTTATAATCAAGACGCGTCTGTTTGTGAGCTCTTCGAATGAATCTTGAAGTTGATGCGTATCGCCTTCGACGACTTCACTCGTATCGGCTGTCTTCGAGAGGCCACACTAGATGGCGCCAACATACCGCCGGCCTTGGAAACTCTAAGTTTTCTATAAAATTAATTTCTGCTTTCGACTGTCGGTGTGGAATGCGGCAGCGGGCAGATTGTCGAAAAGTCACGCTTTACTACACCAGTCGCCGTACGAATATCAGCAACACGGGCGACTCCGTCTTTACCAGGATATATTCGTGTAATTCTCCCCAAGCGCCATTTCAGTGGTGGTTGATTATTGTCCTTGAGCAAGACAAGACTGTCCAGTGCTATACTGTCCTGATTAGTTTTCCACTTCGTTCTGCATTGCAGTTCCGATACGTACTCCGTCGACCAACGCTTCCAAAACTGTTGACGTAATTGTTCTACTCGGTTATAGCGTATGAGGCGACTGCTTGGAACCTCGGTGAAGTCTGGACAGGCTGGAGCGGTCAGGGGTCGGCCGATGAGAAAATGTGCAGGAGTTAAGGGTAGGTAGTCACAGGGATCTGTGGACATAGCAGAGATAGGGCGGGAATTTAGGACAGCTTCGATTTGTGCTAGTGCTGTGCTAAGTTCCTCGTATGTTAATTTAGCATTGCCTACTACACGTCTAAGGTGATGTTTGCAAGACTTCACCCCTGCCTCCCAAAGACCCCCCAAAATGAGGCGCGTATGGAGGGATAAAATGAAATCTGATGCCATCATTGGCAGTGAAATCAATAATTTTATCGCGATTTTGTTGTAATAATAACGGAAATTCTTTTTCAGCGCCAATAAAATTAGTACCGTTATCAGAGAATATTTCAGCAGGTTTCCCGCGTCTAGAAATGAATCGTTTAATTGCTAAAATGTAATCTTGCGTAGCTAGACCACTTACTAATTCTAAATGAATACATCTAGTCGTAAAACAAATAAATAAACATATATACGCTTTTATTAGTCTAGCTCCCCGACCTTTGCGGTTCAATATTGAAACTGGCCCCGCGTAATCAACACCAGTACGCATGAAAGGAAAACTTGCCTCTAAGCGTTCGTTAGGTAAATTGCCCATGATCGGCGTCAAAGTTTTACCTCTCATGCGCGCACACGTCACGCATTCGTGTACGGTTTTCCTGGCAAGATTTCTACCAGACAGCGGCCACCAACTTTCGCGAATGGTGCACAACAGGTGCTGCGGCCCCGCGTGTAGCAGGACTCGATGCTGGTGGCGAAACAAAAGTCGTGTAAAGTTATGTTTAGCACACAATAAAACAGGATGTCGTTTATCGTAATTAAAACTGGACGAATCGCATAACCTACCACCAACACGAATTAATTTATCCCTATCGAGAAAAACATTTAAACCTAAGATTTTATTAGTTTCTTTACATTTTATTAGCGGAATTTTGTTGAATAAGCTTTTATAAATAGATGCGAATGACTGTGCCTGCGCACAGCGCGTTAATACAATCAGTGCGTCGTGTAACTCGGTAACAGATAAGGAACCGCTTAGTCGCGCCTGCCTGTTACGAATATTATGAATGAACCTAAGTACGTATGCGCTTACACGCTTTAATTTGTTAAAGGATGAAAACTTTTCAAAGTCGAATAATAAATCTGAAGTTGTACAAATTGCACTGACTATTTTGACTTTCAACTCCGGTAATTCTTTACATGCTGGTACCATTCGATTATTATTATTTTTATTGGACCAGTTTGAACAGTGCAGAAAGCTCGGACCGTGCCACCATAGATTATTATCTCTAAGTGCATCTATATAAAGACCTCTTGAGACCAGGTCAGCAGGATTATTCAGACTATCTACATGTAGCCACAATGAGTCACCAGTCAGCTCATTTACTTCCGCTACTCGATTCTGTACAAAAGTTTTTAATAAGTGTGGAAGCATACGCAACCATCCCACCACGATTGTTGAGTCCGTCCAAAAGTATACAGAATCCAGTTCTATTGTTAGTGACTCAACAATCTTTTTGTACAACCTCGCACCTAGTAAGGCTCCACAAAGTTCTAACTTGGGTATCGTAATCGACTTTAAAGGTGCTACCTTGCTTTTTGCGCATAACAAGTTAATTGAAACTACAAAATTTTCATCGATGGTACGTATGTAAGCACAGGCGCCGTATGCGTCCTGTGAGGCGTCGGAAAATATATGTAGCTCCGTACGTCGAGCATGAACGCTCCTAACAAAACGTGCAGTTTTTATATCGTGTAAATATGTTTGAATCGAATGTACAAATTTCAAGATTTTCTCCGTGACGTCATTCGGAACGGGATCATTCCAATCGATTTTACATAACCAGAGCTTTTGTAATATAATTTTAGCAACAATAACAACTGGAGCTAGGAGGCCCAAAGGATCGTAGATTTGAGATATCACCGATAACACCTTTCGTTTACTTAGTTGTGAAAATTCAGTCACGTCTAGTTTAGAGGTGAAATGAAGATAGTCCTCCTTGTTATGCCAGCCTAACCCGAGTGTTTTGGTCTGTGTATGCTCCCCTATTGCTAACTCTTTTGACGAACTCGCCCCGGTGACGTCACCGCTTAGAGTCCACTTGCGCAGTGGATAACAATATTGTCTTAATATAATAGATGTTTTTTCGCAAATATCTATTAACTTGACAGGATCATCGTGACCCGTTATCAAGTCGTCGACATAAAAATCCTTAGAAATAACTCGAGATATAACCTCGTCGCTGCATTCCTGCGCGATTTGTTGTAAACACCGCATACTTAAGTAGGGCGCTGATGCAGTGCCGTACGTAACAGTATTTAACTGATAAACGTCTATCGGATCCGAAGGGGTTTCCCTCCAAAGTATGAGTTGCAAATTGCGCTGATCTGGATGAACAAGTGTCTGACGAAACATTTTTTCAACGTCAGCGCAAGCTACCCACTTGTATTGTCTAAAACGTAAAAGAATAGCAAATATATCATTTTGTAATCTTGGCCCTACAAACTGAATATCGTTAAGAGATTTGCCAGTGGTAGTCGCGCAACTTGCATCAAATACTACTCTTAATTTGGTGGTTGTGCTACTTTCGCGATATACTCCGTGATGTGGAAGAAAGTAATGTGTACCACCGTACTCGTCTAGTTTAGACATATGACCTAATTCCCTATATTCTCGCATAAAATCGGAATACATACGTTTATACTGGGGACTACGCTCAAGTTTCCGTTCTAGAGAAATAAATCGTTTAAATGCTATCGTATAAGAATCACCTAGCGAATCAACTGATTCGCGTAGTGGTATGTGAACGGTAAACCGGCCGTCTAATTCTCGCTTCGTTGTTTTAGTAAATAATGCCTCGCATTTACGCTCGTCACAAGTAAGAATGTTCTTTTGGAGACTATTATCTTCTAATTCCCAAAATTCTCTTAGTTGTAAGTCGAGGGTTTGTGTAAAATAACATTGACGTTTATTATTATTATTATTATTCGTATAAACGGGTCCGGAAATCAACCAACCAAGCTTTGAATCTTGTAAATAAGGTCCGCATTTTAATTTAATTTTATTATCGTTTAAAAGCTCCCAAAACAAATCTGCACCTATTAATAAATCGATTTCCGAGGGTAGATAGTATTTGGGATCAGCAAGTTTTATGTTGTCCGGTATTTGTATGGAATTAACATCAATACTTACAGGCGGCAAGACTGACGTGATATGTGGTAATACAAAACATTGAACATTCGTATAATAATCGTTTATCTTTGATCGTATAACTAAATCGCATAATTTATTAGAGTGCGAGACCGATTGTCCCACTCCTAAAACTTGAATTGTGGACTGTATAAAATTTGAATAATTAATTCGCCTACAAAACGCATCAGAGACAAAACAATTTTAACTGCCGTTATCTAAAAGCGCGCGAGCTGTGTGTCGCGTATTATTATCGTCTAGTACATCTATTAGTGCCGTTGACAACAAAACCGGTCGAGTATTGCTACAATGTAATACGGTCGAATTTACCTGAGACGTACTGGGCTCGGTAGATAAAGAGGTAATAATCTTATTATGCGAATAATTGTGTAACAAGCTGTTATGTTTACGCTTACATTGTTGACAAGGGCCGAAAAAACAGTCATTAATCGAATGACCTGCTCGTAAGCAATTAATACATAAATTTTTCTCATTAACTAACTTATATCGATCCTCTACAGATAAATTCAGAAACATACTACAAATGTATAAGGCATGGTTTCCATGACATAAGACACAATCTCGAATGCGTTTGACCGGTTTAGCATTATTGGCGGCCACATAACTATGAGTATGTGATTGCACCGCCGCTGGAGTTTTTATATTCTGAAACTGTTTGCTATTTAACTGCGATTTATTAGAATTATTGTTATTATTGTTTGCGTTTACCATTTCTAACAAATCAGCACGGTTTCTCAAGAAAGTAAGCAAATCGTCCAGCCTTAACTTACGCTTAGAATCATCGCCCTGCATACTAGAAAGTAAGGTTCCTTTATGATCCTCCCACTTGCGTTCAGTAGATGAATCTAGTTTACACACAATTAAGTACATGATCAAGGTGTCCCATGACTCAGTGGGTTCCCCTAATGAATTTAGAGCTCGTAAATTACGCAAGGTACTATCAATTAACTTTCTAATGAGCAAA
Organism: Carposina sasakii; assembly: GCA_014607495.2. NCBI lineage: Eukaryota > Metazoa > Arthropoda > Insecta > Lepidoptera > Carposinidae > Carposina > Carposina sasakii. The sequence goes on from CP053162.1 coordinate 3,012,710, forward strand.
GGCGATTCCTTATTAATATGCTGCACTGAAAATAACGATTTTATGCGGTTATGTACTAAAAGACGATCGTTGTGGAATCTATTTACTAGTAGATCCCACGCGTGGGTATAATTTTCTTCAGTGAACTCTAAAGCACTTATGACCTGAAGTGCACCACCGCTGAGTGATGATCGTAAATAATGGAATTTGTGAATAACCTCTAGGTCGGTACGTTTATGAATCATAGTACAATAGGAATTTTTAAATTCCAGCCAGTTATCATACGAACCGTCAAAGGTGGGTAACTTAATATTCGGTAATTTCATATGAGTTGACGGTTGACCTTTATTCGAACTATCGTTATTTGAAGCTCTTTTACTATCAGAGTCTTCTAATATCGATTTAGCAATAGAAATACACCCATAGTAGTGGTCATCAAAATTTTCCCGATATTCGATTTGAGTTAAAATATCACCATCCCCAGATAGTTCTTCGATTCTATTTTGTACTTTATTAAATTCCATATAAATTAATTCTAATTGTGCAGTTCTCATTTTTAATTCTATTAATTGGGATTTCGTTAAATTTATGTTTTGAAATTTAGAAATATATTTATCAAATGACGTTAAGCGACCTTTAAAAACTCCTCTCTGTTTCTTAAGATCACTTTCGGATATTTTTAAAGTACTAGATTCTCTGGTAGGTGACTTACTACTTTCTTTCGTGAAAGATTTTGGCAATGTAAGCGAGGTACTCGCTGAAATATTCTCGTTATCACTCATTTTGGGGAGAAATTAGAAAGCAAAGGGTACTCACAGTTTTCCAAAATCACCTTATCCGTTTATAGACGTTGTAGGGTAGGTCTCAGCTGCGACCGTTATGTAGATAAATATCTGGAATTTGCAGATAAAACACCTTTTAGCACAAATCGATTAGGATGGGATGGAGAAAGGAAGGAATACCTGACCTGACCGATCTTCGCTCGTAGGTTCGACTTCAAATCTCAAATTCGTTATAGCTGGTTTCGTCTTCCGAGGTTTTTTCGGTTTATTCGGCTTCAGTTTCTCTGGTTTCAGCTTATCCGGCTCGAAGGACCATGTTTGGGATTAAATCGAATTCAATAAATATTTTATTATTCGTTTACGAATTACGTTTAATGTAATATAAAATACAAATTTTTATAATCAAGACGCGTCTGTTTGTGAGCTCTTCGAATGAATCTTGAAGTTGATGCGTATCGCCTTCGACGACTTCACTCGTATCGGCTGTCTTCGAGAGGCCACACTAGATGGCGCCAACAACTTCGTCGGCGCAAATTTTCGGTAATCCGTTTTACCTGTATGCGTGGTAATTTTATTTCCTTCCTTATCGGATATAAACACATCAGCGTGTTGCAGTTCACTGGTGGACTTCCCCACGCTACAAGGCTGCCATAGGAGGGTTTTTGTCCATAGTCAACACGCTGGGTAGGCGAGTTGGCGATCGCCTCTAAGTTTCGGGTCTTTAAAATGAGTAACTTAGGCTGTGTGTATCAACGCGAGAATCAACTCAGTTATTCAGGACAAAGCATTTCATACATAGATACATAGATTATAGGTACTTTATCCATATCCTAATTCGTAATTCTTCTTAATTCTGAAAATAAGTTTTTGTACCCCATATGGAAAAGAAAACGTAATATCATAGAGGAATAAAATGTCATAGAATACTAATGTCATACTAACAGTTTGATTCACCATTAGACTTTATTTTCGGTGCCTCACAATTTCAGTCCTTGACACTTAGATTGTATTACTATACGTTACAATACATTAGTAATGTAGTGCATTACTATACGTTACACTAATAGAATCTAAGTGTCAAGTACTCATGAAAAGTGTAATGGTGCATCTAAACTGTTAGTATGACATTAGCATTCTATGTCTACATCTTATTCCTCCTTAGATTAATGATAGGTCTTCGCTCCGCGAAAGAGCGGAGCGAATAATTATTCTAAGTATTCCTCTATGATAATACTCGTACTTACATGTTTGCATTCTATTCAGGTGTGACTCGACAAGTAGGCGATGCGCTTCAACTAGAAAGATCACAGAGGGCGGGCCGAGTGGTGAGCATCGGGATAGCTCCATGGGGCATCGTGGAAGGCGCTCATGACCTCATCGGCCGCGGCAGAGATGTGCCATACCACGCTATGGCATCGCCAAGGTAAGAAAGACACGCAAATATTAAGCTTTAAGTAGTAATAGTTTTATTGTAGCTGTTGTCACTTAGCTATACCCGAGGAGGGTTGGCGTTAGACAGTTTTAATCGAAACCATATTGCGCCGACCAGATAATATAATGGAATATGGGCAGAAAGATGATGATGATATTGTTACTGTTGACTTCAATAATATACTCGTAGGTATTTATGTGATCATTAATATTTATTTATTAATAATTTCTGTGATTACCTTATTAGCTCCGAGAGCTAATATCTTAATCCTATAATATTTCCATCTCACAACTTCAAGATAACAATCAAATAAATGGCCACTGGAATATTGCCCGTAAGCATTTTTACAGAAAAATAATCAGATCTTACCAAAATTGTGCTTTATCATTCTGTGGACTTCGCGACGATGATCGCGACACGATCCACATCAATTATTCAATAGACTCGATGATATTTGATAGTAGATATTTGAAGTAATTAATCCAGAAGGGCGAAGAAAGAAGGCAACAGCAAATGAATAGTATTAATTAGAATTTAGAAATAATTATATTAGCGGGAATTTACAAAAGCGAAATGAAATACAAATAAAATGAATAACAGGCAAAATCACATCTAGTCTACAAAGCGGTAGCGTAGTGAATGTCGTCGCCGGGCGCTGCACGGGATGCGGGAACGCACGACGCGGGAACGCAGCGCAGGCGTCCGCGGGCGGCGCGAGACGTGAAGGCGGCGAGGTATGCAGTAGCCAGTCGTATCACATGGCCGCGCTCGACGTATGGTCCAAGATTCATAAGCGGAGCGGATTCATGCGCTTGTACCTAGTTAGTGTAAGTGGCGGATAGATAGTACGCCACATTACTCCCCCGGCCAGACCGTAACTACGGTCGATAAAAATCTGGCAGGTTGACTCGTCGTCCGCTTCGTGTCGTTCTAGTCACCTGTTGATCATTTGGACTGGAACTGGGATTTACATCTGCCACTGGAACTGTACTGGATTCTTTTACCATATACGCCGGTTTCAATCTGTTGATGGTAATATTCGATGGTTTTCCGCGCACGTCAATGGTAAAGTACTTCGTTTGGCGTTCTATGATTTTGAATGGTCCAGCATAAGGTGGTTCAAGTGAGCTGCGCACATGGTCCTGTCGAATAAACACATGAGTACAAGTATGCAGGTCGCGAGGAATGTAGAATGGCGAATTACTATGCCATGTAGTTGGTTTCGGAGTGAGCTTTGCCATGTGGGCTCGAAGACGTGTGGCATATTGAGTGATGTCTTCTGCTGTATAGGCGTCACTCGGAGATAGAAATTGACCTGGCAAGCGAAGGGGCTCACCAAACACCAGCTCGGCAGGCGATGCTTGTAAGTCAGCCTTCCAGGAACTACGCATGCCCATGAGCACCAAGGGAAGAGTCTCGACCCACTGCGAAGAGTTGTGGCACATTATTGCCGCCTTCATCTGGCGATGTAGACGCTCGACGATGCCATTGGCTGCAGGATGATAAGCAGTGGTGCGAAAGTGCCGCGCACCAATCAAGGCAGTGAGGGCCTTGAAGAGGTGACTCTCAAATTGGCGACCACGGTCTGTGGTCACCCGTGCTGGACAACCAAACCTGGCTATCCAGTTGGAGACTAGCGCAGATGCGCAGGCCTCTGCAGTTATGTCTGTCAGGGGAACTGCCTCAGGCCATCGGGTAAATCGGTCGATGACGGTGAGGCAGTATCTGTAACCAGAAGAAATAGTTAGAGGCCCTACGATGTCGAGGTGTATGTGAGCGAATCTGTCGGAAGGAGTAAGGAATGAGGAAAGGGGGGAAACGGTATGGCGAGTTACTTTACTTCGTTGGCAATGTAAACATTGCCTAGCCCACTCTCTACAGTCCTTACGTATCCCTGGCCAAACAAATCTTTGTGTCACTAGTCGTACCGTAGCTGAAGTCCCAGGGTGGTGAAAGTCATGTAGTGTATTAAAGACCTGTTTCCGATATTTGCTCGTAACAAATGGACGAGGTGGTTGGACGGTAGTGTCACAATACAGTGGTAGATTATTGCTGTAGGAAGATACAATTTTCTCTATCTTTAGAGTACTACCTTTGCGAAGAAGATCTTGCAGCTCTGGATCATTTTCCTGAGATCGTGCAAGCTGCTCGTAATCGATGCCGTTTGATATTTCTTCAACACGGGATAGAGTATCGGCCACCACGTTATCTCTTCCGGGTATATATTTAATATCGGTGGTAAATTGGGAAATAAAATCTAGATGACGAAATTGTCTAGGTGAACATTTCTCTTTGCTCATTGAGAAAGCGAAGGTTAGTGGTTTATGATCCGTGAACACAGTAAAATCTCGGGCTTCAACCATATGACGGAAATATTTAATTGCTTCATAGATGGCCAGCAATTCACGGTCATAGGGGCTGTACTTTATCTGCGCTGTATTAAGTTTGTGTGAATAAAACGCCAAAGGTTGCCAATTCATACCTTTCTTCTGTTGCAATACCGCACCGATAGCTGTGAGCGATGCGTCCGTTACTATTGCCAGTTGTGCTGATGGATCTGGATGTGATAAAAGTGTCGCCTGTGACAATGATGTCTTACATTCATTAAAAGCTTTCAGCATGTCAGGTGTCATGTTGACTGAATGAGAACCTTTCGCGTTGGATCCAGATAGAGCTACGTTCAGAGGTGCTTGGATTCTAGCAGCATTGGGTATAAAGCGTCTATAAAAGTTTAACATACCCAAGAAACGACGAAGTTCTTTTACAGTTTTGGGCACGCTGAAATTCTGTACGGCTTCGACCTTGGTGTCCAAAGGTTTGGTACCGGTGCAGGAAACCTGGTATCCTAAAAATGTGACCTTGTCCTTACCTAGTACACACTTCGTGGTGTTCACCAAGATGCCGTAATCTCTTAGGCGTGAGAACAGTTGACGCAGGTGATTCTTGTGCTCCTCCACCGATGATGAGAAAACCAGAATATCGTCGATATACCCATAGCAAAAATCAAGTCCCAACAAAACTTCATCGACGAACCTTTGGAAGGTTTGTGCTGCGTTCCTTAAACCAAAAGTCATGTAAGGAAATTCATATAGACCAAATGGAGTGGTGATTGCAGTTTTGGGTATGTCATCAGGATTTACTGCTATTTGGTTATACGCCTTCACTAAATCGATGGTTGAAAATATGGAGCATCCGGAAAGTTGGTGTGAAAAATCATGGATGTGACGAATAGGATACCTGTCTGGTATAGTCCTAGCGTTCAGTGCGCGATAGTCACCGCATGACCTCCATCCATCATCCTTCTTTCTGACTAGGTGTAAAGCAGACGACCATGGACTCTCTGAACGGCGGGCAACACCGCTGGAAAGCATATCCTGGAACTCTTTCTTGGCGGCTTGCAGGCGAAGTGGATCCAATCGACGAGGCTTGCAGGAGACGGGAGGTCCTGATGACGTCCTAATATAATGTAGGGTATTATGCTTAGGAGTAGAAATCATACCTGCAGGTCGAGTAATCTCAGGGAACTTTCGTAATAGCTCATGGAAGTCAGATTCACCAGCGACAGCTTTCACAGAGAAGAAGTCATCTATGGCTCCAGTGGACGTAGCAGCTACTGATAGTGAAGTGATCCCATCCATGATTCGTTGGTTTCTGCAATCTACCAGTAGGTTATAATAACTGAGAAAGTCTACGCCTATGATTGGTCTGGATACGTCAGCTATGGTAAACTTCCACTCGAAGTCGCGTCTAAGGCCAAAATTCAAATGTAGCGTAACAGGGCCATATGTATGGATAACTGTGTTATTGGCAGCAACTAAATCGAACTTCGACTGAGCACAGGGCGTCTTGATGGCTGATCGTGGGAAAACGCACAAGTCGGAACCAGTGTCCACGAGGAACTGCAATTTCGATGTACGGTCAGTAATAAATAGACGGCCTGTATAAGATGGACAGTCGTTAGCCGCTACTTGCGACTGTCCTGGAAGTTTCCCGCCTTGTAGCTGCACGGTTGCTTGCATTTATTGGCTTTACTACCAAAATTATAATGGTAGAAGCAATGTGGGTGGTCCGACGGTGGCTGTCTGTGTCTGGAACGGCTATTAGAACGATACCTATTTGGTCTCGATTGCGAACGAGAACGTCCTCTTCTCTGCACCTGCTGCGTAAGTAAGGCCACCTGTTTAGTTAGCGCGCAGATCTGTTTAGCCATTTCACTCGTTGACGCTGTTGGCGAAGTACTAGCGACCTGTGGATTAGAGGGAGCCATTTCAAATACGACATCAGCTAGTTCGGATAATTTTTCGATCGACGAACCCTTCTGTGTGGCTAAAGCAGTCTGTACGTTCACCGGCAGTCGACTGGTCCATATAGTTACCAGGAAATCTTCAGGTACTTCTGGGCCAGCTAGCATTATTAAATGTCGTAAAAATTGAGAAGGTTTACGATCACCTAGTTCCTCGTACATTACTACCTGCTTTATCTTCTTCTCATTAGAAATAGACAGACGTTTAATTAACTCTGTTTTAAATGTCTCGTACTTGTCAGTAGTAGGTGGTTTGGCAATAATATCTCTAACTTCTTTGGCATATTGCGGCTCTAGATTAGATGATACGTAATAGAATTTAGTATCATCGGCAGTAATATTTGCTAGTTTAAACTGGAATTCTATTTGAGCAAACCAAACTACAGGATCTTCAGGCCAGAATGGAGGAATTCGTACTCCTACTCTATTTACTTCTTTCTTAGATTCAGCATCGTAAAAAGACATCTTTGAAATTTAGTATTGAAAATCGCTCACCGTTTCCAACTTGGACCACCACCCAAAGATTTTCGAGAATAGTCTTCGAAATTTCTGCTGCTTGATAAAGTGCACTTCTTACTAGGAATTCTTCTTTATCGGGGTCACCAATTATGTGGACTTCGCGACGATGATCGCGACACGATCCACATCAATTATTCAATAGACTCGATGATATTTGATAGTAGATATTTGAAGTAATTAATCCAGAAGGGCGAAGAAAAGAAGGCAACAGCAAATGAATAGTATTAATTATAATTTAGAAATAATTATATTAGCGGGAATTTACAAAAGCGAAATGAAATACAAATAAAATGAATAACAGGCAAAATCACATCTAGTCTACAAAGCGGTAGCGTAGTGAATGTCGTCGCCGGGCGCTGCACGGGGATGCGGGAACGCACGACGCGGGAACGCAGCGCAGGCGTCCGCGGGCGGCGCGAGACGTGAAGGCGGCGAGGTATGCAGTAGCCAGTCGTATCACATGGCCGCGCTCGACGTATGGTCCAAGATTCATAAGCGGAGCGGATTCATGCGCTTGTACCTAGTTAGTGTAAGTGGCGGATAGATAGTACGCCACAATTCTAAAGTATCTAAGAGAACACTTGAAAATACTGAAGAGTAATACTTGAGTTTGCGATTGAAATTTATGCTCAATCGACAGTCAACTACGCTGATGTATTTTGAGGATAGTCACAAAAAATTCGAAATAAACATAGATTGTGTTTTAATATAGGTACATACAGTATTTTTTAAAACAATAACAGTCTTTACACTGAGTTAAAATAACTTCTCTGATACTGCCCTTATTGTTAGTTTTGAATCAGTCACTTATATTTAGTACCCAAACTACATCTTCCTCTTAATTCTAAAGTTATAATATGTTGTAATATATATTTTAAATCACATCAACCTACAAATAGTTATCATCGTCCCTTAGTAGAACGTTCTATTTGATAGGATCAAGAGTAGTCACTGCTGATGATGAATTGAGGCTGTTCATCTGAGCTTGGAAGAGAACATCATTGATAAGCTTCTCCGCCAATATTCTCATCGTTGCCGGCAGGGTGCGCAGTTTAGCTGCCACATTTATGCCTGAAACAACAATATTTGATTTTGTAATTGATATGATAATGAAAATAGTCTCGCCTCAGTTCAGAGTCTTTGTCAATTATAGGTAGTTAGTTGAGGCTCATATCATACGTAGGTACAATGTTGACGACATCTTTTAAGGAATTTAGTACTTTACAGGTAGAATATTCGTCATCCGACTAATTGACCCGATGGCTTAGTGGTTATAGCGGCTGGCACGGATTGCAGTGGTCGTGGGTTCGATTCCCACTCGGGTGAAGAATTTTTTCCATTTTCTTTATTAATAATTTTATAAGTAGAATATTTTAAATGTGTACCATTTATCTTATGCATTTAACATTTTACGAAAACGCTTGAACACCTAAATAAATAAACTAAATACAAATTATAAAACAACTGCACAACAACATGCTTATGAAACTAAAAAGAACATAGCATGCAGTCTGTTAGTGATGGTAGCTAAGCACTGGAGTAAACAGACAATTTTCTCAAAGGGGGTATCCAGTTCGGTGTGAAAAGTATAGTGATTTATGATACTACTACTATCATACTACGTATGAATTCAATAGTTTTACATAAAAGTAAATTAAAGATTAAACTTAAAGTTATGATGATCATAACATCGCCACAATAGCAGTGATTTTATTAAGTTCGGAAATTGTACGTTTGCACCAGTTTTTAATAGAAACAGAGTTGTTGCAAATCAAATAAAAATGGTAACGCTCACCAATTTTCCAATACCGTGGAAATGAGCAGAAATGTGTTATGACACCAAACAGTCATGCCAGTTCATCTTACTATATAAACACCAATGATCGGAGGCATCACTAATACAGATAAATTTGTAACATCAAAATGTGTTTGAAAATCTTATCAAGCAGTGATCACTACACATTTATCTACATTTCTTTTGTGTACTTAAATTTTGGGTAGCTCTTACCAATAGCATCATATTCATCTTGTACCTCAGAGTACATCTTTTTTGATATGTCGTGTAAAGTAAACCTCTTCTGCGGTGAAAAATCCGTTATTTCCACAACCTTAGTAGGTACAGTATGTGTATTACCTGAAGTAGATAACATGCTAGCTAATCCTCAACGAACGCATAACAACATAGTTAATTACAGATATCGATGCCAATTTATCTATTTCAATTAATTAATTGAATTATATTATTCCAGTATGTAAGTCAGATTCGTACTTTATATTTACATATAGTATTTTTGAAAAAATATGTTTAATTCTTTTAAAATGTTACTATTTAAAATATTGGAATCTTTCTTACCTCTAACAAAATGTGAATCATAGAAGTCATTGTTTGACTCATCAGCGTTACTCTCTATTTCTTCATCTTTAATTTCTATCACATCGTCATTTTGTTCTAACTTAACTTCAATATGTACTATCTCGTTATTACTCCGTAAATCTGGTACGTCATTAGTGATATGACCTAACTCATCTGTTGTGTTATTGTAACTATCACATAAAACAATATCGTCGTTATCATCATCATCATCCTCTACAGTATTATTTGAATCGATATTTGCGTCATCATCATCTGAATTATCAGGTGGTTTATTATTACCTGCTTTTTTGTCTAAATCTTCATGTGTGTCGTGTTTTATAACGTTCTCGTTCATATAATTAGGCTCATCATTACAACCCACCTTTTCTACTATATCAACGTTCTCGTTATTAGTCGCAATATCATATTCTACATCTCCAGGTTCAGAGTTATTTACCGCATTGTAGTCTATATAATCACATTCGTTATTTGTATCAGCATCATCTATAGTAGGAAGCTCATTTGCTATACACTTGACTTTATCACCAGGTTCATCGTTGTTTTTTTCGATATTTTTAATAGCACCTTGCTTATTAGAATTTGTCACATCGTTCATCATATTACTGCTTTCACAATAAATTGTATCATCTTTGATTATATTACCATATTCGTCGTAGATTGTAAAATCGTTGTTTGCATTAGGTAGTTCATTGTAATTTGTAACGCCATTGTTTATATTACAGAAATCATTACATTTTATCAAAATATCGCTGATTATATGAATTCGATTACCAGAACTTGGTATGGAAATGTTATTGTAATTACCACCGACAACATTATAATTTACAACATAATTGTTTATATTAACAGGTTCATTATAATTTGTAACATCATTATTGAGATTACTTGCTACATGTTCGTGATTTTGAACATCATCTAAATTATTACATACATTATCTTCATTAGTATCACAATCGTCGGCAACTAATTCGGCACACGCTTTTTCAAAATTCTCATCGAAAGTGCAATGTTCCGTTTGAACCTCTACTGAATTGGAAGTGCTACCTGAATTAATTTACATTTATTACTACTAATTGAAAATATTCCGTTTTCTTTTAATACTTAACCAACAAAAATTTTTACGTACATAGTACAGTTATGTTCCCGAAATGAGGTAACCACAACTGCAGGATCGTACCCCATAGCCACGTTTCACATATCGGGTACAGGTGTAAATGATCAGTGAAAAGTTGCTAGCTTATTGCCTGAGAGAACGGCTGAATTCCTTATTCATCTCTTGCAACATGCACAAAAATAGACGGAACTGATGTTATCATCTGTGGGGTAAGCACGAACCTTTTTACGCGGCGTAACGCTAGCGACTCGCTAGCAAAATCTATGTGATTTGACAGTTTGACGATAGTGTTACGGACTATCGAGAGGTTCGTGCTTACTCCTCTGAAGTGCCGAAGTTCTCTTATGTGCTTATATGAGAGAATTTTTCTTAGAGATAATACCCATCCTTGATATTCTATAATTTTATACTGAATTTCAAAGCAGTTTACTTTTTTAATTTATTATTTAGCCTGATTTGTACATAATGATTTTTGGTGTTTGAAATAATTCCTGGTATACAGAGAACATTTAAATCTGTTCCCTCTATTCAAAACGATCTTGTAGTTCTGGCGGTTTCTTATTGTTATATTTCTTACCTACAACACCATATGATGTAACACTGATCTCGTCGCATACTCTCTTAAAATTTTCATCGAAAGGATATCGTCTCTTTAAGGGTTCTGTGTCTTGTATCCCCACCTCTTCCTTGTCAGTATTTCCTGAAGTATATAACTAATGCATTGCATACATTACACTGGTGGGCTATGCATTGTGTATTGCTAAACTAATGTATGCATGCAGCACATTTATGCATCTATTCAATTCAAATATGATGAAATTGATTGTAAATTTCAATTAGAAATAGATTCATCAATGTACTATACCACCACCACCGCAGACTGTGTTAGTTGTAAGAGGCTATAATTTACACTAGACAAGCATAACTTAGACTTTCACTCACCTATAGCATCATATTCATCATCCACTTCTTTTCTTGACTTATCTTCCGTTGCTTCGGCAACGTTAGGACATATATATTCGGGTGTGTAATTTTGTTCGAAATTTCCAGACTCGGTACTAGCTTCAGGTGTTTTTTCTTTTGCATATTCAATTATTTCATCTTCTTCGTAATCTTCGTCTTCCTCGTGTTCTTCTTCTGTGGCCTTTAAAGAAAGGTTAGATTTCATATAGCGATAATATACTACTGTTACAGAATACCTATACAATATGCTATAAAAATAACCCACTTATTTCCAAATAGTATGGATAATTCTCAAACATTATGACTTTGACTGTACAACAGGAATATTCATACAGTCAAAGAAACATAAGCATGTGATTTCAAGTCTCTTTTGTAAACAGGATCTTTATAGGCTGTTCGCTTAATATACCCCCTATGTTACACCCTGTATACTTACCTATTAGTCAATAACCTCAAAATGCCTATCGATAATGGACATCAGTATTATGCTAATCGGTATGTGCGAAATGCACGTAGAAATGTAAATAGTTCAGTAGGTATACCTCAAAGTGTTGTAGATAATTTGTAGATTAAATGTTAAAATATACAGGGTGTAACAACAGGGTATGTTAAGCGAAAAGCTGTGTAAATAGCCCACTAAAAGGAACCTATCCACAAAATTTCAGACTTGAAATCACATGTTTATTTTTCCAGATAGTATGGGGAATTCCTACACAACTCAGGAATGTTCATACAATCTTGAAAAATAAACATGTGATTTCGAGTCTCAAATTTTGGAAATAGGTTTTTTATAGTGGGCTATTTACATAGCTTTTCGCTTAACATACTGTTACACCCTGAGATAGGTAGATAGGATAGTAAATAGGATAGATAGGGCTGTGTTACCGCAATTGGGTAGCCAAAACTGCTGATCCTGCAAGAGATCCTTCAACGACGATTGAAATAGCAGGGACAGATGTAAAATGATCAGTGACAAGTTGCTAGCTTCCCCTGCGAATTCCCGATTTCCTTAGTCAACTCTTACGACATGCACAGAAGGAAATGCAGCTGAGTTCTTTTAGTGATGCCTCGCATCAGCAATGCAAATGTTTATTATTTAATCTGAGTTTTATAATAAATATAAAATGCGGCAATAAATCTTATCCAAAAATTGTTAACAGGACAGTGCATGTACATACTCGTAACATTATAGAATAAGAATAATGATAATAATAGCATTTATTTTTCTTTCTCAGACAATGTTACACAACTATGCAATTAGGCTTTATAATATCTCTTTACATTATGCAAGAAACTGGTACCTGAGGTAGATTCATTTAGAGGCCTGTAGTACAGGATACCAGGTCCTTCTCCCTGAAGCTGCTTTACAAAATGATATTATATAATATACACATGATTTAATGCAAGAACTAAAGATCTTTCACAAAAAAATCAATTTTGAAAGAAAACTAAAGTATATAATCGCTAAAAACTAGAAGTTAAGATAGTTAATATGGCATGTATGTAAAATTTACATTATAAACTAGCAAAATTTTAAACAGTTTGAATAAATAAGAAGGTTTCGAGCTCAGTTTTCCTTAAATCATTCCTTAACTCTCCTAATCTCAGGGGGTTAGAACCGTAATAAATCTTAACCTCAAGATATTAAAGCCTATTGTTGCTTACAGACAAATGTCCATTAGCACTATGAAAGTAGGATTATGTGGTTTAGTAATTCCTTGTTAAGCAGATAGAGCTGCAAGGGTATTAACTTAATTCATACTCAAAACCAATGTAACAAGGTTCACATCGCAGGTTTTATGTAGATCTTTAAGGAAAATATGAGCACTGTTATAGTTAGGTACCTACAAATACAAAAAATAGAAGGTCTTTGATAGTTTTGACATCTAGTTAATACCCTTGAAAATGTGATTAAACCTTTGTGTTTAGAACATTTAGAATAACTCCGAAACATTTCCTTTTGGATTTACTACCTGTCGCTAATCGCATTTCTGCCCAAAAAATGGTGGTTGTAGGAATTCGCAGGTTAACTGGTCCCACTTTTCCTCGTGATCTGCCCAGGCGAAGCCTCTTAGGCAATGTCAAAGTCATTGGCGGCCGCTAGGCTATGTTTAGAATAGTTAATCTTATTTTTTTACGAGCCATAAACCTGACTGGCCCTAAACTTACTTTAGTCAACGTTCTAGTAAAACCCAGTGAGAATGCAGAACAAATGCTGACACAGTGGATTATTTGATTGGCTTCGCTACGAGTCAATCTCCCTTTTACAATTGCAGATTGACTTCTCGCGAAATGGGTTTGTCAAGCTAACTGGATAGTGTTGATTGAATTTGCTGAATTTGAAGCAGATTTAGATGCTACCATGAGTGCTTAAGGCAAAAATGTTTCCATCGTGAAAGAGATAGCGTTATAAGAAGTTTAGAGCGATATCTCACTTCTACAATAGAAATAATGCTCATGTTTTATTATGTATTTAAATACCATTGCTTACTAGCTGCGCCACAATTGTGGGACTAGGTGAATGTGCTGTAAAAATGTCTGCATATTTACCTATATTTTATTTACTTATCTGTAAAGTAGAATGCCCTCTCATCGTCCAGGGGAAATGCCCCAAAATTTACTGCAAATATTGACTATTAAATTGTATCCTATCTACATATGGGATCAACTATATTCAGTCACTATTATTTGCATTTCCCATAGTTTATAACGTTGGTTAGACCGTTAGAGTTCGTGATATAAACGCAATCGAGCCACTCAAATAATCCCTCGTAAATGAACCAATGACAGTCGATTCAGTGACGATAATTCATCTAAGTGTCGATTAAATTCACTAATAGCCATTATACATACAAACATACACACGCGTATGTTCTCGAAATGAGGTAGCCAATAATGCAAGATCGTAAAGAAGATCCAACAGCCACGTTTAGCATAGCGGGGATAGATTTAAATGATCAGTGATAATTGCTAGTTTATCTCCTATAGAAAAACAATATCTGTACGGTATGGCACTCGTACAATGAAGTTGCTAGTTAATGCTATGATGCTGCTATGCTAATGCTGAGTTGCTAGTTAATGTGATTGTCAACTCATAAGAGATAAATACAACCGAACCCGTTGTTTTTATCTCTTATGAGTTGACACTGAATTTAATATATTAATAATGCTATGTAGTTCGCTAATACAAGATATGCTATATAGACAATACTATACAAATTACGCAAAAATACTTATTACGAAATATTGATCTGTCGATAGCTGACATAACAATGTGCGGTAACCCCTACAACATCTTACTAATATTATAAACGCAAAAGTTTGTGTGTAGGTATGGATGAATGGGTGGATGTTTGTTACTCTATCACGTAAAAACGGCTGGAGCGATTTTAATAAAATTTGCCCTTAAGCCGACACCCTGGATTAACACATAGGCTACTTTTTATCCCGGGATTTTTTTTATCCCGGATAATTTCGACATTTGGTTTTTTCTGCAGTCCACGCGGACGAAGTCGCGGGTGTCCACTAGTGAATTATATTTCACTTTCACGGTTGGATTGCTGGAAAATATCTCTCTAAGAGATACTCGTAAGCACGCCTTTGTACATCTTCCTTGTCATAAACTTTATTTGTGAAAACTTTACTGTTAAAGCATAAGATCATAAGAATTATTCAATAAATTCATACAATATTTTCACCAGGAAATGAACCATTTTGAACTTTGACTTAAATGAATGAATGAATGAAAGATTTATTTGAGACAGAAACATAATAAAGAATAAAATAAAACATTTACATTAGAGGAAGTATTCTGTCACAAACTCGGTCCCACCTCAGCTTACTGCTGGCTGTAACCAACCAGCGCTGGTCTTCCGTTAGAACCGATAGTCCATATAGTAAATGTATACAGGATGTTTTTTTGTGGCCACCTTTAACGAAGGGTACGTATTTCTATACATGAAATAAAGTAAGTTTATGCCAAAAAAAATGCTGGGTTTTTTTTTTTTTTTTAATAAAAATTTTAACTTCCTTGATCGTGCGAAATTTATAGTGTCTAGTGTTTATGTTAGTTTTTTTATAGACAGATATTAATTATTTTTCGTGAAAAAATCCTGCTACGCGCGTCTATGTGCATTTATGCAGAAAAACGCAGTCTATTTACTCAACTTTGGACCCTTATTTGGAAACCAGACACTTCCAGGTATGCTTCCATGGAGAAAAATGATCGTGATGATGAGGAGATTCCGTAGTTTTCGGGAACGTTGACGACCAAAAATCATCCTGTATAGTAAATGGAAAATGGCTGCCATATTTAGTGGCATAAAAATCAATATCTCATCAGTTCACCTATCGGATATAATCTCGAGAACATAATTAGGTGCCAGTAACAAAAGGGTTTGTCCTTTCACCGTTAATTAGATTCAAGATGAGAATCCTGATGATGAGCTTCTGGTTAGAACGTTGGTGAATGGTAAATCTCAAAGTTTTTCCCTGACTTTCCTTACGACAATGACACGAAGCCGTCGTAAAAAACCATCATCTCTTATCTATGGGTATGTGGTCAGCACAATATGGTTAAACTTATATTACCAAAAAATTTTGCGTTTCTTTTATGGTCGGTGACAATTTTAGTATATTAAGACCACAGACCTAATCTGTGATTAAGACGAACCTAATCTAAGAACCTAATAAGGCCTTAAATTTTTATTTGAGATTTGAATTAGTGCTACGGATCCAATCTTTAAAAAAAATTGTTTCAGATCAAAACTAGCAGTCCTGAACAACCGTCACGCGTACTTTCTATTGGTCGATAACGGGTCCGTAGGCCGGTACGGTGCAGAAATTGTCCTCAGGAGAAAGCTCGAAAAATACATCGCGGCGCAGAAACTACATCCATGTAAGTAAACGAAGACATTTGAAAATGGAATTTTCATTATCTCTAGAGACCGCGTAGACCTTTTTGCTATGTATCCTCTATGGTTTAATAACACTGGCTATTTGAATTGTTAGAATATCTTACTGAATATTCAAATGAGAACTTCGAAGCTTCGAATCGAAATCTTTGTAAAGATCCGGAGCTTTATTGCATCGGTTTCTCACATTCGCAGCAATATCGCGTAAAGCACAAAACGGCTACGCAAACCATGTAAAAAGACTTTGTGTTCAATTTTTTTTTTCATAACCAAGAGCTGTGAACGAAATTAAACACGGTACTTACATTTATGGTCTCATTAAAATTTTATCTCATGTGCATTTCGCGCAAAATAATTTTAACACAATTTTATAAACATAAATTATGGGTTTTGATGGGTGTGTGGCTAGAATTTTAATAAGTTTATCGTAACTCAAGCCTGGTATGCGTATCTCTGTCAACTCAGAAAGAAATGTTGAATGGGCTTTTCTTGATGCCCCTACTACCGACCATGTTTTAGATTTTAGTTTTTTTTTTCTTATTTAAACATAATTTTATCATGCGCTAAAAATACACCATAAATAATATTAAATTAAACATTAGGTATAAAAAATTAAATAAGCTATTCAATATAAGTAGTTGTTGGTTGTTGGAGCTAATTGTTTTGGAATACTTAATAAATTTTTTTCTCCTTCGACGAAATTGTATCAATTTTATAATAATCCGTTAGCCCTTTTAACGTATCTACAAGAATATAAAGGTAAAGAAAGACATCCGTTTGTCAAAACATAAATACACATTAATACCTACCTACGCCTGACCTCCATCTAAAATGCTAAGTACAAGTAAATAAAACAACAAAAACAATAACCAAAGTAAAATATTTACCAAAATCCGGTCCGGGGAAATCTCAGTTTGTTTGTCGACTTTCGATCGAGTTCCCGCGAACACGAACGAGAACAACTTGTAGTACCACAGGTGCGGTGTGTATATTTCCTCCGGGCAAGTCGCCGTCCGTCGACTATCGGTCACCCGTTTATGCTCCCTACGCACACATGCGCGCAAACTCTCGATCTTCCGCAAAACATGGACCCGCGTCGCAGTGGGATCATGCTCTTGTACCAGCTCCGTTAACTTAGTTATCGCTTGACGCCGTCTCTGCTTCTGTCTATATGCTAAACATCGTTTGTCCCATAGACAACCGTTCTCTTTGTAGAGTAAAATGAAACGTCTGAGTAGTGTTCGGGGGAAGACGACGCTGTTTGGCTCCTCTTCGTCCATGTTTACGTTCGACAAGCGGCGCGACGTGCATGACACTGGGCGAGGGGAGCCGAAAGTTGCCGAACAAGTTGGGTGAGCCGCTCGGGAGGACTCGGAGGCGCTCGGAAACGCTCGGGTCGGGGCAACGATCGGCTGCATTTCGCTCGATACACAGTCTGCCCCTGTGTGGTTGTTTTTTGGTCGATATAGCTGTGTGTATTCGTATGGTCGTCCGGTGGCCGAAATTTCAATTAAGTTGTTTAATATTTTATACCTATAAGCTTTGGCGTTAAATAATAAACTTAAATTTTCCATTTTATATTATAATAGCGTCACTTCACGCAATAATTATACTCAATATAAGTATTTATTACAAACAGTACAAATATCTCGGGAACTCATGTGGCGAAATGTTACTTACCCTAATACTTATATTATTGCCGAACATCATAATAATTATGTATTGGTTTCAATTCAACATTCACAATAAAAGTCCTATATTTTCTTATTCAGAGGCCATCTTTGATGTTTTAACCATAAATTGCCGACGGTTGGAGTTCAAAGCCGAGATAAATCTCCATTCCGTGTATTTACCTTGTTAGAGGAGCAGCTTCCGGGGGTTTTGACGGAGCTAGGTAAAGTTGGGAGGTTGAATTGATAGTTCCGTAACTCGTAAATTAAAATTATTTTTATAACCAATAATCTCATTTACGAAAAAACCCGACTGCTAAAAAAATTATGTACCTACCTACCCAGTCACTCTCTAATGACTGGCAAATCTAAGGCCACGTCCCCATTAGGCGAACAGTGAGCGGCTGACAGTTTGCGGCTGACAGTTTGCTTCCAGTTTGCCTCTCTATACATTTTAAATGGAGTATCCATACAGCGCGAAATGAACGCAATTTGCGACGTTTCAGTCAGCGGCGCAGTTTGTTCACTACGCCCCGGCGGCGCTCCGTTCGCTAATGTACAATAGTTTACTTTCCCTCACATGAATTCGCAAGCGCTTTGCGGCTAATACGCTCTAGTTCGCCTCTCAGTTGATATTGAGTTAGCGACCGATACGCCACTCAGAGTCAGTCAGCCGCTCACTGTTTGCCTGACGAGGACGCGGCCTAATGATACCTCTAATAGCGTCCCAAAAACAATACTTACACTCGAAAAACATAACCCTCATTCTTCCGACTTCTTTTTATTTTTATTCACGGTCACTCTTGCTAGTTTAATTATGAGCTGAACATATTCATTATTTTGAGTTTATTCGTGAGAATGACACTGGGCGAAATTTTTACGCAGTCTGTTTTTTTTAACTAAATGAGGTTATTTTTAACAGATATTTTACGGAACTCTAAAACTTCGTTCTTGTCTACAGGATATTCCGCTTCTTATCCCGCTCTATATTCTATATATTTGGAAGGTGGAATTAAATTCGGTTCAGGATTTGTTTTATTGGAGAGTTTGGATTTTTTCCTATAAAATATTGTTTTATTTTTATTGCAAATATTTCTTAAGGTAGCCAGATGCCAAATCATCTTTTAAATCTAATCTTCCGATCTTTTAAATCTAATGTCTATGTACTTTTACCATTTGAAATTAGGTAGGCAATTTCAACGAGCCGAACAGTTCCAAGAATCTGCCAATTTTAATAAACTACCCTCCACGAGTATATGCATTACAAAATATGTACAAAGCTCTTAAGACCAAAAAGACCTATAGACGGTCCACTGATTAGATTTGTAATATCCGTCCTCTACAAGAAATAAAAGTTCAAAAGCATTTTCAGCACCTGACCCACACTTTTATGACTTCAGATCTTGGTTCTTCATTTGTGGAAGACCCCGTAAAATTGTACTGTTATTTTTACGACTCTTTTACTACATTTTGCTCGGTCAATGAATAGAAAACACAATTTTTCTTATGTAGGCGGGGAATGTCAACTTTTAGGACTCTTAACATATTTAGATCTGTTTTTAAAGTGATGGCTTTTTACCTAAAACACCAGTAAACGTATACAATCGTGGATACTACGTACAGCCGGCCTCAAATAGAGTCATCTCTCCATTGTAAGATAGCATAATAAGTTGGCAAGCTTTATTCCAGACAGATAAACGTAACAATAAATCGATAAACAAAAACGTGTGGATACAAAAAGGGGGCCTATGCCCAGCAGTGGGACACCATCATCACAAGCCGTGAAGGAATAAGAATACTTAAATTCTTCTATGTCATGGATAATTACATAGAAAAACTTTTGTAGGTACATAATATACCTTACATACTGTAATTTTCTTTTATGCTGATCTGGGAGTGAAAAAAAAACGTATAATACTACAGCTGCTTCTCTTCCCGGGCATACTGTACAAGTCAGTAGAGGGACTAGACTCTAGTCCTAGTCACTAGAGGGTCTTGGTGTTTTGTAGGCGATGGGCTGACCACCTGTCACTACTAACCGAACTTGTACATCTCAACTATACCCTCAAAATTGGTCAGAGGTGGCACCATGTGGTTCTATCGGCCCTTGGTGCTCTGCCTACCCCGTAAGGGATAAAGGCGTGTTTATATGTATGTATGTATGTATACTGTAATTTTAATTACACACATACATTCAGACACGGCTGTGTTCCCGAAATGGGGGGTAGCCAGAGCTTCAGGATCGTAAAGGAGATCTCACAGCCTCTCCAGCATAGCGGGGATAGATGTAAATGATCAATTACAAGTAGCTAGCTTACCCGAGAGAACGCCCGAGTTCCTTGGTCGACACTTACGACATGAACGAAAGGAGATGCAGCCGATGTATTCTAGTGAAGCCCCGCATCAGCAGGCATACAAACATAGTATAAACTTGCTGTGACTTCAATTACTCCTACATTCAATATCCGCTACTGAAACGTTTGTGAATGGCGTAAATGGCTTCCAAAAATCATATATCGTTTTTATGGTTCCGTAGGCCGATGAAGTGCGGTTGAGAGGTCATTAATATCGCTTTATCGCGCGTTTTTGACAGCTACACTACGAAAAGAAGCTATATTCCATAGAGTTAAGGTGTGTTGTCTGACGTCCGGTAACGTGACGAATATGGTGGGTTTTAAGCGTCATATTGGCGGCTCTTAATTTTTGCGATAAAAGTTTGTTATGGGGATGACATAAATGACGTGTATTAGACGTTAGATGAATTCCAATGAATTTATATCTTTACTAGCTGTTGCCCGCGGCTCCGCTCACGTGAATGTCACTTATTGCGTGTAAGGGGTATGAAAAATAGATAGTAGCCGATTCTCACACCTACTGAATATGCATATAAAATTTCATAAGAATCGGTCAAGCCGTTTCGGAGGAGTATGGTAACTAACACTGTCCGTGTTGTGTAACACTTTCCCGGACTGGTAGGCAGAGATCACGGATCTCCACTTACTACGGTCCTGACACACCACTTTCGCTTCATCTACCTTCACATAATTCTTCATGCATACTCGTCGGTTTAGGGTACTCTAGACCTGACCTTGCTCTAGAAAAGTAAGAAATTTCAAGGACATCTACATGCCTTATGTTTCGCCAACTTCTGTGGTATGCTTAAAACATATCTTTTATTATTTCGGAGTAGCCTACATATTGCATGCACTCAAGATGCTCATATGAAAAAAACTTTTTCAAGAGTCACCATACTGTTTATAATTTATTGAAGTCGTAGTTAGTTTCAACCGCAATAAAAGTATTTAATTATACAAATTATTATTAGTTATTGCTGTATTGCATAAAAGAAGAAGTCATAGTTGCATGTATCAGTGTTGTGCTACAATGTATAATCATTATTCTACTTTTTAATACATGTGATGTTGGTGTGCCTAATCTTAATAAATAAATAAATAAATAAATAAGAATGTTCAAATATTGAGTTGACCTGAAATATTCTTCTTCAAATCTAAATATCATGAAATTTGCCTTTATACCTTGGACAAGCTTGTCGTTTTAACTAGGGAAGTAATTTAATAACCTAACTCTATGAACCAGAGGACTGACGCCGGGCGGTCAAATAAGGTACAATAATTGTATTACGATAGGTATACGTGCCTGTCTATAATATTATTTACCTGAGTTCTGTATACTGTTATTGTTAGAGATTGGATTGCTTTGCATATCGGTCATTTATTCGTGGAAATAGATACATATTACAGCTTTTAGGCTTACTTGAATATTTTTATTATTATTTTTTTGGAAAACTTACAGCTTTATACAGGATGTAACAAAAAGGGTATGTTAAGCAAAAAGCTATGTAAATAGCCCACTGTAGAGAACCTATTCACAAAATTTGAGACCCGAAATCACATGTTTATTTTTCCCGATAGTATGGAGAATTTTTAAATATCTCAGGAATTTTCATACAATCTTGAAAAATAAAAATGTGATTTCGAGTCTCAAATTTTGGAAATAGGTTCTCTATAGTGGGCTATTTACATAGCTTTTCGCTTAACATACCCTTTCTGTTACACCCTGTATACATAAAAAATACAACAGGTTATATGTCTATGAGCCATTGACAAGTTTTCACATACAGCAACTATTACAAAAACACATTTAAGGATAAGATTGGAGTTGAATTACAACTAAACTAAAAACATGGTTAGTTGGAGGTTGGGGAAATGAATTTATTGTAAAAAAGCTTTCTAATAGTTATTGGCTTAGCATTGGCTATGCCTCGACTATTTTGTTTCCGCTTAGTACACATAGATTTATATATAGATACACACACGGCGCTGTGTACCCAAAATAGGTTAGCCAGAAATTCAGGATTAAGAAGGAGATTCTGCAAGCACGCTTAGTATTGCGGGGACAGGATGTAAACGATCAGTGACAAGTTGCTGGCTGATCGCCTGAGAATGCTGAATGCCCCTGTAGTGGTCGACTCTTACTACATGCACGAAAGCACATTCTAATAGATCCAGCCTAATACTTTATTACCATGGAGAAGAAACAAAAAGTGGAGTAGCGGCTAAGTATATTTTCATACAAAAATAGTGTGCCGCGGAGCGGGGGTGAAGTATGGGACGAGGGGAGCATTGAACACTGTAGCCCTGCCCATTTACATAGAAACCACCTTGTAGTGACTAGTCAAACTACTTGCTCATTATCAATATGGTTCAAGATTGTTTTACTAGTGCAATTACTCATCACTAGATGGCAATATTATACTATGTTTTAGTAAAAAAAAGTACCCTGATCAAAGCGCTAGTGTCTTTGTAATTTTAATACGGTTACATTTCGGAGCACCAGCGTGTGGTTACAGCTATTGCGTTACACTGGCGCTGAAGCTCCACCCCTATCGTGATGTCACGGCCTCACGATTGCCACATGACTCAGTTCATAGTCCCACCTCCACTTTTATACCTTCTTTATGTTAATTACAGATATCTAAATTAACATTTTTCCAGACACGCACTCGTCGACTCCCGTAGTATGCCTGGTGATAGAAGGCGGCACGAACACGGTACGGGCCGTGCTCGAATACGTCACGGACACGCCGCCGGTGCCCGTGGTGGTGTGCGACGGCAGCGGCAGAGCGGCGGACCTTATCGCTTTTGTACACAAGTGAGTATTACTTGGTTTATGATGAACTAGCTGTAGAATGTAGCCTATGTCCTTCTCAGTAATACCAACTATATGTTTGCAAAATTTGAAGAGGATTGGTTGAGGGAATAAAGCATGAAGAGATAACAAACAAATAATAAACACATGAAATTAATGAAAGTCGATTACTACGTGGCTACGACACGTAGCATGTGCTACGGACTACGAACCTACTACGTATCTTGAAATCTATTTCTACACTTTTATTTTTCCCTCACTTGAAACCAACTTAGAATGATGCTCCGATAAGATGTCAGTAGGTAAAATCACGTCAGTATACATGCGCTCACGAAATTCTACTCATCAAATTAGCAATAGGTACCCCATTTCGGAAACACAGCTGTGTGTGTTTAAATGAGCAATTATTAATATCGACCTAACTACTTTTCTGTATATGGAACAAATCTCTTGCAGATCTAAGCAGACTATTGTATTTCTTTTGTAAACTCCTCTGTGTGTACTAAAGCGTATTGTGTACAATGTAGAATTTAAAAAACTTGAATGACGCACGCGACTTCATCCGCGTGAACGGTTATCTATATCTATACATATAATAAAAAAATATAACGGATCGCTGTCTGTACATGGAAGATATATAGGAGACCTTTATCAACGCAATAGTACCCAAAACAATGATTTTTGGAATTTTTGTCTGTTTGTCTGTGCGTTTGTGCACGCTAATGTCAGAAACGGCTGAACTGATTTCGATGCAGTTTTCAGGAATATATTGTGACAGGTCCTACTTAATATATAGGCTACTTTTTATCCCGGGAAAATGTTTTTATCCCGGATAATTTCGACATTTTGTTTTTCTGTAGTCCACGCGGTCGGAATCGCGGGCGTCCACTGGTTTATAATATATTTCTTATTCTTATGTAAAATTTATAAAAGTATGTCTGTTTATGCTTGAAAGAGTATTAAATACCTATACTTATA
Organism: Carposina sasakii; assembly: GCA_014607495.2. Classification (NCBI taxonomy): domain Eukaryota; kingdom Metazoa; phylum Arthropoda; class Insecta; order Lepidoptera; family Carposinidae; genus Carposina; species Carposina sasakii. The sequence goes on from CP053162.1 coordinate 3,036,906, forward strand.
TTCTCGTTAACTTATACAGAATGTTTTTTGGTCATCAACGTTTCTGAATATCCTACTGCATTCTCCTCATCATCATGAACATTTTTATCCATGGAAGCATACCTGGGAAGTGTCTGGTCTCCAAGATATTAGGGTCCAAAGTTGAGTTATCGGGTTACAATTTTTTGCAGAAATGCATGTAGACGCGTGTAACAAAAATGTTTCCTGGAAATAACTTAAAACTCTCCTGTTAAACAACCAATTCAAACACTGGAGACCATAAATTCATACAATAAAATGTTAATTTAGAAAAATTGCCTAAAAAATTTAAATCATTCCCCATAATTTTATTTGGCATAGGTAAACTTACTTTATTTCATGTATTCAGGGTGATTTTTGGTCGTCAACGTTCCCGAAAACTACGGAATCTCCTCATCATCACGATCATTTTTCTCCATGGAAGCATACCTGGGAAGTGTCTGGTTTCCAAAATATTAGGGTCCAAAGTTGAGTAAATAGACTGCGTTTTTCTGCATAAATGCACATAGACGCGCGTAGTAGGGTTTTTTCACGAAAAATAATTAATATCTGTCTATAAAAAAACTAACATAAACACTAGACACTATAAATTTTGCACGATCAAGGAATTTAAAAAATTTAAAAAATAAAAAATAAAAAAATTCCCTGCATTTTTTTTGGCATAAACTTATTTTATTTTATGTATAGAGTATGTACCCTTCGTTAATGGTGGCCACAAAAAAGCATCCTGTATAGTACGTGCCTCTCGTAAATGGTGGCAACGAAAACACATCCTGTATACTCGCAATATTACATACATATACAAGGCTATGTTCTCGAAATAGGTTAGCCAGAAGTGCAGGATCATAAAGGAGATAATAATCATAATGCCATAATCATGATCAAATCTCAATGACTTCACCTCATCTACTAACCCCTCATGAATCCTAGACATCACAATTAAAACGCCATTTAAATTAAAATAACATTGAAGAGAGAGAATCTTGTTAGGTCTCTTTAAGCGAGTCTCTCGAAACTTGAAGTAAAATTCTTTGCATAAGCGCTGTAAAGCTACCGAGATAAGAAATGAGCAGTAGACTAGAAAAAGGGGTCTAACGTCCGGATTAATTGGACTTGGCTTTATAGAAATGTTGTTTTTTCGGAATGCTCTAATGCAGCCAGAACTGAAGGTCATCAAAGAGATCCCACAGTTACGTTTGGCATAGCGAGTACACATATTTATGATCAGAGACAAGTTGCTAGCTTATCATCTGACTTACAACATGTATGGAAGCCATGTCGCACGACCAGATGCATATTAATATGTCAGTAAGATTCTTTAAGTAGTCTGCTACTACCACACTACTAAAAAGTAGGTAAAATATTTTTTTATCTATCTAAAAGTCTAGAAAGAAGGTAACGCATTAAAAATGTAGAAATAAAAAATAAAAAAACAAAAAAGTAATCCAGTCCGGCCGCAAGAGGCCAAACGTAATTTCCCGTACAGTTGAATAATAAAGTCATTTTCACAGGCCTCGGACTTTGCATTATCGCCTGAATACACGACGTTAGTCATTTAAGCTAGAGCTTTTCAAGTGACAAATAAGCACCATAAATTTTGTGCTAAAATTGGTCAGAAGTGGCACCATGTGGTTCTATCGGCGCTTGGTGCTATGCCTACCCCGTAAGGGATAAAGGCGTGATTATATGTATGTATGTAATTTCGTGCCACTTCTTAACTTTTTATCATCATAACTTTATATCAATGTTTAGCATAGTATTGTCAGAAATAAACTAAATATTGCTATTATAATGCTATATTTAACTTAGAGTCCTATGCTGTAGCTTCACTAGAATACAAACATCAGCAGTATCTCCTTCCGTGCATGTCGTAAGAGTCGATCTTACTAGTGTTGAGTAGCATATGTAAATTTTACATGACGTCACCAAAGGAATTCACGTGGTCACGACATTTTGAGCGAGAGAGAAATATATTGGCGAAGGCGCCAGCCAGGAGGCGCGTAGGTAATAGGTATTTAAAATTCTAGAGAGAGTCAGTGCCATTTAACTCTCTAAACTGATGACATCGCGTCTCGTGCGCGCATGTCTCTAATAAATTCAAATGTTCAAGAGTCGACTAAGGACACTCTCTTAAAACTCTTTTTCAGCGTGTCCTATCAACACTAGATCTTACTATAGCATAAAATTTTAGAACCAAAGGAATTCGATGTGGAATTTACTAGCTAAACTCTCTCTATGCATTCTCGTGCATGTCTAAGAGTGTAAGGAACTCAAGCTTAGGCGATCAGCAACTTTCATATCATTTATATCAGCTGCATTGTTATGTTAAACGTGGCTATGGTATGTTCATAATGATCTTGTAGTTATGACCACCCCATCACGAGAACACAGCCGTGTCTATGTGTATATATGTACGAGTATTTAACTTTAAAAAGCTCTGCACTTTATTGTTATACTCGAAATGAAGTCTGCAACACTGACTGTAACAATTTCACATTTACAAAACAAGTTTTTGAATTGTTAATTCAATAGCACACTTATGTCGTGTATACTCGGCATTAGCTACAGTTGCATTCTCTCCACCTGGCTTATTGTGATGAATTACTTAGACAAAAGCCCCGTTTGAAGTTGCATCATAAATTCTATTTCAACTATAACGATGTTTTACAGTGAAGAAAGGTTTGACCACAACGTTACGTAAACATGAAGACCATAGCATTTGTAAATGTATCGACTTTTTATTCAAAAATATAATTTCGATGTTTAAGAAAGGCCAAGGTCAATCCCGTTTTATTTGGCCATAAGATAATTCACGACTAGAGTAGAGGTGACGATACGAAATTGCAATGACGAATTGTATTCGTACCGTTTCTTAGATGAACCAAAAATTGATCTGTGTCATAGCATGTCGTACATTGCAATGACGTCACTTTACATTGCACATAAAAACGGTACAGATACGATCCGTAATTTCACCGTATTTTAAGAAACAATGTGGCCGACATTTAAATCAAAGTTTTTCTCTGTCATCCCACTGTGTATAGTGTTGCAAAAATTGAAGATTAAGTAGGAACCTCGAGTTTGGAACCCTCAATTAAGCAGTGATAATATTTACTCTGCATTATTTGAAATTGAGATGATATTTTATGAGCACGATTTGAGGATTACTTCATTTTATGAAACATGTATTTATGGGTAAGAATATTCTGTTTGCATTGTGATAAATTTCTAACATAATCTTTACATGTTTTAATTACAAATGAAATAAGTATTTGTAAAAATAATGAAGAACTTGCACTGGTAGAACGTGATATTAAATTAATGAACTAATATTAATATAGTTGATAATATCTATCACAGAAATAGGAGCATATTTGTTTGAAACAATATATATCTATACCATTACTTTGTATCTTAACAAATAACGTTATTTCTGTATAGCGCGATGCCATTACGAGTACATTAGTAATTCATTATAATTGAAAACCCCTTTTAATCTTTGACTTTTTAGGAGTTTATTTGAGTTGGTAAATTACCGTGCTGTGATATATCTCTATGATTACATGATGCACTATATAATTTTACGTTATAGGTAAAAACGCAACCGAAGTAAAATTCAAGATCATGTGTTTCAACAGCCAGTGGAAATGTGAGACAATTTACTTGCGCTCTATTATTAAAGTCAAGTCTACGAATCCTTCAATTTCCAACTCAAAACGATGATAAAATAAGAACATGAATAAAATCATTTAGTCCTACGCCCAGCCTTGTATGCTAAAATCTCCACCGAGCAATTCCAGCTTTTTTCTTGAATACACTTGAATATAATATTCTTTTGAAATTGCAATAACTTTCTATTATTGCGACTAAAAGAACTTACGAATGAAGCGGGAATATTTCATTTTATAAACTCTGATGGAATTCATTACATAAATGAAACAATATTGCATTAAGTACTTTTTTTTGAAGTATACTTCAATTTTAGCTGATGAGTTCAAAGATTGAATATTGATAAAAAAAAAAGTTAAATACCTACCTTTTTTTAAATATATGATAACGAACACTACTTCTTTGCTTCATTTACTTTACAATAAAAATAGATGTTCTTAACCGAGTCCACACAGCAGTGACACTCGACATATTATGATACTTTTTATTTCTATACAGGGTATAACAAAAGAGGTATATTATGCGAAGTGCTATGAAAATAGCCCACTATAGAAAATCTATCCACAAAATAAGTAAGAGTCGACTAAAGATCTCGGGCCTTCTCTCAGGCGACAAGCTAGCAACTTTATCACACATCTGTCGCCGCTATGCCAAACGTGGATACATACATACATACATATAATCACGCCTTTAACCCTTACGGGGTAGGCAGAGTACCAAGGGCCGATAGAACCACATGGTGCCATTTCTGACGAATTTTGAGGGTATAGTTGAGATATACAAGTTCGGGTAGTAGTGACAGGTGGTCAGCCCATCGCCTACAAAACACCAAGACCCTCTTGTCCCTCTACTGACTTGTACAGTATGCCCGGGAAGAGAAGCAGTTGTCGTATTATACTTTTTTTTTTCACTCCCAGAGCAGCATAGAAGTACGTGGATAGACAGGCGATAAGCTAGAAACTTGTCACTGATTATTTTGTGGCTAGAATAGAATCTCCTTTAGAATCTTGCAGTTCTGGCTACCCCATTCGGAAAAACACAGCCATGTGCATATGTATGTATGTTATAATAAGCCTTTATATTCACCAGATACGCCTCAGAAAGCGGCGAGCAGACAGTCCTGGAGTCGATGAGAGAGTATCTGATCGGCACTATACAGAAGACATTCGAAGTGGGGCTGCAGCAAGCCGAGTGCCTCTACAGCGAGCTGCTGCAGTGCACCAGAAAGAAGAACCTGGTAAGAAAAAATCATATAATAACCAATATAGATTTGTAGTACCTAATGACGTCATGAAGTCTAACTTGAATTGTTCCTTTTGCGAACTTTGCTGACGTTCTCATTAATTGGAGCCTATCGCACTTCGATTTATTTGTCCAATAAAGCATAATTACTATGTTCCTGAAATTTATGCGTTTTTTGATAACCTTAAGAACCTGGAGTTTGACCACAATTTAGTTCTCTAAGTTTCTATTGTATTCCAAATTGCTTTAGAATATATTGAACTTACATAAATTAGCTCGAATACTATTTCGTCTAGACGGCGCGGATCATTTAACAAAATAATCAAGCGCAATTCCAATATCACTTAGCACTTGACTTGCCTCGCATTTTCAGACGATTAAAACGTAACTTATTACTTAGAACGTTACAATACAAAAACGGGTAAAAGCTATACAGGGTGAAATGTTAATATAAAAACATTTTCCTCAAAATTTTCTCACAATACTCGACGCCGTTTTATAACAAACAACAACAACGGAAATTACGAGTAGGTACATTCAACTTTCGGTTATCTATGTGGTTTTCTGAAAGAAAATCTCTATTAGGGATAAACACGCCTTTGTATATTTATCAAGGTAAACTGTCCGAGTATAATCTATATCTATCCATACATATAATAAAAATGTAACGGATCGCTGTCTGTACATGGAAGATATATAAGAAAAAATATTATAGAATACCTTTATCAACGCAATAGTACCCAAAACAACAATGATTTTTGGAATTTTTATCTGTTTGTCTGTTTGTCGGTTTGTCTGTGCGTTTGTGCATGCTAATCTCAGAAACGGCTGAACCGGTTTCGATGCAGTTTTCAGGAATATATTGTGACAGATCCCACTTAACATATACATACATACATACAATCACGCCTTTATTCCTTACGAGGTACTTAACATATAGGCTACTTTTTATCCCGGAAAAATGTTTTTATCCCGGATAATTTCGATATTTTGTTTTTTTTTCTGTAGTCCACGCGTACGCGGGCGTTCACTAGTAATACATATGTGTACGATAAAGAACAATAACAAATTCATACAAAATCACATAATGTGTATATTTTTGTGACGGTAATTTAAGAGATATAAAATAATAGAGATATGGGCCATTCTACTTTTCGATGCCTAAAACATTAGAATATTCAGACCAAAAATGAAAAAAATCAACTTTAAAAATTTAGTTATTTGAGTGATTGTATACAAAGGGAATATAATATCTTAACATGTCCACAAGCTTGCAGCGATGTTTTGTTCTGTATTTTTGTTAAATTAACGTTTAAAGGAAAGAAAGAAGAAAATAAAACCATTGCGTTACTGAGTCATCATTTACAGCCCTGAGAAGTCCACTGTTGGACATAGGCCTCCCCCAACAACCTCCACTCCGACCGGTCGGAAGCAGCCTGCATCCAACCGACGCCCGCAACCTTGACCAGGTCATCCGTCCACCTCGCGGGTGGCCTTCCCACGCTGCGCTTGCCGATACGTGGTATCCACTCTAGAACTTTCCGACTCCATCGGCCATCAGTTTCTTCGAGCTATGTGCCCTGCCCATTGCCACTTCAGCTTGCTGGACCGTTCAGCTATGTCGGTGATCTTTGTACGTCTGCGGATCTCCTCATTTCTGATTCGATCACGCAGAGAGATCCCAAGCATAGCTCTCTCCATCGCTCGCTGTGCGATCCTGAGCTTTTTTATGAGGCACATAGTTAGAGACCACGTCTCGGCACCGTAGGTCATCACCGGCAGCACGCACTGGTTGAATACCTTCGTCTTTAAGGACTGGGGTATCTTGGACACAAATAAGCTTCGTAGTTTCCCGAACGCTGCCCAGCCGAGTTGGATTCGCCGAGTTACCTCCTTCTCAAAGTTGGACTTACCTAGTTTGACCGTCTGTCCCAGGTAAACATACTCGTCAACAACTTCAAGCATCGAGCTCCCAACCAGTACAGGAGTGGGCGGCACATGGACCTTCGACATGATCTTCGTCTTGTCCATGTTCATCTTCAGGCCACCTGTTGGGAGACTCGATTGAGGCCATCGAGCATTGTGCTTAGATCCTTCAGCGATTCTGCCATGACCACGATGTCGTCTGCGAACCGAAGGTGAGTGATGTATTCGCCATTGATATTGATGCCGAGTCCTTTCCATTCGAGAAGCTTAAAGGCGTCTTCCACTGCATTGGTGAAGAGCTTCGGAGAAATAACATCTCCTTGTCTCACTCCCCTCTGCAAAGAAATCGGCTCAGTGCTCCGCTCCTGTACTCGTACCGACATGGTGGCATTGCTGTATAAACACTTCAGCACTTCGATATATCGATGGTCAATATGGCACCGCTGGAGAGACCGCAACACTGCCCATGTCTCGATCGAATCAAAGGCCTTCTCATAGTCCACGAACGCTAGGCATAGTGGCCGATTATACTCTTCCGTTTTTTGTATATCTGCCGTAGCGTGTGGATATGATCTATGGTACTAAACCCTTTTCGGAAACCGGCTTGTTCGGGAGGCTGGAAGTCATCAAACCTGCGAGCAAGACGATTCGTGATTACCCTTGAAAACAACTTGTAGACATGGCTCAGAAGCGAGATGGGTCTATAGTTCTTCAGCAAGGCTTTATCGCCTTTTTTAAAGAACAGTACCACCACACTTCTGTTCCATGCTTCCGGCGTTACGCCTTCGAGCAGGACGGAATTGAAGAGCCTTTGGAGGACCTTCAGTACCGGAGTTCCACCCGCTCTTAGAAGCTCTGATGTAATTCCATCGTCGCCCGGCGCTTTGTTGTTTTTGAGTTGTTTAAGGGCAGTCCTAATCTCGTACAGGCTGATATCCGGGATGTCTTCAGTATAGTGTCGCGTTACTGAGTATTTGGACGTTATTATTTATTTATAGGAATGTCAAAACGAGATCAATTACCGTATTTAATATCTTACTGATTCTTAATTACTACCTTCGTAAGTCAAATAAAGAAAAATTACATAATATATTTTTTTTTCTTAAAAAATCAGTCTTTGCGTTACCTTAATTAACTTTTAACCAATAATATTTTAAATATTACGCAAGAAAACAGTCATATAAACTGGATACTAATAGAAAAGTGTAACTTATTTCTATGTTTACAGATTCGAACAAGAAATATATACATTTTGTCAAAAACAGGAGAGATATTTAACAAAACATTAATCTTATTTAGGGGACAAGAAAGTAACGCAGTTGTAACATTAGTAACACAGTCACATTTATATCATATATATATATATTATTGAGGATTTTCAAAATAAACCAAATTGTTTCTCTGAAAATACAAAGTTTTATTTTATTTATTACGCCTACATATTACAACAATTATCGTTTAACCACTCTATTTACACTTTTATCTTACCTGAAAATACAAAGAAACGACATTTAAAGTTCACTAATATCGCTTCCTCAAGTATATCCTTCACTTTATCTATCTATAAGTTTTAATAATAATGAAATAACTAAGTAATCTCAACATCAATCCGCCATTGCATAAAACGTCGCTCCCTGTCAACTTCCAATGACAGCTTTACGAACGCGCGAAGCGCGGCAAAAAATTGAAATGACGAAGTGTCATTTCATTACATCTCCCCCGCTACGGGTGAAAATTCTAAGTAATATATCTATGTATTATATACATTATCTCTATAGTCTTCTTCTTCTATTTCGTCTTCTGTTTCAGTTTCTGTTTTGACAGGTTGTAATTTTGTTATGTGGAATAAAGTTGATTCTATTTTCCTATTTCCAGTGTCAATCTTATAAATAGAGTTCGATATTTTTTCTACTATTTTGAAAGGGCCTATTTTTAATTCGTCTAACTTCTTTCGATTTAATCTATTCCCATTTTCGACATAAACACTGTCTCCTACATTAAATTCTTGCACTTTTCTGTTTTTATCAAATATTTTCTTGTTGTATTTGTGTGACTTTATTGTGTTCTCTAATGCCAATCTTTTATCAGCAATCCACTTGTCTTCCTTTTCTATTATTTTAAGTTCATTTGGTAAAATACTGACATTTGTACCATACAGTAAGTATTTTGGTGCAAAACCTGTAACGGAGTGTTCTGTCTCATTATATTTAAGTATACATTCTCGTGCTACTGTTGTCCATGCTCTCTTATTATTTTTCTCATTCATCTTACACCTTATTTTATTTACTATTGTCTGATTTAACCTTTCATTCAAGCCATTCGAGAATGGTGTATTGACTGCTGTAAAAATTAATTTAATATTATTCTCCTGCAAATAGTCTTTATATTCTCTTGAATTTATACCCGGATATTGATCTGTTAGAATTATTCCAATCTCATCTGTTTCTAGCACATTCTTTGTTAGTTTTATAAAATCACTTGCATTCTGCGTTTTTGAAGTTACAATCAATGCATATCTTGTAAAATGATCTACTAAAAGATGCAGGTACTTTTTTGTTGATCTAGATCCAATTTTATCCAAATTTTTCTAGTTTGATGCCTTTTCTTTATACTATTTTTTATTTTTAGGAAAGTATTCATATTAACAATATATGTATGATAATTCACCGGCCTCAGCTCATCAGGTAGAACATAACGTTTTCCTTCTTCTGTAGATATTGAGGTTATGGCTAATACATTAGATTTTCCATCACTTGAAGCTATCATCGTAAATTCAAATTGCAGCCGGTCCATCTTCTATTAGTTAACAAAATGTCGTTTTATAAGATATATTATTGAGGATTTTCAAAATAAACCAAATTGTTTCTCTGAAAATACAAAGTTTTATTTTATTTATTACGCCTACATATTACAACAATTATCGTTTAACCACTCTATTTACACTTTTATCTTACCTGAAAATACAAAGAAACGACATTTAAAGTTCACTAATATCGCTTCCTCAAGTATATCCTTCACTTTATCTATCTATAAGTTTTAATAATAATGAAATAACTAAGTAATCTCAACATCAATCCGCCATTGCATAAAACGTCGCTCCCTGTCAACTTCCAATGACAGCTTTACGAACGCGCGAAGCGCGGCAAAATTTGAAATGACGAAGTGTCATTTCATTACATATATATATGTATCACAATTATGTTCTTTTTTGAAGTTACATTATCATACTTTTTGGATAAATCTCTTAATTATAAAACAAAAAAAAGTATGTAAACCACTTAAACAAGTAAATAACAATCAGAAAATTTTTAAGAAATATTATTATCTCGTAAAGAAAACCTAGTTCAATGCAACTAGTCACTAAAATTAGATACTATTCATTGACATGACAATATTATAGTATTTAAGTATATGTTTAAAAATGAACTAAATTAAATGCTTAATAATTTTGATAATGAAATTTGAATGTAGAATGAATTATTTCTCAAATATATTTAGGGGTTGGTCAAAGCAATAAAAAACGCGTTTGCCTTTAGTAACTATGCGAGGATTAGGAACAATTTCTACAATATTTTCGTATGGCACGAACGAAACATCCGTCTCTACACTTTTAAACTTCTTACACGTTGAATCAACACTTCTATAAAACATTATCTTCACATCTCCTTCTTCATCTACTTCACTTCGAGCAATTCCCAGGTACATGTATTCGTGATTTTTCTCTGAAGTAAATTTAACAGTTACATAGACACCATTGTATATTTTTGATGGATGAATATTTTCTTTCTGAATGATTTGCTGTTCTTGACCGTTCGATGTTGAGGGTACATTTTCTATGTTGGATGCTGAGGCCAGGTTCGAAACTACGTCAGAAAGTGGAGTTTTCTTCAAGTTCGAAAGTGGCTCATCATCACTAGAAGATGAAGAATAAACATAGTCGTAATAAGTTTTACGTGGTTTGGATATTATATCTGCAATGTTACTCAATACAACATTTTCACTCATCTTATCGTCAAGATTTTCGTCAGCACATAAAACTGGTTGGTATTCATTTGGATTAAGACAAGCACAAAAACCTTTTTGACAAAAGCAACTCAGTAATGAAGTTTACTAGGAGAATCTGTAAATATCTGGTGTACTTGCATAGTTCCCTGTAGCGGAATAATATTTTTGGGGACCGTCTGTTGTACCTTTTCAATATCTTCGTCTTTAATAGACGAATTTTGCTTGAATCTTTCAGGGTTACAAAAAAGGTTTCTGCATCAGAAATATCCGTTCCAGTAGCAACTTTCTTATCGGCGGTACGTTTCAGGAATTCACCTACTCCATCAGCAGCTCCTTTACCATGGCCAGCTTCAAAAAAGTTCCACGTGACGCGATTGAATTGGTATTCTTCGAAGATTTTTGTACAAATAAAGTAGAAATTAAACTTTGTCTATATTGTGTGGCAGGTCCATCAGAGAAGAAGTGAATATTTCTAACATGTGGGTAGTTAGTTTTTAATTCTTGGATAATGGGATGCATATGGGCCCATATTGATACAGAATTGTGCAAGTTGTTACCCGACACGCTACAAAATGATAGTGTGGTTGGTTTGACATCTCTTTCAGCTTTTAAATACATTACTCCTGTGTGCAAGGTTACTTGTTTACGGGATCCGCCAAAGTGGTGAGACTGAACTTCTTCGTAATTTTTGCAGCTGTAGTTCTCGCTGAAGTCGATGTGCAACACAACTTCGTCATTCTTCATTTCATCTATCGCGGCTCTGTAGTTTCTGAATTGTGCTCTCATGATATAAATATGTTTTTTTAATGTTACCATGGTTTTTTTAAAGGTTTGCATCGTTTTTTCAAGAGTTTCTTCTACCACTTCAATTTTCATTTTAGAAGCAAGAATACTTTGTGCTTGAAAAATCTGTTGTACAACTTTTTTAGCCTTCATATTTTTTATTTTATTGTAATGTTCTTTGATAGCATTAGTTAATATATTATATTTATTGCTTTTATCTTCGTTCTCCTTATTTTGTCTATTCGGCTTCTTCTTTATTCTTTGGTATCTTTTCTTATACTCGTATTTATTACATTTTTTCTTAAGTTGATCTACTTCTTCTTGCAATTTCGCGTTTGTTCTATACAAATTAGACCTATTGCGTCTTATTTGATTTCGGCCTCTGGATGCAGGGGAAATAGGAGTTCCTGAACGTGGAGTTGAAGATGGAGTTAAAACATTTTCGAGAATATGACGAGCAGCTCGTTGGCTTTCTCTACGCTTCTTATTAGCAGTTTTCCATTTGCGTTTGGCGGATCTATGTTCCCTTTCTGTCATATCTTTGACTAACTTCTTGCTGTCATGGTACCTTTCCCGATGTTTTCTTTTAGCTTCTGCAAATTTTTCAGGGTGCAGCTTTAATCTTTGTCGATAACGGCGTTGTTTCTCAGCTGGTGTTAACGCCATCTTGTAAGAGAAATACCTAGACAAAGATACACCATACCTATTAAATATTTACCTGAACTTACGCATAATAAAAATGCTAGGACATTCATAAATAAAACATTAATTCATTTGCTTCTTGTTAAGATTTTTTAGATATTAAGCTTTTATTCTAAGTGTAGTAAAAAACTGCAAAATGTTATAAGTGTTTCGTTTTATTTACAAAAAACCCTTTTAAATGACTACCGCGTTACCAAGGTAACAACTGCGTTACTATTTAGTAGTAACGCGGTGTAGTGGTAACACAGGAGTAAATTTAAGACTATTTCAATTACTGGCGAGAAACCATAACTTAATACTTTAAAATAGTATGACCTTTGGAATACGGACACATTTATAAATATCTATTTAAATGAAAACGTAAATAAATTGTAATAATCACCTTCGCCAATTGGTAACTCAGCAGACGCCGAATAAACACACGCATGCCTGACTAGATCTGGCGGCCGACTGGTTCGGACACTGCGCACTCTCCCCGCGCATGCGCCACGTGACACTTTTGAATTACTTTATAACGAACCGTCCAGTGTAAACCGGTTTCTACTACCTTTTTTTTAAAGCGTTATTTCCTATGGTAACGGTAGGTACTGATCATTTTGCTCGATGGAGGCGACGCGACTTGGATATTTTTTTTTAAATTCTTGTAGTACGAAACTGGATGTGGGCATTACTGAACTATAAACTTATTATAAATGAGAGTTATATGAAGCCATTTAATATTATGTCTTCTTGGGAGTTTTTTTGAATAAATGATGTTGCCAATTCTGACATTATACTGGGACAGGTATAATTTATATGAAAAACGACTGAGTTACCGAAAAGTACAACGGAGTTACCTTAAATGTTACAATAATTTCTATAATTAAGTTAAAAACACAATATTTTATGGATTGTTCACTAATAATACATATGTGTACGATAAAGAACAATAACAAATTCATACAAAATCACATAATGTGTATATTTTTGTGACGGTAATTTAAGAGATATAAAATAATAGAGATATACTGTACTTTGGTAATTATATTAAAATACTTGCTAAACGAAAATTCATATAAATCATAATAATGAAAATCATAAGCATCCCAATGTTCAAAGCTAAAGGATGACATTTAAAAATATATACCTATATTTTGGTAATTACCAAATAATTAAGTAATTATTTGGTAAGTAATTTTTTTTTTTTTTTACTTTATTTAACATTTTCATTAGTACATCAATACTACAATTTGCCACTCACGTAGTCCTTATTGGTCTGTCTGGAGTGGCGAGATCGTTCCGTTTACATAATACTTTTTCATTAAATGTAAGTTTTTTCTAGGCGACTGTACAAAGTCTCTAATTAGTTCGGCAGGCATTTTGTTAATTATATCCGGTAGCATATACTCCCATGTGCGTGTACCATATACATTGTTATATTTTGGCAGGCTAAATGTTTTTGTATAGGTCAGCGTTCTCATACAAGTTGGTCTAACTTTTAATTCTAGGCAATTTAAATTAGGATATTCCTCACTTAAAATTGCAAATTTGATTTTATTGGAGATATTCATAACGTTGCAATGGGAGAATAGTCCCTCATAATTTTCATTTTTAAATTTATCTCTATATTTTTTTTTGCGCAATAATTTTAAGTAAACTAATTTGTAGTTTTCGAATATCTTCAATATACGTTTTGTAAGTTCTACCATAGCTACTTATACCATAGCTGATGACAGAATCAGCCAGTGCTAGGTACAACAGTCTTAGAATTTTAGGTGGTACTTTATATTTAAGTATATGAAATTGACTTATTAATGATCTTAATTTGTTACTAATATGTTGTATGTGTGCACACCAGTTGAATCTGTCATCCAAGATAAAGCCAAGGTATTTATGTGTCTTAACTAGTTCTAATGGTGAGCATTTACATGGTTTGTTGTTTAAATGTAGGCATTGGTGTTCATGGGCTATGATTCTGGGGATTGTTGCTGCTTTAATATGTGCTGAGCGTACATGCATTATTTTTGTTTTTTGTGGATTAATAGTCAGATCAGAATTAGGTAATTATTTGGTATACCTAATTAATTGAGCACATTAAAATTGATCCAACGTTGACCTCATATCCTTATATGACATTATTCTCATTATAACCACAGTTAAGTAGAAAGAATACAAAAATAAACAGCTAGTGTAGTAATTAAGACATTCCACTTAAATAAATTACGTCCATTTACCAGACATAATGTTAATGTATGTGGTTATCTTTTTACTCAAACACTGGTTTATCTTAAGATACATTAGGAAAAAACAAATTAAATTAAGTATTTCATAGTAAAATTAAAAACAGAAGTTTTACTATAGGTCTAAATGTGAACCTGTATTTTATTCTTTGTGAAATATGTATTAATGATTAAATAAATTTAAAAAATTCTGTAAATTTATCATTGAATGTTTTTGTGTATATTTAATATTTTTAAGTTACGTAATAATAAATTAAATATTTCATGATGAGCAACAGATAAGAAAATTATAATCTATTATTATAAATAAATATATATAAATAAAATTATAAATAAATATATATAAATAAAATTAAATGCTACTTCTCGATCTCGATTTGCTAATCGTAGTGGACCTAGTTCAGCGCCCTGCGGCACCTTCATTAATTTTACGATTTACCGCAGGCGGCTCGCTAACGAGCATCTATCGAACGGAACCCGGTTCAATTGAATACTTAAACGATAGGAATTAGGAATATTTATTGAAATGGTCTTGGATATTGCTGAATATAATTTTCTCTATTGAGGGATCGCCCGCCACCGGGCCCTATACCCTCCGCTGACCCTCGGATCTGCCTACTCATGATAACGAACACAAGACACTACAGTCGCAACGAGAAGCCAGATCCAAGCACCTAGCATGCAACCATAAATACATAGCTGCTAATAATAGCCCGGTGGCGGGCGATCCCTCAATAGAGATTTGAACTTCCGAATAGTGACGCCTGATACAATTCAAGAATATAATTTTGTCATATTAATATTAGCCTGGTAATTATTAGGTTGCAAAAATTGCGGTAGCTTGTATAAATTCCCCTAAGGAAGCTAAAATATGGACATTATGAACACCAATGTATTAGGTACCTAATGAAATTAATTTTCTCAAAAATAAATTAAGCAAAAATACGTGTACTGATATTTTCTGCGGAACGGTGATAAAAGAACCTCTTCCCACCGGTTACTGAGTGATTGAGTGACTGCTGTCTATCACTACGCACAGCTGAAACTGTAACTATAATAAAATTCGACATGAAAAGTATCTTAGAGAGATGATGTTGGAGAGTGTAGGGTAGGAAAGTTTCTTGGAAAAGAAGTTTTCCAGAAATTCTCGCGGGACCAATGTTTACGCGGACAAAGTCGTGCTAGTTTTAAGAATAACTTTGATTACCTACTTTTATTGCCAAGTTTTATCTGTCTGAGAAGTTTTTTAAATTAATTGAGAAGCCAATAACGTTTTCTTTATTAGAAGCTGTAAACGTTGATGCCCTTGACTTCAACTATCGTTCGTAAAAAGGTATCAGCTGGTGGTACTATTCTTAATATTTTATCTCTTTCCCGTGACTCTATTCTGGATATACTATATCTAAATATCATCAAAAATATCAACCATAATGGTTGTGTTCAGAAGTACTGACGTGGAAAGCTATTAGCGCATTTATAACATAGCACGAATAATGTCATATTAATTTCATTTTACTACGGTACCCACTTAAAAAAAAAAATTAAAACCGATGAAATCGAGATTAAGATAATTTTTCTAAAAAAATCCTGAAAATTTATTTTTAATTGCCTAAAGTTCAGATACATAATTTCATTAAAAGAGAAATCTCCAAGTTATTAAATAACTCTTAAATAGAAGCTCAGAGGCTAAAACAATTGGTTTACAAAAAACAATTTATTTTCTGAATAAGGTTTATATTCGGATTACGTACCTAAGTTCAAGTTAAGATTAGGTCTATCTAAAACTTTACCAACATTTGCGTCTCTTCAATGAAATTGAAAGGAATAGGTACTATTTCATGTGGTTTGCAAGTTATGAGATAGTGACTCTGTTAGGAAAAGCGCGCCTTTGTACATTATTGTAAACAGTTTTTCTGTACAAAATATTTATGTACAAGGAAAAGAATATGAAAAGAACATTACAATTTTACGAAAAGTCATATAAATCTACTAATTTTGGTCAAAATCGAATTCAAGTTACCCCATTTTGCATAAGGATTACTTTAATATTTTTCCCCCTTTCTTTTCCACCAGATAACAGTCTTCAGGATACAGGAGCGCGCAGAAGGCGGTGAGGTCCAGGAGTTGGATCAGGTGATCCTGACGGCGCTGTTCAGGGCCCAGCATCTGTCTCCCAGCGAGCAGTTATCCCTGGCCCTCACATGGAATCGTGTGGACATCGCCAGGTCGGAGATCTTCGTGTATGGACAGGAATGGCCGCCAGGTTTGTATAGTTTACTAGAGGACGCCCTCGACATCGTTCGTGTACACCAACATCACATGTGTTAAAAAGGGATTATTATTATATTAACTATTAAATTTCAGAGAAATCCTCTCTAATCTGATGCCTTCCTCGTACAAATACACCCTAAAAGTTGATCCATGAGACATTCAGTACAAAGTACATATAGCTATATACCTATATTTAAAAATGAATGAATGAATACATCCCACTGCTGGGCAAAATTCGGTTCAGCACCTTTATTATTTTACCAAAACAATACAAAAGCAAAAAGCTGTACAAATTATCGCATAAAATTCGTATTATATACCTAACAGCATTTGGGTCAGCATTACTATTATTTTCGTATCATATTTACATAAAAGTTTAATGTTTAAAAAAAATTGAGACACGCAACTCTTATACGATATAATTACTAATAAATTCTCTTACTAGTTAAACTAGTTTATATTTAATTAAGAGAATATTCTACTTGTTTATGAAACAAATAAAGTAAACGTGCCTACACAGTTCCCGGTCGCAGAATGTGCACGGTTACGGTTATATCATTTATGATACCTTTATGCATATACCGAATTCGACACCAATCTGTACATCACTTGCTCCAACCCAGCAAACAATAAGTAACTCGTCGAAATCAGTCAGTGTTGAACAATAAAAGTAAGTTAACACAATCGTCGTAGAAATTCTTTCTTTAGAACATATATGGCAAATTTCAGCTTCATACACCTAGTAGTTGAATCAGACACCGGAAGAGTTTTTGAGTGATAAATTATGAGTATATTTTATAAGACTATCATTATAATGCATCAAAGAGTTTTTTATTTATCTATGAATGTGTGCAAAAATATATTTGATATATTGTCTTCTTAAAGAATTTTAAGAATTCGGCATTTCGCCATCTGGGATTCGCCTTGTCCCTTCGCCTGCAATATTGAAATTTTCCACAAATCAGTTTGGAATAGTGTAGTTTGAGGTATATGCGGTGTTTGTCTCCAATAAACTGAACGGTTATCGCCTGCAGCAGGTGCCTGTTTGAATAACACGTTGTATACTTAATGAATGTTTTCAAATTGATGTTCGGCACATACTGGAAACGTGCTCGGTTAGGATTAGATTATAATACGATAAACTCATATATTTTTTTAGTTGTTTAAATATTTTTTCAAAAAAAATACAGCACCAAACACCTATAGGTACTCAGGGAAAATAAAACACAAGGGGAAAAACAAATGTAGTTTTTTTTCTGTAAAAACCAGTTACACCGAGATCACATATAGATAGGAACCTACTCGTAGTACTGTTTATATCACATACAGATTAAGACAATAGGAAAATTGACTTCTGTTCTTGTCTATTGTTGTTTTCTGCTGTTAATTAGTACAAGTATAATAATTACTTTTAAGGACACGGAATTTTTGCATGTCAATATCAGGCAAAATAAGAGACACTAACAAGCTAACACCAACTTCACCTTATTTTATGCAAATAAAGTATTAAATAAAGCGACGGGATGAAAGGCATATTTTACGGAGAGTGTTGTGGCATGAATGTGGATGGATATAAAGAAGAAGCAGACCAATGAAGTGTATGGACTCTGTGAGAGAGGATATGCATGTACTGGGAGTGAGCGATGAGATGATGGCTAATAGGAATGAATGGAAGAATATTACGTCGACCCCAAATAAATGGGAACAGGGCAGGAAGATGATGAAAGTATTTTGAATTTGAACTCTCGGTTAGCGTAACCAAAATGCTGGACTAGCTAATTATTTGGCCAAAATAGCAGCCAGCATTTTGGTCATGCGTAGATTCTATTTTAGAAACAATTTTCGGAATAATAATGTTATGAGACATAGGGACAAATAAGATCATGTTCCGAAATATATTATGTTCCGGGCTAGGGATTCCTTGAGAGGAAAATTCATTAAATATCATATTAATTACAATTATTATCTAGTACCTATACATGCATATGTATCTATAAATAAATACCTTCTCCTGAATGAGTGATGAAGAACGCACAACCTAAACTGCTGATCGATCTGAAACGTGTAGGACATTTTTTTATAAGACATATCCGATAAAAAGGGTTTTTTACGGGAACAGGAAATAACGTAATTGTAAAGTTTAAACGGGTGAAGTCATCGGCGGCCGCTAGGTTTATTATAAAACTTAAGTACAAAATAGCATACCACTTAGTCTATCCCCCGGGGCACCAAACCATTTTTATATTTGTTGGATCCATAATACAAAGTTAAAGAAGAAAACTCATCCGTTTGTTTGTTTTGTAAATAGGACTCGATCCCAGTAGAGAAACGTGCGGAGTTTACCTGCAGGCGAGGTTGACATAGTTCCGGTTTGTCTAAATTTTGACTGTGGTATAGTGTGTAAAACAGTCAAAAAGTCAAATAAAATTTTCATTTTTCATCATAATATAAAGTAGGTAATATAAAGTAACATGTCCTGACTGATTCCTCAATGCAGAGACAAAACTACTTAAGGCTGAAACGTGATATTTGTATAATGGCTTCCTTTTGTGCCGTATATTTCCCGAAATTCCCATGGGCACGGGAAATAAAGGAAATTTTACGCGGACGATGTCATGCCGCTAGTCTTTCATATATGTATTGTGGCATTATAAGATTATAGAAAATGATATCTAATTTAAAATGGACGCATAGAACTATCCCAAAAAATAACTGACAGCAGTATTGCTACAATCTTTGCAGGCTTATCAATAAATTAGGTAGGTACCTACTACAAAAAGTTTCAACTAACTTCCGGCAGTCCATTTACGTCGAGTACACTAATATAGAGTTTGAAACGTCTGACAAGTTACGGCCAAGTGCAATACGTGTACACTCGTAAGACCTCGTAAATCAATAACTTTCAGGCTCCTTCTCAATATCAACTTCACCTAATTATTCAAAATTTCTCACTTCCCTGTGCCCGCTGTGCTTATACAAAGGGTACAAACTTTTCTCTGTACGTACGGCAGCATAATATAAATTAATGGTCGAATTTGAGACCTTAATTATCTCTATTATCATACAATATTAAACTGAAACCTTTGGCTTGTCCTTCTGTGTAGAGTCTTTAAGTTTTCCAAACTTTAGAATAATGTTTTTTTAATTATTACTTATAATATACGTATATGTACACACAGCTGTGTTTCCGGAACAGGGTAGCCAGAACTGCAGGATCATAAAGGAGATATCACAGCCACGTTTTGCATATCGGGGACAGATGTAAGTGATCAGTGTCAAGTTGCTAACTTATCGCCTGAGAGAATGCTTAAGATCCTTAGTCGACTCTTACGACATGCACGAAAGGTAAATGCAGCTGATACTGCTGATACCTACATTCTTGTAAAACCCGCATCAGCACACTGAAAGATTAACAAACATAATATATTATAAAATTATTAATAAAGAAAATGGAAAAAATTCTTCACCCGAGTGGGAATCGAACCCACGACTGCTGTAAACCGTGCCAGCCGCTATAACCACTAAGCCACCGGGTCAATTACTCGGATGACGAATTTTACCATCTCTTTTCTAAATTACATATTGGCAACGTTATTCTTCATCCCGATAGCTATACACTAGCCAAATGTCGGCAAACAAAGCTGAATCCCTCAGCACAATGTTTAAAGATGAAGCGATCAACCATATCCTAACGGATTATATTAATGGAGAAGTGTTTTTATAAATTTATCTTAGTCAAGATATTATATATTATAAACATAATATAAGTAGGATCAGTATGACGTGTTTTCAGCAATGTATGTATAGCCCGAAAGCCAAGTATGTACGAGTACGTACAGTCTGTGCTTTTTCACGTAAAGTTTACCTGAAAATTCGATGTAGTAGTCGACATTCTATCCGCTTATACCTTTCAATTTCATGTTTGAGTTTTGTCATTTGTTACCCACTTTGTTTCTCGGCTGACGGCATTTACATCTTTTTTCTAGAACTTTCCAACAATCCCTATTATGTTTTACCTTTATCCGTTATTTACATATAAGTTAGGTGTAGACTTCTAGTTTATTAGTAAAGTTAGATATCTCCTAGAGATTTTCCATAGGTTCTGACAAGATTATGTTATATGGTTCTTATAATTTGGATATAACTACTTAACTTTTTTAAAGACCGGATTGTGAAGGAGAAAAGATACATACCTACATATACACTAACAGCGTTGTTCCCAAAATAGGGTAGTCAGAAATATAGGATTATGAGTCCTACTGACACGTTTATCACAGAAAAGATGAACCCATATTGGGTACAGTCCGCGAGGTGTAAGCTGAGCTTTGCATTTGTGTGAGTGTACAAGCAATTTGCAAATAAATGACAGGTCGACGCACACAAACACTATCTATGTACATTCACACAAGTGCAAAGCTCAGCTTACGCCTCGCGGACTGTACGTAGGTAATCATTATGACGTATAAAACTACTGACGTGTTATAAAACGCTTCATAAACGTTCCTTTGTAGTAGAGTGAGAGATATCTTTACACAATCCTCGTAGCAATGACCTAGATCTGCCGACGTAATTCTGCGGCACAAAGTTTTAACCCCATTGCAAAAAAAGAATGGATAATTACGTAAGTTGTGAAAGTTTAGTGGATTCAGAGCTCTCAAGCTTTTTATACTTTTGCGGTAGATATTGCTATAAAAAGTTTCTGCCAGCCACTTCATCAGTGTCTATTTTGATACGCTGTGCATTTTTCTTACGTTTTCTTAATGTTTTCCATCACGTTTCGTTTGAGACATGTTATGAATACCTATGCATACCAAGTTCCTGACCTATGCCTATAAAAAATAAAACACCGTAATGGACGTGAACGTAATGAGGGATAGCGTGAGCGAATCTCCTACCCTAGCTGCTCCCCCTTCACCTCCCCCTTCCTCCTGTAGGTACGTGTCCAATGACAAAACAGAATTTCGGGATGAAGATGCGCTCACGCCATCTTCTATCCAGGTAATTAGTAATATATTTTTTTTACTATTATTATTAGTTGTCAGAAAATACCTCATTAGAATATTTCAGAAGTGGTAATTTCAGGGAGTGGACGATGTGAAAAGTGGTCAATCTGAGAAAGTAGTCATTGCGGGAAGTGGACGACTTGAGACTGGTCATTTTGGGATGTGGTCCTTTTGGGAAGTGGACATTATTATACAAAAAGATTATAATCCTTATTTCGCTTTTATCGAAACCACATAAAATCCATCACGATAACTACAATCGTACTCGCAATCGGAACTACCTGCCTTTATTCCGTTTCTTTGTCGTGTCTATCTGCCACGTTTCGTCGTCACGTTTCTGTCTACGCTTAAGCTCTTTCGTCGATTTTCTTCGATTTTGATAAGACATTTGCTAAACCTAATTTTCTCTCCTAGATATTTGAGTCTATATTTCAAAGATAGGCAGTGTGTATAAAGGTTCTAAAGCGGCATCAGGTGCGGAGCGAGTAAATACATGCTCACTTTCATCGCATATTGGACTCGCTTACTGAATAGTAATGACTCTCTATTTATATAAATATGTACGGCTGTATACAGAATGGAAGTTTATTGTGACCTGTTTTCATATTTTAAAAGTGATTTGATTTGGTATTGTTGCAGTCAAAATTGCGTTAATATGTGGTCATTTTTGGTTCACCTACTTTTTTTATAAATCTAGGCTTCCTCGATGCATAAACTTGCTGTATGTGAATTATAATAGGTAAAATCTGCAATTTATATCATTTGCATCGAAGATATGGTTGTCTGAGCATTAGATAACTACGAGTATGTTACAGAAGTGCATAAAAAACCTTAAAATAAACTTCGTATCTACTTTTTGAAAAAAAAAAAACGTAAGTACTGCATAATTTTGTTTGAAATATTGATCCTTGACCACACGCGTCCATCCTGTACATAAAGCCCCTGTCTGTACCCGTGGGGTGCTTAACCTAAGTAAACAGCGAACCTACCTATACAGAGTATTAAATTTTGTCCCCCGCACAAAAAGTATTGTATTTTCGTTGAAATAGAATACGTTAGATATCAAAGCCGCGTGGTGCCGGCAGAGTAGAGTTTGTACCACGCCTGCCTACCCTGCCTACCATGGGTATCGTACGATTAAGGGTTTCCGGGAGGGCAGCAGCGCCTCTCATGCTGACAACATAGTCCAAAAATCAGACTGCGGTCACCAACCCGCCTGCCCAGCGTGGTGACTATGGGCAAAAGCCCCCTATGGCAGTAGCCTTGTTGCGTAGTCCAGGAGTGGACTGCAATAGGCTGAAGGAAGGAATAAGATATCAAAAGGTACCTGTGCTGATGCGGGGTTTATTAGAATACATCAGCTACATCTCCTTCCGTGCATGTCGAATGAGTCGACTAAGGAGCTCGGGCATTACCTAAGGCGATAAACTAGCAACTTGTTACTAATTATTGACATCTATCCCCACTATGGTAACCGTCGCTGTGTGATCCTGCAGTTTGACCACCCTATTTTCGGACAACACCCGTAGTATGCATCAGAAAGCAAACCATCATTACGTCATATTTTAAGCTAGCTTAATCAGAGATTATTCTCTAGTGGATCATGGTATTAACTTAATCTAAAAGGCGACCGCTGTAAAAATGTGTAGTAGCGTATATTTTGTGTACAAAACTAACCAGTTTACCTTTCAAGGAGAGTGTAGTGTCTCTTGACATCTAACGAAGCGTTGACCTAAACACAACACCCCATCGACGGGTTGCAACGTGAGTTTACTTTGGCTACATATTGAAACACTAGCAAACGCCTGCTCTTGTGCTATACATGGTGTAATAAAAGGGGTATGTTTAAGCGAAAAGCTATGTAAATAGCCCACTAAAATGAACCTACCCACAAAATGTCAGACTTGAAATCACATGTTTATTTTATTCCGGTAGTATGAAGAATTCCTAAACAACTCGGGAATGTTCATACAATCTAGAAAAATAATCATGTGATTTCGATCCTCAAATTTTGGAAATAGGTTCTCTATAGTGGGCTATTTATATATAGCTTTTCGCTTAACATACCCTTTCTGTTACACTCTGTATATAAACATATTATTTCGTGTTTTGTTACAGAAATTCTAATAATCGTATAGTTCATAAGATTTACTTTAATTAATTACAAGAAAATTTATTAATTTGAATATCTTTTAGGTGTATCAAACCCCCAAGCTCAGACATTACTTCAGGCTAGATTGTATGTATCACATTTCCCGTTACCTTTCATTTAACGCTCACAAAGACCAAAAAATGCTTAAAGTTAGTAAAGATATTAATCAAAAACCAAAAAAAAAATTGAAATTATAACATTTACTAGAAATAAGCTGAACTATGTAAATATGTACTGTGTATTAATAAAGGCACCCTTGAACGAAAGAACGAAATATCTGACTATTTGGAAATAATGGGCCTAGTAACAAAAAAAATATACATTCACATTGCCTACTCATAACATCCTAAATATCTAATCACATAATTCCTTCTTCAGGAGCACTAGATGAGGCGATGATGCAAGCTCTAGAACACGACAGGATAGATTTCGTCAAACTGCTCCTCGAAAATGGTGTATCCATGCGAAAGTTCCTAACTATACCCCGGTTGGAAGAGCTTTACAACACTAAGAGCGGGCCCAGTAACACTTTGCGATACATCCTGCGGGACGTGCGGCCCCACCTGCCTAGGGGATACGTGTATACCCTCCACGATATTGGACTGGTTATCAACAAGCTTATGGGAGGCGCTTATAGGTGAGTGCTTAGATTTTACGATGTACTTGTTTGTAGGTGTCTAGTGTAAGCAGGTGTTAAGTTCGTAAAGTAAGGATTAAATTACTACTGTCAAACTACGCAGCATAGTATGAAATTGCGGAATATAAAATTCCGTTACAGCACCTCTTTGATCCACTATGCTTAAGCTTGATCAGGGCACATGTTAATACTTATCGAGAAAGTAAAGTAACTTTTTTATAGTTTTATAGTACACGTAGGTAAGAATAGAGATTACACCCACATAGATTGTACAAAGGAACTTTATACTACATCCCCTAAAAGATAAAATATCAAAAGACACCCTATTCCGTACACTTTCTTTGAACATTTAACGAAGGAATTTTTCGTGAGCGAATTTTCAAGGTAAGTATGTAAAATTTCTGCTGACAACACGTCTTATCGAGAAATGTGGGATTTCAGCTACAGACTTTTATCAATAAATCGTTTCTAGATTTTGAAGAAATGTCTGGAATTTAGATTTGAAAAAGTGGATTTGATAGGTATTATTAAATCAGTGACCTTCATTATAGGTACATTGTCTAGCTTTTACGTATAGCTTCAGATTCCGTACTGTATTTCGATTTATTATGACCTTAGATGACTATTTAAAAGTTATTTAAAAGGTGGTGGCGGCATGGTTGCATTTATTTTACAACCTCTAAAGTTTGTTGACGGTTCAACTAAGAAGCTAAAGTCTAAGCTCCAGGAAAAATATTGAGTTGAAGGCAGAGCAGCTATTACTTGCTGTGCTTGTAATTTATTGTTTGAGTATGAATGAGTTAGGTTATTACCACAATGGCAATAATTTTCTTTAGAACTATGGAGAAACATGTCTAAAACTTTTCCTACCTATAGTGAATTATAAAATTACACAGATGCTACTACACCCGTCGCAAGTTTCGGCCGATCTACGCGAAGGTGATGAACAAGAGTGTAAACGTGCACCGTAACAGTGCGTCGTTCACCCGCCACCAGGCCGGAGGGCTGTCGCTCATCACCGGGTTTATGCCGGTCACCACAGAGATGGCGTTGTTTGACTACCCGTTTAATGAGCTATTGGTAAGTGATCGTCAATAGCAGCGTAAGAGGTTGGTGCAAAAAAAGCAAAAGCCTTGCCTTTGCGACACCGTATTTTCGTAAGGATTTGACTTGCAGCCGGGGAGGCTAGTAGAAATCTTGCTCAGGACGCCGATAATTCTAATACTAGCACTGCTGGTCATGAATATAAGTATTATGTACATATTTATAAATAAAAGATTGCTGCAGCTTTAGAGAGCGATCTGATCTAAATAATAAACTTAACAAATCCTCATTAGAATCAAACCTCTTTTGGATGGAATGACGGTGATCGCCAAGCGTGTGGCGGCCAAGTGATTAACGCTTATATTCTTATTGGTAACGAGTTGGTAACTTTCTCCTATCTCTTCATTATTTGACAATAATAATGTCCTTATTAATATAGGAGACTGACATTTCATCACAAAAAGGGGAGCTCGCACCTCCTGTGTAATATAATTGCAATACTACGTTGCAATAGCTTGATGACCTATGGAATATTATCATTCACTATGGGTGCGCCCACCACCGAGCCCTACATCCTCCACTGACCCTTGGATCTGATAACTCATATTATCATGAAAATACATCTCATAATAATAATGCAATTACGAAAATACTCGGTCAGTAGACGTTATCAATAATATCAAAAAATCAAAAATCGTTTATTTGCAAAACCATTCATATATCATATAATAATATCACATTCGGATTAAAATTGGAGTAGCTTTTTGTTGTTTCTGACCTATTTAATAATTTTTATTTGAAACAAACTGCTCCGCAGAATTATTTCTATTTTGAAAACAAGATGTCGCTCTGCTTTGCCTATCTCGGCGTGTCGCTTCTACTTTAAGAGCTGAAGGTTGTGTCACTGTGCATCATCACAACATTTCCTTCACCAGATGTGGGCAGTACTAACCAAGCGGCACCAAATGGCTTTACTCATGTGGACACATGGTGAAGAGGCTCTAGCCAAGTCTCTCGTAGCCTGCAAGCTATACAAGGCCATGGCTCATGAGGCAGCTGAGGATGATATGGAGACTGAGGTCTATGAGGAACTAAGGCACTATGGCAAGGAGTTTGAGACCAAAGGTATGGTTTTTTTGATTGGTAATAAGGTTTAGGTTCTCTTTCTTTCCTATTAAAATTTTGTGAGGTATACCCAAATACTTTCGATTCATTCTTAGCGATTGCGAATACATTATTATTAAATCATACTTAAAGTAGTAAAAAACTAAACGTGGTATGATATGGATAAGCTCACATAAAATGTTGAATATCACAATAAACCTGAGTGAACACGTACGAGTCGTAGGAGTTTTATCTCGATCATAACATTTTCAACGTTAATGCTGGAAAATTATCCAAAATTGAGAAGCTTTAAATCGAATATCGTCTAAAATACTTTAACTTTCAGCTGGAGGTATGAAATAGTAAAGGTTTCATTAAATCTTTTCTTAAATTAGGTAGTTAAATTCCATATCAAACACATTTTAAGAACTTATTGGATTTTTTAATGCAGTGCAGGAAATATATTCTGAATGAGATAGATGCAACTAATTATGTCATGATCGATAAATTTGATACAATTCCCACACAGCTCTGGAGCTATTAGACTACTGCTATCGCCAAGACGATGATCAGGCCCAACAGCTTCTAACCTGTGAGCTGCAGAACTGGTCAGGTCAAACGTGCTTAAGCCTTGCGGTGGCAGCCAACCACCGCGCCCTTCTAGCCCATCCCTGCTCCCAAATAATTCTAGCCGACCTGTGGATGGGTGGACTTAGGACCAGGAAAAAACACCAATTTAAAGGTGAATATGACCTTCATGTTGTCTTTTAACTAGATCTTCTATTATTCGTCTTATTAACGCACAGACTTTTATGTGTCCCCTAGCAAACTGCTTTGTTTAATTTTTTACCCATTAAGTTTAGTTTAGTTTTGCCAGTGGACACGCTTTAGCACGAGTAGAATCAGTGTTAGAAAATAACTTTTGTAACTCATTTAATTAAATATCGTAACGGAATTACGATAGCTCGATGTCTGTGTGTCAATGAGGAGCTTTTTAAGTTTTCTTTTAGTATTTGCATGAATTTCTAGAGCGCGGAGTGTACATTTTTGTTTGGCATTTTCAAACATGGCTCTATTAGAAATGTCTCCTCTCTTATGTTCAAGCCAGTATATACCTTTAGGTTATAAAAAAAATATCTTTCTTTCTAAAAATTTGCAAATGTCTTTACTTTTAGATACACTACTTTATTCAAAAAAACTATTTGTGTATAATCATCACAAACAAATATACTCGTAGATTTCAAACGTACACTTAGCGCCTCTTCATCTATCCTCTCGTAAACGTAGCATCATCACGACACCTAGTCGTCGTCGATGCGTAGCATGAATCGCTTTGTAAGTGACATAGTTAGATCTCCCGCGTTTTTGCCACATGGGCTATGTCGTAATATGTCTGAAGGTGATTCTGAGTCTGCTGTGTCCGCTCTACATTGTGCAACTGGAGTTCAAATCAAAGGAGGAACTCCAGCTGATGCCGCAGACTGAGGAAGAGCATCTCGAGAACGAAAGCATAGAGGATGACCGAAGTACTAAGGATCCAAACGACGCCGAGGTACAGTATTATTGTCTAGTTGCTTATGCTTTAAGGTTTTGGGTTCCAGCTTTGTATCTATAATATTTACAAATGTGAATACACCATGACTAACTGTGATTGTGGGTTTCGTATATACAAGCATTTTGGTTATGGGTTTATTAACTTGTATATAAATATTATAACTTAACAAGATATGAAAAAGCCTTAAGTTATGTATTTCTAGAATGCTATTCAAATAAAAGAAATTGTAAAAGCTGTTTTAAAGGGTGTAAAACTATACATATTAACAATAATGGTGACATGTCTAACCATGTAGGTGGGGCTCGTGAAAAGGCGCACGCTTTCTATCAAGAAGATAATCCCACCTGGACAGCAGAATAAGCCCCCTAAGGTAGTTTGTGGTGATACGAACACATGGTGTCCAGTAGATTGTAGGTTGTTCACTATAGATAAATGTCCGGTTTTCTGCAAACCGAATATATAACGTTTTGATGTCGCAGAGACTACACTGTAAACACCTCGTATAAACCTTTAGTTTTGATTTCACCATGTATGTATACCTTATGTACCCAACTACATAGCATAGTTGTGGTACAATTCAGAATTGTCCTGCGGCGATGTTGCAATGCACATTTTAAAATAGGCTCTGCTTAAAATTCATGTTTATACACATGCCTACTTAATGAGATCGAAATGCAATTCTCTCTGATTGCGGTCTACATAATACAATATTTGATATTTTTTTATTAAAATGCCTTTCATGTTGTTCGTTGATTTTGCAAATATTTCGAAATTGGCTGCTAACTTTTTTCTTAACTGTTATATTTTTAAATGTCATATAAAGCAAAAAGCAAACTTTTGCCACAATTTGTTTAATGTCCTCACTGCAAATTATATCTCGTTGTAAACGCAAGACGTATACAGAAACACATAAACAGATACACAACTGCACAGTAGATAATAAAAATCGTGTTTAGTGTAAAGTAGATTTTATAATAAGTATATTGGAATCTTATTGTGATATCCAAAATGCGTCATAATATTAAATAAATTAAACTATTTATTACACCAAACCACTATACCGTAATCGGTTTTGTAACTACCTACATAAACTTTTAATGCAAGCTTGTTTCCATCGTGTGAGTGACTTCGCTATGAAAGTGTACGCATCTTCGCAGTGAAGATCTACAATTAGCTTCCACGATGGACACAATCCTTCATACTAATCCCCCAGAAGTCCGAATAACCTTTACATCTTTCGATCTTCGAACCATCAACAGAAACAGTTACGCAATTGTGTTCGTATTACCCCCAATGCAACCTCGAAGCAAATCTTTGACAATTTTTCGTTAAAATAGGACTCTTCCCACATTAATGTGCCTTTGGGGCCATTGTTCGACTCTTTAGGGCTCTCGGGCCTGGCTTTATATGCCCGGCTTTTCCGTTTATGTGTCACCTTGGATTTAGAATTCGCTGACTCAAAGCTTTTGCAGGAATTATTTTGATGGTTGGACGAACTTTGTGAAACGTTTTATATTCTATCTTCAAAGTTAACGGTTCATTTATATTAATTAAAATTATACCCACTTAAGTAGATACTAATTTTAGCTCAAAGGTAAAATCATAAAGAAAAATTATTGGATTCTTTTAAATTCTCATCCATTATACCAACAAGATAAGCCTCTTTAGCGCTTAATGTTCACAAAAAGGTTTTTAATAAACACAAATTCAAGATGAAGCATAAACTGGTGAAATTCTTCGATTGTTCAGTCGTACGGAATGGTATTTCAACTCTGCAGTTTTTCCTGATGCTACGCTTGTATACATGTATACCGTCTTATGTATTCCTTCTTTCGTTATCTTAATATTGAACACAGATTCTATCATATTTTCGATTGTGTGCGTGTTTTAAAATGATGTCCGCTGCTCTGTGATGTTGGCTTGCGACTATCTTACGTTTTGGGCTGGCTATATATGCTTCTATGATAAATCTTTTTTACAATACTTATTTTATTGTCTACTAATAATTATTATGATTCCTTAAAATTATTACTAACGGTGCGTAAGTTGAGCTCCTTTAAAAAATCTTCAGAGATTTTACCATAACACTGTTGCAATGATCCAACATGGATTTTTGATATTTAACTGTTTTATCTTTTGATTTGTTATTTAAAACTTTCCTATACCTAAAGCATATATTTATAAATTTTTTTAAGCGAATAAAATTCCTTGTAAAACTCGCAATTTGTTTAGACAGGGAAAACATATATTGTTAGGTATATTAAAGGCTAAACCTACCAGATTTATATGCCATTGCAAATTAAAATAGGCCAGTGACAAAAGAGAGCTCAAATTACATATCAATAACTGTAACTAACTCACAAACTATTCTAAGCAACATAAATCACTTAAATCCCGCTGTAGACCCAATCAGCTAGCAATATGTCTCTCTACGAAGTAACTCTTCTTTGTAACATTATTTTCCGTCATCTCGTTATTCTCATGTCCCTCTTCCTCTATAACCATCAAGCAGGCGTTGATTGGCTCAGGGGAATGCGACGACTTAACAAGGTCGATATAATTTACAGACTTATGGCACAAGTTGGTATCTTCAATAGGATGGGAGCCTATTGTCCACTACTGGACGTGGAGCTGCCTGAGTATCACGCGCCTGAAGACAAGAGGATGAGGCCTTTGAGACTGAGGAAAAAGATCTATGAATTCTTTCGGCGGCTCCATCATTACCAGAGTTTCCTTTATATTCGGTGAGTGGTAGATTAAGATATTGATTTAAAACACATTTGCTTGATTTTTTATTAAAGTAATAATATGGCGAGTTGGCTTCGGTTTAAAGTCCAGGGGCACCCCTCCACCCTAGCCGCTCACCAAATGTTGCCCCCTTTATGTACGCTCCGTAGCGTGACGGCCGCTTTCAGGGGGCCCATGAAATGAGTGGCGAGTCAAAAAACAATTATGAGACTTGGTTGTACATGGCAGGCGTCCGTTAGTCTCCTTCAATAGCCCAGTTATATTTGAGGATTGCCCATCGACCTTTCTCCATCGCCATCATCAGATCTGCACTCCAATAGTGATAAATGCACATGGCGGGGACCAACGCTGGATCTTATTGTGCGGTCGGTGATGGTATCCGCCATGTGTATCCACACCATATTAAAGTTCTCTAAAAAGGGCCTCTACATCTTGGCCAAATCGGCCCGATGCACGCCTCATCAAATGACCGGGACTTCTGAGGTAGTCCCGAGAATTTAAACAGAGATACAATAATAATAATAAATTTTATTTGAAATCAAGTATTTACAATTCATAACCTTATCTAATATTTAACAGAAGTTGGTATTTGTAAAAGAAAAACACTTTGCCATAATACAAGGAGAGCTGAGTTTATAGCGGTCCCCACGCTAGGTCAGGCCTGTATCGTGGGGGCCAGAAAAGAATTACAGTGGAGAGTTAAAATGTTAGGTGTACTCTGATTGTTAAATTAGTGGAAGACCTACCAATACCATTGCTAAAACAGTAATAAGAAGCTCAACTTACATATCAATATGTATATTTTTAACTATTTATTTATCTATAATAATTTTACATATTCTAAGCTAATATGTAGGTATTAACATTTTTAATATTTTGATTGAGCAATACATTGGTTTTAGACGGTAATAGAACTAACATGTCTCTGATGATGCTACGAAGTCGATTAAAATTTTAATTGGTTTTCGGATTAGCAGCTATGTATTTATGGTTGCATGCTAGGTGCTTGGATCTGGCTTCTCGTTGCGACTGTAGTGTCTTTTGTTCGTGATCATGAGTCGGCAGATCCGAGGGTCAGCGGAGGGTATAGGGCCCGATGGTGGGCGATCCCTCAATAGAGATTTGAACTTCCGAATAGTGACGCCTGATACAATTCAAAATTCAAATACATTTGAAAAGAAATAGTCGATTTAAATTACGCAAAACATTAATTTATAACGCACGCATTAAAACAATTACATTGTTTACATCGACGTAGATATTTCTAGTCTAGGGGACAATTAGTGATATAGGTACCTAGCTACTATTTATCCTATTTTGTCCTATTTCAGGCGACTATTATCAACAAGTCAGGCTTCATTTATTATTGACGATATTTCCGAGGTTATCAAATAGCGTTTCGTGTTTATTGACATGCCACTCGTTAAATATAGAAATGTATTATAATATTATCTACCTACCTGTCCATTAGGCTAGGTGATGTCGCTCTACCTATTTAAAAATTTAAAAAGGTTTATTAAGTATATTATTAAAGTCATTACCACCTATACACAATACAATTTGACTAGATGCGCAGTTGAATTGTATCGTCTAGATGAAAAAAACTATGTTAAAGGCACCGTTTTAAATATAAAATAAAAATTATCAACAAAAATCAGACACGAATGTAGATATCAAAATAAAACCAGAGAATAAATAATAGATAGTTGGTAAAACTAGACAGATACTTAACGCCGGGATGATCATCGCTTTCCAATTTTTGCTTGGTCATAAAGTGGTCCATGGAAGGATCTCGAGCGTTATGTCCATTACCGCCAGAGGTACTGCCCCCTAATTCTGCTAAATATTCCAACTGACGCGCAGATAAAACGGAAACGTTGTAAAATTTGTGATAAGTCGGTGCAAAGCAAATACTCATTTTGTTTTACGCTGATTAGCAATATTTAACGCAGCAGTAATCAAAGTTAAAAAATATCTGCAGCGTGCTAAAATGTGTCTAATTACTTCATCATAGTTAGTTGTTACGCTTTTGCAACGATTCCCTTTTGACTGCCTTTCAGCTGAAAAAAATACCAGAATTTACGGCTCATAATGGATGTAATGGACGAGATTTTTCCATTAAATTTAAACAGCCGTGCCATTCTATAGTTCTACGCCATTGCTATCATGAAAGATCATGGAAAGTCATAAAATATGATTGATTATGGTGCAGTATCATGTGTTTGTTGCCGCGTGGTACCGGCAGAGTAGAGTTTGTACCATCCCATGCCTGCCCGTGGGTATCGTACAAGGAAATTAAGGGTGTCCGGGAGGTGACCTACGTCCAACAGTGGACTGCAATAGGCTGAAGAAGAAGATCATGTGTTTTTTGGCCAAAACATCACATATAGATACCACCAACTTCCAGATTATACTAACATACAGGGTGTAGGTGACAGCCAGGTAAATACTAAAAAGCTGAACTACCTACCATTGTGTTGAGTTATACGACAGTGTTATTACTCGCAGGAAATTTATTTTTGATTTGATTATCAGTAATCTCTGCTCTCCGCGCCAATTGTATCGGGTGATCCTGTGACTAATTAAATTGGCTTATTGGTTATTGTGTTAAATGTGTCAACATTGCTGTTTTTTTATCACTAGTATCAGTTATTTGAGCTTTTTTGAAGACAACTTTTTTTAAATGATCTTTTGGTTAAAATTTTATTATTAAGTCATTATCTAAGGCCTAATTAAACGAACTAAACTATTTTTTCCTGAAAATATGAAAAGAAATCGGAAAATTTTGGAAATTTTCTGCGAAAACTAAGTGTTTTCCAGGTCCAGTCATAGTATCAATATTTGCCTGGCTGTCACAAACACCCTGTATACACACGGCTGTGTTCCCATAGGGGCAGTCAGCATTGCAGGATCTCAAAGGATCACGTTTTGAATACCTTGGTCAGATGTTAAAGATTATACGACAATATTTCTAAGATTATAATATAAGGACCAAAACTTTGCTCACAATTCAACATTTTATGTCTATAGGAATGCATTGGTAATAATTAAAAACATTTTATTCCGTGATCAATGAAACCGGTAATTAATAGTTGCAATTAAAACCTCGCCTGGGGCAACGCGTTCTATCAACCCTCAACGGTTATAATTGTCAGGGTATGGGCAACTAAAGAGAAATCTTTTTGTTATAACACTGCCAGTTATTATAAAAGAAGCCTATGGACATTCATCTGATCCATCCATCCTTCCACGAATTTCCCGCTGTACCTGAATATATTTTGTACCTATATTTTTTTTTTAAAAATTGTTAACTTATGTTGTTTGTATACCTATACAATAGAATAAGAATAATATTATGTATTCAAAGCTTCAAGATCTTTTATAAAGCAGAATTCACTCTAGCAGCCATTACCCGTAGCCCGGGGATTATTTGCACCCCCTGCCACATTATGTCCCGGGCCGCTGCCGTAGTCCGGGGTAGTATGGCGGCCGGGAACTGGGGCCTTTTTTTAGTTGCCGTCATTGGGGGGTTTTTGCCCATAGTCACCACGCTGGGTTGGTGACCGCAATGTGCTTTTCGGACTATGTTGTCTACACGGGAGGTGCTGCCCACCTACTGGAAACCCTTAATCGCCTTGTACGATACCCACGGGCAGGCATGGGGTGGTACAAACTCTACTCTGCCGGCACCACGCGGCAAACTCTGCCGGCATTTATAATTATTGTGAATGGATTTGTCCCGGTTTCCTGGCGCGTTAATTGATAAATCAATACTACGTCAATGACTTTCAACGGTATGTGCCGGTATATTAATACGTTAATATTACGCATTTATTGACCTATTTGTAGAATATGTATTTAAAACGTGCAGTGATATCATCTCCAGTGATTTCATTATTTGCTTGCCTGACCCTCTTCACATTCACAGACATGTAGTTTTATATTTTTTGTTTATTTTTAACAGTGTCTAGAACATGTAAATTGTTCTATAATTTGCCTAATTATGCTCAGTCATGACAGAGGGCGTCACCAAAGGGTGGCTTTTCATAGACATCTGACGTTAATGTCCGTGTGGCTCGTATATTTCAGGCACGCCATCCTTTGTTCTTGTTTGTTACAGTTTTAGGTTTTTTTATGTGTGTTTGAATAAACATGTTATCTATCTATACATATAATAAAAATGTAACGGGACGCTGTCTGTACATGGAAGATATATGAGAAAAAATATTATAGGAGACCTTTATCAACGCAACAGTACCCAAAAGAATGATTTTTGGAATTGTTGTCTGTTTGTCTGTGCGTTTGTGCACGCTAATCTCAAAACGGCTGAACCGATTTCGATGCAGTTTTCAGGAATATATTGTGACAAGTCCCACTTAGCATATAGGCTACTTTTTATCCCGGAAAGATGTTTTTATCTGGATAATTTCGACATTTTTTTTCTGTAGTCCACGCGGACGGTGTCGCGGGCGTCCACTAGTCATTAATATTAACATACAGCATAAGAGATCCCATAATCACGTTTAGCACGTTTAGCGGGACAGATGTTAAGAATTAGTGACAAGTTTATAAGTATGGTAGAATTCCCCAGTTCCTTAGTCGACTCTTACGACATGCACGGAAGGAAATGCGGCTGATGTACCTATTCTAGTGGAGTGAAGTTTTAATTAACTTGACCGTTGCCTTTCGTTAGCATTTTTCGAAGCTCCCGTCATAGAAATAAGTAAATCTTCTTTTTCTGTAGCTCAAACAATAACTAAGTACACGATTTAATTATTAATAGTTGCTTTAATAGTTCAACCGCTTTTATTACAAACAAATAATACTTAATTAAGAATCAGAAATCCTTTTTTAGTATTTATTCAGACCATGGTTTGAGGGTAGATTGTGTGTAACATTTACCTGATGTCCACTATAATGGCTAGGGTGTGTTTTACGAAATAGTTCCTTTGAACAGTGGCGCTAGTTTATCTGTATATGACTACATTATCTATGTTACTGTAACAATAAATGTTAGTTCCGAAATCAGGCACGGGAGTTATTCTGTGAAACGGATACTAGTAGGGTTTGTATGCTGAAATAACACTAATATTGTGCGTGTAGCAGACAAGGTATGCCTTTATTGCTACAGCCAGACTCTATGACCCTCTAGAGACGCGTTACAAAGGAAAACTATTCTGGTAACTTTCTGGACTTGGATTCATAATACCTTTATGGGTTGACACTGAGTGAGGTCATGAAGATCAGCATTAGTTCCATAGGTAGGCATAGGTTATAAAAACACCAATATTCCGCGAATTTAGGGTACCTGTGCTACCCAGTTTACAATTGGATAAAAATCATGACATTTGATTTTATTTCTAAACTGGAGAGATACCAGCAAAATCCCAAATACAATATGCTGAACTCCTTTCGATAAATGGCTTTATCGGGTATTACAATACATTTATATATTCATGTGTACCGATGTAATAAATTGCTTTCGAGCAGACGCGGAGTCTGTTCCTGAAAAACTTCGGGATAAGCCGATGGAAATCGCTAATGTATTGACTAAGACATGTTTGGTTTTCTCTTTAAATGTATTAAATATACGACAAACGAGTAAGTATTGAATTAAAGTTAGAAAAACATTATAATGCTCAAGTTAAAAATGAACATTATTATAAATATCTAGTAGGTAGAGAACTTTACATACCTACCTAATCAGGGATTTTAGGGGGGTTAATGTGGTCAGGATAGTTTCCCTTGTTGGAATAAATGCTGTCATCTCATACATTTTTCAGTTACCGGCAACTCGGCAAAAATACGCCGATATATGCTGGCGGAACTCGATGTTAAACTATGTTGTTTGTCTGCATTTTATTTGTTTAGTTCCTAAAAAATTGGAACAAACTGTTTTTTGATTTTCCGAGAATACACTTTTGATCCATATTTTGTGTCGAAAAACGACAAAGCTAAGCGACTAACTGCTGACGTACTCTACTGTTGTTACTTTTATGTACCTGCATAAATGTTTGTTACTATTTTACGCAAAAACTATAAACATATCTTGATTAAACTTTATAGTTATGTACTACCAACATCAGAATAACACATGGTAAGCTATACACGGTGTAAGTAAAATTAAGCGAAAAGCTATAAAAATAGTCCAGTATAATGAACGTATCCACAAAATTGAGACTCGAAATGTTTATAGAGTTCTAGAATCTGTTACACCGTATACTCTAAGCAATCAACATTACTTGGAGGTGGTTAACAAGGCCCTATATGTATTTGTTTTATTTTCAGATAGCGTACATTTTGTTCCTATTGATGTTTACGTACACAGTCTTAGTCAAGATGGACCTCACGCCATCGTTGCCGGAGATATATTCTATATGTTATATATTAACGTTCTTGTGTGAGAAAATTAGAGAAATTATTACGTCCGAACCTGTTGCTATTAGGTATGTATCCATTTAAGTAATACATTATTAAAATACATATAGGGGTACCTAATGTAATTCATTTCCAAATATTTTTACCTAGGTACTTTACCACGCTTCGAAAACATGAACTGTAGTTTTCATTTCTTATTTTAGAAATAAATCCGTAATAAAAAAAAAATTTAAGACCTACGTAATCTCTTGATTCGCATTTCAATGCGACCATCCATATACTTCACTTCACATTTCGCAGAAGTAAAGTTTAAAATGGGAAACTCCTATCGGAATTGCGAATTTCCCAGCGCAAACAACAGCAGAAAGTTTATCGCATCTGAACATTCTGGAATATTTAATTGAAATTAAAGAAATATTTGATATAAATCCAATGATGATTGATAAAAATTGTACTTTGAATTCAAATTTTTAACATAAGAATTCTGCTATCATCACGATCATACTGTTCATGTTTAAAAAAAAGCATTTCTCATTGAGCGTCAGCAAGCTTTGATAAACATTGTCTCAAATCATAAAATTTTTCAGACATAAGTTCAGTGTGTGGGCTTGGAATATGTGGAATACGTATGACGCTGGCTTCATAATCTTCTTCCTCGTGGGCCTGACCCTCAGGCTTAGAACCAACTCTATGGACGTTGGCCGAGTCATCTATTGTGTAGACATTATTTATTGGTACTTAAGGATACTGAATATACTGGGTGTAAACAAATATTTAGGTAAGTTTTGATTTTTATTTATACGATAGTCAATATAATTATCTATTTCACCTTAGCAAGATGAGATCTCAAGTTAATTTATGAATTTCTATTTTACGAAGTTCAGTATTTAACTTTCTTTCGGCTCTAAGCATATTCATATGAATATGGACGAAGAGTTCAGTAATACACTTCATAGAGTAAGAAACTGTACGATTAAAAGTTGGAATCAAGTAAAAAGTTTTGAGCGCCACGTTGGAAATTATTAATCCGAGAGGAATATAGATTAATGAATTTTCTGTAATTAATTAATGATTTCATGTTGTTCCATTAATCAGTATTATAACTTTTTGGAAATACTTGAAGTTCTATAAATACCAACAATACTTCACAGTTGCCGTAGAAAATTATCGAATTCTCGACTATTGTAGGTACTTTTCGTACACAATATGCCATGAGAGATAGCAGTAAATTTCTTATCAAAATAATAATTCCACGAAACTACAATCTGAATACAATATTGTTGTCCCCAGGTCCACTAGTCACAATGATGGG
The DNA here is from genome assembly GCA_014607495.2 of Carposina sasakii. Lineage (NCBI taxonomy): Eukaryota > Metazoa > Arthropoda > Insecta > Lepidoptera > Carposinidae > Carposina > Carposina sasakii. Next base: position 3,075,674 of record CP053162.1, read on the forward strand.
TAAGATGGTGAAGAACATGATATACTTCGTGGTGCTATTACTGGTGGTGCTCATGTCGTTCGGAGTGGCGCGACAAGCTATACTCCACCCCGACAAAGATGCTAGTTGGTATTTGATTAGAGAAGTAAGTACTTTTCACTATCTTGAATTTTGTTGAGTTTAGGGTTCCGTAGTCAAGAATCTTCTCTGAGTATACAAATCTGTAATTTGCCATGAGAAACAAATTTGGGAAAAACAATGAGAATTGGAATTAAACGGCAAAGTTGTCACAGATTTACCAATGATAATGTACTACGAAACCCTAGATTGCATTGGCTACATTAAAAATGATACTAATCGAAATATCTAACCAGCAATAAGTCCATTCTGTCAATACTAACACCTTCCAGGTCTTCTTCCAACCGTATTTCATGTTGTACGGAGAAGTATTTGCCGAGCAAATGGCTCCACCGTGCGGCCAACCTGGGCTGGAGGATTGCCGGGTTGGCCACTGGGTGCCTCCAGTGGTCATGAGCGTCTACCTGCTCATCGCCAACATCCTCCTAGTTAACCTTCTCATAGCCGTCTTCAATAACATCTTCATTGAAGTCAATGGGGTGTCGCACCAGGTGGACTGCCAACCTTGCAGTGTTCAATGTTGTAGTATTTGATGTTTTGATTCTCCTATGCCTGTTGCGAGGTTCTGTTGAAGTATTGAGGTGTTGTGGTTTAGGTTTCTAGCTAAGTAAGAGTAGTGGTATTTTTAGTAGATTTTATTAATGTTGCACTATCAAATAGAAATATTTATTATCGTTATGTCATAAAAAATCATTTTGGTCAAAATAATTTTACTTTTTATAAATCATTTATTTACCATTTAGCTATATATTATTATTTTATCATATCCTTATTTTGTTATTAGTTTTACGTCACTTTTTTAATTTTTAGTTAGAGCACTTTCTATTTGGTTGTCCGTAGATATTCTTTCAACCATACTTCATGCTTTATGGCGAAGTGTTTGCGCCCGACATTGACCCCGTCTGCAGCCAGAACGTTGGTGATCAACCGTGCGTCACCGGAAGGTGGATCACTCCCGTCGTGATGACCATCTACCTCCTCGTGGCCAATATACTAATGATAAACCTCCTCATTGCCGTTTTTAATAATATCTTTAATGAAGTCAACGAAGTCTCGCATCAGGTTTTCTTTTTTGTTTTTGCCTTTTATTTTTTTTATGATCGTCTATAGCGTATGAAAATGATTTGGGATTGATGGAATGTATCGAATTGACATTACAAATACGTTATGTGTCGATTTTTTAATAACATACCCAATGGATGATCGCTGATTAATTTCAGGAAGGTTACAGAATCGTTAATTAATATTTTTAGTTCATTTTTTAGTTATTATTATGATGTGTAATAAAATACAAATGGAGGAAAATTTATAAATGTCGTTTATTTAGATTATTTCTATACTAACGAAAATATAAAGCACCTAAACTAAAATATAAACGTCAATGATTCTGAAACAAGCCTTTATCGAGCGCTTTTGACTGTACAGCCAAGAAAGGATACTGTAACTGTATTTGTATCCAATTAACATGAAAATGTTTTAGATAAAGTAGACTAAATCCATGATTTTATTGACACTAAAAATGCGGGGAATCCCCGAAGGTGTTATTTATATGATCAGAAGCGCACGTTCTTTAACCCTTTTTATTCGCGACTTTATTTTATTTTTCGTTATGACCGTAAATGTTGCATGCTACGTACTTTATATGGTAATTTTATTTCAAATTACCAAACTATATTGTCTGTGGGAGCGGGCCCCCCTTTCTGGGATTTTAGATAGTTAGCTTGTAGATGGAGTAATCTTTATGTTCTAACTATATGTGTGTATGAAATAGTATATTTAGTAACGTAAATAAATTCGTATTAGAAACTAAGCTTAAAAAACATTATAAGTATTATATTAGCACGAGGACATACTTTCAATGTAATTAATTTAGTGATTTCATGACTTCAATACAAATTGATAAAATTTGAGACACAATTTTAAAAAATCGCAATTAGAGACACTTGCTTTCTAGAATCGGTTTTTCTCTTCTAACCTTATACCAATTCTTCAGGTGTGGATGTTCCAAAGATTTACAGTGGTGATGGAATACGAACAGAAACCAGTGCTTCCGCCGCCAATAATAATATTTTGCCATATATACCAAACGTGTAAGTGGGTGACGAGAAACGTTTCTCACCAACGTTTCCAGTATGATAATGGACTGAAGTTGTTTTTGGAAAAAGAAGATATGGAGAGGCTTTATGACTTTGAGGAGGAGTGCGTTGAAGGCTATTTTAGGGAACAAGTAAGATTTTTTTATTCTTTATTTACATGGAATATTTAGGAACATTGTGGTACCGGCCGGGATTATAAAAGTAAATGTACCTACTAAGACGACGTTTCCTCTAAAAAGATTTCTTCTGAAAAATATTAATTCGAAGTAATGCAATAAATTGAATTTACTTTCAGGAAATAAAATTATCAAATTCTTTAGAAGAGAGAGTTAGAAATACAACAGATAGAGTAGAACATATCACAACCAAAATGGAAGATTTGAATCAGAAAGCGAATTGCCAAATACAGTCTATGCAGGTAATGTTAATATGGATTTCACCTATTTCAAAAGTATAGCCATATATGGATCAAATACGGAGATACGGATAAATCAAAATGTTATTTTAAAATATCTCCTTAATATTTCAGAGCGTAGAATTTAGGTTAAGAAAACTAGAAGACGTAGCAGAACAGACCATGAATCACTTAGCGGTGATTCACCGGTTTATGGCAACCCATCCGTCGTTAGTCAACCGAGGGTCGACCGATACCTTGGGTCCACCTCCACCACCTTTCCAGGCTGGTGCAGCCAGGTTGCGAACTGCCAGTGATAGATCTGAGGTACATAATATATAATGATATCTACATTATCTTTCTACCCTAACTATTCCCCTTAATTTGAAGCCAGCCCAATACCTTTTTTCCATTCATATTTTTTTGTTATAATCTCATTCAGTGAAAATATAATTTTGCCATACTAGTACAGTATCTCAATAGTTAGAGATGTTTCATAATGGAGTATAATTTCAGGTGCTATCAGACAGTGAGACAGGTGTCGCCAGGTTCGTGGTGCGTCCTGTGCAAGAAGAGGATGAACAGATGTCTCAACACTCTGATGTAAGTATAGAACAGTTATATAACAGCTATATTTTATACCTATATTATACCTCTCTTTCATAGTAAGATTCTATGACCTCTAATCGTCTAATGTCAAGAAATGTGTAACTCTTGGAAAAATGAGGCCGACTTGGTATTTTAGCAAAACTCATGCATTCGCTTCAGAAGCATGTTTTTATGACAGTCATTTCAGTATTGTCTAGTAGAATCAGATTCAGAGCAAAAGTATTTGCAATAGGATTTCTCTGTTATTCAGACCGGAGCATCTAGTGAACTGCAATATTCATTTGTCGGTTTATAATAGTTTTGTAATTTCGTCATAGACATGTAGCCACTAAAGAACTTCTTAGTTGTTAATCATATTATATTATTATCTATCTTCTCCATAGCCTCCAACGCGCGTTCTCCATATACAGGTATATAAAATAAGCTTTCCCCTCACTCGCATCAACTCAGCTTTATCTCACTCAGCATAGCAATCTAGACAGTTTGAACATTATTTCAATTTGTTTTATCCTGAAAAATATTCATTATAATTTGCGATTTATTGTCAGAGTCACAGTTTTGTTCTTTCACATGAATTACGTTCTTTAATTTTATGCTAACCATTATTACTGTCCTTAAATTAACCGACAATGTGAGGGCACAATATCTTCCTCACTAATCGTAACATTGCCATTATACAGATGTGAAATAAACCTACGGGATTTGAAATCGTTCATCAGTAAAATATTCCTGACAGGGTGCACGGTTTTCTAGCTAGAATGTTTGTGTTGCACTATATACATATTTTTAAAATACTTTTGCACTGTCTCTATTTGTTTTTGTTTGTATTTTGTTTATTTAGTCTCATTGTTGCTATTGTATCTGTGTGTGTGTAATCACCAAATAAAAGCGTATTCTATTCTATTCAATATACTTTACAGCTAATTAAATTTGCTACAAGTATTATCATTGACAAATTGGTAGTATCATATAATTATGAGATTTCAGAAATCCATCGTTTGACTATGTTAGTCTAATTGTACCCAACTAAGCTTAACTTGCGCTACTCTGCAATTATAAGAAACTTAAGTATCTTATCAAAGTTTTCCCTTGAGTACTCGTATTCCCGCGAACCGCATGATTCCATTACGTAGATTTATAATTCATATACAAAGTTTTAGTATGAAAATATTGTGAGTAACGTTTCTACTTTAAAATAGTGTTTCCTATCACGTTTTGCTATCTCTGACATTAAGTGAAAATGCAGAAGTTTCCAACTTTCTTGCGCTCTGATATTTTACCCAGGATGAAGAATAGTAAAATAATATGTTCGTATAAATTCAAGAAAAACTATAATAATATTCTTTCCTAATAAGGTAATTGGTAGTCCCTTTCTTCTCCGAATATCGATCGTCCGAAAATCATAATCCCTAACAAGTTTGCTGTAAACATCACTTTCCATAATGTTCGCGTAAGTATACGAAATTGTATATTACCTAATCGTCTTTAATTCTAATACTTTGGTGCCACAAAATCAGGTGCTATAATGATTAGATGTCCTAATTTTTCTTGCTATAAAGTCACATGTCCTATGTGTTATAATGTATAACTAGTGGACGCCCGCGACTCCGTCCGCGTGGACTGCAGAAAAAACAAAATGTCGAAATTATCCGGGATAAAAACATTTTCCCGGGATTAAAAGTAGCCTATATGTTAAGTGGGACCTGTCACAATATACTCTTGAAAACTGCATCAAAATCGGTCCAGTATATGTCGTGGCGCATTCATGAAATGGTCGATTATGAAATGGTCGTTTCATGCAACAAACATCATGATATGGTTTGGGCAGATCGATGATAAAAATCAATGGGCAACTAAACGCCCGATTTTCATGAAGTAAGATTATTGTATATCAAAATAGTACGTCACCGGTGTGCGCGTTTTATTTATGTGTGAAGATGGCGGATTTTTCTTTTTAGGTTATATGAGTAGGTGACTATGCAGAAGAAGTATGGATAATATTGTATAATGTATATTAGACTTAATGGTGGTTTATAATAATATTGTTAAACAAAAACCTTAGATTACGATAGGTTAGGTTAGGTTAGACATGACAAATGACGCACGAGCCGAGCGAGCGGAGCGAGCGTTTGTAATGCGAATCATAAAGTCTTTTAAAATATTATATTGTGAAAATATCACATAAATAATAGCAAAAAAAATAACCATCATACCTTATGGTATACTTATATATGGTGTACGGTTCTCTTACCACATTCGGATTTTATGGACATCCTGTTAATACGATTTGGCCAAACGTGGATGACAAAATCGTGAAATGTTGATTTCGATCTGGTCATTGAATTGGCCACTTCATGAAATGCGACCACTTCATGATGCTAATTTCATGAAATGATCAATTTTACAAATGGCCACGACATAAGATGTACGTTAGACCGCTGTCTACTTAAAAACAAAATTTAGGATGAATAAAAAAATACGATTCCCACTCGGGTGAAGAATTTTTTCCATTTCTTTATTAATAATTTAAAAAAAAACAGGCACTTAAATCGACTCAGTTCACCCCGACTCCACGCAGTCTTGTCTGCCCTACCCCTAGAGTGCAATGTAAAAGCGCGTAGGCGCGGAGGGGCGAGGCGGCCCGCGAGCTAAAGAGCAGGCAAATGCAACGCTCAGGCTTTCTGGCCAGCCTCAGCCGCGGCGGTAAGCGTTACATCCATCTGCGACGATAAGCTCGTGTGGGACCGCCGGAGTCCCGCAGCGCCGGAGCCGTGACAGAAACCATGCCTGCTGCATGCTTGCTTGCATGCATGTTACATAGTTAAATAAAACAAGAAAGTTGTTATTGGAAGGTTAGGTCCGTTAGGACTTACAACTATTATAGAAAAGCATTTTATGTCTTATGAATATTATAGATTGTGATATACATAGCAAAAAAAAAATTGTTCATATTATATTTAGTGATTTCGGTTATTGGGCAAGTGATATTATAAGACATTAAGTTAGGGCTACTTATCATTCGGACACATGATGATTATGTCACAAAATATTATGACACGTTAGATTATGGTTAAAAAATTTATGAGACAAAATAGAGAACCAAACATTAAAAAATCCGTCTTTGCAAAATGTATAGTACATAGATTAGGTAGGAAATAGATCTCTCATAGATTAGGTAGGAAATAGATCTCTCATAGTCTGGTTATTAATAATTTCCAAGGTAAAACATACAGATGATCTGAACATTCGGAATTATTTTTTAAAAATCCGTATAAATGGGAGGAAATCTAAATCTTCATCATGATACCATTTCTGTCCATACCAAGCTGAATTTCGGCACTTTCTATTTACGTATAAGTAAAGTAAGTAAACGTAAAAGTTTCCTTTGTTTTTCTGCCGTCACGAAAAAAACTGTATCCCGGAAGCACAAAAAGTTCCTCCGTCTTCGTATCCTAATGTTCTATTAGAAAAAAATCTTGGGATAAAAATGTACTTACGAGTTAATTTAACCGGGGAAATTAATAGGTTCTGTTACTGGTATTTGTATTCTAAAACTGTAACATTGTATAAGCAGTGTCAGTTATAACAGAAAAAGTAGTAAAGTGTGCTGTTTTATGTACCAGCATATACCTACGCATTTAGTTTTTCTAGAAATTAGCCAGTCGCTGTATAAATAAATCAATTTATTTTTTGTAAATTTTTACATGACTTCGCCATTCAAAATCAACATATACAGGGTGTAACAAAAGGGGTATAGTAATCAAAATGCTATGAAAATTGAAAATAGCCCACTACAATGAACCTATTCACTAAATTTTACACTTGTAATCAAATGTTTATTTTTCCACATAGTATGGAGAATTCCTAAACAAACCCAGAAATGTTCATACAAAAAATCTTGAAAAATTAATATTATATGATATCGAGTGCCAAATTTTGTTAATAGGTTCTCTATAATGGACTTTTTCCATAACATCTCGTTTAACATAGCCCTTTTATTACACTCTGTATGTAAATAAATCTAATCACATAGAGGTATTATTAACTAAACAAATGTTAATTAAAACATTTGTCAACATCTACAGCTGTACTAATTAAAATATGCAGATTAGCTTTACAATAATGAAATACGAGAACATGTTCGTAATATTTACGAGTAGCAGACTTGGATTTCAAGTAAAAACATTTAATTTCCGTCCAAAAATAGATTGTACCTATATACAGTATAACATAGAAACTTTCTAAAATTTTCTTTGAAAACAAACTCGTGAGCAAAAGCCAGTAGCTGCTTCTTCATTCCACGACACGACATCAATGGACAGCATGTCGATGACGAGCCGCGTCAGCAATCATACGTTACTAATAAACCGTACAGTACAATGTATGCAAAACGAATAACGAAAACGTACGCATGTACGTTTACAATTTAATTTCAGCTCAACGAAAATCTTTACACGCGTTCCACACTAGCTTTTCACGCACATCGAGAAGAAGGCTCTAAGGTAGGCTGCAGTTTCACTCAGCAGTAACTGCTCAAACATTATTATGACGATGATGTGAAAACACGCTTGAATCAGTTTTTAGCCCGTAGCTACCCCTTTTGTTACACCCTGTATATGAGCTCCATGACACTTCATGATCTATAGGAGGACCACCCAGCATCAGGTCCAGAGGTGTGCATTGAGAAGGAAACGGGTCCTGACTCCGAGTCCTCATCATCAGGCAGTGCCGCAGGTCCTGATGTGACTGTCATCAGGACTCAACCCTCCATCACTCCAGCCAGACAGAGATCCTCAGACAGCAATAGAACTGAGCCCAGTGATGAGAAAAAAGCTCAATCGAGAGGTAGGTTCTAATTTCGAAGTGCCACCTATAGAAGCTTCTAGAAGAAGCCAGAGATTGCTACCTATGAGATTCCGCTATTTGCTTATAGTTAGTAGTTTGCTACTAGACATATTTACTTTACGTAGAAGAAAAGTATTTTATGTAAAACTTGTTTTCCATAGTACCCTCGACCACTGATGATGCCTTTCTGCCGGAGGTGCGAGACTGCGCCGAACACCTGCGCCCGCGCACCATTTCTGCCGGCACCAGGAAAACTGCTAACACTCGACGGTAAATGGAACCATTTCTTATTGTTACTTTATTAATAAAACCTTACAGCGCTCTTAGTAAAGAGCTGTTTTGACAATAGCTAAACGCATTTCAAACTTTACTATAGTATTTGCTTATAAGTATCTCTCGGTTTGTTTATAATAATAAGTGTGGTCGGCGATGGTATCCGCCATGTGTATCCCACACCATATTAAAGTTCTCTAAAAAGGTCCTCTACATCTTGGCCACAGCCCGATGCACGCCTCTCAAAGGACCGGGACTCAGTAGTCCCGAGAATTTTGACAGAGATACAATAATAATAATAAAGTTCATTTATTCAGACAATTAGAATCCAAAAACATCACAAATTAAATTAAAATCAAATAATACAATAAATAAATTATAATCATTTCGTAATTTGTGTTTAAAGCCAAGTTTTTTCTATATGTTTTATGTCCGTCCATGGATAAACTATTGGCGTCTATTGCAATGTAAAAACAGCTCTTTGCTAATTTTATTTTGTTTTTATAAATACATGGAATTTCAAATATGTTAAAGGACGGTTTTGTAAGATTTTGAAAGATAGTATACACAATACACTATTGTCCAATACGATAAGTGAAAGAAAGGAAGAACCAAAACGAAGCATATAAGACACGTAGGTAATGAAATAAATTTCAAGAAATATTACTAGTATGTTGTACCCCAAGCATGTTTTGTATCATTCGCAACGTGATCCTCATGTACGTCCTGAAAGCTCATTATTTATTTTTCTTTGACCATAAATAATTGGCAATATACGTGTGTGTCGACAATGATCCTAATTAGAGTGACAGCAAGTCATTAGCAAATGAAAAGACTATCGTTTTAGTGCCTCAAACATGATAAAGCCTTATTTCATGTTCATCATCAATTATTTCATGTTCATCATCAATTATTTTCATACGTAATTTCAAATTTGGTATCAAAAAATCTAAGAATCATCACGATTTCTTGCATTTGGCCATAAAGATAGTAATGCCAGCAGCTGTCACTTTCATTAAGGTCCTTGTCCAAATGTTTTAATTTTGTAAAAACAAAATTGTCATCTCCACGATTGTTTTAATTTTGTTTCTGTTACTTTCTTGCATCTGTTAGGAGACGGTTGTGGAAACAGTAAGTTGAAATAGTAATGCGACTGGCTTAGCTTGTATCATAGCAGTGTACTGGGTCCATCGTTTATTACTTTCAGCCAATAACAAAGTTTTCTCGACGAAAATTTGTACACTTCGTAAGTTTACCAAAAGTAATGTAATCTGTCTGTCATGTAATGAACGATGTGCCCGAGTTGTAATGCAAGAAGTTTGTGTTATCAATATAGCTTTACCTATTAGGGTGGTATAGCATTTACACAGATGTGTCATTGGAGAATTTATATTTTAATTTGTTGGGCAGACTGACATTCTTCTTCCTTATGCACACTTTTTAGTTTACATCATTAACGAAAAGCACACTTTACTAAAAATGAATTTCTTTTGCGTTGGACCCTTTGTAAGCACTGTTGTTATTTTCCTTGTAATTTCAATGTTTAAATCACATTAAAGTGTTTTGTATGTAAAATGATTCGTCTAACGTTCACCGTATTTATATGTAATTGCACAATAAAAAAATCTTATTTATGTATTAAATACGTACGATCATGGTATCTTAATATCCCATGCAGTATATTTTTTAGTATATGGTCCACTCTGACTAAGGGGCGATTTTTCCAGTGGTCACATAGCCTATTAAAATGATACAATTGATGCCGTATCTATATTGATCAAGTTTTAGAGAACAATTTTACAGCATCAACTTTATCCTTCAAATCTGATCGTTGGAAAAATCTGCCCTAAATCAAATGAAATTGTCGTCACTATATGATATGTTACTTTTACGATTTCTGATACAATGTAACTTTCTGAAATATATAGCACATGAAACCTTCCCGTACTTCACAAACAATAGACTGTACATCTTTAAAACACTTAAAAATATATTGTAGCCAACACTGCACTTAAAAACGACTTTTTATAGCACAAACGACTAAAGACCAGCATAGCATAAGGTAACAGAGAAAAAAGAACATCGCTGAATTTTATACCGGGAAATATCGCAAACGCCTGTGTGTTGAGTTTGAAATGAAAATATAGAGAAGCATTTTTCTGTTTGCAATTTCAAAGAGCAGTAAGTAAATTATATGAAACGGCCAACAAATATTGCATCAATACTGAGGGCAGTTTTATCCAATAAGTGGACAAAGCCCGCGAACTACATAAAAAGTAGCCTATATACCTAATGTTATCGTTCAAACATGAACACAGTGCTTCCTCGGGGTCCCAAATAAACATATATGCTCAACTTCAGATTCACATGTTTAACCGTAAAAAATAAATAATTCCCGTCTGTAATTTCGGGAAATCCGTTCTAGAGTCCCTACGCCCAATTTCAGCTTCATATGTATAGCGGTTTTCGTAAAAACTATGAATTCCCGTTTGTCCCCTTCCCGTGGGAATTAAATGTTAACATATATGGCAGCTTCGTATAGAGGTTTGTCCCCTTCCCGTGGGAATTTCGGGAACCGTTTTTAGTCCTCCCTCGCTGTCCCCAATGAACTGCCCGATTTCAGCTTCATATGTGCGCGTATATAGGGAGGCTTATAGCCTATGTTCATCCACCAATAAGGATTCTAACGCGGTCCATTCATTACAACCAAACAAACAAAGTTTTCACTACATGCAGCCGCCCACGACTTCGTCCGCGTGAGGGGGCGTTGTACCCGTGCGAAGCCGGGCAGATAGACTGTAGCAAATGGGCTATCTAACACTGCAAATCAGACCAGTAGTTCCTGAGATTAGCGCGTTCAAACGCTTTATAATATTATTATATTATATATTATTATATATAATAATTATTAATATTAGTATAGATACAAGCGTTCAAACATGAACACACAGAAATCTCGGTAATATAAGCTCTGTAAAGAACGTGTATTATGAGCATTATGTTAACAGGCGCTCGGAGGGCGGGAACGACTGTGGCATGGGAGGCCACCACTCTGCCCAGCACTTGGCTCCCAGGAGACAGCACAGCCAGACCCACTCCGAGCCTGACAACTCTGCGGTAGACGCCGGCTCTGTCCACAACTCGGTCACTGGTAAAGAAGGTGTTCTGTCGTCCAATCTTTATTATATTGTCTGTCTAAGATTTCTTTTTCGTGATATCTAGCTGATGCATGATTTGAAAGGTATTTCGACTTATTCATAGACTTGTGACCATCTCGCGCGAGTTGGCCCTTGTATTTACTAAGTTGCCCAAGTAGCTAATCTACTACAACACTCAATAGTAGACTACAGTGGAAAAAGTATTCTTTGGTATCCTTTCCTGTACTTTGTGTACTTTATTGCAACCAAAACAACGAATAAACGAGGAGCTTGGTAACATTGTACAAACATTTTGATGTACGCGCTTGTACCATTGTCATCCTACTAAAATCATTTCATGACTCAACATCAACATTCTAAACTTTACGGCGAACTTCATAACCCTAATGAGGGTATAAAAGGCTGCAACTATAACTTATCAGGTCCTCAATCAGGCTGGGAGGCGACGGGCGGCGCCACTGGCATCACTTCGAGTCGCAGCAGGGTGGGAGGAGCCCCGAGGTCGCTACTGCTGGCCATGCATGAGTATACCAGCATCACCGACGAACTCGAGAACGTTTATGGGCTGTTCTCTCCTCCGCATACTCCAAGGTATGCTCAAAGTTTGATAGAGTTAAGTTAGAACGTAGGCTTCAGTAGTTTAATTATAGGTACCTAAAAGCACATCCATATTTACTAGTAAATCAGTTGAAAATAGAAAAGACATATGGCCGCAACATAACAATCTTCCTGCCTAATCTGATGTGTAATTGCCCGCAGTTTCTTTACTTCGTAGAATTAAGGATAAGGTACAGATCTGCTCCATCTAGGAGCACTTCTAACGTCTTCATTCACACAGGACACCAATCACGTCCCGTCTTCTGTCACCTGCTAGGGCTGCATCGCCGTCGGTTCGCAGACGACACGCCAGCGAGATGTCCAACCCTGAGTTTGCACTCTTCATGGAGAAAGAACATCTTAGAGGAGCTGAGGAAGACGATTATATCATAATGGAGAACTTGATACAGAGGCGGTAAGTGCTAATTATCGGTGGCGGGATTCGTACATTTCGGCCTGCCGCGACGAATCTTGATTGGCGTTGTGAAATCTTTGGACATCCTTGAATCGAGTACGATACTAGTAATTTATCCTATTATCTACTACATAAATAATAATCATGTATTTTAACTTGCATAGACCTTGGCAACTATGATATCGCTCAGAGCGATAGAGATCTTAAGTTACAATATTCTCACAATTTTAGTACGATTTAAACGTTGTGATTCAAAGATGAAAGATCAAGCCAAGCACAAGTCTGCTTGTGCGCACGCCGAAATGTATTTATTTGGATGAAATAAGGTGGTGGAATAGCTTTGCTATGTTATGTTAATGTAATGACGATACATGACCATTTGTGATAAATAACCATTATTTTTGCCATGCGTAATAGTTAGGCAGATATTGCAGACTACATCGGCATGTTAGAAAGAAATCAGACATTGTATGGACATAGTGCATCTTATTATGTGACATTTTAATTTCCACAACAATTATGTCTACAGGATCGATCGATTCACAAAACCATGTGCTTAAAAATCTAGAAAAGCTATCAATCACTCAGTCAGATCCATCAAAAAGCACATCTGTGAAGCGTCTTGCTTGGCTTGCATATCGGAAGGAACCAACCAAGGCGTAAATCGGTCGTTACTGTAGGCTAGAAATCGAGTGTGTCCTGAGCAGATACTCGGAGGAGGAGGGGGAGGGGGATGGGGGGGTCAGTGGCATCAGCATCAGTGTGTGCGTCAACAATGAGGACCAGCCGGCGGTGCCCCCGCAGGCATCCACGCATCTTACGGTGGACCGGAGATTGCCGCATCAGAGGTAACCTCACCCTCAGTTCAATGCTTCTTTATTTTGCACTGTGGTGTTTTCATAGCATGAGATCGCTAATGTAAGTCCGTTAAATTAAAATGTTTCAAGACTTAATTTAAAATCAGTACATAGACTAAAACAAAACAAAAAACGCACAAAACAAACGATGTTCTTCTAGAAAAATATTTAACAGTTAATCCTGGCAACTATAGGTATACTAAAATTAACGGTTGATTTTATCAATCCTATTTCTGAATTGATTCTAATGATTGTATTTCTAAACGGTATTCCTTGATGATCAGACACTCTTTGAGGAGAGCATCAGCTATCGACACACGAGACATTCCCTCCCAATACAGCCTCTTCTCGGAGAGGAAGCATGTGGGGAAGTTCTCCTACCAGTTCCGAGACAGCCCTCAGGTAAATATTGTCCTTTAAATACGAATTTATTCGATGCAAATCTCAGTGGTTATACAAATCTGTGTTCTTGTGAAAAGTGGTCTGTAAATTTTCAGAGTCCATAATATAATTGTCTATCAAAACTTTTTAAGTACTTTTTATCCCGAACTGAAATTCACATAAGATTAGACTTCACATAAGACAGTTAGCTATGAACAAGAGTTTTAAATTGAACTTTGATGTACGGTACATAATCCAATCCTTTATACCTCCAAAACTCTCCAAACTCTCTGTTCATAATAAACAGGACCTACAACTTAACTCTTATTCAGGTGATACGAACGCATCAAGCGAGCTGTCCCTCTCGCACATGGTGAGCGAGTCACTACCTCCACGGCCGTCAATAGTACTCGACTCTTCTCAGCTGCCGAGGCAGAAGTCGGCAGAACAGCCGCAGACGCAGCCGCCAGGACCTGCCAGGCCGGAGACCATGTGCTAGGTGATGTATGATGTTATTTGAAATTCTGAGCTAATGCGAGGCTGAATTCACTGCCGGCGACTACGTATTTGCATCTTTTAGGCTTTCTAGAGCTGCCGCTGATGCTAATTTGCGTCCACGCACTAGGCATCCTTAGAAAATCTGCCGACAGCGAATGTGTTAACTAATATACGTCAGCTGCATCTCCTTCAGTACATGTCGTGAAGTTATTCTAAGTTCTGTGCGGGGCTTGACTAGCATACAGCAGCTGTATCTCCTTCCGTACATGTCGTGACTAAGGCACTCAGGGGCGTTCTCTCCTGCTATGAGTATACACTTTTCACTGATCTTTTACGTCTACCCCCACTATGCCAGATGCACGGATGTTACTTTTGCCAAGTTTTATTCGTATTGAGTAGAATACACACTACCATGCCCATGTTCATCAACGTTGGAAGCAAAACGTCTGATTAATGTTTTTCAAAAGGTGTTTATTGACGCTTTTTCATATGAATAATGTTGTTAATGAATATTTATTAATAGTTAATTATTTTACATGTGTTTCATGGTAATAATCTTTTACATTAGTGGTGATAAAACACCTTTAAAATCTGCTAACCGAGCGATTACATTAATCGAACGTTGATGAACACGAGCCAGTACTCATCTCAGCAGTTAACAAAGTAAATAGCATCTTCTCTATATACAGATGGCGTTGTCATCAGCTGATCCCAAAGAATATTCTATTGAGAAGAAATAGAAAAACATATGTTGACTATTTGGGACTGAAACTTAAAAGTATTAATAAATTAGAAACACCAAAATAAAGCTGTTAATGTTAACGTTTAAAAATTTTGAGAAAGTTTTCCTATTTTTTTGTTAAAGGCCGTTTTGAAACCCCTTTTTGGTGTTAAACCTTTCTAAATGTAGCCCTCTGAAACGTCTATCACACCGACATTAGTCGTCTAATAATATATCTGACCTTTTCACATCTAGTGCAAGAAAAAGAGGCAGATATATTATCTATTATCCGACTCTTTGTATAATAAGCCTTGTAGACTGAAGTGACCACTATTCTAAAAAAACCATATCGTCTCTATCTACCTTCAAATTATAACAATTTAGAGATTCTTACTATGTATATAAAGTTAAGTCTTACAAGTTTCCATTACATTTCCCATGTTTTTATTTCTCATAATTTATTTTCAGTTTAAACGCTTAAGAATAACGTTGGTATGCGATGCACTAATTTCGTATTGAAATACGAAACATTTATCTCTGGCTGACGACTTTCAAATACAAAGTTAAAACAAATCGTACACTTTGCTAAATTTACGGCATTAATTAATTCTGACTGAACCATCTATTTTACTTCTTCTTTGACTTTCCGAAAATATTTAAAATTTCGCTGTACATTATGCTCGATGTTTTTAAGATTTTATCTCTGTAAATGGTCCAATTTCTTGAGTAATGCGCTTAAATTTATCGTCTAGTAGTTAATTGTTATATAACACTGATAGTTTTATTATTTTATAAATATCATGTAGCATTTATTGAACTCGAAATTAGTTTTATATATTAACGAAGATAACATATTTTATTAAACGTTTTATTATAAGTTGTCGGAGAAAATCTATTATATGTACCAATAATTATATGTATACATTTTGTTTACATACTGCGTCACAATAAAAAAAACTTGGCGATAAGTAAAATTATTTACAATATGATTTAGAATGAAATAACCGTACATTTTTGAACCTTCTGTTGACAAATCAGCAATACCTTTTGTCAATATTGTCTGTCAATTTGTACGTAAATAAACAATCCAATTTTATGGTGATTGAAACTTTGATAGCAAAACATTCTTAACTTAATCTTACTTTATGCAGTAGTTAGGTACTTAAAATTGAAGAAATTAAATTTTATGTTTTTTTGTAAATCATAACATATTGTACATTTAAAAACTTTTCAAAGTTTTTACTGTAAAGGTTTTACTGTAAATTCTTAGAATTTTTTCATATTATACGTATTCCGTTTTCTATGCAGTTCCTCTAAACATTTAGCTTTCTATTCGAAGAAAAACATTATAAGTACCTACTAAACGGAAGATAAAATGCGGGATAGACAGACATACATGTCATCAACTTATGTCAAGTCAATACATTTTATCTTTCCATTCTATAACGTTTTATCGAAAAGAATAATGAAGGACAGCTAATATTTTATTATCATGTTCCTTTTCCTTTACTGTACATATAAATTAAATATTAGGGCTTGATGTTACAAGAACTAGGAGAAAGAAAATCGACAATACAATTTTAGTGCTCAGGTTGTAAATACTGTTGTCAATGTATTAAAATCTGGTTATTACTGAGGTTGACTAGTGTAAGTTAGTTCGAAGATTTTGTAAGCATAATTTTAAGATGCAGTTTGAATTGTAATCTTTATGAAGCTTTTGATGCACTGTATATTTTCTGAAAATGTTGGATTGGAATCAGTACAAAATAATATTTTAATTTTAATACTTATATTTTGCTATTCAAAATAGTTAATTTTTCATTTGGATCACTGGATCAACGTCCACATTTTTTGCATTGTTGATAAATTCAAAATGTATTTGTGAAATATTGTTCGAAGTTTGCTCCATAGCACTTTTACGTTGTTTATACATTAAAGGGTATACCTATTTTATAGATATCCTTGGCTATTCCACTACCGTACACCTTTTTATTTCAATATTCATTCTAATTAAACTAAAATTGAAGCCTGCCAATAAAGTGAGATTCTATTTTACAGTTTCTTATGAGTTAACATATAGTTTAATATCCATATTATTATATTATTTTATAGTATGTTTGCACCTTACCTTATATTTACAGTACCTACTTTACAAAATAGTCCGGGTATTTTAAACAAATGAATTTAACAAAAATATAATTATTTAAATTTTTACTACACCCAGTTCATCAAGATGTGTTTATTTTATACCAAATATTTTGCGCAGTTATTTTGTATATACTTTCATTTACACAGAGATAAATTTCATTTTTGTATATAATGTAGAAATCAATTGACGAAACATTAGTAAAGTATATAATAATTATTGTTAATAATCGTATGTATGAAGGAAAATGAAATTGCAATAAAAATTTTAGCTGAGTAGGTATATTGACCTACCTACCTATTTACAAGAACTCTTTCTATTATCATATCATTATTATTTTTTTATTTGGATAGCAATAAAATAATTATTTTACAAATGAAATTACCTTAATACAAATATTTTATTCCAATCATAGGTACATATTGTATTATCGAAGTTTAATAATATTTTTCTTCACTTTTTAAAATGAAATCGTTACACATAAATTTATTTTTAAGTAAAGTAGTGCAATGTTTTAGAACTTTCTTCTTATCGAGTCTTACTCTATATCATCCACTTTTCAGAGTGATAGAAATACTTCATCATCTGTGTTATGTAAACATATATGTACAATAATACAATAAATATATTTGTGATATCAATTTTATTTTATTTTTACCCGACTGCGCGACGCAAAGGAGTGGTACCTATGTATGTGAATGTTTGTATATTCCTTTTAAGCACTATACAGGCCAAACGATTGAGCCGATTTTTATGTTTCACGCGTCAATTGATTCCTCTTAGTCCGGCCAGTCTCACTAAAGACATGACGTTAGTGAAAATCCAATATGGCGACTACTGGAAAAAAAAGTCAACAAACTATATCAAGTGGGGTATCGTTGAATAGGTGTTTAAAAATCATTTTTAGTTTTCTTTCAACATTTTTCGATTCGACTCACCGTTTAGGACCTATATCGATTTAAAGCTGCGTAATAACCATTCTCACATATAAATTTTTAGACAGCAGCAAGACGAAAACTTCTTGCTGCCGAGCATGTTGAGCATATTTCTTGAAGCGTACCTATTAGTAGCTAGGCACTCATAACTAAAAAGTATAAAGTAAAAAACAATTTGAAAAATCCAAAAACCCGACTGCGTAAAAAAGAACCAAACTATGTACATAATAAAAAAAAACTGAAAAGAAAAAACAAGCACTTAGATATCCGGTGGTCTAGAAACCCAGCAAATTTATTTTTATTATTATATTATTTTACTGAATTAACTTCATTGTTTAATGGATTTGATAGAGAAGATAAAAACAGATCGACATAATAATTTGTTATCTTTATATTTTACTGTATTTTGATTGCCTCCACATTACATATAGGTACCTACTATTAATAATTTTATAAGGATTAAGCCTATTTTTCTTTAGCAAATCAATCCTAATCGTTTAAATTTTAGATTCCTAGAATCCATTCTTGATTAACCGTCCTACCCTTCTCAGAGTAAAGTTAGAGTACTTACATATGTGCACGAAAATAATACCTTAATGTGGACACTCGTTGCAAGTAGGCCGTAAGATTAACTTCTAAAAAAGGTTGTGGCTTCACAATCAACCAATTTAGCACAGTGTCCAATGCGAAGTGGCACTAAAATGAACGGGGCACACTCTCACACTTTATGCTCTCTATAAACCGGACTGCACACTCAATTTTACGACTACCAGCCCACTGTTGGAAGCCGGAGCATTGACGATGCCTTAATTTGATTGAATAATCATTCTTTATATTGGATGGGAGTTGTGATATTATAAGGCACACGCTAAATCGTCAAGAAAGTATGGAGATGTTTGTACTGAGGTGAAACAAGTGGGCCCGAATCGAAGCCTTGGATAGCTTTTGACCCTACTACGAAATTGCTTCGGATTCATTCATCTGAGTTCACAACTCATTCGGAACCATAGAGAATAATTCACATTGACTAATATTATAAGCTTTCTATTATCTAGCCTATACCTGTCAAATAGAGTTCGATCGGAACGAATGAAAAAACGGCGCGACTGATCCGATCGAAGGAAGTTCGTAGTAGGAAACACCTCGATATTCGGCCGATACTTCGTTTATCGTCACTTCAGAGTAGACCTCCAGATCAAGTGAAGTTTGTTCTTGTCAGTAAATAAATTAAGTATCCCTTTCACTTGGAACATACATTAAAACTATGTACCTATGAAATTCGCTGTGGACATCTGTAATATTTTTTACAATTCCGAAATCATAAAAACCTATTTGTGAAAACCGTAGGTAGTATCAAGAAATATTTGTAGCCACAAATCATATTTATTGTCTCCAAGGAAATGTTCCTTTTATAGAGGTCCTAAAATAATTCTTCTTTTCAACAAAATGGACATTTATTTTGGATAGGTTACAAATACATAGGTGCGAATCATCTAGTTACCTGTGCCTCTACCTACCGCCTGTTATTTAATTTCCAGTTACTATTTGGTTTAAAAATGTCTCTTAATTGATGGTTTAGTTAGATATGTTAAACGTATCTATAAGCGTCTTCTTCGTGATCCTGTAGCTCTCCATGTTGGAAATACAGACGTGTGTATTATGTTTAGAGATCAAGGGCTAATTTGTACTTTTTCACATGAGTCACATAACATCAACATACCTAAGTATTTTCTTCATAACCAAAATCGACGAATGTGTATGCATTCTTCATAACATGATCAGGCTTTTCTCAGTATTTTTCCCATTAAGTCTCTGATAAGATAAAGAGGTAAGATACCTTTTCACAAAAATATTGCGCTATAAGAAATTTATCAACTACTCTATCGTTAAAAGGTGTCAGACATACTATGTATAAGGTAGGTTATAAATAAATGGCGTTTGATCTCGTTATGTACCTATATCTGATGAAGGTGACAGATATGTCCCCTGAGGATTTTGTGCTTTAAATACAATTATTTTACGAGGGAAACATTTTTTCGTAGATTTTTAAACACGATTCTGCTTTTTGAATATTTAATTTAATCTATACTATATAAACTTTATTATAATATAAATTAAAATGAGGTCAAAGTTCAATCTGTACAGTCTGAATAGTAATTTAATTTTTGATATACCTAGCCCGACAAATGTTCAATATGAAAGTTCAATAAAATTTCATAAAGAATTTTTTTTCATTTTTTAGTATCTTTGCTGCGTCATCTTAATTACTTAAACGGGTCATTTTAAAATCGGTAGCAGAAAATATCGTCCCCAAACAAAAATAGTTTGTTCACCAATATTTCAAAATATTAAAAGCGTGTTTAAGTTAAAGTACAAATTAATTAATATATGTTCAAAAGAAAAACGGAGTTATTATTGATTTATCACTTTTTTATGGGAACTATATTTTCTGTCACCAAAATTTATATTTGTCATCAAGTTGTATCACCAAATAATTAGATCTATCGCCACGAAATATTTTCGTTCTCAGAAAAACAAATGTGTTTCCAGGTATGAATCACCAAATTAATGTTAATATATGTGTAAAATAAAAGATGGATCACCAAAGAAATTGTAGTGCATTGATTGAATATAAACGTCGTTCTCACAATAATAGTTTTGTTACTTAAATAATAGGTTTGTGCTCAAAATGATAGATCTGTCACCAAATACTTGCAAATTTAGCTAATTGTTTATGGTTACCTATTTGGGCGGATCCGAATCTGGCAATATAGGTTAGAAGAATGAGGCGGCGTAGACGGCCGCCGGCGATTTCTTCGGTGTTAGGTTACATGTTTAAGTCCAAGACGATTTCTAGCGATAAAAATATGATATATAAAAATGTATTCTATTCTATTTTATTCTATTTATTGGTGATCACTTTTAATTAATTTGCTTTAATACTTATTAGGACAAACCTATTAAAATACATTCAAAAATATTAATTTGGTACTAGACCTTACCTCCAAGATTTTAGGTGATTTTTCGTGGAACTGATTTTATATTGTTTGGTGACTAAATTTTGGTGACAAATCTATTATTTTGGGGGTAAACTCTATTATTAAGGAAACAGAAAACGACTTCAATTGGTGACAGCTTAAATCATACCCTTTTTTTATCAGTAGTAACAGAATAGTAATTCGTGGTAACAGAGGTGTTTTACATACAGGAAAATTCTGTCCCACATCTCAAGGCACTATGAAAAAATCACAATATCTTTTTATTACGATTATATTGATGTTTTGCTTCATATTTAAAATAATTAAGCGGATTTATCATTTTAAAAAAGCTTATCGCTGCCTATTTAACAAATTTATTGAATCATCTATGATTATTTAAGTTTTAGTTCCGCACTCGTTGTAATAACCGTCGCACCGCTCTGTTACCATGTAAATTAGAAGAATAATAAGAGATGTAATGTGATATAAAAGCAACCATACTAACTCACACGCTCTATCATAAATTAAGTCGAGAGAAAGTGTGTCGTAAATTGTTTCTGTCTGCAATGGCTTCGTCTGTAACCACGAGACACATGGGCGACGTAATTTCTGTAAGTACCAGTTCACACTATGTGGATATAAGTACTAGTATTAATTGCTTAGAAATATTTTATGTAACATGATAAGTAATATTTCAGAAGAGCTGATTTTATTTTACTGTGAACTTTATATATAAGACTAATAAAATAGATAATCGTTACCGTGACAATTATATCCCGTTCAATAGCTGTTCGTTAAAGTCCTAATCGCATTATTGAATATAATGTACCGATGACGAACGTATTTAGATGATAGATTTCGATAGTTACGACGACGACTAACGCTAACTATCGATTCGATCAAGAAAAGCTGTTATTCTGTCTACACCCAATGGATAGTCATGGGGTACAGCTAGTATTAAATAAGGGGCCGTCCATTAATCACGTGAGGCTTGAAAAGGGGGGGAGGGGTTTGATAAAAATCACGAAATGTCACAAGGGGAGAGGGGAATGTAGTAAAATATCACGTGTTTTTATTTTTCATTAGTATTCTAAAAAAATTAAGATTTTTTGTAGATACTAAAAATACACGTGATGTTAGGTGGGGGATGGGGGGTAGTCTTAAACCTCACCATGTATCACCAAGGGGGAGGGGGGATTAAAAAATGCTTAAAAAAAGATCACGTGATTAATGGACGGCCCCTAAGCCAAATGCAACAAGTTAATCCTACTTATTTGAAAGTTTAATGTAGTTCCAAAACTTGATAAAATTCTATGTACGTTTTATATAGGACGTTTGATCTCTCGAGAGTTCCTGTTTTCGCTCGTACTTAGTTATAATGAAAAATTCAGATAACTTCTGCTAGTTTTCCTATTGGAGTCCCTTGAGGTTTCCGGAAGCTATCGAGTGACAAACAAAGCGTAGGCGAGATATTAGGACGGGTTCCCACTGCGCCGGATCGGCAGATCTTCCGAGCCGGTAAAACCGCCAGAAGGGCTAGTACTTGTAGTTTGTAGTGGCTGTACAAGTTTTGTCACTACTGAAGTGCCGGTAGACCCACCAGACCGGAGTAATGTGGACGGGTTTGTGCTCCCCTCACGTCATTCGGCTCGCATTTTCTGATAAAAGTAGACGTGTAGTATGGATCGGATACGGTGTAATATGAACACTCTGTCCGGTGTCCGGATTCCAGCAGATCTACCGGACCGGAGTAGAGGTAACCCGGCCTTACACTACTCAAACATTTTATTGCGAAATAAAATGTTTGAATAGGTAGTTAATAGGTAGGTCAATGGAAGATGAATTAAATCTTTTGTATAGAGCTTAGATTAATGATAGGTCTTCGATCATTATTCTAAGGAATAGAGTAAGTAGAAGGTTTTTATTTTTAGCACTTCGCTCCCTATTATATTGCTAACTACTAATACTCGTAGATATACGGTAAACATACAGTACAGACATAATATAAGCAAGAAAGGACAAAGATTATTGAAACAAAACTTCATGAAAATGTAAATACTTAGCTGAAACTCATTCAGAAGTGGATAAAGTTTGTTACTATCCGCCATAAACCCTGCTTAGTCGTTAGACACACCGGCTGCAACATGCCACATTTATTAAACTGGAAAAAACTTCTAAATTATTTCCATAACACAAATACAAAGTCAGAAAATTAAATGCTATATTTTATTTTGTATCAAATAGTAAAATAAGACAATTGGAATAAAATTCAGAATTTCCATCCACCGTTCCGACAACAGCTGCAACCATCGGACATCAGACTTTCCGTCGATACTGAGTACATACTTCGGCGATAGGCCATTGACTTGTTCGACTTTTTGTTAAACACAGATCGAGCGCGGGGCATATACACTGATTTCGTCGATCTCAGATTTTTCACGGTGGCTCGTTTTGGTCGACGTACTTGCCCAACTTGCTCCCTGGTATGTTTAGTAATCGTACCTTTATTAGCCTTTTTCTGTACAGGTTTAGTTACACGTTTTTGTGGGCGCCTCATTCTTGGTCGCTTAGAAATCTTATTCTGGGGGAGCCCAGAAGATAACACGATACCTTTCGATATGTTTTTAAGTACGTTGTACGCTCTCGTTTTGGCTTCTCTGGTAAGGAATGGGGCGTAGAATCCTTACAAATTCTTTAACTTTTCTCTTGCTGGTCAGGCCGACTTTTGAAGATTTGCTTGAGCTTGGCTTTGCGGTTGATTGCAGATTTGGTAACGTAATTCCATCTCCGCTGCTCAGCGGTAGGGATATATCTCTGTTTTCTGATATATTTGTATTGTCTGTCACGCTTTCAGATACCTTTGCATTTTCCACTGCCGTTTCTATATCTGCAGGATTCTCCACATTATCTTCAACCTTCACTGTTGTTTCTATATTCTCAGTTGCTTCCACGACATCTTCAATCATTTGGATGGGGCTCATTATAGATCGCAGTGGTTCATCTACCGACATTTCTATGTCCCCTAACTCACAATTCTGTACCTCAACAGAATCCATGATTGATTAAAATACAATTAGAAAAATATATCAAGATAGAAATTAATTTACAAAAATCTTGTAAATATTTTCAACAATTTCAAGCACCTGTTTGACATATAAATTCACAATATTTTTGTTCTTAAAAAAGGAATCCTTATAAAATTTTGTGTTTATTCTCTTTGCTGCTATATACCCATGTAGTTTTTAATCGAATTCCCCGAAAACCTTCTACAGAATACACTTTATCCCTTGAAATTTTTCCAAAGACATTCGCCTCCTCCAGCAAGATATCTCAGCGAAGATTTTCAGAGAGGAAAGCCCAAGAAGTGATATTGCATAATAATGCATATAGATAATATGCGCACATTTCGACATTAGACAAGCACTGGAACTTGGTACTAATACCTTTCCATTTTTATGGACAAGCATGACTTTGGACTTCGAGATACCTGCACCGCATATGACTCCTACAGTTTTGTGGTAAAATCTCTCCTAAAGTCATATCTTATATCTTACTCAATCAAAACAATAAGTTTGATCTAAAATTTCTAATAATTCAAGTTAGACTTAACCACGCTATTAAACGAACGCACAATTTTTTAAACCTTCCTAGGTACGATAGTATAGTTGGTAATTATTAATATCGTTTATGTTCTGGAACAGGACAATTGCTCATAACCGCGTAATCCTTTAAAGGACGGGAAGTCAAACTATTACAAAATACAACATTTCATTTTAAAAACATTATTTATTTGTTACAACAGTACAGATATATTTTACATGTTATTCCGTCAGGCATTCAGCTACAGGCATACAAGATACATTAGTTATTAATTCATTAACATATACCTAAGGCAATAACTTTGTACTTTTGAATTTAGAAGTGGCACCATGTGGTTCTTTCGGCCCTTGGTGCTCTGCCTACCCCGTAAGGGATAAATGCGTGATTATATGTATGTATGTATGTTAGGATATCTCTTTATTTAAGATAAAATCTTCAGTATAAATATTGGACTTTAAAAAAATTGACTCGTATTGCTTAGTGTGGTGAGTATTTATTAAAATTATTACTAATTACCCTAATCAAATACTTATATGTGTTGTGAAAAATTCAATATTAAGCTTTAGATAATCAGGCATAGGATTTTCTAATTGCTGACGATAGTATTTTTGATCCGCATTCAGTATTTTTAATACCTTACCTTACATTCATCTAGGAAGTAATCAGAAATAATATTATCACTTTTAAAAATAAAATAATAATATGTATTTACTAGAAAGTGCTCTTTTGTTTAATTAAGCACCAATTCATGTAATGATTAAATTGTTTCAGCTAATAAAATGGCAAAAAAATTAAGAAAGAAAGGCCATTTTGGACAAGTTGATCTTAACTAATTGAACTAAGCATAAATAAAGTTATTGTCTACATCCAGCTTATTATGTAGTCTGGTAGGGAGCTCCGACACGATGTTGGAAGGTATTTTATCTGAAACAAAAGGTTTTTTGCTAACAAAAGAAATACAGGTGTTTAATCTCTTCATTTTAGCGGGTAGATAAAAATCTTTCGTCGACGCTTTACGAAGTTTTGGTCAGTCCATTGTATTCGGACTATCCTTTGTTTCGTAAAATATACAAAAAAATGTGAAGAAAAAAGGTATTATTTTTTCCGGATCCACATTGTAATAGAATTCTAGAGTACAATTTGTTTCTAATTCCCACCATGATTCAGATAACTCAACGGTGCTCAAGAGAGTATCAGTAGTAGGTATATATACTATAATTACAAACCGAAGAGTGTAAGTAAACCTCGGCGATTTTATGCATATTATTAAAAGACATATAATATCTCTTTCTTCCTCCTGAAAAACTTCTTCTTTTACACTTACGAGATTTTCACCCTTAGATTATTCATCGGAGGGAATCATTATTCTAAGTTTTCACTCTAAGCCGTCCAAACAAACAATGTATGTACCTATTATTACCACACAGTTATCAAAGACTTTACTCTAAAGACAACTGGAAAACAAGACGACAATGACCAGTAGGTACTTACCATTACATCTATACACGAGATTGGACCAAATGATCATCTCCTGAGAGAAGCAGAAGACTCCCAGTCTCCCTCCCTTCAGGGTCATGTCATACACATTGCCGGAGTCGGCCACAAGACGGTTGCTCTCGTATATCTTCAGTCGGATGAGACCGATCTTTGGTCTATGCAGTAGACGCCAGCGGTAAGCGGTCTTCTCGCGCCAGCCAACGTTGCGCGGGTCTTTCCAGAGAAGAGTTACCTTGGGAAATAATATTAGTGACGGTATATAAATATATAGATAGATACATATAAATACATAGATAGAAACATCCATGACTCGGAAACAAACATCGATATTCATCACATCAATGTTGTGACTGACAAATGACTCGAACTCAGCACCTATGACGCGGCGGATAGGGTACTGACCCTGTCCAACTACGCCAATCGGTTGTCAATATTAAATATATAATCTATTCATCTATATACATATAATAAAATTGTAACGGATTGATGTTTGTGCACGCTAATCTCAGAAACAGCTGGACCTATTTCGATGCAGCTTTTAGGAATATATTGTGATAGGTCCCACTTAACATATAGGCTACTTTTTATTCCGGGAAAATGTTTTTATCCCGGATAATTTCGACATTTTTTTTCTGCAGTCCACGCGGACGGAGTCGCGGTCGTCCACTAGTACATGAAATAAATTCAATCGTACAGGCCCGTGACCATCGCCAATTCTGTAATTGCTGTAAAAGTTACCTGATCTGGCGTAGACTCGGTGTTCCACAGTGAATTCCTCATGATTTTCCCCGGGCCGGTTTTCGAGTTGACCAGTTTGAGTTGAATCCCCGGCTCCGCTACGGCCCTAAATGGCTCCTGCTGCCAATATGTCTGCGGATTCTTCTTCCACATCACTACGTAGAAACGCTTGTTGTTTTGGTATCTAAAAAATATTTTTATATTAATGACAGAAGTCACCTCAAACTGAAGAAAACGGTTGATGATAGACTACGTTTATCCAGAAGATATCATAAACTCTAAGATCATATCTGATAAGGCTAATGTTACCAAAGAGACTCTACCCCATTTCTAACCTAAGGCAGATATGAAAATATGAAAAATTATACCTATATGTCTTCATAAAAATACTTCAGCCAGAACCCTTAAACTAGACTTAAATGGCCATGGACATTGGACCTGAATATGACCATGGGAATTCAATTTCATCTAAACCAACCAACTTCCCGATACCCACCCAAATATAAATCCAACGTAATCATCATCAATAGGTGTGTTAACAAACAGGGTTCCTTCAAAGTCGACTCCTCCGAACCATTCGAAGCCAACCGCTAGACCTGGATCTGAGTTGAAGGTTTGAAGTATCTCAGCTCCTTGGTTATCAATCTGCCAGTTCGGATCCAACTGGGTCTCACCTTCGGGGTCTAGGCGAACGGTCATGTAGTTCCTATAAGAAATATTCAAAGACCTCCTTTACCTTCAAACGGGATAGGTTTTATCATAATTTTACCAGTTACTAAGTAAATATGCCGTCGAGAAAACAGAATAGATGATTTAAGTGGTTTTGCAATAGCAGCTACTAGTATGTACATGTTGGATGATACGCGCTCTGATCTGAATTCTCATCCCGATTATAATTGTGATAGCAATCATAAGTTTTCAGGTTCGTCAGTGGAAGTTATAGCCCCGACCGGGGGCAAACACTATTTGTTGCGGCTTCTACTAAATTTAATTATTTATTACAAATTTGCTTATAGTTTTCATCAGGCGTTAAATGTATTCTCATTATAAGATAGTTACACATTGTGTTGTTAGCCTCTTCTACCTTTGTCCGCCATTCGGACCACACGTTTGTTAACCTATATTCATTCAAAATTAAAGTCATGTTATAGACTTGTGGATTTTATTTAAATCTTAAAAATCTACCAATGTTCCTGAAGGAACACTATTTAAAAATATAAACTTTCTGATACCAATTAATAATAGAACTGAATAATAACTAATGGTCTTTATAGTAGTATTGCGTTACCTGAAGTCAGTTCGGTAGATGTGTGAATTGTTGGGACAGTTATCGAGTTCGTTTATAACTTTGTCACCATCGAAGTCGTTATCGCAAGCGTCACCGACACCATCACCTGAAAAAAAAAGAGATATCTTTATATTTCTCTCATTTTATGGACTTGGGAGTTGTCGACAAGCTGCTATCAGGCTGACAGTTCATGATGATGATCACTATGTGATGACTCAATAAAACTTAACAAAATAGGGAAGAGACATAATGACTTTTCGGAAGACGCATTCAACGAGTGATTATTACTATGAACTATCACAAAAGATAGCCGATAGGCCTGCTGACATGCATTTCTCTCCTTTAACCTCTGCGAAATAATCCCAATACTCACGATTAACATCAGCCTGGTCCCTATTAGCAATCAGTGGACAATTATCATCGACATCGAGAATGCCATCGCCATCGTCATCGTCATCGCACGCGTCCCCTCGGCCGTCATTGTCCACGTCCTGTTGGTCACTATTGGCCAGGTTTAGACAGTTGTCCAAACCGTCTTGAATACCATCCCTGGTAAATAAATGAAGTTACTTTAGAACAATTAATAGTCATAATGTACAAAAACTGCAGAATATGTAAAGCTTTTCATTCAGAGTCTGTTTGTTTAAAAGCTTAATTTTACTTTATTCTGTTATCGTCATACTAACAGCCAATTTTAATTACCGCTCTTGAGACTCGGTAATTAAAATTGGCTATTATAGATCCCTTTGGCCTATACGGTTGCCGTGATACAGTCATTATCAATCTCTACCAGATATGTTGAATCTTGGCATCCTTTCTTAGTGCTCCCTAACAATTCCTTTGGCAAACTATAGGTAGATAATTGAGTTTGAGTAAATCTGAAATAAAGTAATTTTATTGATGTAAAGGTATATACAAACTGGTCTCTATCCACGTCACTATCACAGGCATCTCCAACACCATCTCGATCGGCATCCTCCTGAAGTTGGTTCCTAACCCGCGGACAGTTATCACAAGCGTCTCCTATGTAGTCCTCGTCTATGTCTGATTGGTCCGGGTTGTATACGCGGGGACAGTTGTCTGATTCGTTAGGAATTTCTGGAGAAAGAGAGGTATTTCGATTTAGGTATGTTAGTTTACTATGGTTTTTTTTCCAAGGACAAAAGATCCATGCTGTTTCTCGAAATTTTCTAGGAGATTTTTTTCAAAACACTCTAAAAGGAAAAAACAATTAAGCTCTATTTTTTTGTAAAATTAAGTAGTCGAGTTCCTTTCCCGATTAGATTATTCACCTTACACATTTGCATCAAATATAGTATTCAAAATACGTTTTTAGATTTGGCATCACATAGTAATGGGTCCCAAAGTGCAACCCTGAGGCACGTCCCCTAACAGAACCTTGAAAATACATAAACAAAATCACTAATACTCACTGTCATTATCCATATCAGGGTCACAGATATCTCCAAGTCCGTCCTGGTCAGCATCCTCCTGTCCAGGGTTGTATCTTCTGGGACAGTTATCGCAGGCATCCCCTATCTTATCCACCCCATCCTCATCTCTGTTCGATTGGTCAGGGTTGGCAGTCAGGGGACAGTTATCCTAAAAGTTGGTTATTCGTGTCTAATCACAAATTTTGAGAATTACGATAATATTATTATATCAAAATCAAATTTCCACAACAGATTTTTAAATTTTAAAGTAACAAGTTACTGAAATTTTAAAGTTACTATACACTGTTCTTATGTATTCTTTCTTATATTAAAAAATATTTTCTTCCAATGGTTAGATAGGTCTATTTTAAAGATAAAGTTGATGCTGTCTCTATCTTGATCAAATCTTAGACAAGAGCAAATTCATCAGTTAGAACTTTTAGCCTATTGATAAATCTTAAAAGCTGATGATGTCTCCATGTGGAGCACGCTTTAGGGAAATTCAGCCTGCAGGCTATCTGACCATTGGGTAAAACGGCCCCTTAGCGTAATTAGCGGTATACTTTTTCGGATATGCTATTCTATTCTATAGGTATACTTACCGGATTATTAGGGATACCATCGCCATCCGCATCCGGGTCACATTTGTCCCCGAGCCCGTCCCCGTCCACATCCTCCTGCCCCGAGTTGGACACGTCCGGACAGTTGTCCCTCGCGCACGCGCGCTGCTCACACGCGAGCTGCGAGTCCGGGTATCCGTCCAGGTCGGAGTCCGGCCCGCATACCGTGCCGTTACCCGCCCAGCCGGTCTGGTCATAGTTGTTGATATGAATACCCTTTTGCAGCACATTAACCTAGTCCCACACTAAGGTCGATCCTGACTGTGGGCCCACCGATTGCATGTCACTAGAGAGCTATAGTCTGGTGGACATAGTCAGCGCCGGCCCGAAGTAAATTTTAGAATGGAGCGAGATCCAATAATGGTGCCTCTCCTGTTTGCTCCTAATAATATATACCTATATCTTTACCATTTAGGTGCCCTCTAGGATTTGGCGCCTGGAGCGACTGCTCCGTTTGCCGTACGGGCGGGCCGGCCCTGGACATAGTTATTAATATGAACAAGCCTTATTAGTCTAATGATAGTACATTAACACCCTTTTACAACACATTAACAACTCACACTTAGATGAGTACGTTCTACCAGTCATGACCTACGCAGCCGAGACGCGGAACCTGACGGTCGGGGTCCATCAAACACATAGCTAATACATGTCAGTATTAGAGAGCTATGGAAAGAACTCGGGATCTCGCTGATGGACTTAAACAAGATTATCCGGCAGACGACAAAGCTACGTCCTCCTGTCCCGAGTTACTCCTTCACACTTCACAATAATATAGCTTATATATCAGAATAAGACAGACTTCAATTCAATATTCTTGGAAAATATATTTATCTCGGATAATTTCAACGTTTTGTTTTTCCTGCACTAGTATTTGTATAAATGTATGTATATATTTATCTACAACTCACCGCACAAACACACTGCTGTCCGTACCCACACACAGCATTATACCGTCGACACTCGAGCGGGTCACACGTCCTCAACGCCTCGTATTCTGAGTAGCACGGCTGAGTGGAGTTCACGTAAAAGTTACCCCCGCACGGTACGCAGCTGTATGAACCCTGGGCAATAAGTGATGAATATTATGCTATGCTAAAAGGGTAGTAGGGTCTTTGGTGACCCTGCAATTCTGATTCCCCCATTTGGAAACTAATATACAGGATGCTTTTTTGTGGCCACCTTTAACGAAGGGTACGTATTCTATACATGAAATAAAGTAAGTTTATGCCAAAAAAAATACTGGGAAATTTTTTTTTTATTTTTTTTTTTTATTTAAATTCCTTGATCGTGCGAAATTTATAGTGTCTAGTGTTTATGTTAGTTTTTTTATAGACAGATATTAATTATTTTTCGTGAAAAAATCCTGCTACGCGCGTCTATGTGCATTTATGCAGAAAAACGCAGTCTATTTACTCAACTTTGGACCCTAATATTTTGGAAACCAGACACTTCCCAGGTATGCTTCCATGGAGAAAAATGATCGTGATGATGAGGAGATTCCGTAGTTTTCGGGAACGTTGACGACCAAAAATCACCCTGTATATGTATGTACGAATAATTGTATAAACTCCATCCTATACAGAGTGTTTGAATTTATCCCGGAAGACGCAAAATATAGGTACCTAAATATAATATATGATTCTGTACCAACAGATGTATCAAAAGACGACATAAGCCCCATACCCCAGAACTTGGTGTAGAACAAAATTAAGGGAATTTTTTATATAGGTACCCTACGAATATAACTTACATGTGTAATAACACAGTCTGCTTCTTGCGCATTGTGCTAAAATTATCACGGATAATCTGGCATTACATAAATATAACGATATAACCTACGTTTGATGGACATTGGTTGGTAAAAAGCTGTAACAGTGCGCCTTTCAAGCGGATTCGAGGCGCACCTGACTAATCTCCGTAGAGTTTGGCCGCCTTGACCGAAATACGGTCTTAGACATTTTATTATAAGTAGTAATAGTTTTTTATTCGTTTATTCTAGATTTATCTTGAATTTTTTAATTACTGTATTAGGATAACTCGTGCCGCGTGGTACCGGCAGAGTAGAATTCGTACCACCCCATGTCTACCCGTGGGTATCGTACAAGGCGATTAAGGGTTTCCGTGAGGTGGGCACCAGCACCTCCCGTGTTGACAACATAGTCCAAAATACAAACTGCGATCACCAACCCGCCTGCCCAGCGTGGTGACTATGGGCAAATACCCCCATAGCAGTCTTGTGGCGTGTCCTGGGGGAGGCCTACGTCCAGCAGTGAACTGCAATAGGCTGATGATGATGATTAGGATAACTCACAGGAGTATTAACGCAGAGCCTGCTTCGTGCGCACTGAGCCAAGCCTTCCGCACATTCATCTATATCGGTACAGTATTCCTTCCTCCTCTCATTGCCGGCACCACTCCATCCTGAACTACCGGTGTAACTGAAAAAGAAGTTTCAATAAAAGTAACGCAAATGTTTTCAAACATTTAACTAAAACAAGTTTATGGTCGATTCTGACCGTCACTCTTCAACATAAACCTAATCTTAGTCATGTCTATCTCTCTCCGTTCTTAACATAAATGGCTGAGATAGAAAGGGAGAGGTAAGACTAATTTACGTTTAGGTTTAAGTATGACGGTCAGAATAGACCATACTGAGGTTTCTAGAAGTGACAACTTTATTTTTAAGATTAACAACACAAGTAAGTTTACTATATTCTGTTTCTTTCAGTGCACATGATTCTATTAATTGTGTTTCAAGTTGTGTTTTGTATTTGCTGGAAGAAAACTCTTGAAGAGATAAGCTCGCATTTGTACATTCCCTGTGTAACTATGTAAAGTCACTATATAGTCCAATTTTTGTGTGTACAATAAATAATACAAGGTTCATACAATCTTAAAAAATAAACATGTGATTTCTATTCTTTTTATAGATATGTTTTCATATTTTCATGATATTTCCCCTAATATACCTATCGTGTATAGGTATATTATAGCTAGTTATAATTATATATACTTATAATAACAAGAGTAGACCTACCCTTCCGGACAAGCTCCACAAATGAATCCACCTTCCTTATTGCGACACGACACCAGGTCATCGCAGGGCCGGATCAGATCACACTCGTCCATATCCTGACAGGCGACTCCTACAAATTACCACAATACTTAGACAATGCTATATAGTACGTTGTCTTAATATTTCCACCAATAGCGGTTAAACTTCATCGTGTGATTTATCTGGACGTGGGTCGTCCTTAGCGCAAAAATACACTTCGGGTTGTGGGCCTTGGGGCAACCCCCGTGCCCGGGCATAATTCTCGGCGGGCAATAACTTTTATGGCCCTTAAAGGGGGCCACATGGGTCAGAGAGCCTGACCCATTTGAGAAGCACAAGATTCAGCTGGCCGGGGGGACGCGGGCCGGACTAGTCGACGCCTGGTATTACCAGGGTGCGTCCGGCCACTTAAGCTGCCTCTGCCGTCGGCCAGTACACGAAAGAAGAGGATGGATAGAAGAAAAATAAGATGGAAGCCCTCTTCCCCTACAAGGAAGGTAGTAAAACAAGGTAAGTAAATAATAATCTCAGATTTAACGAACGCGCATACCTAAATGACGGTATAAAGTTTTGGAATAAATTGGAAACGTTTCGATGACGAGTCGCTATCGATTCGATTAGAATATAGTTATCAGCTATGTCTCCTTCCGTGCATGTCGACTAAGGATAATAAACTTGTCACTGATCATTTACATCTATCCCGTGATAGTGGGCTCCCCTTTATGATCCTACAATAATGGTTTCCCCAATTTCGGGAACGATTCATTTCACCATGATCATCTTTAGGGTGCATATTCGCGGTTGATCATTGGACACTAAACAGTCGCCTATCTCAAAACTTTGAAAACCAGGATTTGAGGAAGAAATACCAGGACATTTCGATTAAAAGACAGGACTATACATGTGCGAGCCCAGTGACAGTACGATTGGAGGAAGTTAGTGGCGTGCGAATTTCAAAACATAGGTCTTTAACACATTCCACGCCGGTGACTACGTATTTGCTTCTTTTAGGCTTTTTAGATGTGCCGTTGACGCTTATTTGCCCGATGTTTTGACCCTTAGAAAATCTGCCGACAGCGAATGTGTCATGACTTTAAAATTCAGGGCGATGCTTAAAAATTATCCGGAACAGCCCAGGACACCCAAAAAAACAGGACATGTCCTGGGAAAACAGAACGGTTGGCAACCCTAGCCTATGGTCACCCAGGTGATCAAAGTGGAATAGATCCGAGTGTGTGTATAAGTATATGTCACGTATGTAGAAAAGCAATAATACTAAGTAACACTTGAAATCTCAACAGACTCAAAACAAAAGATTTTTTCCTTACCATTCCACTCGTATCCCCTGGGGCACCCTTCACAGTCGTAGTACGGGTTGGATCCTTTAGGTATACACCTGCGTTCGCCGCATGGTCTACGGGAATCGCATACGTGCTGGCATTGCTCCTCTAAAACATTAATTAATGTTATTATTATGCGTTCTTATCGCTTTTCTACGTTGGTGGTCATAAAGCCCCGAAACGCCAACTTATGATTCTCGTCAGAGAGCTTTGCGTATGATTCCAAACAAACCATAGCAAATATAAAAAGTAACATACAACAAGAAATGACAATCGACAAATAAGTTGTAAGTACATCAATACAGTACCAACTATTCACTACATATCATAAAACCATCTATGCTTAGATCTTTCAAACTAGGGAACGGATTTTGATGCAGTTTTTTAAATAGATAGAGACATCTTCCTTGTGAATGACATAAGGAAGGTTTATAATGTATTCATGTCGAAGAAAATAAAGATGTAATTTAATTTGTTCGACAGATTGTAACTATATTATCACTTTACACAGGTATTTAACAATAAACATTCTTTATTTTATCAATACAGGGTGTGAGTGATAACCAGGCAAACACTGAAATGCTGAACAAGTACCATTATGGTGAATTACGACAGTGTTCTAACGCGCAAGAAATTCATTTAAATTTAGATTTTCCTCAAAAAATCCGCGACATTTGTATAGGGTGTCCCTGTGCTGTGACTCGCTAAATGGGCTTATTGGTTATTGTGTGATATATAGTTTGATTTTTATCTAGAGTTGATCAGTTGTTTGAAATTATTTGAGCGCTACTTTCATTAAAACTTAAACGAATTATACTTTTTAGCTCTGAAAAAAATGAAAGAGTAAAAAAACCGAGTTTTCCTATGTAAATTCAGAAATATGTTTTAAACTTAGTTTTAAAGTTAGCGTATCAATATTTTGCCTGGCTATTACATCCTCCCCATATATATATTTTTTTTGTTATGTCAAGCAAAGTAAATATTCTATCGCACCTTCGCGTTGCTTCTTTAGAATTAGAACAATATTTATTTGCCTACTTTTGTGCCTTACAAATATTATCTCCGTGGCCAGTGAGCCGCGCAGAGGTGAGTCAGCTAACTTATGTCCTGATGAATCTCTGTTTGCTGTGATTCTTTTGATTTTAATGATTCGCAATAAGTGATAAACAGATTACAATTTGTTTATCACCCCATATACTAGTCCTTACCGTTCCACTCATATCCCCTAGGACACCCTTCACACTCATAGTACGGACTAGAGGATTGAGGAGAACATCTCCTCTCACCGCATGGTCTGCGAGTTTCACAAGTATGTCGGCATTGTTCACCTAAAAATAATATATTTTTATATTTATATGGGGAATTTCGGTTAGTAATTTTAGCACAATTGTGGTAGAAATGCACCCAATCCAATGCCAACTAATCACTACATATCATAAAATAATGCTTAGATCTTTCAAACTAGGGAACGGATTTTGTTGCGATTTTTTTAATAGATAGAGTGATTCACGAGGAAGATTTATAATGTATAACTAAGACCCGCCCCGGCTTCGCAAGGGAGTGATGCACTCTCACGCGAGCGAAGCCGTGGGTAGCCGCTAGTATTATATATGTGAAAGTTTGTTTGTTTGTTACCTCTCCAATCCCACTAATATTAGAAATGCGAAAGTAGGTTTGTTTGTTTGTTACCTCGTTACGCTTTATTAATGCAACCAATCTTGTTGAAATTTTGCGTATATGTAGTTGGGAGTACAGAATAGGATATAGGACTTTTGTAGAATAGCTATGGTAGAATATGTACCACAAGGATTTTGTAAAAACTATCAGGCGTCACATAGTTAAATCTATGTAAGCGCACATTACCTACGTCTGACCGAATGAAAGAGACTGCATATTCTGCTCTTTGAGTGACAGCACGCCGCTACTAGAGTTCGTTTTATAAAATAAGTCGTAGCCTGATTTCGGAACAAACATATCTTATATGTAGTGACATAGAATATATGTTGATACTCATACAAGCGCTATTATCCGACGGAACTATACGATGAAACGCACAATACCAGCTAAAGGATTAACTTTAAATTCAATTTTCTATCTCCAATACTTACTGATCCACTCATATCCTCTAGGGCACTCTTCGCACTGGTAGTAAGGGCTGACAGAGGTCTGGGAACACCGTCTTTCCCCGCACGGTCTGTGCGTGTCACAAACGTGTTGACA
This sequence comes from Carposina sasakii, assembly GCA_014607495.2. Taxonomy (NCBI): domain Eukaryota; kingdom Metazoa; phylum Arthropoda; class Insecta; order Lepidoptera; family Carposinidae; genus Carposina; species Carposina sasakii. The sequence continues at coordinate 3,112,488 of CP053162.1, forward strand.
ACTCCTGCCGTCGCCTGAGAAACCTGATGGACAGTCGCCGCAGCGAGGACCGGTTGCTGTCTCCTCACATGACACTCCTGGGAAGTTGGTTATAATGCAGTTATCATATATATAAGTCTCACCTTATGCGTAAACTGACGCAGTAATATTCAGGTATGATCGAAAAAATAAATGATTACACGTGGTGGAAAAGGGCACGTGCCTCAATAACAAATAATGAGATAAGAAAATTATGATAACGTAGTTTAAATAGATTTGGATTCATTGGGTATGAGTTCAAACCCTAAATATTAAAATCTTTGTCACATTTAGAGGAAATGCTGCCGCGGAAGACCCGCAACTATACAGGATGATTTTTGGTCGTCAACGTTCCCGAAAACTACGGAATCTCCTCATCATCACGATCATTTTTCTCCATGGAAGCATACCTGGGAAGTGTTTGCTTTCCAAAATATTAGGGTCCAAAGTTGAGTAAAGAGACTGCGTCTTTCTGCATAAATGCACATTGACGCGTGTATCAAGATTTTTTCACGAGAAATAATTAATATCTGTCTATGAAAAAACTAGCATAAACACTGGACACTATAAATTTCGCCCGATCAAATAATTTAAAAAATTTACATCGTTTCCCAGCATTTTTTTGGCATAACCTTACTTTATTTGATGTGCAGAGTACGTACCCTTCGTTAAGGGTGGCAACGAAAAAACATCCTGTATATGACTCTAACCGGTTTTCCTTATTATGTGTAGGTATGTCGTAAGAGTTAACTAAGAAACTCAGAGGCCTTCAGGCTTGTAACTGATCTTTAACATCTGGCCCGCCATCCTAAAATCAACTTATCTCCTTTATGATCTAGTTCTGGGTATCTCACTATGCGAACAAAACAGAATAATATGTATGTACCTTCATAGCAGGTATCTTGGCGACAAGCGACCCTGTAGCATTCCTCGCCGTTGCCATGGTAACCGGAGGGACAAGCTCCACAGCGGTAGCTTCCATCCGGTAAGTCGGTACATTCTACATCTGTAAAAACATCTTTCAGATAGGTACTCTTTTCTATCTTTTCCACGATTGGCCATCATGATATCATGATCATTTTCATGATTGGCCATCCAATTCGTAGCTACGCTTCGCACCAAGTCGTCAACCAAATTGAGTTTTCGGCACAAAAGTGTGGCGTATCTGCTATCTAGCTTCTTCAGAGCCGAAAGCTTTGGTGCCTTTTCATCATTTCAGCCATAGTATGTCTACTGCTGAACATACGCCTCTCGCAATTAGGTCACAATTATTGTGTTTATTTTAAATACGATTTTTTTTTTAATGTAAAATTGACACTTAGCTTTTGTATACCATCCGGTACCCGGTCATAAAACAATGCTAAATAATTAGCAAAATTAGTTTTAAAAGAAACCATATGACACCTTTGGTAGAACATGGCCACAATCGTTGTTTCAAATTTTTGACACTTATTGTGCCCTGGTTCTACGGTAGAACAAGGGCACAATTGCTTTTTGCAATTTTTGACAATTGTGCCCTTGTTCTACCAAAGGTGCGATATTGTGTTGACCTCTTGACAAGAGAAAATAGATGAATATTGGGATAAAAGTATATTGTGTACTTACGTCCACCAAAGCAGGGGTTGGTACTACAAGCTGATATGCAAGTCTGTCCGTTACTCCTCTGCCTGCCAGGACAGCGCTGGCAGCGATAACCCTCCGCTGTGTCAATGCAAGCTTCCACTACGAAACAGAAATTATTCTTTATTCCAAAGTCTTTCTTATGGCTAATAAGCAGTTGTGACTATTTTTGGGGTCCGTAGAATAAAGCTATCTGTTACATTAGCCTATTGCAGTCCACTGCTGGACTGCCTACCCCAGTGAACGCCACAATGCTACGGCCACAGGGGGGTTTTGCCCATAGTCACCACGCTGGGCAGGCGGGTTGGTGACCGCAGTGTGATTTTCGGACTATGTTGTCAACACGGAAAGCCCTGCTGCTCACCTCTCGGAAACCCTTTATCGCATCTTACAATACCCATAGGCAGACGTAGGACGGTGCTATTTCTACGCTGCCGACGCCACACACATAAAATACCAAAGATATAGTGAGTAGGTATATTACTTTAATTTTTATTTATCTATAATTATTTGCAATAATAACTAAACCTACGTAAAAAAAAACTAGAGCTATAAAATAAAATAAAATTTACAAATAGAAGACTCCTTGCAAGTCCTCCACCGCTGGCAATGTGCCCAAAAGGCTGGCAGCGTTGCCCCGCTGGATAGCAGGTACATTATGTTGCTAATACCTATTATAGGTGCCACAAGGTGCCACTTCTGACCAATTTCGAGGGTATAGTCGAAATGTACAAGTTCGGTTAGTAGTGACAGGTGGTCAGCCCATCTACAAAATACCAAGACCCTCTTGTCCCTCTACTGACTTGTACAGAATACCCGGGATGATAAGCAGTATTATACTTTTTTTTCACTCCCAGAGCAGCATAGAAGCATCGAAATTGGTCAGAAGTGGCACCATGCGGTTCTATCGGCCCTTGGTGCTCTGCCTACCCCGTAAGGGTTAAAAGCGTGATTATATGTATGTATGTATGTATGTAATACCTATTATAGCTCGATAGATCATGTAGATAAATGAATATTTTATCTATTTTGTTACATATACCTTCTAATATTAGATTCGACTTGATTAAGTTTAATTTCAGACTAGGTAGGCAAATCCAAACTAGGATGAGTGCTTATTAATCGATTTTTTTTTTTACAACCAAAAAAAAGTATATTAGACACTCCTTATGCTATCTAACCTATATACATATGCTACATACATGAGTATAGTACTTTTATCATGTGATACTTTACCTGATGAGCAAGGTCGTCTATCGCATGGGATGGGTCTGCAGCGCTTGCCGTCGCCCTCCATGCCTTCTGGGCAAGCCGAGCAAGTGGGGCCAGTGGGGGTGTTCCGGCATTCCACTCCTAAAGGGGTAAGCTATTGTCACACTCGTTTGCCCCGTGGACAAAAATAAACATGTCGTCGTTTGAACAAATATTGTCATTTCATTACACGTTTTCGAGATCGGTACATATTCGCGCGGAAAATGCGTCGCGTATTATCGGTCGCGTAACGTCACTGGTCAGAACAGACAAATATATGAAAAAAACACTCAACCGATAATGCGGTTGACTGTACCTGGAGATACGGTCGACGCATCTTCCGTCAGATATGTACCTACTGGTACCGACCCAAAAGGTAACCTACGATTTGGACTTGGTCCTGCTATAAAAAGGCACTCAATAATAGCGCGAGAGTTTTATGTAGATATCTCAGATTGCATGAGCCTGATCGTTAGCTGTATACGTATGTATTGAAAAGATTTTATATTGCCATAATAACCCTAACTACTCATAAAAGTACATCAAAGTATTTTATCCTCGAAATTTGCTATTATTGTCCAAATCATCCAATCAAATTCTCTCTACTACTGTTGATCTTACTAATTGTTTGTCTACAGAGTCACGAACCCACTAACGATCGACAACTTTTCAAGTCAATAACGAAGGAACATCAAGCAACTTAATTTCCAATGCAAATGCTCTAGTAGGAACCACTCGGAACTCTGTAGACTCAACCACGGAGGAAATAAAACGCGAATGTTTTTATACGAACATTTTTAATCAAACCCACACTGCAAAAAAGTTGCTTGATCTACCTTTATAAGACTATAAATGCTTTGATTATAGCGGTTATAGTATAATGTTAGTAGTTACAATCTAAGGATGAAAACGTCATGAATATTGATGGTGTATTAAGTGTTGAAATGTTTCTAAAATTACATTAAGTACCAAATATTAAGTTTTTTAAAAGAGCAATCCAATAATTTCAAAGAACACATTAATGACAAAGATGATAGAATAAAAAAATCAAGTGAATCAGTACAAGAACACGAGAATAGGATAAAACAGGAAGAAACTAGCAAGATATTGAAAGAGTAAATAGATTATTGTGATTAAATGAATTAATAACCAGGGTAACATGAAGAGGAGGTGCATCGTTCCACCGGTGATGGAGTGGGAGGTATTTTGTGGCAACACTGGCGGAGTTGAGCTCGAAGGCTGTCTATGGTTCCCTTCTGGTCGCCTACTTCTCGACGCAGCTGCTCTATAGTTTGGCGAAGCAGTTGCAGTTGTCGAATTACTTCATCTGAAAATTGGAAATAGATTTAAGTTAAATGTATCTGAAAGAGTTAAAATTAGATTTGAGTTAAGCTTTTATTGTGGATCCAGTACTGATCAAGATTTATGTTATTTCAATATAAAGGGTCGAAAATTACTTTTGAACACTTTTGTACCAAGCTCATACTCGCAATAAACTCATACCTAAACGTATTTTTTAGCTTTGGAGCTATGGTTTAGTTTAAATTTTTTTTATTTCGACTCCTGTTTAGAACTTACCATCGCAATCAATAACAGCAGGTATATCTCCTCTTTGGTTATTCTGTTGATGTAAACCAGTGCTGGGATCTATATAGTTGGTTCTATAGTCATCTCCTTGCATCTGTTCTTCTCTTTTCTCTCTATTATCTCTGGTTATAAAATCTTTGACCTTTATCGGTTCTTTATCTGAGTTTTCTGAATCATCCACCGTGTATAACGTTGGATGTCTTACTTCGGGTTGAGATTCTTCAGTATAACAGCTTAGGGAATTTAATGCAGCGCGTTCAGATTTGTACACTTCTACTGGGGAGTTTTCTTCGTGGTACTGTGGATGGAAAAAATGGATTATCTCTTCATGTACCATGATGTCTACTTCTATCATTTTTACGGCTGCTTCTAATTATGAGCAAAACTCGCAAGTCAGTTCTCGTAGACTATGGAAAACCCTAGATGTCTTCATTTTTCAGTAAAAATTGCTATCATGTACATCGAACAATATTTTTGTGTGATAGAGAGACATAGACTATTTATCAGCCCATAAGTCTAAACAATCTAATAACAAAGGTTGCATGAAATTACTACAAGTTGATCGGAGATGATCACTCCACCTTGAAAGAGGACGTCCCACATCCCGCTTCCAAATCTTATTGATTAATCAAGTGTAACATATGATCCCACGCTCTCTCATTTACTCATAAAATATGTATTGTATATTAATACTTCCTTGCATTAAATTTAAATTAATGCTAAATATGAGTACATCTTTATAGAAGCTATTTATATACTTTAATCATGACTGTTAATACGATAAATTTTCGCTTCTGAAAAAGTCCTTTCCTATTCACCGAAATGTACCTATCCGATAAAGATTATGAAGTTTAGTTTATACATCAATATGCTATATCTAAAATATTGCATGAGCCTTTAGTTTTCGATGCTATGAACCAAGGATAAGTAAACAAAAGACCATAGTCATACCAATTTCAAATCCTGGCTACCCAACATGGCAATAGGGTTATGTTGTCCCGACATGTCGTGCCAGTGCAGAGATCTGCAGCCCACGTACAGTTTGACCCGGTTCGGTGATGTCACAAGGATAAGGGTGCCCTTGGCGTGGGATCCCAAGGGCCATGACACGGACTTGAGGTGCCCTCCATTTAAGCTTTCCAGAGACACTGCGGATTGAGAAAAGAATTCATTCAAGAATTACTCGTATCACTAGAGACCTTTCTTTAGTAAAGCAAAATGCTTTTGATGCTGTCTTATTTTATTTTTATTCTTTATTGCATACTCGTATACACAAAAAATATAACATATAAGATAAAAGAAGAGATGCATGTACAGTGGCAAGCTTATCTCTACAAGAGATCTCTTCCAGCAAGCCAAGCTAGTAAAGATAAATTATTAACAAACAATTATTTATCTAACAATCATACAATTTCAAGCACGCCTCAGTAAATAGTATCTTTAGATGACGGCGCTGGCTATGTGCATGACACATTATCTATATCACTTCACTACATACAAAAAAAATGTTAATTGTTAATTCCGAAAGCAGAGTCCTTCCGTGAAACGGACTCTAGCAAACGGCATGCAGCTTCGATGATGATGATGCCGGATTAGGAATGTTATTCATATGAATGAATATAAACCAGAGTTGCAGTTACTGTACTGCCTATATTTTAAAGAATTTAGCAGCTGCCGCTTGTAAGCATATGACTAACCTTTGTTACTTCTGCGATTGTAGAAAAGCGTAAGCGCAGATTCATCAGATCCTTTGATATGTAGAAGCTCCTCTCTTCTCGAGCCCTTTGCATGAGGTCCTCGAACTAAGATGGCCACTTCGCCACCCCGACCAGCTTGTGATAGAGTAGATATAATCGTGGTTGTAGCCTCTGAAGTAGAACAAATTTAAAAAATATATAAACATCATATAGTATGACATAAATTTTCCCTTAGGGGCCTTTAATTTACAATTCTAGTATCATAAGCAAATCATTGTAGTCAGGAATCAAAACTGGGACTTCTTGATTATTGCATCCCTCAGCTGTTCAGCCAATAACCTACCTAGTAGATTAGGTAGTATGTTATATGTATATTTATGCCAAATTTAAGATATTACTTCGCTATGCTAAACGTGGCTGTGGGATCTCTATAATGAACCTGCAGTTCTGGCTACCCCATTTTTATGTTTAGATATTACAGTACTATAGCAAAAGATGCAAGTAGCATCATAGCGTGTCATATTGCATTATGAGTTCATGACGCTATCGTTTTTCACCTAAATAAAGCAATTACTATTACGATAACTCAATACGTTTTCAATAGAATTGACACCTAGCATGATTAATTAATTTTGACCAGTTAGTGTACCTACATCGAGATTTGGTTACCGTTTCAATAGATTTGTAAAAAAAAAGACAATAGGTATAGATATTTTTTGATACCTATAAATACTAATGGTCATGCACTAGGATAAGTATAAAGATAGATAGATAAAAGAAATTTATTCTGTACAGCACACAAACAACATTACACAGTGAAACATATAAAAATAGACAGTACATAAGTCAATAGGTATGCATGTGAAACGCTGTCGCGCACGTGGACAGAAAAGTCCTGTGCTCAGCATATGCTGCAAACAAGTTTGTAGCGCTGATTTTCAAAACAGTATCCCAATATTAAAGTTAGTTCAGTAAGTTTACACTTAAATAATAGTTCATAATTTGTTTATTGCCAACATAAAGTCATCAGTTAGTATTAGAAGTATATTGAATCAACAAATACCTCTTAATAAATAAAGATCATATTTTCACAATAGGCAAAATCTACTAATTTCTATAAACAAAGATAATTGGATACGTTGTCTGTCTCCAATATTGGCCGAGTTGGTAACGAGTCAGAGTTCCCCAGATAATGAACGATGTCAAGAAGTGAGAAGATCGACAGCTTCTCTTCAACATGCTTAGATACATATAGATACGGCTGTGAAAACCCGAAACGGGGTAGCCAAAACTGCAGGTAAATGCATAATTTTTCACTGCGTTTACATTATACAATCCATCTATTTCTTTATCTAAATTTTGCAGCGCTTGTAGGTACATAATTTGAAATTAATAAATATGGAAGCTCCTCTACAAGTCTTAAGGTGTGCCATTGAATTGCGCTGATAAGAGTACTTTAACCTAATGACTGTTGCCAAATCGTAACCTTATCAAAACGTACATTTGGCTCGGTCTGTAACCGTCATACAAAATAAGATCAAACTATGTCAGGCAATAGGTACTCATACAGATTATGAGTGGGATCCCGATCACCCCAGACTTTAACTGGGAGGGGTGAATGGAATCTTGGACTAGTACTCTCGTCATATAAATAAGATCAAACGAAGTTAGGCAATACCTATAGACTACAGACTTGTGGTTGCACCTATACCTACTTTTAGATTAAATGAATTGCATCACCGAATATGCATCAAACTGCATCATTAGTCACTCATTAAAGCTGAGCCTTATATCTTAGTCCTAGAGTTTATGACAGGTTTATGACACATAGTGCTTACTGCATTTTCCTAAGAATTATTTTTATGTTCAAATCACAAGTTCCAGTTAATAGGGCGATGGTCGTAAACGATGTTTATAACAAAGTAAGTTAACATCTCCCATACATATGTAGGTAACTATTACATAACGTAATATTTTCTTTGTCTCTTAAGAGACAATATCAGTTGATATTTAGGATTCCGTACTTCAAAAAGAAAATCGTACGTAATCGGGTCACTGTCGTCCAACTGTCTGTCTGTCAAGTCCTTTCTCTATCAGGCACACATAAAGAATGAAACAATGTTTTTCTATCTACAATCCATTCTCATTGTAGATACCAACCACATATACATATAGGTATAACTATAGATACATGTATAACTTTTCTATTTTTATTTCCAACAAACGTTTCTAGTGTCCCGTAACCAGACGCCCTGTCATGTAATAACGGTAGGCTTAGAAAAAAATCTGCCCTTTTATAGCCAGAGCCAGTGCTTCCACGTTCCTGACAGCCTTCGAGATAAACTAACTGTGAAGATAGTGTATCAGTGTGTGAACTTGGATACCACAAAAATAAACTGATGTCTATATAAACGTTCTACTTCTAAGCTGCAGTGAACTGCTTCTAATTTTAGTACATAAGTACGTTATTCTTTTCGGAAAACAGTTCTAAATTAATTTTTCGCATCTGTTCCCTTATTTTAACTAGCTACCCGCCCCGGCTTCGCACGAGTGCATGCTGATACTATACATATAAACTTTCCTCTTGAATCACTCTATCTATTCATATTTTAAAAAACGCAATAAAATCCGTTGCGTAGTTTACAAGAGGGACAGACAGCGGGAAGCTATGTTATGATTTTCACATAGTCTCATTTCAAGTTGAAAATTTAAGAAAAAAAATATCTTTTTTTTTAAAACCTATATAGTAAATAATCGGACTCTCTTATAGATTACGCTAAACGCTGTTTCTACATAGCGTTCGTTCGTTTGCAGATGGTGCCATATGATTAATGATTTTTAGAAATTATTAGCAGAGACATAATATTAACAGCATACTACGTTATAGATATTACAAAAAAATTATCAAAGAGCTTAATGAATATTCGATTCTTCTAATCTTGCACCGAATGCTTGTATATTAGTTATTTGGTTTGTCTCTCTTCGTATACGATCATGATAGATAATAATGTGAACCAGGCCTTAGCCAGAATCATATACCTACCTAAGTATCTTAATGAGATGGCTAAAATTACTAAGCTTTGGCAACTTTGAAACAGATGATTATAGTTGGATAGCACTGAATTAATATATGCCACCTTGCCCAATAATAATATCGTAAATGAACTTACATTAAACATGTCTATTTACGGTGATAAACCTAATTTCCAGCAAATAAACCAAAGCCAGTATTTCAACATGTACGCTAAGGTCTGCGTGGGCGCTAACCAATCAAATATGATGTCATCTGTGCCCAACGTGCACTGCCACTTACATTATTGCTAAATATAGCAGCATAATACAAACAGCATAAATTAAGACTCCACTTTTACCCCATTTAATATAATCAAATGAAAAAGTACAAATGACTATCTTTGGTAGTACATAGCAATAACAGCAGATGACATTTCACTGATTACACTGCCGTGCACTTCCATAGGTACTTAGCCGCGCACCTCTAAATAAATAAAATATAAAAAAGAACAGACCGAGATCCATATTGGGGTTAGTGTTGTGCACTTCTAAAGTTGTGTACTTCCATAGCCGTGCACTTCTAAAGTTACATACATACATTATTATTATTATAGTCACGCCCATTATCCCCCAAAGAGGGTTAGGCAGACAGAAGTGTGCAAATTAGACACCCACTTTTCACCAGTTGGCGTATTAAGTCCCACGTGGGAAGGGGTGAGCCTACCGCCGCTTTTCGGGCACAAAATCAACAATCTAGCTACCGGCAAAAATAGGAAATGTTACTTCTAAGGTTGTGTACTTTTATAGATGTGCACTTCTATAGCTTTGTGTTATTAATGTTATACGTATATTTATTTTCAGTAACAGGTGTTTATAGTAGTTTGTTAGCGGTCATAGCATTGCACAGCTATAGGAGTGCACACTCATACTACTTGCATTTACTTAGACGCTACTCTCTAATAGTTTGCCTCAATATGTTGTACGTAATTTAGCGGAGTCAGAAAAAATTGTCCATGTAAAAAAATTAATGAAACCTTTTCTGTTTGAGTGGCCACCAAGAGACGATTTTACCAAAACATCGTTTTACTTGTAGTAGGTAGGTACTCGTAATTACCTTTGGTAATGACATCATAATAAAACGCGGCTGCAAAGTTAATTATCATCATTTACATACGCGTCTTATTCGGCAATTTCAGAAGTGGTATGTGTTGTTTATATCCACTACGAGTAACAATTCCAGATGTTTATTTTTTTTGTTATTTAGCTAAGTATATGAGTAATAGGGTCGTTTACAGTTTTTATTTGTATTTATCTCGAAAGATCATTAAAACAAAATAACTATTTGCGAAAGTATTACTACAGTTTTTTTTTTTAGTTTGGCTTCTGATTTGGGTCACTGTCCGTGTAAATCTATCAAATGTTTGCAAGCCTTCTGATTTAATATGGCCACAGCAGATATCGCGATGATACATATATAATATCTTAATTTTTAGGGTCCCCACTGGGGACGAGAGGAACAAAAAGTTTCGTACGTCCGGGTCCCCAGCAATGACGATTGGAACTTTTTATTTAATAAGAGATTTTGAACAATGTTTTTGATTGAAAATAATTGTAAAAGACTGAGGTAATCGTCACCACTGTGGACGAACGAAACTTTTTTTTCCATTTGTCCCCAGTGGGGACGACTGGGAATAAACCATTTTTAGGGTTCCGTACCTCGAAAGGAAAAAAAGGAACTCTTATAGGATCACTTTGTTGTCCGTCTGTCCGTCGAAGTACGATAAAAGTAGCAAGAGTAAGAAAGTGATGCTATCTATTCATAGTATGTATTGCGGTCCAATTTCGACCACTGCACTTACATACCTGTCCCTTCATATAGTCCTATATTTTAAAGATATCATAAAGTAATCAACCATGACTCACCTTATAAAGGTTAACAGTAGGTATATTTTAAAAGATTTGCGCAAGTTAAATTGATGATAACGACATCACAATACGCAGCCGAATATGGTACAGCCATATGTTCGATGACCCACTAAAAGACCTATTGAGAAGGGCCAGATGATAACGAAGTACTTCTCTGTAGAAAGGTATATTATATGTGTCGATATTTTAACTTTTATTGCACATCTTCTATCTATTTCATTTTATACGAGTATAAATATAAATATATAAAATAAAATAAAATTCTTGTGTCGCGGTGTTACCAAATCCTCCGACACTGCTCGGACATTGCCCGATCTTTATATAATTTATAATACATACGTAGATATAGGTATATTCGATAAGTCTGAGAATAAGTCGTAAACTATTTTTACACCCCTTCCACGCAATAAGCGACATCTATGCGAGCGGAGCCGCGGGCATCAGCTAGTACATATACAAAACTGTAACTGATTTCTGTTTTTGCACGCTAATCTCAGGTTTTCTGAAATATTATGTGATGGGCATCACTTTACATATTGTGTTTTTTTGTTTGTTAGGTATGTAATTAGCATCTTACACAAAATATCGAAATTACTAACAGCTTAACATTATCGATTTGTCCTATCGTATTCTCTTTTACAGTCTACCTGCAGGTATGATCTAATAACCCTAACTAAGTGTAACTAACTAAATTACCTATGCCCGTTAAGGTTCTCCTACTAATTTATTTCTAGGTCAGATTCCGAATAGGAATGTTCAAAATCTCTATTGGTTAGGAACCTAATATCTATCAAATCTAAACCCCCTTTTGACAGCAACATACACATACATACAGCTGTGTTTCCGAAATGGGGTAGCCAGAACTGCAGGATCATAAAGGAGATCGCTCAGCTACGTTTAGCATAGCGAGGACAGAATATTTAAATAATCAGTACAAGTTGCTAGCTTAATCAACTGATATGCCCGAGGTCGATATTTACGGAAAGACATGCAATTGATATATTCTAGTGAAGCTCCGCATCAGCACAGGACTGCAAAATCAAACTTAGTACTGACTGCTAAATCAAACTACTCGCTGGCCATAATTACATTCTTGCTACTTAGTATATTGGAAGATATCTGCTTGATATTACAGTGTAAATTAACCTAATCAATTAATTAATATTTGCGGTGAATATTGGATTTGAAGAAATATGGGATAGGTAGTAGGTATATGGGTAAAATTTAATTATTTTAGGTATTACGATGGTCTTAATAATAATGCGAGATTTTCTCTACATTTATCCAAATTTGATTCGGTCCTGTGGTGATGAGGGGCTACAGGGCACTAAAATACATCAGTTGCTTCTCCTACATCTGTCAACGCTATGCTAAACGTGGCTGTGGGATCTCCTTTATGATGCTGCAGTTCTGGCTACCCCATTTCGGGAACACATCCGCGTGCATACCTATATACATATACAGAGTGCTTTTTCGTTGCCACCCTTAACGAAGGGTACGTACTCTATACATCGAATAAAGTAGCTAAGTTTATGAAAAAAAATATGCTGGGAAACGATGTTCGGGCGAAATTTATAGTGTCCAGTGTATGCTACTTTTCTCATAGAGATATTAATTATTTCTTGTGAAAAAATCTTGCTACGCGCGTCTATGTGCATTTATGCAGAAAAACGCAGTCTATTTACTCAACTTTGGACCCTAATATCTTGGGAACCAGACATTTCCCAGGTATGCTTCCATGGAGACAAATGATCGTGATGATGAGGAGATTCCGTAGTTTTCATGAACGTTGACTACCAAAAATCACCTGTATGTATGTGTGAAATTCGGTAAAGGAATTCCTACACCTTCCGCTTTCATCGTCGTCGCCGCACTATAGGCTATTCCCGTATAGTCTATCTACGTAAACTTCGTATCATCCTACCATAGCTTACAGCAACAGTCTTACTATAATGGTGTAAGGTGTATTATCGCATGTTTTTGGTGCTTTCAGTGAAGTTTTCAGCGTCTCTCATGTGTGTTACTAATGAGCACGTAAATAGTTCTACGAATGGGGCTTCCTTAATGACTGTTTCAGTTCTGAGATTATGACGGTATTCTGTAGATTAACTATTAGATTGTATCAAGAAACTACTTACAACTTTTTTATTTTCCTACCTAAGGTGTGTTTGAGCAAATTAATCTCTACCGAAGATATTTTTTTTTACTTTACAACACCTTTAACTAGTCCCACACTAAGCTCCCTAAGGCCTTGTATCGTGGGTCACTGACCAACGGTATATAAATATAGACACATTCATGACTCGAAAACAAATTTGATATTCATCATATCAATGTTGCTCCTATCGGGATTTGAACCTAGGACCTATAGCGTTGCAGGCAGGATTAGTACTACCAGCTACGCCAATCGGGCGTCAAAAAATTGACAAAAAGATTGGCCTGCAGATCTGGTTTTTTCATAACTGTACTGCCACTACAGTGAGTTGTCTGATCCAAGTCAGCGGAGGGAGTTTTACTTGGTGGTGGGCATTGTGAATACCTCTTACCGAGCAGAGCAAATAGAGAGCCCCCCAACAATAGTAGGTACCTATATCAGAAGCAAAAGCATTTATCAATCCACCCTGAAAGAATCAGAAGACGTTCGAATGGTTTATCTCTATTAGATACTTGAAACTGTTACTTATTATTCAGTGAAGTGACCCTTCGAAAACACCCTGAACCTAATTGTAATTTAAAAAAAGTTTTAGTTCTGTATATGTTCTGTATCTGACCCCACTGAACGTGGCTGTAAAGATCACCTTTTATTTTGATTCTGGCTTCCCCATTTGTGGAACAGAGTCGTGTGTATAGGTACTGTGGAGGCCCTCTGCCCCATCTAGGGGACACAGGAACATAAGTCAAGTCAAGTATCGTATGTATGTATATTTCTATGTTTTCATTTACCTTCGTCCATGGTCAGACAGTGGGATATGACCACGAGGGTCAGCAGCCCCGCCGCGCGCCCCCACACGGCTGATGCAGCCATGTTCTGCAATATTAAACAAACTTACGGACAATTGCTACTTATAATATTATGGATATTTGTTTTCATACATTTTTTTATGGGAATCAAATAATATAAATAAATAAATATTCACTCATAGATTGAACTGCGAAGTTCTTATTTCATATTTTTAAGTATCACTATCATTTAGCGGACTTTTATGACCTAAATAAATGCTATTTAATAATTAAATGCTATTTTTTATCAACTATCCTTATCTGGCGGAAAGCAAGCATTGCCAAAATGTTACATCCGAACATTAATCTAAATAACTTCAGATAAACTTGCCTACTTAATTTTATTAAATAATTTAGTTTAAAATATTTATTTCTATGCCTAATAATTGTATAAAAGTAAAATTTAATTATAACTTTTATTTACCTTGCTTTTTCTTCGAAACTCTACCGCACTTCTATTTTCCCGCCTAAAATGTTTGAACGCTTTATAATTTGAACTTTTTATAATCTGTTGTGGCAAGCTCAACGCGCGTGCGCGAGCTGCATTCCCGCTTCTGAACTGAACTTAAACTAAACAAAGTGGCTGGAAATGGTTCGTAGTCCGTTAAAATGTATGTAAAAAAGGCAGCATTTTTAATCACTTGTACTCATACTTTAAAGCGCTTATTTGACATCTGGTAAAATGATCTCGTCTGGTTATGTAGCTATTAAAAATTATTTAACGTACCTACCTATCTAGGCATAAATAGGTAGCTACCTACTTACTGCCGAAAGACTGACCCAGACTGACCTATTAGGTAGCTATACAGGATGTTTTTTTGTGGCCACCTTTAACGAAGGTTACGTATTCTATACATGAAATAAAGTAATTTTATGCCAAAAAAAATGCTGGGAAAAAAAAAAATATTTGAAAATTTTTTAAAATTCCTTGATCGTGCGAAATTTATAGTGTCTAGTGTTTATGTTAGTTTTTTTATAGACAGATATTAATTATTTTACGTGAAAAAATCCTGCTACGCGCGTCTATGTGCATTTATGCAGAAAAACGCAGTCTATTTACTCAACTTTGGGCCCTAATATTTTGGAAACCAGACACTTCCCAGGTATGCTTCCATGGAGAAAAATGAGCGTGATGATGAGGAGATTCCGTAGTTTTCGGGAACGTTGACGACCAAAAATCACCCTGTATTGTAGTGTAAGAAAAAATGTATAGGTATTGTGCTAATGCGGAGTTCTCCTGTGCTAATGCGGAGTTCTCCTGTGCTAATGCGGAGTTCTCCTGTGCTAATGCGGGACTCAACTAACACATTGACATTGACATAGTCTCACACTAAGATCCCAAAGGTCTTGTGTTGTGGGTACTAAGCAATCTATACTATAATATTATAAAGCTGAAGAGTTTGTTTGTTTGTTTGTTTGTTTGAACGCGCTAATCTCAGGAACTACTGGTCTGATTTGAAAAATTCTTTCAGTGTAAGATAGCCCGTTTATCGATGAAGTCTATAGGGTATATAGCAATCCGCCCCGGCTTCGCACGGGTGCAATGCCCCCTTTCGCGGACGAAGTCGTGGGCGACCGCTAGTGGTATATAAATACACATACATAGATAAGTACATAAACATCCATGACTCGGAAACAAACATCGATATTCATCACATCAATGTTTGCACCTACTGGGATTCGAACCCAGGACCTACACCAATCGGTCGTCGTCACTACCTCAACTGCATCTCTTTCCGTGCATGTCGTAAGAAGCATGTTGCTGATCGTTAACGTCCCAAGAATGTCCACATGCTTATGCCAAACGTGGCTGTAGAAGATCTCCTTCGTGATCCTGCAGTTCTGGCTACAATAGTTTGGGAATGCACCTGTGTGTAGGTAGGTACGATACCTAAGTACATGTACGGTTTCAGGGAAAACCTATACGTATATGTAATAGGTACTTATATAAAATATGACTGAATTCTGAGGAATAATCACTATAATCACACAAATTAGTTTCGTCTTCAGTTTCTATGCCTGATTTCGGAACTAACATTTAATGTATGCAGTTAAACAGAAAATGTGGTGATACACATAGTAACTAGCGCCATCATCCATCGGAATTGTACGGTGAAACGCACATTTTCACGTGTCGGCACCGTAAACACTGTCGTTATGCATTCGTACGGCCGCTATATACCAGCACCGATTTCCTAGAAAAATCTTTATATAGATACGATATATTTTATCATCATTTATGTTTTTCATTAAAATCAAAGAATATACTTAAGCCTAGTTCGGACTAGGCTAGTAATTAGTAGAGTAGCGAGTAATTTAGTGGCTAAATGTGTGCGAACCCCAAAAAATTAGTGAAGTAGTTTAGTGAATGATTAAGTCGAGTCGATCCATTTTACTCTATTTTTATCGGGCGAGTAGCGCCTCCCACCACGCGTCCGTGTTCACTGGTTCACCGACTAAATAAATGCGAACTTGTCGATTTAGTCAAGTTTATTACTTTCCACAAAAACTCACACAACTTTCGGACATTCTCAAACTATTGAAGTATTTGGGTATTATTTGGGTTATTTTTATGCTAATTCTTTCAGAAGAGTAAGTAGCTCCTAGTTTATCTCTTCTATAGATCCAT
Source organism: Carposina sasakii (assembly GCA_014607495.2). Lineage (NCBI taxonomy): Eukaryota > Metazoa > Arthropoda > Insecta > Lepidoptera > Carposinidae > Carposina > Carposina sasakii. Next base: position 3,129,228 of record CP053162.1, read on the forward strand.
TTTCGTACCCATAGCTACGTTTTATTAATCACACAAATTTCCTCATCCACCTCTTCTAAAATAGCCGTTACGATTAGCTTAAACAATTTATTCACTTTATTACGTTCAGCCTGTTCACCTTGCAAGACACCACACTTGTGTACTGTACTCGACCGTAATGCGAACGATTTCTGGCCAGTAGCGAGTAGTTTAGCAACTAAATTACTCGCTGCTGGACTAAAATACTAGCCTAGTCCGAACAAGTTTTTTTTTTGTTTAGTTTATCCCGAAGGAAAGGCAAGGGGTTAGTCCGAACAAGGCTTTACTCTCTTATTTTTTATTTAAATTAGTTTATCCCTAAGGAAAGGCAAGGGGAACTAAGCCCATACAGTTTTTCCCGCCGAATCTAAAATACGCGCTATTTTGTCAATTTTTCATGTGCCCATAGATAGTTATATATGAACTCTTTGACTATAGCCTTCTTTTCTATGAACTCAATTCGTATTACATTATGTCGAAATCAGAAAATGCATTATTGTGTGCATAACTAGGTTTTAGACTGATATTTGTAAATGTGGAAAGAATGTAAACTACTAATATTGTATAATTTCTTAGATTAAATAATAGTGTCCCAGTATGATGGCCCAAAATAAACTAAGCTGAGCTTAGTTTCTAAAGTTAATGAATGGACAACTTTAAAAAATTTACAACAAAAGTAAAAAATTGTCTATGGAACAGTCAGTTTGAGTGATTTGTCTGCAATCGTAAATGTCCAGCAGTATTTTTCAAGCTCAATATTTAAAGAATGGCTGAGAATCGAGAAGAAATTCTTGCAAATTTTCAGGTATCTAGTCTGTTTTATTAAATAGGTATCAAATATATCAAAGTACTTAACTTAATTTTCATGTTGTAAAGGTTATGTGGTGAACAACAACAGTGACTATGAATTCTTCTTTATCTCTTTGTGCTTGAACTTTTTCAGTAATTTCCTTCGAATACATGGATATTGTGTACTAATTGTTTATTTATATTTGTATAGTTACATCATAGTTATCCTCTTTACCATGACCATTGTTTTTAATGTCTAATTAATTTATCTATTCTTTGTGTCCAGCAAATACGTAGTTCAGACCAAGTTTCTGCATTACAAGGTTATTGTTGTTGCGTTTATAATATCCCTCACCAGCATACTATTACATAGATGTCATTTGATCATGATATCTTTGTCTTAATATAATAGGTTAGTTAGTTTTTGTTAATCATAAATTTGTGTCTACTCCAGGGAATAACTGCTATAGAAGATGTAGCAGAAGCAATATATCATTTAGAAGAATCAAACTGGGACCTACTAGTAAGTAACAACTTCATTAAAAACTAAATTTTTCAATAAAAGGAATTGTAAATTTTTGTTGAACTGCATTTTTAATATTATGTACAGTGGAAACTTGCAATGCACCTATAAATTAACTATGCGGATTTCCAACTCATGACTGCTATTAAATAACTCTAAATCTGAAATCAAATTCATGGACATGGACTTCTTTATCTCAATAGGATTCTTTAAAAACAAACAATGTATTTTATTAATGAGTAATCTTAAAATTGATTTTGAGAATGTTGAGATGGATGTGTGGAGTTATAAGAATCGATAAAATAAGAAATGAGTATATAAGAGGAAGTTTAAAAGTTGTGCCTATCACAAACAGGTTACAAAGTAACCGTTTGTCTTGGTACGGGAATATAATTATATATTTTACAGAGAGCACTGTGCATGAGTGTGGATGGATATAAAGGAAGAGGTAGACCAAAGAAGTGTTGGATAGACTGTGTGATATGAGTGATATGGGATATGCGTGTACTGGGAGTGAGCAATGAGATGACGGATAATAGGGATGAATGGAAGAAAAGAACATATTGCGTCAACCCCAAATAAATGGGAACAGGGCAGGAAGATGATGATGAGTATTCTTAAAATATTATTAGGTACTTATCTACTATTAGGTGCACATTTTGTTTTGTTCACATATTTTAATAATATAAATTATCACTGATACAAATGTAATTAACACTACAAGTGCCCAAATGACAGTCTCTTGATTGATTAGTAACCCCTTCACTAAAATATTAAATAGTTAAAAAATATTTATCACTGTGATTGTATTTTTTCTTCCAGTCTGCAATAAACCGGGTTATGCCCCAAGATGGAACCAGCTCAGCCACTCAAAATAATGAAACACATGACGTTGAGATGATAGATGATGATATATCTGTGATAACTCCAAAAACACACCCACCTGGTAAGTTTTACAAAAACACACCCACCTGGTAAGTTTGAAGACCACTTGTTTTTGTCACCTTTAGTTTGTCAATGTGATGCAACAAAATGACATTATTATATTATTTACCTACTAGTAACTTTGTCCACATGGACTACAGAATAATGCTAATTGGTTTCATCTTTCACAATGATGACCTTCCATACAAACTTTCATTCCTCATTATATCCTCCTTAAGTTAAAATTTTTACAAACTTTAAATGTTGTATCTATTTATGTCTACTAAAAGCCAAAATAAAAAGATTGTTTCAAACTTCCTGCTTGAAAAATTATGTAGTTTCCATACAAACTGTCATCCCCTATTTCTACCCCTTACAACTCTTATATTGTGTTAAAAAAGTAGCCTATAGATGTCATTTCTCATGCTCTATACCACCTGTATGATGTAATTTTATTTGAATCAGCACCGGTATGATGAATTTGGTGAGAGCGAGATGTCTCACTTTTAAATGTCAAATCCACAGAGCTAGCTAGGGCAAGTGTTTCTACTTGGTGTGTAAAAAGGGATTGCAAACCACTTCTAGCAGCCCTAATTCCTTCAGTTCGGCTTGAGAATGAGTGTCTATTCTAATTCTTAAGTCTATTTTTAGATGCAAAGTACATACACTTCTAGTTATTAATAGTTCTGCAAATCTGACGTTTAAAAGTGAGACATCTTGCTCTCACCGAATTCATCACACCGGTGCTGTTCAAAAGTTTTAGTATAAAGGAATAGGTGCAATAACTGCTTGTTTTTTGTGTGTGCATAAAACCTAACAATCATTTAGTAAACAATAGAAGCTAATTTTGTAAACATAGCTTTGCATAGAACTGGTTGAGTTAAAAATTGGCAGTTTGCCTGAATTTGTTTTTAGGGAGTTTCTTTTTACTTCTAATCTGGTAAACTTACACAGTTATAGCTTTATCTAGCTCTTCTCTTGTTATAATTTACATAATAGTGTTATGTATATTTCTTTCTAATATGCACATTGACCCCGATACTAATAAACATACAGTAGAGATGTAACTATACTCTGAGCCTTCTGAAAAAAAGAGATATTGTGATAAATTCACTTCAACATAAACATTAAATTAGTTATGTCTGTTCCTGTCCATTCTTATCGTGCAGTGACAGAAAGGGACAGGTAACAGGTAGATATTCTGAGGTCCATATTTTAAGTTTATGTTCAAGTGTGGTAATCACGATCCATGCTTTGTATCAATATAAATGTATAGTATAGTATTATGTATAGTATATAAATGTATAAGTCGTGAATTATCATTATTAGATCCGTTCACTTATCATCTGCAAATAATTAATTTTAAGACCAAACACAAGCTAGACTAAGATAAGACTTATCTAGGACCGATTTTTTCAATGGTCACATAGTCTATCTAAAGGATAAAGTTGATGCTGTCTTTCTCTTAAACTTCATATAGTAACAGCAACAGCATTAACCTTATTAATCCTTCCAATAGCCTATCTGACCTTTAGAAAAGTCGGCTCTTAGTCCATTAATTATCTGACTTATTAAACTTTATCCAACAGATAGAGAAGACATCAACCATGCCTCCACTTCTTCACCTAAAAACAACAGTTCAACAGACCTAGTAGAGCTCCAAGTACACTGTAACAATAAGATGCATGAAATCAAAATGTCGGGAGCAGCGACTGTCAGTAAGTATCTACAGTGTAATCCGATTTACAGGGTCGGTTCATATCTGACGGAACATGCGTCGCGTATTATCGGTCGCGTAACGCCAGAACAGACAAAATGTATAGAAAAACACTCGACCGTTCACACTCAACCGATTGAGTCAAGCGTACGTTTGCCGTCAGATATGAGCCGACCCATACAATAATATCTATTTATTTTTAATCTCTCTCTCTCTCTAACAGATTACATTCATTTAACGAATGAAGAAATAGTAAATAACAGGATGTTGAACTAAAATGCAGTCCTAGTCCTAATAGAGTCCATTGCAGAATAATCATGAAATATCTTCAAAAACCGTAATACCTTAACTAATAACAAGAATAAATAATTAAGTAATGAGTTAGTCACCTTTGAGAATCTACGCCTGATTTCGGAAGTAACATTTTTTGTTTGTAATACAAAAAATAGTTATTCACTATGGGTGCGCCCACCACCGGGCCCTACACCCTCCACTGACCCTCGGATCTGATAACTCATAACTGCGAAAACAGGCACTTGCACTAACTACAATCGCCACGAGAAACCAGACCCGAGCACCTAGCATGCAAGACAATACATTGCACTATTCCGAAATCAAAAACTAGATAAATAATCTTTTTTATTTTTTTAAAATAGTTATTCAAAGGAACTATTTGGTAAAACGTCGATAGTCGCGGCTGATCATTACGATTGTCAAGTTCGTATGAAACACGTCACAGTCAATATATTAAAGGCGTATGAAGAAGGTGGGATGGGTATCTTCACATAGCATGATTTACTTCACAGCTGCAATGATGTACACTACATAGTACATAAAGATTTTGTGTATTATGGTATTGGTGTTTTATATGTATATTAAATATTTCCTAATTGCCTTTTGATGGATCGATAATGAGCTGGTCACAGTTGGTAAGAACAAATATTTAAGATCCTCATATATGTTGAGCACTTTAAATAACTTCTGTTTCTAAAGTCCAATATCGAAGTCTAACTATTTTTATTAAACTACATTGAATAAATGAAACGCAATTTTAACAAACACTAAGCAATATGAAATTCGAAAGATTTGTCATGCACAATAATGACCCTTATTCACATAAAGAGGTAGGCAATGATAGCAAGTGTGCAAATTACGCTACCGCTTTCCACCGCCAGCCTATCATTCAGCCCCATAACCTTAGTTTTCCATCGCACGACATTGTTCTGCACTCCAATAGTCTTCACATGGCATGGCGGGACCATTGCCGGCTGTATCATATTGTGCGCTCGGTGATGAAAAGCACATGGCGGAGACCATTGCTAGATGTATCATATTGTGCGCTCGGTGATGAAAAGGGCCTCTACATCTTAGCTGCGGCCCGATGCACGCCTCTCAAAGGACCGGGACTATACAGGTGTATAAAAACGGTATGTTAAGCGAAAAGCTATGTAAATAGCCCACTATAAAGAACCTATCTACAAAATTTGAGACTCGAAATCACATATTTATTTTTCAAGATTGTATGAAAATTTCTGAGATATTTAAAAATTCTCCATACTATCGGGAAAAATAAACATGTGATTTCGGGTCTCAAATTTTGTAGATAGGTTCTATATAGTGGGCTATTTACATAGCTTTTCGCTTAACATACCCTTTTTGTTACATCCTGTAGAATCCCGTGAATAAGGAAAAGCACCAAACAGAATGATCATTTTCAACTATTGAGAGTTTAAACTCCTGTCCCCTAACAGGCGAACTAAAAAAGCGGTTAGAAGCAGTCTGCGGCATCCCGATCTGCCAACAACAGTGGTCGGGGCTCGGCGGATCGCGGGCGACTGCGGCCGCCTCGCTGGCCAGTCTCGGGCTCCCTCGGAACTCGGTGGTGCGGCTCAAACGGGCCGATCAGCTGATGGCGGATGATGAGTGAGTTTTTCTTGTCGCGTAGATAGATAGATAGATAGTTTATTTGACTTTTGGTATGTACACATACACAGATAACACAAATCAAGAAAAAAAATAGAAGAGAATATAAGACAACAATGAGATTATAACAGTAAGAAGGTACAGGCAAATGACAAATACATAAAGACGATACAAAGAAGGATGGCGTAGTTGTTGGTCACTGTGTCTTTCGTGATTTGTGTGAGTATGGTGTAACAAAAGTGGTATATTAAATCAAATGTTGTCATAGTTCATTGTGGAGACCTATCCCAAAAATCCGAAGTCACTTGTTTATTTTTCCAGATAGTGTAGAGATTTTCTAAACATCTCAAGGTTTATACAATCCTATAAAATAAACATGTGTTTTCAAGTCTCGTTTGTCAACGAAGTACTTTAAATTTGGGGGTGTTCTGCCAGGCGATATGCTAGCAACTTGTCACTGACCTATCTATGCTAAACATGGCTGTGGCAATCCAACTACCCCCCCCCCCCCCCATCTTTAAGAACACAGGCGTATGTGTATACAGGTGTTTTTTAGTTGCCACCCTTAACGAAGGTGACGTACATAGGTACATAGGGTCTATACATCAAATAAGTTTATGCCAAAAAAAAAATGCTGAGAAACGACGTAAATTTTTTTGAAAAAAAAAAATGGCTTAATCGGGTGAAATTTATAGTGGCTAGTGTTTATATTTATAGTTGCTAGTTCTTTCATATAAATTATTTCTCGTGAAAAAATCTTGTTACGCGCGTCAGTGTGCATTTATGTAGAAAAACGCAGTCTATTTACTCAATTTTAGACCCTAATATCTTGGGAACCAGACACTTCCCAGGTATGCTTACATGGAGAAAAATGATCGTGATGATGAGGAGATTCCGTAATTTTTGGGGAACGTTGACGACCAAAAATCACCTGTATGTATGTTACTTTATTTTAACTAAATGTTATTTTACTCGTATGCTTTCCAGGACCGTATATTACTACCATACCTATTTACGACAATAAATTAATAAACAACTTACCCCCAGGGTAGCAGAACGGCTGACAATGACCTACGTGTTACACATAAAGCATGATGACAAGGAATACACGCTGCAGTTCCCCGGAACTAAAACTGTACAGGAAGTCAAGAACGATATATATTCACTCACAGACATACCTGCCAGGCATCAGGTAAGTTATCTTCATACATTAGATGACTGTTAGTTAACATATATTTCTTCTAGCTGCCGCCCACGACTTTGTCCGCGTAAGGGAGAAATAACCCGTGCGAAGCCGAGGCGGGTCCCTAGTTGTACATATAAACCTTCCCCTTGAATCACTCTCATCTACTAAAGAAAAGAAGATAAGAATGAATGAATGAATGAAAACCGCATCAAATCTGTTGCGTAGTTTTAAAGATCTAAGCATACATAGGGACAGACGGCGGGAAGCGATTTTGTTTTATAATATGTAGTGAAGAGAGTGCTTTATGTACGTAAAAGAGAGGCAACTTCATACTAGACTCTTACTAAAATAAGTAACATTGTAAATATAAATAAATGTTTTACGTTTTATTTGGGAATATTTTGAATAATTCGTATTTTTCTGTAGTCCACGCCGACAAAGTCGCAGGTGTCCACTAGTGTATAAGTGTCAAGACACACTGTTAACACCCGACGCGATAACACGCCGATAATATATAGAGTGGGGATCGCGTGAGGTGTTAAGAGTGTTTTATGGACTATACAGGATTAATTTTAAAACATCAATAACCTCGCAAGACTAGGTAGCTACCATCATAAACAACTAAATTTGTTCTACGAGTTTTGATAATTTGTCACATTTTACTGTCATACAAAAATAAATATCAATTTAATATTACCTCTAAATGTTCTTCAGTCTGTACATAATACTAAGGCGCGCGCGCGATCGCGGGCGTTAACCTTTTCGTATACCTATAAATAGAACATAGACTTACAAATGTCACGACAGTACAATAAAAGCTTTGACAATCATTTTTAATTAATCTATTGAGTTATGATAAAACTCGTAGAACAAATGTTATTGTTTATGATTTTAGCTATCAGAGGGGTAAGCACGAACCTCTCGATAGTCCGTAACGCTATCTTCAAACTCTCAAATCACATAGATTTTGCTAGCGAGTCGCGTTACGCCGCGTAAAAAGGCTCGTGCTTAACCCACTAGTCCTGCGAGGTTATTGATGTTTTAAAATTAACCCTGTATAAAATGTGATTGATATGTACAGACTGCCACGTGGTCGTCACGTCGGGTGTTAACAGTGTGTCTTACTCTATACAGGTGTTTTTTCGTTGCCATCCTTTATGAAGGGTACGTACTCTATACATTAAATAAAGTAAGTTGTTGCAAAAAAAAAATGCTGGGAAACGATGTAATTTTTTGTTTTTAGGGTTCCGTACGTCTGAATACAAAAACGGAACCCTTATAGGATCACTCGTGTGTCTGTCCGTCCGTCGCTTACAGTCAATTATCTCCGAATCTATTAGACCGATTAAGTTGAAATTTGGTACACATATCAATTCCTGTGACCCAAACACAGAGGTGTGACGTGAGCAGATGAAATCTGTATATGGGGGGTCATTTTTGGGGGGGAAAATTAAAAAAAAAATTCTGAAAACTGCATCGTGTGGCATATCAAATGAAAGGTCTTGTTGAGAAGATCTTAAATGTATTTTTTTGTAGTTTTAAAATAAATTGTTTCCAAGTTATTCAAGAAAATAGACGAAAATTGACCATTCCCCCCCCCCCTTATCTCCGAAACTACTGAACCTAAAATTTTGAAAAAAATACAGAAGTTAGTTTTCTCCTTATAGATTACAGGAAAACCTATAAGAAGTCCATGATATTAAAATAACATGGTAAATCACTCAATATTGTGCGTACCAACTTACATTTTGGGTCAGATTTAAAAAAACATGATAGGTAACATCGTACGGAACCCTCTTCACGCGAGTTCAACTCGCACTTGTCGGCTTTTTTTTATTACTTGACCGGGCTAATTTTATGGTATCCAGTGTTAGTTTTTTTATAGACAGATTAATTCTATTTCTGATTATTTATTAATTGATCAGATTAATTCTTTTTCGTGAAAAAATCTTGTCACACGCGTCTATGTGCATTTACGCAAAAAAACGCAGTCTATTTACTCAACTTGGACCCTAATATCTCGGGAACCAGACACTTCCCAGGTATACTTCCATGGGGAAAAATGATCATGATGATGAGGAAATTCCGTAGTATTCGGGAAGGTTGACGACCAAAAAACACCTGTATACGTATATAAATATATACAGGATGTAACAAAAAGGGTATGTTAAGCGAAAAGCTACGTAAATAGCCCACTGTAGACAACCTATCCACAAAATTTGAGACTCGAAATCACATGTTTATTTTTCAAGATTGTATGAAAATTCCTGAGATATTTAAAAATTCTCCATACTATCAGGAAAAATAAACATGTGATTTCGAGTCTCAAATTTTGTGGATAGGTTGTCTACAGTGGGCTATTTACGTAGCTTTTCGCTTAACATACCCTTTTTGTTACACCCTGTATATATGTGGCAGTTTAAGAAGCTTAGAACGTGGTTTTCCACTAGGTTTGGACAGGCTGGCCCACGGTGACGGGGTTAGATGAGACGGTGCTTGCGATGGTGGGCCTTAACACGCCGCAGCACGAGCTCACCGTCAGACGACAGGTTAACAACCGCCAACAGAAGGAATACAAGAGGGTAAGCTGATCATCTGCTATTATAACCTTATTTATTAGAGGAAAAAAATTCGAGTGCTTAAAATTTTTCAGATTTGATATATTTTATAGTATTTTAAAATAATTTATCTCTTAATGATTCGAGGCCCAGAGGACCTGTCCATAAAATTTGAGACTCTAAACATGTTTCTTTTTCTACATAGTATGGAGAATTTCTAAATAACATTAAATTGATACAATCTTTAAAAATAAACATGTGTCTTTGAGTCTCAAATTTTGTGCATGCTCGTGCGTGGCATTTCGCTTAACATACCGCTTTTGTGACACCACATAGATGTATGTTTTAAAATATATGTGTTTCCTCATAGATAATAGTGGAGAGTTCGGACAGTGAGAACAGTTCAGGCGAAGAGTTAGAAGATGGCGGCGACGGGTTCGCGGCAGAGGACGATATGTTTGTAGATCTTGTGCGATCCGAGAGGTTGCAGCCGCTCAGTAAGTGTACAATACATACGTTTGGGACACAAAGTAAATAATAAATATGTATTAACACATTTATTTACCCTGTCCACTTGTATGATGACGACACTAAGATCTCTAAGGTCTGGTGTTATGGATACTTAGTTACTGTATAACATACATAAACTATTATAGAAACATCCATGATTCGAAAACTTAACAAGTGAACCTCACCTGCCCGTACTATACTCTGCTATTCAACGGACGTTAATAGTTTATAATAGGTATCTATTAAGATAGCTTGATAACATGTCGGAAGAGGGTGCATATATTCGCCCAAATCTAAACTAGAAAGAGAGATACACTCACATCAGCCTATTGCAGTCCACTGCTGGACATAGACCTCTCCAGGGCACGCCATAAGGCTACTGCCATAGGAAGCTTTTGCCCAAAGTCACCAAGCTGGCCAGTCGGTTTGGTGACTGCAATGTGATTTTCTGACTATGTTGCTACCATGGAATCACTCTACTAAAGACAATGGCAGTATGGACAGAGTTTCCCTTGTCTTCTTCGTGAACAAAATATTTAAAAACACTCCTCTAGCGGCTAATTTACTCACGGCCCCCATTCTAAGTGGACTAAATCACCCAGTACTTTTCTCTCTAGTCTATTTACTATAGACTTGAAGCCTATTTGATACATAAATAAATTGTCAATCAAACCGGTCCCCTGATTACCTAATTTGCAATAGCAAAGCCGAAGCAAAGCGATAGCGAAAATTGTACAATATTCGCCTTGAAATGTCAAACTTCCTCTGAAATTCGTTTTACGTAATATGATCCGCGATTTTTGTACATTTTTCGCTATCGCTTTGCTTTTGCTTGTTAGGTAATAAGGGGGCGGGTGTAAGTGGGTTCGACTAAAGGATTTAAAAACCTTAGGACCCAAAGTCAACCTCACCTGCCCGTGGTGCACCCTGCTATTTAAGGGACGATGGCTGAATAGCTTATAATACCTATTTAGAGTGGCAGAAACATTTCCTATTGGATTCGTTACCGGTCGCTAGATTATATTTGTGCCCGAAAAGCGGCGGTAGGCTCACCACTTACCACGTGGGACTTGATAGGCTAACTGGTCAAAAGTGGGTGTGAAATTTGCACACTTCTGCCCAACCTCTTTGGAGGATAATGGGTGTCACTATATGTATGTATGTAAACCGTGTCGATGTCTGACTTGTCAACAATCTATTTCAGTGTCAGAGCACGTGGAAGACGAAGCGCTAGGCTGTATAGAGTTCGCGCAACGTTTTCGCAACAGATACGGACCGAATACGCCCAACTTCTTTGAAGGGACACTACAGGACGCCATCAAAGAGGCGTGTCTTAGACCGGCTAAAGAGGTGAGTCAACTTTCTATGGACACAATGTAGTTTCAGGATTGTATTTTAAATTTATATAAGTGTGTATGTAATAGAAATCGTCACGGATTTGGGGAAATGACTTTTGCTTTGAATTTAATATTTCTAATTTTCTTTTATTACAAAAAAGGCACATGAAATTAATGAGCGTTAGACGGTTTACGGTGATGGAACTATTTTATTGTGCCACTGTTTTTGTGCTTACTAGTTGGCGTCCCTGTAGCGTGACTTATTTTTTTACATAACTTGTCAAAGTTGGTTTAGAACAGCCAGTTTCTCTCTATCTTATTCTTTGTTGTACATACATAAGTTTCGCTACTCTTCCGCTTCCTTATCCTACATACAAAGACGCGGTTCCACTGTTATAATTTCGCATTACATCACATAATATGGCAAATTATTTAATTTATTTGCATGCTACATTTTTTGGCGAAACATATCTCTAATCTAAATATTGTAATAATAACTTTATTGTATCATGTTTTGAGCAAATAAATAATCATTAATAATAATTCCAGAGAAAGCTCCTAGGTGTATACCTACATCACGAACAGTCGGTGCTTTCCAACGTGTTCTGCGCACAGCTGCTGGGCTGTGACACCGTGCTGCAGACATTGTCTGCTAACTTCATTGTCTACGGCTGGGATCTCACGGATCCGGATAATTGTAACATGTAAGTTGTCTCTTTTGTATTGTAACATGTAAGTTATCTTCTTGTCAGTTCTTCTGTTATTTGTGTTGTGATTTGAATGATAAGTGTTTCATCTAATAAGTTAGCCTCTATTTTTATTATTTAGTCGCCTTTGTACATTATCTTATAAAATATTGTATCTTGTGTGTTTTTTTTCTGTGTACAATAAAGAATATAATCTAATAAGTTTGTGTCCACTTGAAACGGAACTGTTTCAGAAGTAATAATTATTTTGTTTTTTATTATAAATTATCAATATATACTAATATTATAAAGCTGAAGAGTTTGTTTGAACGCGCTAATCTGAAAAATTCTTTTAGTGTTATATAAACAGTGATATATAAACTTTCTTTAAAATACCAATGGGTCACTTTGAGTACGATATTATTTCCCAGTGGTATTCTGTCGTATACGGCCAAGTTATTCCCTATGGCTTCCAATGTTAGCAATTATTATGTAAACTATCTATAGAGAACCTATTTCCACTCGAAATCCAAGATTGTATGAACATGAGCCATACTATCTGTAAACATGCGATATTCTGAGTGGATAGGTTTCCTTTTTCATGGGCTGCGTAACATACCCCTTTTATGGCACCGTGTGTAGATATCATTGTATATAGATTACCAATCATGCCTGTCGTGTGTTGCGGTACAGGTTGCTGAGCTCTGTGACGGCGGCGCTGGGTCCGCTGGCGGGCGTGGCTGTCCGCAGTATCCCGGTGGAGCGCCTGCCTGCACTCGTTGTCATCATGCGCGTGCGCTCCAACACCGAGATCTACTCCGTCATCAACGGTCAGTGCGGACGTATACATAGATAGGGGTATAGGAGGAGATCGACAATAAAAACGATCATAAAAAATCATACATATTCCCCATTATCGCAGATATATTCTATGAAAATTCCTGAGATATTAAAAAATTCTCCATACTATCAGGAAAAATAAACATGTGATTTCGGGTCTCAAATTTTGTAGATAGGTTCTCTACAGTAGGCTATTTACATAGCTTTTCGCTTAACATACCCTTTTTGTTATACCCTGTATATGTAGATATAGGAAAAGATCATCAATAAAAAAAAATCATGCATATCCCCATCGTTAATGCAATTATGTTTTTTCTCCACTGCTATTCCTGTCTAGAAGGCAAAGACGCAATGCACCTTGCATTAGAATAGTTTTGATCTATGTATAGGTGCGAGGATTTATGTTACCTATATACTAGTGGACGCCCACGATTCCGTCCGCGTGGACTATAGAAAAAACAAAATGTCGAAATTATCCGGGATAAAAAGTAGCCTATATATTAAGTGAGACCTGTCAAAATATATTCCTGAAAACTGCATCAGAATCGGTTCAGCCGTTTCTGAGATTAGCGTGCACAAACGCACAGACAAACCGACAAAAATTCCAAAAATCATTGTTTTGTGTACTATTGCGTTGATAAAGGTATTCTATAATATTTTTTCTTATATATCTTCCATGTACAGACAGCGATCCGTTACATTTTTATTATATGTATAGATGTGGTTGACTAGCTTAATGATAAGCTAACAACTTGTCACTGACCATTTATATCTGTCGACTCACCAATATGCTTTACGTTCTCATTAATGATCGCGCAGTTCTGTCTAACTTATTTCGGGAACATAGCCGTGTCTAGTATGTATGAATGAATAGCCTGAGTATTGGGGATAAGGTTTGATTGCGTATTCCCAGTTTCCAAGCGCGAGAGTATCCCGTCGGTTGTAGATTGTATACCTAGTCCAATCTCATCCTATTACTGCGTTAGCTAATGAGTCGTCATAGCAATATTTCCTCCCATTTCCCCCCTTGTCATTCTTGAGCTATAAACCAAACCCATCCCACAGGAAACGTCGGCGTATCCGAATTAGTAGGTAGCTTAGTCGAAGCAATCGAAAGGTTCGCGACCCAGAGGGAAGAGGACGCACGTATGGAGCGAGAGCGAGATGCAAGACAACGCGTGAAGCGGGAACAAGACGAGGCGTACCAAATGAGTTTAGACGCGGACAGGGCGAAGGAAGAAGTGAAGAAACAACTGGAGATGGAGAAAAACCAGGAATTGGAAAGAGCAGAGTCGGAGAGGTTAATGCAGGAAGCTATGAAAGAGGTTGGTACTGTTTAGATATATATATAAATATTCACAACACATTGACCTAGTCCCACACTAAGATCTCCAAGGTCTTGTGTCGTGGGTACTAAGCAACGATATATAAATACATAGATACTTATAGAAACATCCATGACTTGGAAACAAACATCGATATTCATCATATTAATGTTTGCACCTACCGGGATTCGAACCCAGGACCTATGGCGTCACAGGCAGAGCCACTACCTACTACACCAATCAGTCGTCAAATATATATAAATTGATTTATGAAAAGAGACATACATAGAAAAGTTCTTGAATAGAGTAGAATTCGTTTGCCCGTGGGTATCGTACGAGGCGATTAAGGGTTTCCGAGATGTGGGCACCAGCGCCTCCCGTGTTGACAACATAGTCCAAAATACTAACTGCGGTCACCAACCCGCCTCCCCAGCGTGGTGACTATGGGCAAATACCCCCATGTCAGTCTTGTGGCGTGTCCTGGGGGAGGCCTACGTCCAGCAGTGGACTGCAATAGGCTGATGATGATGATGATGAATATTATTACTTTCCTATGAGTTCCAACAGTGGTGGCTACCCTAACACGGCTGTGTATATCTGTATATGTTGTTACATTTGGTCTTAACATTTACCCCTTCTTCTATCAGGAGTCAAAGCGTTCAGCAGCGGCCCGTTTGCCGCAAGCCCCGCCCGACACAGCGCGCGACGTCGCTCGTATACGAGTGCGCCTACCGCCGCCGCACGAGGACTCGTTAGAGAGACGGTTCTATTTGCACGACACGCTCTCTGTGAGTATAATACAATTTAATCTATACTATTATAAAGCTGATGAGTTTGTTTGAACGCGCTCATCTCAGGAACTACTGGTCCGATTTGAAAAATTCATTCCCGGAAGGCCGCATTGTATACAGGCCGCTTCCGACCGGTCGGAATGGAGGTTGTTGGGGGAGGCCTATGTTCAACAGTGGACTTCTCAATGCTGAGAATGATGAATACATATAAACTGTAAGCTGATTGCGTAACTTGCAGAAGCAAAGCGATAGCAATACAAAGGCGAAAATTGTGAGTGCGAGGCTTCCTTACTCGCCCCGCGCCTTAGATGAATAGATTCTGTGACAGTCCTCAAAATATAGCATGCCATGGTTTCCGTCTCAAAAAACTTATGTAGGTTATTTTTTATTTCAGGCGTTATTAGATTTCCTAGCATCAAAAGGGTTCCCGCAGGAGAAATACAAAGTCATATCTAGCTGGCCTAGAAGAGACGTAAGTAGTTTTATCTTATCTATTGCATAAATATATACATTATTATACACACGGCTGTGTTGCCGTTAATTGTCGGTAACAAGTTGCTAGCTTATCGCCTGAGAGAATGCCCGAGTTTCTTGGTCGACTCCTACAACATACTCGTACACGGAGATGCAGCTGATGTATGAGCTTGTAAGTCCCGCATCAGCGCAGGTATGAATCCTCCAATAGTACAAAATAAACATAGTCATAACATTTTTTACTCAAAAATGGGATTTCTATCGTGCAAACTTCATTCCAGACGGATATCTTCCGCCCACACAGTTTTTAATTACTACAATTATGAAAGTCTTAATATAAATAAAATTTATTTACGATGCTAGATATACAATACTATCAATTCCCTACAGCTTACAATGGAATCCCAGAACAGCACGCTAGAAGCTCTAAAATTGTACCCGCAAGAGACGGTAATGCTCGAGGAACGGTGAAAAGCAACGTCGAGTCGTCGCGACTTCAGAGCTCACTAGCCTATGTTAACACTTGTTCTTTCGCGATTGTATTGACTTTAAAGATACTTACTCCCGGTTGCTATACCTAAAAACTAATATACTAATGCCAAAAATGTCATACTTTTCATTTGTAGCCCGCGGTGTCCTAAATCATCGGTGCGCTAAGGACTAACATGATTTCTTATTACACCCTCTTCCAGACGATACAATTTGACTGGATTTGCAAGATTGTATTGTGTGGTTTGAAAAATCAGATGATTTTGTATGCGTCGGTGGAAAATCTGATTGATCACATTGGCAAATCTATTGCCAATGTGATTGCTGTATTGCCAATGTGATTGCTGTATTGCCAATCTATTGGTTAATCTTTAACCTACTTTTACATAATAAACATCGACACGACATTGGTGCGTTCACTCATTCACTATATCTGCCGTTACGGCAGAATGTGCAAAAGAGAACGCAACATGCACCGTCCTGTTTCCACATTTTAGGCATAGCGGGCAATCTTTGACGGGTTATATTCGTTAATCATTTTAGTATTCGACATTAATTATTATGTGATATACATACAAGTCGTCTGCTTTGTTTGTAATTTCGCTTACTTTGAACTAAATGTGAGGAAGTCTTTGTGATCCTGACATTTCAAACGAACCCCACGCTTCACAGTTTTTGGGCATAGAGAACTAGCAATACCCCGGCATTTATACATATAATTAGGGGCAAAATTTTATGGTTGAAAGAACTGTTGTGAGTACTTGAGCGACTTACTGATGATTTATTCAAAAAGTAAGTACTTTATTTTCAGTACAATCGCGATCAGATATATTTCATTGTATCCGTGATTTTGGCAAGCAAAGGTTTTATAAAAAAAATCAAGCCAAATAACCAATAAACCTTGACCAATGCTGACAGAAATACTAGGAATATAAGAGTTATCTACCTTTTGTGGGTAGATGAACAAAAATACAGGATCAACCTGAAATGACAATTTGTCCGGCACTATAAATTATATAGTATTGATTATTCCAATTCAAACTAGAGGTGAGTCGTCGACGCTTTTTTGACGTTCATTCGTCGGCTAGTCGATTGTTAAATCTTTCTAATAGTTGACGCAAAACTAGACGAGTTCTTTTCACTTCATGCCGGCCAACCTACCCGTTGCTAAGCAACGCGTCCACCAAATAGAGCGCCATATTCAATCGTCTATTCAAGCACCATACCAATAATTTCTAATGAACTCACTAGAAATATCAACTCTCTTACAAGCACACTAAAGTTGAAAGTCTAATCGTGTTTCCCTCGTCGCTTATATGTTCGACGTTGCAAAGTAAACGACCGAATTATAATGTACAAGTTTGCGTATGACGCTGCATTAAACGATTCGACTCCCGAATTTTGCCGTTTATGAATCGACGAGTCGCGCCGCATGAACTGAATAAAAACGACCAAATAAAGTTGTACCAGTTCGCGCGATTTGGTCGTTTAATAATTCAATTAGTCCATGAGTAAATGGTGGGCGGTCCATCCGTTTACAGTAGATCAACGTTGATTTTAACTAGTTCGTCCATTCAACTCCCACCTCTATCTAACTCATACTATTTTCTCTTGTACCAAGATCGAGTCAATCTTTGCATAACAATAATGCAAAAGGTCATGCTAAAATAACGGACACAGTGTGTTACTAATATAAAATAACATTAAGTTATGTTTCGGCAGTTGGCTTTACTTATGATGTATTTTATTTTAGTTAGTGATAATTGATAAATAACTATTCGAGCCTCCACATCGGGGTTCTGAGACTATGTTTATATTTGATTTAGCCAATTCTTATAATATTCTCATCTCATATATTCATTCCATGTAAAAAATACTGTCAGGTTTTATGGTTCTTTTTTGTTTTTGTGATTTCGTTATGTTTTTGTTTCTTATAATTGTTCTACTTCCTTATATTATGTATCCTTCATAGAATTCAAGTTACGAGAATAAACAAAATTGTATGTAACCCCAACATATTGAAGTTTATCCATATGAGATATTGTAAGTCAACTGCTCATATTTGGAGCGAAAGATATTTTTTAATTTTTGTGCGTGTATTCGATTCTTCTTTTTGATAATATTGTGTAAAATTAAAATATATTTCGTATTACTTAAGTATGTGACGTCGTTATTGATTTCGGCTGCACTGGTCGAATATATTCCTGGTACTGCATTATGATATAGATATGTATTTATTTCTATCTCCTCGCCTATATGCTTGGCAAATTAGGTTAGGAACATCGTTCCATTTACGACACATGAGAACCCATTCAGTTTCTCTATTGAGGGATCGCCCGCCACCGGGCCCTATACCCTCCGCTGACCCTCGGATCTGCCTACTCATAATCACGAACACAAGACACTACAGTCGCAACGACCAATTCAGTTACCTAGAGACTCCTGTTGCGACCTCTCTTGGCAAACAGCGATGCCTTTTATTTATCCACTGGAAGAAACTGGCTATTGTAATATAATATCTTATACTTAGCACAATTGCCAGGGCTCAAGTACTTTCATTTTAATTCCTGAACACCTTTTATGCTGAAATATGATGTTGCTCTGAGTTAAAATTAGCGTGATATGTATTTTTATTATACAAAAAAATCAGTCAGCTATTTTTAGTACTTACAGTATACAGATGTTTTTTCGTCGCCACCCTTAACGAAGGGTACGTACTCTATACATCAAATAAAGTAAGTTTATCCCAAAAAAAAGTGCTGGGAAACGATGTAAAAAAAAATTAATTACTTGATCGGGCAAAATTTATAGTGTCCAGTGTTTGTGTTAGTTTTTTCATAGACAGATATTAATTATTTCTTGTGAAAAAATCTTGCTATACGCGTCAGTGTGCATTTATGCTGAAAAACGTAGTATATTTACTCAACATTGGACCCTAATATTTTGGAAACCAGACACTTCCATGAAGAAAAATGATCGTGAGTATGAGATTCCGTAGTTTTCGGGAACGTTGACGACCAAAAATTACCCTGTATAGCTCATGTATATTGTCTAAACGTTTAACTGTTATTCCTCTATCAATGACTGAATTTCGGATACCTCTTCTCTAAGCCTTTTGCGCACATTATTAAGCGAACAGATTTATTCGCACACTACATAGTAAGTGTAAGGACCGTCAGCCAATGAGCGACAGACACGCTTTGAAGCAACCAATCAAATCATAGATTTATTATATGAATCAAATCGTATCCATACGTCAATACTGGCTTCATTCAACATTCTGATGAAACTGAATATTTATGGTTTTCACGTTATCGCATTGGCTTGATCAGCTGTAATGATAATGTTTTATATGGGTGAATAAATAAATGATTGGTTGTTTTTAAGCTACTAGTCGCTTATTGGTGAGTCTTAGGACAGGAAAGCTTAGTGAATTACCTATATATGCTTTTCATACTTTATTTTCATGTATACTACAATTTATTGTAGTATATAAACTATACATAAAGCAGGTATGTAGATTCGGAAAGGTAGGTAAGCAATTACTCACCTATTTTACCATTTTAAATATTGCCAGTTGAAATAGGGTAATAGTTATATAATGTACAGTTAAATATCTAGTGCCCTTCTGCTTCATTGCCATTAACTTCTGTATTATAAATAGGACCATAACATATTTTATAACAATTGTAAGTCATTCGGGCTATCCTTCCAAATTATTGATTGTTTGGTAAAGTTTACCAAATATATGATATGAAATAATACATATGTCGATAATTTTGAGAATAGTCCGCGTTTAGTAAACTTGGTAATTTTACACAGAACCGCATCCGAATGTAACTGCAATGCGAGGAGTCATGTACCCAAATAAATAAAACAATAAAGATTTATTTCATTGTTTTATTTCTTATATTTTATTATATGGCAACATTGAATACATTACCTTAGTGCATGTCCAATCTAAGCATCTTATTGTGTATCTAGCAAAAGTAATGTGAAATCAAAAAATTAATATTCTTGTAATTAAATAAATGTAAATAAGGAATTTCGCATTGTGTACTTTTAGCTATCGCATTGCCGCCGTTTGAACCTAACGATTCAATTCTGGAATAGTGTATTTTTAAATCTCTAAATATCATTTTTAGTGCAGAAAAACTAAAACCCGCTTCCTACTAAGCTTGTAAACAATCATCTCGCCAGCTAATATGGCAACACTGGCTAGCATGCCAAAGACAAGCGCGATTAAAGCCATAGAGAATTCCCTGATGGAGACTGCGAAGATGCTAGTGTCTGGAGTGTGGACGCAGGCAGGTCGAGGCTCATCCCATACTGATATGATTCTCTTCATTAAACCGGCCTCGTATATTTTCCGTAATCTACAAATATTATGAAGATTAGAGTGCTTAACAAGAGTAGGTACCTAGAGTCCGTTTCATAGAATAACTTCTATGCCTGGTTTCAGCCCTCCGGAACCATCGGTCCACTTTCCCAATCTGTCTATTTTCACAAATAGTAAATTTTACCACACCGTACACTCGTATTTCCCATTTCGTCTATTTCTTAATACGTCTAATTTCCACATCAGTCTCCTTGATCACTGGTTCCCCAGATTTTACACGTGTACGTGCCCTATTATTAGAGTGTAATTCCATTGTCTGCAAGCTTGCTGCAGGGTCGACGTGCAGTTCAAATGCAGTCTGTCTACACTCTTAAATGTAGGAATGGTACTGTTTCACTCAAGGATTTGGTATCTCCTCTTAGTTTCACTACTCATTAATAAAAAAATAACAAGGTATTTTGTTAATTAAATTATTGTGATAATCTCCTTCGTACGAAATTAACAATTGACATTTACTTAAAACAAAAAAATAATTAAATATTGTTCAACAATCTTATGACCTTAATTAAGAAAATTACAAAAAAAGAAAAAAAGAACAAGTAAAAGAGATGGTAAAATTCGTCATCCGAGTAATTGACCCGGTGGCTTAGTGGTTATAGCGGCTCGCACGGTTTGCAGTGGTCGTGGGTACGATTCCCACTCGGGTGAAGATTTTTTTCCATTTTCTTTATTAATAAATTTATAACAAGTAGACCGTAAGAGAAGTAGACCGATTGAGAAAGTGGACCGATGGTTCCGGAGGGGATTTCAGAACCAACCTCTTTTGTACGCAGTGACATAGATAGGCATTGTAGTCATGCACATAGTATCCAAAGGAACTACGGTGTAACGCACTCTAAAACAATTCAATATATGTCTATCTTCATATTAACGTGTTAGTGAATTAATGGGGCAACTCTTGTGGGCACAACGGAAATAAATAAGGGAGTAATGCATGTGCATCTCTTATTAGATTCATTTGCTGGCCTTGTCTGTGCTCACAAATAAAGAGTGATAATTAGAATTGTAATGTTTGTTACAAAACTTACCCATAAGCAACGTGTTCTTTATATGGTGATCCCTTTCTGACAACCGCGCCCATACTTTGCGGTGGGTATAACGCCACCTCATGGGTATCGCAGATCTCCCTTTCGCTAAACGTGTTCTTTATTATTGCGTACCCTGTCGCACAGTCCACGTGGAAAGCGTATCCTCCCTGAGAGGATAAAACAATATAGGCTTTGGGTAGGCCAAGTACCTAAGCTATAAGGATATACTAGGTAGGTACAACCGAAATCTAATCGCTTCGCTCATAAAGAAAGAAAAAAAGAAATTAAATCCTTATCCTACTATTATAAATGCGAAAGTTTGTGAGGATAGATGTATGTGTTTCTCCTCTTGCACATAAAGCTACTGAAGGGATTTTGATGAAATTTGCAAGGTATATAGCTGATACATCAGAACAACCCAGGCTATAAGTTAATGCGGACAAATTCCGATGCTACAGGCATATAGTTATGCCACTGGTACCCAGATAAATAGCAGCCTAAAAAGGGCTTTTACCTAGATAAGTACTCGTACTTGCCTCTTTTACTTGAGCCATCCCATATACAGCTGGGTAAAACCGTCCATGTCCGTCCTTCATCACTTTTCTTTCGAACATTTCTATAGCTACAGTATCAGTTGTATGCTGCAGGTAGACAAAGTTATCAAAAAAGAATGTTATTCATCAAATGCAAAATTAATACATATAGATAGGTACATAAAAATGTCCCTCTTTCCACTCCGACCAACTGAACGGATCAACTAGTTGTTCCGAATAGAACTCAACTGTTCTATTTGTTCCAGTGTAACCATCTACAAGTTGTTCGAACGAATGCTTATTTAATGTTTTTTAGTTCCTAACGGTACAACTGAGCTTCATTAAAAAATACAAATAGGTACAACAAAGAAAGGTTAGTCTATTAGTCAGATAGAACATTTTTGGTGGGTTCGAGTTACAAGTAGGTAACTTAGGTAGCACCCAAAGTCAACCTCACCTGTCCGTGGTGCACCCTGCTATAAAACGGACGAGGGTCTGGCGCTTTTGAGTGCCTTCCTTTTAAAAATTATCACGTGGAATTGAATAGGCTAACTCAGGGGTTCCCAAACTTTTTTTCTCATAGACCCCTTTCAAAAGTTTACTGGTTCTGGTAGACCCCCTACAGGCTACACCACATTATCTACGTACGAGGGCTGTTTGATAAGTCCTTTTAAAAACTATTTGTAAAACCTTTTTTCTGGTAAATGGCGTTAACACTGGCAGGCACAATCTTTCAAATGAAGACTGTCAAAAATTCAGCAAAAAAAACAAGTTTTTGTCAGTATAACCATTGTTTAACTGTGATCACTCGTAAATATTCAACAACTATGGAAAAAACTGAATTTCGTGCCGTTATAAAACATTTTTTTATGAAGGGTTGCAGTGCTGCCACAATAAAAACTGAACTTGATTCTGTTCATGGCACTAACGCACCAACGTTGCAGACTGTTTATAACTGGATAAATGATTTTAAACGTGGTCGGTCAAGCACATCTGATGCTCCACGCTCTGGTCGCCCAATCGAAGTCACTACTGAGGATGTTGTTGAAGAAGTCCATAATATTGTACTCGACGACCGCCGAGTGAAGGTGCGTGAAATAGCTGAGAACACAGGCATCTCCACTGAGCGAGTACATAAAATCCTGCATGAAGATTTGGGTATGACAAAGCTGTCTGCACGATGGGTGCCACGTTTGTTGACAATCGAACAAAAACACGAAAGAAAGCGAATTTCAAAACTGTGTTTGGATATGATGAAGCGTAATCCTCGGAATTTTTTGAGTCGATTTGTCACTGTGGACGAAACTTGGGTCCATCATTATACACCTGAATCAAAACAGCAATCAAAACAATGGATGGCGACTGGTGAACGTGCCCCAAAGAAGGCCAAGACTGTTTTGTCGGCTGGAAAGGTCATGGCGACAGTCTTCTGGGATGGCGAAGGAATCATTATGATTGATTACTTGGAAAAGGGAAAGACTATCACTGGCCGTTATTACGCAGAGTTATTGGACCGTTTTAATGCCGAATTGTTGGAAAAACGACCAAAATTGTCCCCCAAGAAAGTCCTCTTTCATCAAGACAATGCCCCAGTGCACACGTCAACTATTGCAATGGCCAAAATCCACGAGTTGGGCTTCGAACTGGTTCCGCATGCTCCGTATTCGCCGGATCTAGCTCCGTGCGATTATTACCTATTCCCAAATCTGAAAAGATGGCTTGGAGGGCAAAAATTTTTGACAAATGAGGACTGCATCGCTGGTGTAAACGCCTATTTTGAAGACCTCGACAAAACGTATTTTTTGGAGGGGATAAAAAAATTGGAAACTCGCTGGAACAAGTGTTTGGCCCTCAAAGGAGACTATGTTGAGAAATAAATGTAAATTGTTAAAAAAAAAAAAAACTTTTTAAAACGACTTATCAAACAGCCCTCGTATTAATTGTGAACGAACCCCCATTTTTTCACATCAACGTAGACCCCCATCGAGTCTCCTGTGGATCACTCTGATGCATCTGGACCACTTTGGGAACCACTGGGCTAACTGGTGAAATAAAAAGTGGGTGTGTAATTTTAGCACACTTCTCTTTATGCTTGCTTTACTAACGTGTTACATTACGCACCGTAAGAACATCGTCAGTCAGTGTGTCCCCCACGTAAAAACGTAAGTATTTCAAATAGGTAAGTACCTTGAAGAAGTCTTTATTATAAACCACGTTTTCGATCCCGATCTTAAGGTTGCTGTTGAGCAAATCCTGCAAGGTTCGTATAGTTTTAGGTGGTTCCCGAAGCAAAGTGGACACGACCATCGCATTATAATACTGGTAAATGGTCAAGGTAAATATGAAAGACGCGAAAATCACCACTTTCACAGCAGTAGAGTTCCTGCTTATTGATATACCTGTAATATAAACGATTTATTTTAAATAGGTACCATTATTGGCATTGGTTACATTACCACTAGTGATAAATTTAACATACCTACCTAACTATACACACGGCTCTGTGTTTCAGAAAAGGAGTTGCCATACCTGCAAGATCATAAAGGGTGTCCTACAGCCACGTTCAGCATAGCAGGGACACATGTAAATGATAAGTGACAATTTGCTAATTTATCGCCCAAGAGAATGCCCTAGAGAGTTCCCTAGTCGACTCTTACAAGCTTACAACAAAAGTACATACACTAACGTATACCTAACTAAAGCGTAACGTACCTATTACATTACCTATACGCGCGTCATGGCGAACGAACAGTATTGATGTAGGTAATTCTCCACTATGATGTAAAATATGAAAATAAGTAGATACCTATGCTATCAGTATGCTATGATTTATTTGTACCTACGTCAAGATAAGTCTAGTTTTTTTTGTATAGCAAGAGCAAGTGATAATAATAAAGTGTCAAAAGGATTAACTCTACTCTTTTATTTTAGCCACTCACTCAATTTCCCACTTTAGTACTTTAAAATTAGGTACCTAAGCCATGTAGACTGTTTCAAGTCCTGCGTCTACCTAACCAAACCTAACCCTGTTGTGTGGCATCGGCAGAGTAGAATGACACCACTGTGGATTCGTAAGAGGCGCAAGGGTTTCCGGGAATTAAGCAGCAGAGCCTCCCGTAGTGACTATAGGCAAAAACCCCCCAATGGCAGTAGCCTTGTGGCGTGCCCTAGGTGAGGCCTACGTCCAGCAGTGGACTGCGAGAGACTGATTTGATGTGTGTGTGTGATCTACCACTTACCTTGCTGACAAACAGCACTCCATATAAACAGCATAGCAAGACTGGTTGAGGAGTCTTGTTCGTCACCAGGTACCTTGACAGCGTTCAGCTTCAGCAGGAAACATAGGACGATTGCAATAAGAGTTAGTAGAACAAAAATAGAGAACCAGACTGTCTGCGACAGTGGACGGGTGTAGATAGAATAGAAGCCGTCTGGGTGTTTTGGGTGTCGCATGATGAAGGATTGTCTGAAAAAAGTTCAGTACGAAAATATACGTGCCCAAAATGGTTATAGAGAATTGCAAGATCGCGAAGGACGGCTACATTTACACAGCTGGCCAGATGTAAATGATCAGACGCGCTAATATCCTTAGAGAAAGCCTTTAAGTTCCTTGGACGACTCTTACAACATTCATTGACTTAATTATGTTTACCAGTGAAACTTTGCATCAGCACAAGACTAAATCAAAGGAAATTTTTACAACAGATAAATATAATATGAAACCTTTTCAATGAAAAAGTAGGTTTGCCTTTTTGAAAAATTTGTAGGGAAATAGTACACAATTTACACAAACCTAGAATGCCAGGTCTGGACAGCATAATCCACTACCTTAGCCCTCTCGATCCTCACGAAAGCAGGAGAGCCACCAATGTCGCTGTCCCCACGCTGCAAGGACCCTATCATACCATCGAAAGAGCTGTTGTTACGTAAGTACCCCCAAGAGTTAGTCCTTTGTAAGATGTACCTAAAATAGTTACAGGATAAGGAATGGTCAAATTCGTCATCCGAGTTAATTTACCCGGTAGCTCAGTTGGTGAGAGCACAGCACGGAATGCGAGAGGTCATGGGTTCGAGTCTGAATTTTTTTTTCATTTCTTAAAACATATTTATATGATAAGGAAATACATAGTTTACCTATGCGTCTACGTCAAAAATCAATAAGTATCCTTTCTTTTGGCATTGCCGATATTGGGTAAAAAAGATATTAGAAGTGTACTTACGTCATGTTATACATCTCCCTCAAGTACTTCATGACCGTAAAATATTTCAATCGGTGCAAGTTATCAGATTTAACGAATCACAGAGTTTTCTAAAAAATCCTCGAAGGATTGATCTTTGAACTTGGAGATGACAACTGCCATACATTTGAGTGCAACACCACTTAGATCCCACCTATTTCTCTTGCTTATTTTCAATGAGTTAGTTAAATGGCTCACAAGTCTTGCTTTAAATGAACCATGGGTATAGAAGCCAGTGTTGAATGCCTCATATAAATGAACTGAGCCAGATAATGTATAGCATAGAGTTAGATCAGAGTTAACTTCAATAGGATACCTCGACAATATGTCTGTAGTGTATGATAAGTTGTCTGTTAAAACAAGCCAAGAAAAGGGGCTTGTAAAAGAGATGTTGTAATTCATACAATCAAACATTTCTATCCATCCTGAACAAGAAGTGTTAAGAATCATACCAATTTTTGAGTAACTTGCATGTATTTTATGGAAATCTACACAATCCATGTTCATGTTTGTCATCCGGAAATCATTGTCAAAAAATACTCTCTGGTTAACATTAGTATCAGTGTGGCCCTTACCACAGTTGAATATGACTGCCTGATTTATATCTTTGTATTGGAAAAATTGTATAACAACATTTACAAATAAACTCTGAGAGACATTCATGTTGAAAGCAAAACAACCACATTAATGACTTAAAGAAAAATATACTTCCATGAGGCTTGGTGACACATAATCACATTTCAAAAACAAATATGTACCATAATCACTGTCATCATTGAATATTAAGTAAGTGACTGCAATTTTCTTATCAAAGACTTACATCTGAATAAATTATGGGGAATATATAACCAGAACTAAAACTAAAAGACATCTTGGAAAGGGAATTCAGCAGTGTCAGGAACAATGAGGTCAGATAAGAAGCATACTGTTCCTGCAGTACCCTCATACAAGCTCTCTGGGTTGTCAGGCAGCCTCGCCTCTGTAACAAACTCGTCTGAGTTCAAAAACTCCCCAAACATATTGGCTCTATGGTAATATTTCTCATCATGTGTTAATCTATACAGCAGTAAAAACACATATCCATTGCCTGCTATACCATGACATATTCCTGGGCCTTTCCGTAATAAACCTTTATTCCAGACTACTTCTCCTGCCTTTATGCAAGCATTCAGGTACTTCTGGTCATTGTAGACAAGATAGGCTTTGGCCATCAAATAAACGGTGCCAGGTGCTCCATGACACCAGTGTACAAGTTTGTGGTCTGCTAGAGCTATTTCTTCCAAGCAACAAGGCCAGTTCCCTTCATCTGTCTGTAGTGATGTTAGGAAATTTATAGTCTCCTTAATCCCTGCTGCTGCAGTTGTATTATAATTTATATAGCCTGGGACTGACAGTAGCATTTGTAAAATGAAGCTTATTCCATGTGCAGCTCCTAGGTATTCAGTATTGTAATAATGGTACATAAGTGGACAGGGGCTATTATGTTTGTATGCATGTTGCTGACCCGACGACACAATCATATCACATATCTTGTACAATTCCTCATTTTGAAATATTGGGGACTTTATTTCTCGGCTTATCCACAGAGCACCTGCAAGGTAACCAGCTCTACCCACGAAAAACTCATCACCACCACATTTTAGGAATTTAGGGTTCAGATAATTATTATATAGTGATTTATAGTTATTAATCATTTCCTTGTAGTCATCATTCCCCATTTCCTTGAATATAACACTGGCCAGTGCGTAAGTACCGGCGTCGCCTAATAAAAACGAGGTTTTATCGCCGACAGAGGTTTCCAAAGCAGGCTTTAAGTAATTGAAAGCTTTTTCCAGAAATAGCTCTTTATTTTCGGATAGTTTTGCATTTTTAGTCAAATGATAAAACATGTATGATATACCTGTAGAACCTACATAGAGACCGCCATTCACATTTTTAGGTGACGGTGGAAGCTTTTTGTTAATATTCTTAATGTAGTTATCAATTTGCGAAGAAATATCTTCCGTATCTACAGTCACGGGCCCATTGGAAATATCGTAGTCTTCGAAGGGATTAGGAAAATATCGCACCATTTCTAATTCGGGTGAAAGAGTCGAAAACCAAGCCTTAGCACTACGTAAGTAGAATTTAAATTTACCTATATTCATAAATCACTGCCACATTGGTTTGGAAATAATAACATTAAAATATTCTGCACGCTTTTGTTCTAAATTAAAAATTTTAAATTTCCTGCTTGTGAAGCTGTGATTGAAGTCTTTTGTTTTCTTCTTTCTCTGACTTTGACATATTCAGGCTTCTGACAGCCACTCTATCTTTTTTTTTTTTGTTTTTGTTTAGTTTATCCCGGGGCGGGAAAATCTGGAAGGGAGCGGGTGTAATATTCTTGTGAAAATCAAAATTTATTTGTAAATAGCTTGCATGTGTCCGTAAAGTGATGTTTTTTGGTAGATAAGTAATATTTACGGACACATGCAAGCCATTTACAAATAAATTTTGATTTTCACAAGAAAATTACACCCGCTCCCTTCCAGCTTTTCCCGCCGAATCCTGCTTTTCCTTCGGGATAAACTAATTTTTTTTTTTTTAGTTTATCCCGAAGGAAAGGCAAGGGGAACTAAGCCCATACAGCCTAATCATTGTTTAGTAAAATGTATTCTGAATTTATTATGAATGACAATGATGATGAATGGAAACGTCGGGAAAATCCTCAAGAACAAGTGTAAAGTTAGTCAAAATGAAAAATTATTGCAGAAACAACTTACATGCGCCCATGAAAAGATCGTAATCCGGCTAAAGTTTTACTCAGCTTACCTGCGTATAAAACCATGCACACGCACTAGATTCACACCACAAGTAATCAAAATATAACTCATCTACGAGAAAACATCACCTTAAGGACACATACAAGCCATTTACAAATAATTTTTCATTTTCACAAGAAAATTACACCTGCACCCTTCCAGCTTTTCCCGCCGAATCCAGCCACTCTATCATTCATTCATTTTTACTTTTTATTTTTTATCCCGAAGGAAAGGCAAGGGGAACAAAGCCCATACAGCCTAATCGGGGGCGGTCTATTTGGTAGAAACTTGATACTCCGAAACCTATTTGGGATAACTGACTTCGCAGAAACTTCTTTAGTCGATCATTTATTAGGCATAAAAAATATTTGACATAAATATTTATTAGGTATAATGTGGTTATGAAGGAATTTAGAATGGCATACATTTAAGATAGTAGAATTTTTATTGGCAATATTTACCTTCTGGCATAGTTTCTAATATATCCAGATCTTCGCTTCCTATCAAAATGTTGCATTTTAGCATCTAGCACACTTCATTTAGATCTGTACAGATTATTTTCATGAAACGTCTTCTTGACTACAGGCATACTATGAAGATCATAGAATTTCAATTAAGCAATAATATAGAACGTTGGGTTGCATTTCTTGTTTAAAAATGCGTAGGTTAGGTTAGGTTAGAACATTTGACCTCTTATTCACGAGCCGAGCGAGCGATAGCGATGCGTGCTCGCGGCAGCGGCCGGCGAGTGCCAGAAACGAACATACTCTCATGGGCAAGGATATATACCAAAGTAATTATCATTAAATCAACTTTTATTTATTACAATTATTAGAAAAAAAAACAATTATTAATCAGAAAAGAAAATTATACATAACGCCTGATTAGAAAAGTGTTGCAATAATCATAAAAGATGATTCTTGCTGTAAGCATTATGGTTCGAAATGATGGTTCTACTTTTACAGTTATGGATAAGAAATATATGCCACAACATGAATCTGGTTTAGAACTTTCTGCGATGTGATCATACAGTAGTGGTTATTATGGGTACCAAAATTATGCGTACAGATCATAGGTCCTGACTTACAGAAGTATGGGTTTGAATGTATGCTGAAATGAGTTAATGCCAAACGATATTCTGCGATAGAGGTATATGTAGGCAGGAGTAATTTTTTGTTTCATGCAATATAAACTCATTATTACTTAGAAAAGTATCTACTATAATATGGTATACCCAGCCTAAAATTGATTTAGTAAAATGCATTCTGAAGTTTATGAAGGATGACAAAGGATGAGGAATGAGACAATGTCGGGACAAATCCTCAAGAACGAGTTTAAAATTAGTAAAGAATCAAAGAATGAATTGCAGAAACACACTTTACATGAGCCCATCAAGAGATCGTAGTTTCGACTAAAGTTTTACTCAGCTTACCTGCATATAAAACTCATGCACACGCACTAGTGTTCACTATAACAAGTAAACAAAGATATTACTTATGCTAACATAAAACATCACTTTACGGACAACATGCAAGCCATTTACAAATAAAGTGACTTTGGGAACGAAATGTCCCCACTCATCCAACAGATTTGAGATAAGTGTCATTTGAAGCATCTCAGTAGGATAGACATTGTTTTTATTATGGCGACGTACTTCAAATTCGTGGGGTTAGGTTTAATGATACATTGTTGTTTTATATATTTTTTTCCTTGAAGTTAGATTGCGCATAAAATAAATTATACCTTCACTCTAATAGCGTAGGTACAGGAAACCGATTTGGGCTTGTCTTTGAGACATGCACAAAAAGTCCTGCGTCTCCTACCCCTCAGTGCTTCTCCCTCGAACCGCAAATTTCAGGTATCGCCGCACACGCACCGACCAGCCAGGTAGTAGCAGCTCGTCACTCGTTTGTTATTCGCTAAGCAACGTGGTTATCATTATCGGCTTGTTTAAGTACGCACAACGACCCATTGATTGTTTACCGGACTGTGAGAATATCTTTTGTGATTGACCTTTGCACGTTAAAGGACTTTCTGGATTCTTGAGAACATATTTGGCACACATTAATAGGATACAGGACGCCGATAGTGTCTACTGATGTCCGCGTTCTGTCCTAAGGCAGAGAAGTAGCACATTTTGGAAGATACTTTGCCACAAAGTTCACCAGCGGTGATTGCTGGAACTATATTTACTCATAAACTGGACTAATAGAGGTTAGTAAGTAATGTACTACCGTGCACTTTTTTCTTTGTCTAACAGTGCTTACGATGAGTTACAATAATACATTGTAAAAATACACAACCTAACGTAGGGTGTGCCTATTATATCATAGGTCGTAAGAAAGACTAGATATTCTGTGTGCACGTGCCAACCTAGTCCTACGATATCCTTTATTTATTGTGATAGGATATTAAATGTATTTTTTTTTATTCCAGGTTATTTTCAATAACATGCCATGGAGTGTATGTCACCAGATGCTGGCAAAGAGGCGTCAACAATGATGTACCAATCGAACCAAGACCTTTCCTGACGAAAATCAGTTGTAAGACGATGGTCAACAATCCAGCTTGATAGGCGCCCAACCAAATGAAATCTTCGTCCCTGAGCTATGTTTGAGCTCCTAATTCTTCGCGTAACCTGTATTATAATAGGCATTGCAGAAATCTAGGATCTGATGGTTGAATCCCCGCGTCTATAATGACTGTTCGCCATTTGTAACTAACGAAGCTTATGATTGTGTCCCAACCTATGTAACACGACTGTGTCTAAGAATCACTTTGTCCAATATTATTTTGGGACGAATTACTGGATAATGTAAACGTGACGAATTATTTCAACGCTGAGCTTGTTTCGGACATGACAACAATGTTAATTCGCGGCATGAATGCTCCTAGATTAAGCTTTGATTCCGTGACTGGATTGGATGCCCATGAGCTTCATTTTTGGACTGGCACTAACTATTGAGCAATTTAATAGTATGCTATTGGAAACACCCAGCTTAGCTGAGAGACACAGACATCCGCGGACTGTTCTTGGGGCCTATATGACGAAATTAAGGATCTGGTGAAAGCAATGAAAGGTTAGCATACATTGTTTGGGATGTCCAACGTCGAACATTCTGAAGACCATTTAAAAACATAGCGAGAGAAATGTTTGACACTAAAGATTTCGTTAATAGACATCTTGGTCTAAGATACAAACTGTCTAGAGAAAATGTTCTAGAAAGACAACTTACTGATTCCTATAAGAGTTTTTTGGTGATGAGCAAAATACTAAAGCTATCTTTGATATTAGATGGCAACGTACATATATACTTGAAAAAAGCTCCACTTTTTTTATTTCGAGCGCCAAAATCTTACAGCCATCACAAGTTTCGAAATCTTTTAAAACCTTTTATCAATTATTGTGAGCAGTGATGGCTACATAATAGACGTACTTGGTCCATTCCGGGCTGACAACGATCCTGATGCTAGCACATTAATGCAGTCAATAATGAGATGAAGAAATATCCATTGCACTTGAGTTTTTAAACAGTGGCGATGTTTTTATAGTTGATAGGGGCTTTAGAGACAGCATTGGTGTAATCCAGTCTTGTGGCTATGAAGTCCACATGCCACCTACAAAAGACCGGACCGCTAGTCAACTGACAACAGAACAGGCAAATAAGTCCCGATTGGTTACGAACTTTGCAGATGGGTTGTTGAGGCGGTCAACGGCAAGTTTAAGAATAGGTTCAGGCCGTATGCGTCAAACGTATTTTAATCGTGCATTAAGTCATATGTTCTGTGACTTTAAAATTGCAGCGGCCATAATAAACGCTTATTATCGAGTCGCTGTTGACAACAGATTCGCCGCCGAGATTGTAAGATATAATTCATTCTATGACATTAACATGTCTCACATCACTTGCATGATTATGTGCATATGAAAAATCTTAACAGACAGAGAGTGCCTTTTGACAGACATGCAAGCAAATATTCCTAAACTTCGAAGACTTCCCACGTTTATCTGAAGATGATAGTGTTTCTTTTCGCGCTAGGGAGCTATCACATTAAGCTCTGCCAAGTCTTACTGCGCCGAGCACCTTCGCGATGGCCTTTATAATATAGAATTATACCGCTGATAACGAGTTAAACAATTTACCGCGATGCAATATCCTGCTAAATAATGTTTGGCTAGTCAGAGTACGGATTCAGTCGCGCCATGTCCGTTCCCGTATGATACTCTAAGAGTTATATTCTTAATAGACCGGGATTTGGACTGACAGACATGCTATTGCTCATTGAGTGACGTCGGGACTTGCCTTACAGGCAATCGAACTGTGGGAAGTTGTGCGCACATAATATCCATTGTATGGTACATGGGGTTAGGGCGTCATATTGACTTTAATGCACCAGCACAAATGCTTGATAATATTGTAGATAGACGAACTTAATGTAATTATTAGTGCAGTCAAGAGCACCATCAAGCTTGACACTTTAGATTTGGCTGTAACTAATGAGTTAATAGTTACTCTATATTATTTAAGCATTATTATTACTACTCAATGATTTTCAGTTTGAGAACCAAGTAGGTATTTTTTTTTATTATATAGAATCGTCCTTGTTTATGTGAAATAAGCATATTTGTTTGTGAAAAAAATTATTTTGGTTTAAAAATAAATATATTTTCACCGAAAAGTTTTTTTTTATCTATAAATAAACCCAATAGTTTTTGCTACTAAAACAGGTCACTTTATCCTTTTTGGGTCGCAATGAACAAATTGACACGTGTCCTATGACTGTTGTAGGGTGGGGACGGGGTCCATACAAAATCCCCCATGGTCCTTTAGATTTTCACAAGAATATTACACCCGCTCCCTTCCAGCTTTTCCCGCCGAATCCTATCATTCATTCATCTTGATATCCTGTCTTACGTGTCTCACCAACACAACCGATAGGCGAGAACGAGAAAATCCCTGCCTCAGCTAGAACTCAGAACAATGAATAAAGCATAGTAAGAGCTTTATGACATTAAAAGCGTACCCTGTCTGAGACTTTATACAGAGTGTATAGAGTACAGGTATTTGACATTTTCCTTGCTTTTGACGTTTATAAAAACGGCACCGACGACAGCCATTACTGTTAGGTACTTACAACAAGAAGTGTTTCGAGTGTCAAAACCACGTCAATTGTTAGTAAACACCAGGGATTTGGTATCTATGGTAAGGAACAAAGGAAAGGTCATAGAAATGTATACAAGCTTAAGAGGAGATACCAATCCCTGGGAAAGGTAACCAAATTGACGTTTGCTTTGTGTTCTCTGTCTCTTTCTAATGCAGTTATGAGTATATTAGAAAACAGAGACGACTAATATTAGTCAAAATTCTGTTACTTTTATGCTTAGTCATTGTTCGGAGGGCGAGAACTAGAACCTCAGGATATTGCCCATTTCATAGAATAGTTGGATGAAGGATGGCGCTAGTGTATGTATAAATGCTATGTGTATGACCACATTTTCCGGCTTTCCTTGTCACTAGATACAAAAAATGTTACTTCCGAAATCAGGCATAGAAATTATTCTATGAAACCAACGGATAATAGAACCAACATCAACATTATCCATAGTAACCAATCGCGCCAAATGTAGAGAATAACTCCTATGCCTGATTACGAAACTAATATGTATGTATATATTCTTTTTTATATGCAGTGACCACAGATCACCCCCTAAATATACCGCATTATTGCTGTTTTGCACTAGACAAAAGTCACCAAATTAGGAGGTAGGAAGAGCTGGGGGGGTACCTCACAACAGTGCCGTGATTGGTTCTTTCAAGGTTAGTAATATCCTATAGTGATGTAGTCGAGTCAATTTGCCGTTCCGATAAATATAACGATGAAATTATTGTTTGATGAAATAATATCATATTATAGTAAATACAAAAAACATGTTTTTTTTTCTACTTACAAAATTTTATGTGTTTTAATAAATACTGATATTAAAAAGCTAAAGAGTTTGTTTGTTTAAACGCGATGATCTTAGGAATAGGTACTGACCAAACTGATTTTTTTTATATGTCTATGTTAAATAGTTCGCTAATCATATAATTTACATAATATGTTACGGCTAAAGTCCGAAGTGTGTAAAAACGTTAGCGTAATATACCGAAAAAATAGAAAATTAATGTTCATCCCGCCAAAAATCATCCTGGGATGTTTCCTCAGAATAAAAATAAGCCTATGTTACTCCCTATTACATCAACTATCTGCCAGTGAAAATCCCATAAAATCAGTCCAGCCGATTCAGAGATTTGCGTAAACAAACAAACAGCCAATAGATGTCGATTTCGTCAAGAGAGAATGCGATATCGTTTGCAGTTCCTAATAACATAATCTCGGTTAGAACATTTTTCTTTTTGTATTGAGTTACAAACAGACACTTAAATTTTATTTATTTGTATAGACTAGTTGTACCTATTCCGCGACTCCGTTAGCGTAAAGTACTAAAAAAACCTAGCCTTCCTCGATTAATTAATAACTATTCTCGATAGATTAATGAACTATCCAACACAAAAATAATTTTTCAAATCGAACCAGTAGTTTCTGAGATTAGCGTGTTAAAAAAACTCTCTAGCTTTGTATATTAGTAAGTATAATTATTATATAAATTTATGATTTATTTTTTTGTTAAAAATCATTACTTATATCGATACGTTCAAAAATAACGAATTATTATAATGAGAGAAAGGGACTTTTCCAAAATACATAAACGGGAACTGTCATTTTTCGGAGCAACATTTTATTACCCAATATAACTTAAGCTCCGTAAGACATAAAATGTAAAATGTTTTTCATTATTGATGAAAAGTTATGCCATCTTTCGTAGAGCTATTTGTTCTGGAACTCTTCCCGCATCATTTTACAGAACACGTTGTCATTTTTTTTTTTACTTTTACGCGTAAAAGCAATACAAAAAGTAAATTAGAAAATGCAACGAAATCACGCACACACAGATCAAATACTTGGTCGGTACTAGTCAGGGATTTGGTATCTCCTCTTGTACTAGTATAAAGAATTGAAGTTTGCGTTTACATGAGTGCAATTGCATATACTCGTGGTGCGCAGCTGCTGCCTTGTATGCGGAATCTTTTAGGGGGTAATCTGTGGCAGTGACACAGAAAATGTGGTCATACTTGTCTATTGTAACTAGCGCCATCATCCAAAAGAACTATATACGGTGAATGAAACGCACTCTAGTACATAGTAGAGTTCATAGAATAACTCCTATGCATGATCTCGGAACTAACATAATATTTTGTATGCAGTGACATGGATAATGAAGTTATATAGATAGTAACTAGTGCCAAAGAAACTATTTGGTAAAACGCAGAGTGGTTACCTGTACATACCTAACAAAATCAACGATTGCAGCGATAATTTATCTATTATTTACCTACTAAACTTATGTTACTAAGCAACGATTAACAAGTATTTTAACCTGATAAAGTGGACCAATTCGCTAAGACTGCCTAAATGAATTTATTTTATACTGTGTACAAGTAATATTTATAAACGTAATGCCAATAAACCATAACCGCGGTAACGTAAGTATCAACCTACTTAATAACACGACACGACAAACCCAGAGCCTAACTAATCAAAAAACAAGATATAAAACCTATACCTACCATGCCAGTAGTTAGTACCTAGTACGTAGCATCACGTAGCATAATAAAATAACCCCACCCTAACGGAATGTTCCTATTCCTACTGATTAAGACATACTTAAGTTATAAATCTTACAATACTTATATGTATTATGGTTTGCAAAAGGCAGTCTCAATCATCATATCATTTATTGGCCTATATGTAATACCTATACAACAACCAACTATTACCTACTACTCTAAATTCTAGATTAATAAATTTAAATAATCCCGTAACTAGGTAACAGTATTTCATTGACAAACTAAAACGAACTTTGGGTTACCAGAATACATACAGTCAAAGATACCTATTACTCAGTTCAAACTTACTCCTACCAGTAACCCTCCCTCCCTTTTGGATTTTAATATACTTAGGTCCAGGTACTAGGTATCTACAACTGATTGTATATAGCTACGGTAACCTTTTGAGCACATTGCACAATAAGTAAGTAGATAGGTACATTAACTACATAACGATCGGTTTTTGAATAAAAGTTTTTTCTTCTAAAAGTTACGAAAGACGGCGTTTCGAACGCGAGGTACGGCATATTCTTTGGACACAGGACCACGAATTGACACCAATGCAGGCGGAGATGGGCGCTTGTTTTTACAAATTAAGCCAGCATTTGCCGACCCAAAAGCCGCATTTGCCCAACGCTCAAACTCGACGTTGTGCGGGTAAAAATTAATTTTTTTAACCTACATTATTTCTTAGTAAACACCTAATCCAAAATCTTATGAAAATGGCACATCTTTATAAACCTTAAGTCCCTCCGCACATGGAGCTACTCAAATATGACGGAATTAATCAGTAATTAGAATTACAAACTAGTTATAAACTGTATTTCGCACACGACGCTACTCACATTGCAAGGTTTCAGTCACTCCTGTTATTTCTACTACCAAATAAACACGTGCGAAAAACCTAGCAAGGGGAAATATTGGAAGCAATAAAAATGTCGAGTGGATCGAGCGAAGATGACGATGTCATTATACTATATTATCATCATAACAGACGCCGAAGGAATCGACGCAGATTTTGGATTCACCCATATATCCAAAATAATGTAAACTGCAGATTGTCAGTTGCAGCACGAGAGCTGCGTGAAACAGATAATAAATTTGTGGGATTCTATAGAATGTCCAAAGTAAACTCGGGTAACCTAGTAGCTCGGCGACCGGCACGACGCGTCGCGCGCGATCAGTTGCCAACGCGTTACTAACTGGTTAGTGACTACTCGCGTCGTGTGCGAACCTGTATGGCAATGTATGGGCGGTGACGCTCAAAAAACTCGTTAGTAATTTTAGTTTGTGATTAGTTCCTTTTGAGTAGCTCCATGTGCGGAGGGCCTAAGAGTTATAAGTAACTCGAGTATTTTGTTATTTACAGAAGTGAATATTCACAGAAAGATGATGCTCGGGATGATATTGTTAATTTGCAAGCAGTTGGCGAAGGAAAAGTGCAACTGTCACGGACGCCACAAGAGAAAGATAGACTTCCAGATAGAATAACGCTTGATCGGTATTTCATAATTAGAAAGATTAATTGAATTGTAATTTTTCTTAACTAAGGCCATTAGCTAGCAACTTGTCACTGATCATGAACATCGGTCCCTGCTATGTTAAACCTGTCTGTGAGATCTCATTTGTGATCCTGCAGCACTGGCTACCCCACTTCGGGAATACAGTCGTGTGCGTTATGTTTATGTTATGTTTCTTCTAATTTATGAAGAAGATAATAAATAATGAGATTGTTTTAGGAGGGGCTTGTCGTCTATTCCACATATAGTAGGTGAGCCTGGACTACGACTTCTGTCTCTGCAGCATAATTTGATTAATAGTTTAACAGGCCTTACACCACTGGATTTAGGGAAACTAGTATTCCTAGATGTCTATGACAACCAAATTGACAAAATTACGTCATTGGAAAGGTTGTTTAGTCTCAGGGTATTATTAATGGGAAAAAACAGGTAAATTATTGTGTATTTTGACGTAGGCTAATATTTAAATCCAAATGCTTTCCCATTAATGTAATTATGTCGGTGCAGTATTTTAGAAATAGGTTCTAATGCAACTTCTATTTCAGGATCAAGAGAATAGATGGACTCTCGAATCTTCTAAAATTAGAAGTCTTGGATTTACATGGCAACCGTATTGGAAAAGTGGGTGGATTGTCTAATTTAAGTGAGTTAAAAGTGCTAAACTTAGCTGGTAATCTAATAAAATGTATTGGTCAAACCGATCTACAAGGTCTTTTTTCCCTGAGAGAATTAAACTTAAAGAGAAATCGAATGAAGAAATTACAAGGATTTCATAACACACCAAAATTACAAAAGCTGTATCTGGCTAATAACGACTTGCAAAGGTATGAACAAATTCAAAGGTTATTTTCTTGTAGATAATATGTATACAATTGATAATATAATTACTAGTTTTACAGAGTATGTTTATTTGCAGTATAGAGGATTTGGCCACTCTCGCCGAAGTGGCTTCCCTTGTGGAGGTTTCTTTAGACGGAAATCCAGTTGCTTTGGGTGGAGATTGCACACCTTTTCTTGTGTCTTATCTTCCGAATTTAGTAACGTTAACAAATATGCATGTTACTGAACAGGTATTTTAACATAATATACAGTAGTGGACTTAAGTGTGGACACTTTTTGAAATTTCTTGCATCTCGCAGTTTAAGTGATAAAAATAGTACTTTTTTAATGTAGAACCTTACGAAGTAAATTTTTTCTTGTTCCTTATGCTATGGTTCATTATTAAACTGCCATAACATCATTAAAAATTCTTAATACCATTCAATATTAATTTAAAAAAATTGCCTTGCGAAGTATGAAATTTCGGGAATATTTTCTTTCGAATTGTGGCAACACATAACTACCACGTGTTCAGTCTAAACCAATCACAGAGAGCGTGGGATGATCACATGATCCAATCAGGACACTTTAAAATGCAACATGGCACATGTTTGGCAATTTGTGTTAGTCATCCACTGCTCAATGTCAACTGAGGTTGTTTTTAAGCCATTTTGAAGTGAAATTAGTGTTTTTTTAACGAAAATGGCTCCAACGACGCCCAAACGTGCCGATTGGTCACCCGGAAAGAGATCCAGAGCTGTTACACTTCGTGAAGAAGGTTACACATATGAAGACATAGCAAAACGATTGGGTGGAGGAGCTACCAAGTCTGGGGTAAGAAAGGTGTGTCAACGCTACAAGGAGACAAAATCAACCAAAACTGCCCCAAAATGTGGTGGCCGAAAGCCGAAAGTTACGCCACAGGATGAAAGGAGGATTTGTCGACTTGCCCTACAGGACCGGCGTCAAACATCCAAAGATATTAACAAGGTCCTTAAAGCTACCGGACTTGATATAACCGATAGAACAGTTAGGAAGAAATTATGCAAGAATGGATTACGAGCAAGAACACCTCGAAAAAAGCCTTACCTCAAAAAGGCAAAAACGGTTGGAATGGGCTGCAGCACACAAGGGGTGGACCTCTGAAGACTGGGCAAAAGTGGTATGATATATGGAGCGATGAGACCAAAATTTCGATTTTTGGGAGTGATGGAATCAGATTCGTTCGTCGTCGTAAAGGCGAAGACATGCTACCGGAATGCACAACCGCCACAATGAAGCATCCTGTCAGTGTAATGGTGTGGGGTTGCATGACTAGAGATGGTGTTGGGCGACTGACAGTGGTAGACGGCACAATCACGGCTAAAAGGTACCAAGATCATATTCTGGAGCCAAAATTATTGCCTAGTATCCAGGATTTGTTCGAAGGTGACCGTAGTAGATGCATCTTTCAGCAGGATGGGGCTCCATTAACCAGCATGAAATGGTTACAGGATCACCACATTGAAGTTCTGCCTTGGCCAGGGAATAGTCCGGACCTGAATCCTATTGAAAATCTCTGGTCAAGGCTGAAAGTACTGGTTTCTCGACGCAATCCAAGCAACAAAAGAGAGCTAATCGAAGCAATTCTTCAAGCATGGTTTCATGTAATCACAGCTGAAGATTTACGATGTCTGGTTGATTCCATGCCTCGAAGAATTAATCAAGTTATAAAACTAAAAGGATATCCGACGATATATTAATTTTTATTATTAATTTTTAAAGTCTTTGTAGAGAATAAATTGTTTGCTTTTTTGCCATTTTGATGTCTTATTCGGAATTTGGTTTTTTTTTTAATGAAAACAGTCCAAAAAGTACTATAATATAACAGTAAAATACATTCTCAAATTAATTACATAGCAAAATAACAATAAACGCTAATATAATTATAAAATTTATCATTGAATATCACATACGAGCAATTTTATTAAAAGTGTCCACACTTAAGTCCACTACTGTAACTACATTAGAGCTATTCTTCTAGATGTTTTTCTAACTTTTGAGAAAATATGGAGAAAATATGTAATGTAGGTGCGAAAAGCTGCAATGGCTTGGAGAAGTAACAAGGAGGCCGCCCATGCAGCTTACTGTGCCCTCGGTGGTACGGCTCAGCAAGCTGCACGTCGAGATCAAATAATTAATAACGCTCGAACAAACTGGGAGCTTCTCAGGTTAGATATTAATGCTTTATCTTGATTGAATCTGAAAGTATATTCACTGATAAGCTAGCGTAAACATATTGAATATTACAGATCCGAGAACAAATGTTTCACGACCGTTACTAGTGTGAAAACAACGGAAATTGAAAAAGAATTCATATCTGACGAAACAGCCACATCGATAGCGCAAACAGTGATGCAAACTGTGGAAGTATCAGCGACACCAGACATAGTGGCATCCTTACAAGAAATTGAAGATTCAGACTTTAAAAATAATATCAGCGATACAAATTCTAGACCACAATCTGATAATGGTCCCAAAACAGCTCCAATACACAAGTTGCAGAGGAGTTCTACTACAGTAATTAGGAAAACTTCAGATAGAAGAGTCAATTTTTCAGACAGAAGTGCGTCTCAAGATACTGATGCTTCACATTCCACTACTTCAACAAGTAGTGACGTGAGACTGCCACCTATACTACTACCGATAATTTCATCCCTGGAGAATGTCAAACTTGTGGATACTAATGACCATGTATTAAAAAGATGGGAAAGTGTGTCTAGCGTGGATCCAGTAATTGATTCTTCATTCAGTTCATTACCTTCTTCTTCGAGTGACAGCGAAGAAGATACTAATAAAAGAAAATTCCGACGAATGCCTACAGCTTTAAGACGAAGAGAAACATTTAGCACAATGCGTTCTAAATCAGTTTGTGACCCAGAGAGCCGCAGAACCAAAACCAATATCAAAGCTACTGACAACAGTGAAAACGCTAGTAACATATCAAGTAGTACTAACGTGGGATCAGTTGCAACATCATCGACTTCAGGAAGTGACCAAAATAATAAAACATTAAAACGCGAGGGAAGCTTTAATAGCAGAATAAGCAACAGAAATACAAAGAGCGCAACAATTTCCCGAAGAAATGAGAGAGCGTCGTCAGCTAATCGTGCATCTACTGCAAGAGCTAAATCTGGAAAATGTTTAGCAAGCTTTAAGACGTCAGAACCAGTTCCAAAGCCGGTGCCAACATCAAAAGACAGGGAACAAGGCTAGTATTATATTAAGTAATAGTATTTAATAAGTTTAAAACTTATGGAATTTTCAAGTAGGTAGTCTAGGTAGGGATATGATGATTTTTGGCTTGTAACTAACCCATAAATACGAGTATATCTTCTTGCATCTTACTCGTTGGTAGCTATTTATTTCCTGTAAATTAATAACTGACTTCTTCATCAAATTGTAGGGGTCGACTATTTGGTAGAAGTATGTGATGGTGTCGTCAGTGCATGGGGGGCCGGAGCCGTCCGACGTCTTGCCAGAGACTGGGATTGGGAACGAGCTCGAACGGTCACTCATGCAGCTTTTCATTACGTGCACTTCAATGCAGTTGCACAGTCTCTTCCTGAACTTAAAGCAAAGTAAGTAACTAGGTAGGTACCTACTACTTTTTAAGGACGTTATGATGTGCACATTAACAGTGTATATAGAAAATGTGTTGTTCCAGATTTCCAAATGTAGTGCACATTTCAGTAAGGGCCACAGGTTTGCAATGGTTAGGACAAGTTCACGCTTTAGCTGAATTGCGTGGCCTCACAGGATTGACAGTTCTTCCAGAAGGCAATCCAATACATGCTAAAATATGGAGAGAATACGCCATTTATAGACTCGCTCATTGGGGGCTAAAAGAAATTAATGATGACCCTGTAAGTTTGAATGTATCTAACTATGTAGGTAAATGCTTTTGGAGTGATGGAGGTTTTTTGATCATGGGAAAACTAATAACGATAAATCTCGTATACAGATAACAGACGAAGAAATCAAAACCGCTAATCGTACATACAATGGTTTAAGTGATATAGTACTTAAAGCTCTCCCGGATGCACCGTTACAACCTCTGCTCTCTAGGTTGGGCCGAAGTGAGAACCATAATATGAGTGCCAAAGCATGGCTAAGAGCTGCTGACCCCGCATTGAGAGATGTTATAGCTAAGGAAGCATTACAGTATAAGAAAGGAAATGTTTCACAGGTAAACTTTAATGATATACAAGCTGTGTTTCCGATAGGAAAACATATAATGTACTTCTCCCTACTGCCGACTATAAGCGTGAAGAGGTAACAAACAAGCAAACTTACTTTCGAATTAATAATATTGATTTAAATTAAGCTGCGTCTTAATACCTAGTTTGTTTGGCTAAGTTGAATTAATATAATTATCTATTTCCATTCTAGAATAGCCCTTTACAACTTACCTTCAGAAAATTAAAATTACAAATTTTGTAGGAGGACATGGGATACCGTGTTCGTGGCAGAGGACAGTTATCGCACGCAATCGATTTAGCCTGTGGTGCTGCTCAAAGATTGAGAACACTCGAGATGCAATGGCCGTCGATTCTTGTAGAATTGATCGAAGACATTCTTAAAGATTTCTCTGACATGGAAAATCACGTCAAAGAGCAAATGCGCATACTTATGGACTCACTTTAATTTTTTAAATTGCCTATTTCATTTTCATACTTGATAATATGTGTATAAACTGTAGGTTATACAAGTTAGGTAATATATTAGTGTGCTACTGTTTCTATAATTTTGTTCGCCAACTAGGTAATAATTATATAGGTATTATAATGCTTGAAAAAGATCAATGCTATCAAAATTGTCGACGATGCCTTATATGTTATATGTAGGTATGTGCAAAA
This sequence comes from Carposina sasakii, assembly GCA_014607495.2. Lineage (NCBI taxonomy): Eukaryota > Metazoa > Arthropoda > Insecta > Lepidoptera > Carposinidae > Carposina > Carposina sasakii. The sequence continues at coordinate 3,173,263 of CP053162.1, forward strand.
AATAATATTCACGGATATTCATGTAGGTAAGGTAAGGTAAGAAAGAATTTGTGTAGAAATAACTTTTGTGTTCAGCAAGACTTTTTTATAAATCGTAAATTAGTAGTGTAGTTATTAGTGATTTTGATAATGTTTTAATTTTAAATTTCATACAATTATGTGCAGTATTTATTTCGACCTCACTCATAAAAAAGTATAGTCCGTTTCATAGAATACCTCCTATGCCTTCTGTAGGGTAAACACGAACCTTTTTACGTGGCGTAACGCCAGCGACTCGCTAGCAAAATTTATGTGATTAGACCAGGGATTCCCAAACTTTTTTTTCTCATAGACCCCTTTCAAAAATTAACTGATTCTCGTGGACCCCCTATAGGCCTACACCACATACAAATTAATTGTGAAGCCCCATTTTTTCACGCCAACGTAGACCCCCATCAAGTCTCCTGTGGACCCCTGGGGGTTCACCTGGACCACTTTGGGAACCACTGGATTAGACGGTTCGACGATAGCGTTACGGACTATCCAGAGTTTCGTGCTTACCCCTCTGATTTCGGAACTAAGTTTTCTTCATGCAGTAACGCCTATAGGTATCTAATGTAGTCATTCACATTTTAACTAGCGCCATAATTCAAAGGAACTACCTATTTGGTGAAACGCACTATACCAATAGGCGTAATAGGAGTTTTCTTTATAAGACTGTAATTGACTGTATGAATAGTTAGATTTTAATTCATTTTATTTAACGAAGGTCCGGTCAGATAGCTTATTAGAATAATAGATTTGAGTTGTCTTGTCTTTCTCTAATACTTAATGGAGATAGAGACAGCATCAACTTTATCCTTTATACCTATGGGCTATCTTTGACCATTGGAAAATAGGCCCTAAATTAGATAAGTAATTCCTGTGGGCGAACCATTTATCACAACGGCAATTCTGCGACATTGGTCCCGTGACAGTTTCCATAGAGCTGGAGAAAACGAATGAAACGCCCCGGCCGTCGGTTTACAAGCTTAAAACATGGTCGTGTTATGTAAATAAATGACGGCTACTAGAGGTAAAAGGTACCTATGTGATAAATTAAGCCACTTTCTATGAATGTATTGAATTTAATTGGAACTGATGCAGATTATCATTATCGGTAGCACTTTATATTGAACAAGCACCCAGACCCGACCGATTATAGTCATAATACAGTAGTTGTAGGTTCCTAAACTTAATTATATCTATCTATTCTAAGTCTGTCTATAAGAATGTATACCTAGAGTAATTAATATAGTAATTTCCTAACACAATTGCAATTTTATTTATTTGCTAACATTAATTTTGTTATGAACACTTACTACGAATGTTTCCCTCTATGTACGTGCCGGAGACCCGTATCCGCGGGTATCCGAGGCAAAAGGTATATCCGCGTATCCGTTACTTTTTGTGCGGATCTTTTATCTACGGATCTACTTACCGTATTAATTTTAAATTTATAGATGAAATTCTTTTAATAGGTGATTAGGTAGCAATAAAATAATCTCAGAATCATATAGGTACATTGCAGGGCAAATAATTGAGTAGGTACCATCGACAGTCATTAGGTACAGTCTACTTTGTACCTAATAATGGGAACATGTACAGACTGTACAGGTACAGTCCGTGACTGAGAGGTGTCTGTATGTGTGTGTTACCTCAGAACTCCGTCATTATGCTTCCAGCCCATAATCAGGATCTGATGATGGGAATCGAACGATAGATAGATTACCTACTTGTTTAATAAGGCATTATAACCTGGTTACTTATGAATGTTGGTATATACAATACGTACAGGAAATTAACTAATAATAAAATAACATTAATTTGATAAAGTTATGATTAATACTTACTATGTCAGAACATTGCCCATTTCACATGCGAGAGGTAGAAACTTTGACCTTAGAAGTCAACACTGGTAAATCAGTGGCAGTACTTTTGCGACGACCTAATAATTTAAATCACATGTAGTCTGGAACCTACATGATGACTCCAAGGAATCCGTAGAGGTAGCTAGGAAACGAGGGTCTGATCGCCGTACTGGACATTAATTGTAAGTCGTAATATATGTATACATGAGAATTGATGTGTATGCCGCCGAAAATGATTGCTGCTTACAGACGCTAGTCATTGCCCTATAGATATAAATCCATGTGGCTTATGAGCATCTTTAGTAAGCTCTTTTGACAGGACGCGCTATCCCGCGAACCGCTGCAATGTGCATGAATGACAACGTATAACAGTTAACCCTGCGTTTAAATAACCGCAGGCCGCAACAACAACGGTCTGCCTTGGCCCAAAATCATTTGGGCAAAAATCATTTGGCCAACATCTGAACATAAGCCAACATAATGTGAACATAAAAATTTAATAACAGTTAAAAACATAAAAGTAAGTGCAAGTGTCCGTAACTTACACGTAACGGTGTGGCTTTCTGATAGATACCTAGTTATATTTTTTTACTTGTAATGTGAATTTAGTGCGTGTGCATGGTTTCATATGCGGATAAGCTACCTAGTAAAACTTTAGTCGGAATAAGAGGAAGATCTCTTCATGGGCTCATGTAAGTTAAGTTTCAATCTGCAATTAATTTTGCTTTTGACTAATTCGCTTACATTCATTCTTGAGGATTTTTTGGCTCGACGTTTATGTACAGGCATCTGGCATCTGGCTTATCATCATTTTTGCATAATCATACTTTATCTTCCATAAATTCAGAAATCATTTACTAAAGACAATGCCTGTATGGGCTGGGTTCCCCTTGCCTTTCCTTCGGGATATCACTTTTTTTTTGACGTGAAACGTCTTTAAAATCGATTTCACAGCCGACACATACGGGTGCTACCAGGGCTTTAATGGAAACTGGACCGTAACATAGAAAAGGTCTATATCAGGCCACATCGTACCTTATGGATAATTAAAAAACTTCCATTGGTCTTAGAAAATTATTAAAAATGTGGTGTCAATATTTCACTTATATAGTCAGCTCGCTGTTATGACATTGAGTTCGTGTCGGGGTCAAGCGGGGCGGCGGGGGGGGGATACTGCGATAACTGTGCGAAACCGGCGCTCATGCTTGTTTCTATTCAGTGTAACTCGTGACTCCGACTTTATAGCGTGGTGATTCTTTCGTGTGTTTCCAGTCAAGTTTATTTGAACCCCTGAAACAATTGATTTATACACCTAAAAAATAAGTGTAATTTGGACAGTATTTATATTATATATACTAATATTATTTTAAAGCTGAAGAGTTTAATGTTAAATGTTTGTTTGTTTGAACGCGCTAATCTCAGGAACTACTGGCAATCTGATTTGAGGTAAAATTCTTTCAGTCCTGTTAGATAGCCCATTTACCAAGGAATTTGGCTACAGTCTATACAACAACCTGCCCGGCTTCGCTCTATGGGTACAACGCCCCCTCACGCGGACGAAGAAATCGTGGGCAACGGCTGCTATTTAAAACAATAACCAGAAGGTAGTGACAATAAATATATAAACATTTGCTATGTATTTTATGTTTCTATTACGTACCTGTTCTTTTTTTATTAAAATGGACTTAAAACAGCGTCCATCTTGTTTTCCGCATTTCAATCGCGTTTTACTTTAGGTAAAGCGATTCGCTAACATCGTTTAGACGTTTCACGTTAAAACCAGTCACTTTTTATTTTTGGCCGCAAAATGGCGTGAATAGTTTTAAGTAGGTACTTTGGCGACACAGCCCCACCCGCTTTTTTAGCCCGAAGGAAATACTTACTCTCTAAGGCAAGGGGGAACTATTCAGCCAATGTCATACAGAAGTGAGAGACCTAATCATTGTTTACCTATCCAACTGTAAAATGTATTCTGAACAAGACAGAAAACGCCGTTTATGATGTTGCGTTGAGTTATGACGTCAATGATGATGAATGGAAACGTCGGGAAGTTAATCCTCAAGAACAAGTGTAAAGTTAGACATCTAAATGAAAAAAGATTATTGCAGAAACTTGAACTTACATGCGCCCATGAAGAGATCGTAATCCGGCTAAAGTTTTACTCGGCAACCTACCTGCGCAGTATAAAACCATGCACACGCACTAGATTCACACCACAAGTAATCAAAATATAACTTATCTACCAGAAAACATCACCTTAAGGACACATGTAAGCCGTGCTCATTTTACAGAGTCGGAATACGAATTGTATGTGTAATTGCCTTCACAATAAAATTCTACACCTTGCACTCGACGCTTCCAGTCTTTTCATTCCAGCCGAATGGCCCTCTGCGTTTCGGGCCATAAACTAAACAAAAAACAAATGACAGACAGCTGTTTATTCTTGCTTTGATGTATCCGTTGATGAGGAGATGTGAATCTAACGTAGGTTGAGCCCGGAATACGATCTCTTCATAGGCCCATGTAAGTTGATTCTGCAATTATCTTTCGTTTTGACTAACTTTACACTTGTTCTTGAGGATTTTCCCGACGTTTCCATTCATTATCATCCATCATAAATTCAGAAATCATTTACTAAAGACAATGGCTGTATGGGATTAGTTTGCCTTTGCTTTGGGATAAACTAAACAAAAAAAATGACTTTGAGGATTTAGTTTCCATTCGGTGGAAAAAGCTGGAAGGGTGCAGGTGTAATTTTCTTGTGAAAATCAAAAATTATTTGTAAATGGCTTGCATATGTCCGTAAAGTGATGTTTTCTGGTAGATAAATTATATTTTGATTACTTGTGATGTGAATCTAGTGCGTGTGCATGGTTTTATACGCAGGTAAGCTGAGTAATACTTTAGCTGGAATACGATCTCTTCATGGGCCCATGTAAGTTTTTTCTGCAATTATTTTTCATTTTGACTAACTTTACACTTGTTCTTGAGGATTTTCTCGACGTTTCCATTCATCGTCATTATCATCCATCACAAATTCAGAAATCATTTACTAAAGACAATGGCTGTATGGGCTTAGTTCCCCTTGCCATTCCTTCGGGATAAACTAAACAAACAAAAAAAGTTCACATTTCGTTCGATTTCTGTTATCTATCCGATCTACTCACGTCAGTGACACATAAGCTACGCTCTCGTGATTTACTACCACAGACTGACTGTAGTGTACTGACTTATCTACCATCTTTTTATAAGATATCAAAATATATCGTAATATCGTATCGCTAATGATATTATCGATATATATAAGTGATAGAGTATCGATCTACTTGTGCTAAAGTATATATTGTAATGTTTATCATAATAAGCATGTATATATGTTACTACATTATAGGGTAAGTACTATGGATGATACAGAAAGTACTACCACATCTGCCGATGAGAATACTGGAAATCTATGCGATAATCCTACAAGAGACACACTTGCCGAGGGTCTTTTAGGGCTTTTGAAGCCAACTGTCGACCAGCTAGATGAACGGGTTAGGGCTACTAGGTAACTTAAACATTTTCACTAAGGACCCTTTGCGATAATTCGAGTGAGCTACAAAGTTGTATGACATCGAAATTTGTTTGCAGGATTTCACAAATGCAATTGAAACAGCAGATTGATCTATTGAACGATGAGTTATTAAAGGTGAAAGTGTCCCTAAATGATCACCCAGATTTGGATCCCTATGTGAAGAAACTTATTGCTTGTAAACATAAGGTTACTGTTGTGCTCAATGTTTTACAAGGATCGCAGGCAAGTTCAAAAAATTTGACAACTGTCCCTTCCAACATATTTACATCTTTGCACATAATGTGGTTGATTCCGGCTGCCACAATTAAACATAAACAGTCTGCTTTATAAACTTGTTACACTTCCCATCTCCATTAATATTATTGTGATAATATTTCAGGATCGACTGAATGAAATAAGACGAATGATAGCTAAGAATAAAAGTGTAAGCCTAACAGTGCAAGAGACACCTCAGGAGTTGGGAGAGAGCACAAGTGGAACTCGGGGCTCTATCAATTAACAACATGGAGACTCCTTATCAAAACCATATTAACAAAGATGACTTTGACCATGTATATGAACCAGCAGAAGACAGCTTCCTTTTAATTGATGCCTTAGAAAAGGATTTAAATTATCTCCAAAATAAAAATCCCACATTCTGTTTAGAAGTAGGTTCTGGTAGTGGTGTCATAATCACTGCATTGGGAATGGTGCTAACACAATCAGTATGTTTCAGTACAGATATTAATAACAGAGCTTGTGAAATGTCACAGTCAACTGCTGTTCACAACAAAGTTAATTTGGAGGTCATTAATATGGATTTAGTAAGTTGTTTTGTAGATGGTATGTTTGATATCATTATATTCAATCCCCCTTATGTTGTTACCGAGAGTAAAGAATGTGGAAGTAAAGATATAACAGCTAGTTGGGCAGGTGGAGTCAAAGGCAGAGAAGTTACTGATCGTCTTCTGAACATGATTCCGAGAATATTAGCCCCAAGTGGTGTCTTTTATCTTCTGCTAATTGAAGATAACATTCCAATTGAAGTAATTGAAATTATGGCATCTCATGGATTCCATTCAGAAATTGTAATAAGGAGAAGAGTCCAGAATGAGAGTCAGCTTGTTTTAAAGTTTTTTAGGGTCTATTAATTTTTATTTGTACAGATGTTTTACTTTGTTCTAAGTTAACCTATTATAAAAATTAAGATTTCATTATTTAAGTATAATAGTTTTATCATTTTCTCCTTGAAAATATTCTAGATGACAAGTTTTTGAAAATATTCTAGATGACAAGTTTTTGAAAATATAAAGGTAGATACATTTTAACATTCTTGTAAGTATGTATGTTTTATAATATTTATCCAGTTACTTTATATTTTTCCGTACAGCTTCTCCAAAAGCTTTTGCTCCTGCTTCATTTTCATTGTAACCTGGCAGAGAAGTACAGTCTTGGACCCATCGTTCAATATTTGGAAATGGAGATATATCCCAGCCAACAGCCTAGAAAAGAAGAAATGACAATTAATGACTAAGTAGAATCTGATCATAAGCAAATAAATCCCACTTAGAGTCCATACTATTTGGTTCATAGAATGATAAAGTATACTTACAAGGATACTAGACATGGATGCATAAATGCAGGTATCAGCTATTGTAGGGTGCTCTCCTGCAACCCACATACTTTTACTCAAGAAATTATTCAGAAATCCAAGAGTTGCATTTAAATCATCTTTCAAAGGTTTTTTAATTTCAGTCTCTCCTTGAAACAATATAGGGAACTGCAATAAGGGAAAATCTATGAGAATGAGGTGATAAGAAATCTGCCTCTGATTACAAAAATACCAAAGTTTACTTACACAAATAGCTCTTATTTTAACATACAATGATGAACTGTCAAAATATAGACGCTGGTTTATTAGAGCTCTAAGCTTTAGATCCTTAGGGTATATTGTATCATCTCTTCCATATTTATCAGCTAAATAACATGCAATTGCTCTGCTTTCCCAAAGTATAAATCCATTGTCATCTAACGTAGGCACACAGTGTTGTGGGTTAACTTGCACAAAACTTTGATTCAGTTGTTCTTTGTTAAACAAATTTATTATTTCTATTTCTACGGGGATTCCAATTAACCTAGCTGACAAAAGAGCTCCTCGGCATGGACCACTTATGGGAAAATGGTAAAGTTTAATAGGTCTGTAACATTTATGCAAGTTTAATAGAGTTAATTGTTTAACCATCTGAAAGATGAAATATTAACTTTGTTGTACCGTTCTGTACATGTAAATAATAATTTCATAGTGAGGATTTAAACTTACACAACTCTATGTCCCTCCATTTTAAACAGACTATTATTATTATAGTTATCAAGTTATTTTACGTGACTGGCCGTAAAAAGTGAAAGTTTACATAAAAACATCACTAAAAAACCAATCCAAAATAAAAAAAAAGTTCAATCAAAGCACAGACTAAGTTGACTAGAAAGAGTATAGGGATTCTTAGTCAACCATAGAAATGTATACAAGCTGGAAACAGGGCTTCTTACTAAAAACTGCCTCCCGAAAATTTGACCAATTTGTCCTTGAAAAACTAGACGGGAAAAAAAGTAGAGTGTACTCACAATTTAATTTTAATGGACATTTCATTCAATGACATTTCTACCACGAACAACCCAAGTAACACAGGAAGCATTTTAACAAACGGATAATTAACTTATGTAGAACTTAAGGTTCGTAGAAACTCTTATATGAGTTTACCGAGCATCTTGATGCTTTACACTGTATAAGGGGTGGATAATGGCATATCAAAATGATTTTGTAATGCCTGTAGTTTTAGTGCATCAATACTTTTTTTTTTTTGTTTTCTTACACTTGATACAATGCAGTTTATTTTTACTATTATGTATAAGAAACCTCTAGGGTTTATGCAATACATAACGTGTCACACCTTACGCGGCCAGAAAAGGTATCTAATTAATTAATCATTTATCACTAGAATGACCATAAGCTGCCGAAGGTCCTAGGTAGTGATGTTACACAAAGCAGCTTTGCAGCTTTCAGCTGTTTTTAGTACATTTGGCTCTACAATTGCATTTTTAAGTAGGATATAAATGCTCAATGCTGTTTAGCAACATAAACATAAACCATTATGTCAAACGCAGTCTATTTACTCAACTTTGGACCCTAATATTTTGGAAACCAGACACTTCCCAGGTATGCTTCCATGGAGAAAAATGATCGTGATGATGAGGAGATTCCGTAGTTTTCGGAAACGTTGACGACCAAAAATCATCCTGTATAATAATAAAAAGTATAACATTTCAAAATAAATTCATTGTAGGGTCGGTCTTTTGTTATGGAAAAGTATGTAGGGTGCACATACTTTTCCATAACTCAAAAATATACAATACACAGAAAATGTTTAAAAAGTAGCTTCAGAAGCAAATATTGGGATTATGAGGATAAGCAACTAACTAAATAAAGTTTTGTGACAAATATTTAAATAAGCAAGAGTGAATATTGCCTAAAATTTGCCGTTTGAGTTTTTGCCTAGGGCCATAGCTTGGAAATTCAATTTTGTACTTACGAGTGATATAATAAGTTGGATCGTAATCGTAACGAAGCTTACAGACGTACCAATTTGGCTGGACGGTCGGCTTGTCGGATGCGCTGGCGAACCGACCACGTCCAACCAGTATTAATAATAATTATGTCGGACCGATCACCCTATACACTTTCCGTTTTGGTCGTGATAGGGTCGGCTCCAGCCAAATCGGAACGTTAATAGCTTTATTGTGTTCTGTGTACTGGATGTAATACCTATGATAAATTGATAACCTAACCTATACATTATACCACCTTAGATCATGGTGACCACCTTTGACTATGGATATAATAGACAGACAGCTAGCGTGCCGCCGATAGGGACGGAATATTTTATTTATAAAATTAATGATAAAATTTATTTGTTAATGGCTTGCATGTTAAGCTAAGTAAAACTTTACTCGGAATACTATCTCTTCATGGGCTCGTGTAAGTTGTTTCTGCAATTCATTTTGATCTTTACAAATTTTACACCCATTCTTGAGGATTTTCCCGACGTTTCCATTCATCATCCATCATCAATATCATACATTATAAATTCAGAAATCATTTACTGAAGATAATGGCTGTATGGACTTAGATCCCCTTGCCTTTCCTTCGGGATAAACTTAAAAAAAAAATTCGCTGTTTGTTTTGTTTCGGTAAAACCTAAAATTCCATTTTGTTATGGCTAGTTTTGGTTGTTCTATTCTATGTGATAATGGATATAAATAAATGCAGAGTATGTCTAGGTGTTGGGACATTAACTGATATATTCTGTAAACACGGATCTTGGAATATTTCATCTAAAATCATGTCTGTTGCTAAAGTACAAGTTAGTTGACCTACATGTTGAAGGCATTTTACAAAACGGCTAGGCATTTTGAATAGCAAGCATGGGCTTATGAAGGAGTCTATTTGGCTTCTAGCACTTTGTCTTAATAATGATTAAATTGGGTTAGTTTTTTCTTTTATACTATTCAAAATGGCTAGCCGTTTTGTAATATGGTGTGTTGTGGTACTATTGAACGACTATTTCTTATAATATACATATCTTTAATGACACCTGAGTAAAAGCAAACAAGAATTAAAACTTCTGTTTATATTGTATTCTATTTTAGATGAACCCCAATGATGGCTTGCCTGATAAAATTTGTTCCTCATGCATTGAGAGACTAGACAACTGTGTAGAGTTTATAGATATGTGTGTGACTTCAGATTCAACCCTGAGAATGTTATTAAGCACAGATATCAGCAAAGGATTAACAGAAGATGTTGACAATCAAAGTTGCTGGAGTAACAAGTCACTAGCTGATTATGATGCTGTAAAATTTTCACCTAAAAGTGACACTGAAAGAGCTCTTATTATAGATGAAACATATATTGATAGCTCTTTGACTAATACTTTAGTGAATTTTGATGTTCTTTCTGATAATAATGCTTGTGACCTTAAGGAGGATACAGATCATGACTCCAAGAGATCTAGAAGACTACAATGCTATATTTGTGGAAAATTCATGTCATCAAAGTATGTTTTTTTAATTGTTATGTATGAGGTTAGACTACCTCTGTAGTTATTTAGTAATAAAAAAAATTTCAGATTCCGTCTGAAGACCCATATGAGGATTCACACAGGAGAGAAACCATTCTCTTGCCCTAACTGCAGTAAAAACTTTTCACTGGAACAGAGTCTTAAGATACATCTGCGTATTCATACGGTAATATTTTCATAGTATTGTGTTTTGTATAATTATTATAATAGAATCTACTATTATTTTTATATTTACAAAGGTTGCATTTTGAATTGCATAATTTTCTTGCTTATGAACTTTACAATTGACAAAATACCTACCTAATAATAATATGATTAGATTAGTATATTCTTTTACAGGGAGAGAAGCCATTAAAATGCAAAATTTGTGAGGAAAGCTTTGCTCATTCAGCAGGGTTAGCTGCTCATAGGAGAAAGCACACAGGCCAACTGCCATATCAGTGTTTATTATGCCCACGCAGCTTTCGTACGATTGGTCACTTACAATATCATACCAGGTACCTACACTAGAATTATAGCCAAAACCATTTTCTGTTTTTCTACTCTTTCTCATACAACATAACAGAGGCTTCTCGTCTTAAAGTGCAGTTACGTTACGTTACGTTACGTGCAGTGCACTCCCATCTCACCCATGAAGATTACATAGGCAGACTTTATTTCTTTATACATGTTTCTATTTTTCTACATACTTATTCAAAATTTTATTTCTATTCTAATTTGCCAATACAATAGTCTAACAGATACCTACCTATTCCTGCTACGCGTTTGTGTCAAGTAATAGTAGGTAACTTGTATCTTGTAACGAGTGGAGCGCCTGCGATTGCGCTCCTATAGAACGAAATTTGGTACGATTCCTGTCTTCAATATGCGAAAGAGATACATCGACAAAGCCCGACGCGTGAATCAGAAGATTTCGTATGAGAAATTAGCATAGTTGCCATAGCTACCGTGGATTTGCGTGCGCGGGGGGATCACCTGCGTGTGCGATGTTGCCGATGCAAAGAATATACTTACTCTCTGCCGATGTGACCGTTTTATGTTTACAAACAAATGTGACGGATTTTTCAATTAACTCGCAGTTTTTCATTGAAATTAATACATATTAAAAATTATTTGTGTGCGACACTTTGTGTTAAAAATGGAACAATGTAGATACACTACATTTTTATTGAAAAGTGTGAAAAAGACTCAAAAGCGCCATGAACTGAACGCCAAAGGCCCAACACGTCCTAGAATTTCTCTTTCTCAAAAATGTTAGTACATACATAGTTTCAAAACTAAATTTTAACAACATAAAAAAAAGGTGTTTTGTAGGCGATGGGCTGACCACCTGTCACTACTAACCGAACTTGTACATCTCAACTATACCCTCAAAAATTGGTCAGAAGTGGCACCATGTGGTTCTATCGGCCCTTGGCGCTCTGCCTACCCCTTAAGGGATAAAGGCGTGATTATATGTATGTATGTAAAAAAATGTGAACTCCCCCCCCATCAAAAATATTATTATCGCCTCTGCAACATAATGCACTAACTGAATAGCACAGCACCCGTATGATGAATTTGTTGAGAACGAGATGTCTCACTTTTAAACGTCAAATCCACAGAGCTAAGTAATAACTGGACAAGGCAAGTGTTTCTACTTGGTGTGTAAAAAGGGATTGCAAACCACTTCTATCAGCCCGACTCCGTTCGCGTGGTCTGCAGAAAAAACAAAATGTCTAAATTGTCTGGGATAAAAATATTTTCCTGGTATAGAAAATTGTCGAATGTCCGTCCTCAGGTCCTAAACTATCTGCGCCAAATTTTATTTTAATCGGTTCAGTAAATTTATTGTGAAAGCCGGACAGAGTTAGTTTCGCATTTTTAATATTACTTATATTAGTAAGGATTCTGTGTAACTGTAATAATCACACACATCTTTTGTTTATAGGCGACACACAGGTGAGAAAAATTTTGAGTGTGAAAAGTGTGGGAAAGCTTTTATAACGCGCAGTGATCTCAAGCAACATATACGAAGTCATTCTGGTGAACGGCCGCACATTTGCTGTATTTGCGGCCATAGACTAACTCGCGAGGCACACCTCAAACGACACATAGAAACCCAGCATAAGGATCAAGAAATATTTCATTGCAATTATTGCAGTTCTAAGTTCGAGTATGAAATAGACTTGAAGAAACATAGGCAGTTGCACGAAGTTAAAATAAGTTCTGAACATTCTGATTCTCTAAGCTAATAAATGGCCGGTAGACAAAAAAATATTATTTCTATTATTTTTTCGCTCGCAATTTTGTCCATGTTGACTAATATAAAACGTATGTTCTGTGTTATTCTGATATACATGCTATATATACAAGTATAACTAGCAAGTTTCATCAGCATTATGTATATCATTAATCTGAGATCTTCACATTTTCACAAACTGCTATTATTCGCAAATTGTCATGTTCGCAAATTGCCAAATTCGCAAATCCAGCGGTTATCTATTTGAAGCAAGTCTTAATATAAGCATGAATAGACCGTACATACAGGATGATTTTTGGTCGTCAACGTTTCCGTAAACTACAGAATTTCCTCATCGTCACGATCATTTTTCTCCATGGAAGCATACCTGGGAAGTATCTGGTTTCCAAAATATTAGTGTCCAAAGTTTAATAAATAGACTGCGTTTTTCTGCATAAATGCACATTGAGGCGTGTAGCAAGATTTTTTCATGAAAAATAATTAATATCTATCTTTGAAAAAACTAGCATAAACACTGAACACTATAAATTTCGCCCGATCAAGTAATAAAAAAAATCTATAAAATTTACTTCGTTTCCCAGCATTTTTTTGGCATAAACTTACTTTATTTGATGTATAGAGTACGTAACTACGTACCCTTAGTTAAGGGTGGCAACGAAATATGTTTTGTGTTTTAATATTGCCAAATTGACAAAATTAAATTTGCTAATTGTGAATTTTCATTATATGATCCCAACGAAAAACTTCCGTCTTCTAAATTTCTATTCTAAAAATTTCACAATTTGCAAACTTAATTTAGTCAATTTGGCAATATTAAAACACAAAATTTATATCTATGTACGGTCCATTTACGGTCATTATATGAATAATAAACTTGCTTCAAATAGATAACCGCTTGACAATTTGCGAATTTGGCAATTTGCGAACTTGACAATTTGCGAAATTGACTGATTGCGACCGCTTGACAATTTGCGAATTTGACAATTTGCGCCTAAAGGAATTTGGCTTTTAGCACTTTATCTGCTTAATTGATTTGGTTAAGATACCTATTAAAACTTAAAATAACCTGTTCGAAAGATTTTTTCTTTCATATGCTTCAAAATGCCTAGCCGTTTTGTAATATGTCGTGTTCTACAATATGCCGTCGACGTCGTCATATGTGTGAGGTACATAGTAACTAGAGCGCCATAAATCAAAGGAACTATGATGATACGTACTAATATCCAATATAATCTAATTTGAAAGGCGTAGTAAAAAGAGAATACTTAGATGAAGAAATAAAAAGAAGATCCATAGTCACAGATGTCAGGGTAAAGCGAGATTGACTGCATTTTGTGAAAGCACACACAAAGCACATTTTGTGTGTTATGTGAAACAAAGGCAAAAAGATTAGTTCTAATGTCGCATCCCAGAAATGTTTCCCACAACCTGTTACTGGTTGTTACAAACTCTGCCTTAAAATCTTTAAAACCTCTGCGGTAGCAACCTGTAAAGCTGGCTGGCAAAATTAAAAAAAAATATCATAGACGGTGAACTTCAAACTGAATTTTAAAATATCAACTGTAAACAATTTCAAGATTTCAGGCTATTTATTGTTAATTAAGATAAAATATGTATTTTTGAGTTACATTTCTGGTCTGCATGAATCTGCGTCAAGTTAATCAGTTGTTAGTTTCATCATCAATCAATCTAATAATAATTTTATTTTCAATGTACACACATTACCTACTTAGTTTCATTATTACACATTAATTATAGAATATTGTACGTGTGTACACTGCAGAAGAATCTATTTTGCATACGTTAACTATGATACCCACACTAGGCTTAATGCCTGTCTCGTGGATATCAAAGTTACATTTAGCTCGAGAAAAACAAAGTATACAATAATATATGTAACAGTTAACACTTAACAAAAATTGTACAGAGTACAAAATTAAAACTTTTAAGTTATATCTATTATGCGAGTATATTCTTGTACCTATAAAAATAAAAACAAAACAGTTCGAACTTCAAATAACTAGTACTAAGGAAAAGTACACTCTTTAATATAGCAAACTTTTACTATTCTATTATACACAAAGGAATTCCAATAAGGTTTGAATCTATGCGCGAAACTTGTTTGGGTTCTGGTAAGTGTATTTTATAAATTACGTCTACAAACACAGCGTTACACTATTTCGCTTTTCAAACCAAGAAATACAAATACTGCGGTAAGTACCTACACAATAATTATAATGCATGTCTACATAGCTGTGTTACCAAAATGGAGGCTAATTCAGGAAAACAATCAGACAGTCACGTTCAGCATAGCGAAGCCAGTTATAAGTAAAAGATCAGTACAAGTCACTAGCTCATCGCCTGAGGTAAATAAAATCCTTGGTCGACTCTTAAGATACGAAATGTATGAAAGCTGATTCAGCTGATTCTAGCGAATTCTAGCTATTCTATCTAGCGAAGCCCCGCATCAGCACAGAATATCAGATGATACAAATATACTCTATGAAAGGAATGGATGATCTTCTCACCGGCTAGACCTGCAAAAGGTCATCTAGCCGCAACATAAGAGGTTGATAAGTTGTTAGTAAGTCGCTAAAAGTTATAGAACACTTATTATTTTCGGGTCAACTGACTATAAAAGCTATAGTAACTGCGGAGACAATTGAAAACAAAATATCAGCTCTTCGACTCTGAACAGAGATTCAGCGGATTTGCTAAGAGGAAAAATCTATGTAAAAGTCTTAATCACCTCACTTAATTGGCTGATATAAAAGTGTTTTTAACAACAATATGTTTAGTAATAGGTACATCTTTCATTAATTTATAGGTTTTGAGATGGCTTTTTTAATTAGGTTAGGTTATGCAACTTACGTTAGAACTTACTGATTCGGCGGGAAAAGCTGGAAGGGAGCGGGTGTAATATTCTTGTGAAAATCAAAATTTATTTGTAAATGGCTTGCATGTGTCCGTAAAGTGATGTTTTTTGGTAGATAAGTAATATTTTGTTTACTTGTTATGTGAATCTAGTGCGTGTGCATGGTTTTATATGCAGGTAAGCTGGCTGAGTAAAACTTTAGTCGGAATACAATCTCTTCATGGGCTCATGTAAGTTGTTTCTGCAATTATTTTTGATTTTTACTAATTTTAAACTCGTTCTTGAGGATTTTCCCGACGTTTCCACTCATCATCATTGTCATCCATCATAAATTCAGAATACATTTTACTAAACAATGATTAGGCTGTATGGGCTTAGTTCCACTTGCCTTCCTTCGGGATAAACTAAAAAAAAAATAGAACTTACTCGTAGGTTCTCGTACTTGAGCAAATAAATTAATTTAAACTTATTCAAGAATTTATATTATTTTCTTTCCAAGTAAACCCAATTATCGAAATAACCATAGCTACTATAGCAAACTTTTCTGTTTGAATAATAGTTAAATGCTTCATGGTGAGAAATTTATTTTTTTGCTGGTTTTCACTAATTATGACGTCAAGTGCACTCTTCTTCTTGGTGTAATTTGGTCTACACGATTGACGCTTTCCTACGATATTGTAAATGACAAATTTTAAAGCAAAGTTTAGAATTCAAATGTGTAAAAGCAAAGATTTGGTATTAGCCATATTTTTATCTGTTTTATATTAGATTTTTTTATTTAAAATATGTGATTTATAATAACATAAAATAAATAATGTTTAAAAGCATGCTATGACCAAATTACACGAAGTACGAGTAGAAGAGTGGTGCACTTTTCATAATTACAGGAAACCAGTAAAAAAAATAATTTCTCATCATGACCATGAGCGACCACCCTAATTCCAAATATTTATATGAATTCCCGCCATAATACGAGTACTAGCAATATCTAAAAACAGATGGCGCGATTGACATTCTTCTCCTAGAGCAGGGATGGCGAACCAATGGCACGTGTGCCACCCCTGGCACGCAACAAAATAGTTCAGGCACGCCGAATGATACAGATGAGAATGAATTACATAAAAAAATTGCATTTAAACCGTTTGTCAGATGACTCTAGTTCAGCAGCTTGTATTCTGCTGAGCCTGACATAAAATACTTCGCATCTAATTTGAAACAGCAGAAATTACACGATTTTTTTAATATCGAGGGGTGAAAGGCTATTTGGTTTAAGCGCCATTTATATATATGGCGCTTATCCCAAATAGCCTATGAACCCTCGATATGTTAAAATAGTAACATTACATACCGATAATTGTACTTTTGAATTTAAATAAATAGTACAGTATACTTAATATCTAGTTTTATTTTTGTTCAGTAATATCAATATGCCTAAATTATTTCATGGCACGTCATAGATATAATAACTATTTGTCTCATGAAAAATGGCACGTATATCACTCAGAACAATGACTAACTATATCACTGAAGGTTCGCCATCCCTGTCCTAGAGTATAGTGTTCTGTGATTGTTATAGAGAAGACTCCACATCTACCTACAAGCTTCTGGTTACGAACGAAGCGACATCTGGTGTAGGGAATTAAAATCCCTTTGAGTGACAAGAGCAATAATTTTGATCCCAGGCCAAAGTTTAGGTTTCGCAAAAAAAAAATTATATAAATTCGAATTTTGAATTGAAAAGATTAACGTTTTCTGTAGCAGCTGTTGTGACTTTGTGATTTGTAAAATATTTTCTAGCAGTTTTGCGGCTTATCAAATAAGATTTTGTACTTGTGCTGTTTGTGTGAAGATTTACAGCGAATAATCTATTAACAGCATCTCTAATTTGTATAATAGTTTGGAGGAATTTGATCAAGTCTCTCTGTTCAGAACATAACCCTGTATTTTCATCATGTCAAGAGAAATTTACTATTCCCAAAAATATTTCGACGAGGAGCACGAATACAGGTAAGAGATAATAATAGTGATATATGTATGTGGTCTAGGTAGGAAGTAACTACTTCAGTAGAATCTACTAGAACACTTTGTGATTAAGGAGTAAGGTAAAAATCAGTCTCCACAAATAACAATAATGTTGGTGGGTGGGACGGCCTGCTTGCTGACTGTTAGCAATTAGGCGATTTTCTTTGTTATTAAGAATTAGTCACAATTCTTATTTTGTATGATATATTTAATGATTATTTTATAAACTGATAACATGACATATATTAGAGTAAATGGCTACTTCAGCCCTTCTAATCATAATAAATAAATAAATTATTGTTTCATGTGTTTATATCAATAAGTAAACAGTGCAAATTTCTTGTCCTATTCTGCAGTTCCAAATAACTGACTTCATACAGGATTAGATATTATAGTTATTACTATAGATGTCATTATTTTAATATACAAATAACTTGACAAAAAAGCAGCCTCGGCCAACTATATAAAATGTTTAGTTTTATATGTTTGTAATTTACCTGGTGTAATTTCTTACAGCTGGACTATAATAGCAAAGGATAGGGATAAATGGAAAGAGTTAGGGGAGGCCTTCACCTACAAAAGTCATACAGACAGAAAATAGATTTATATTAGTTAAGAGCAAAAATGTATTTACAAAATGTTTGTCAGAAATAAAGGCTATTCTATTTATTTTATATAATTTCTTACAGGCATGTGGTATTGCCACGGGAAATGGTCAAGTTGGTGCCGAAAAATCATTTAATGTCTGAACAAGAATGGCGCAGTATTGGGGTACAGCAAAGTCAAGGATGGGTTCATTACATGACACACCAGCCAGGTAATCTTAGTCTATAGTCTGCATATTTCTAGTATGTACATAAATGTGTGATCCTAAAATTCATAGCCATATTTTTACCCTAAAATGATGTTAAATGAAAATGATATTATACAATATTAATTGTATTTTTTTCTTATTTTCAGAACCCCATATTTTACTTTTTAGACGTAAGAAGACATCATCTCAATGAGTACAGTATGCATGTGACAATCTTTGTGTGTATTTAGTTTTAATGTACAGTTCATGATATTAGTTTTTAAATGTAGCTTTAATGAATAATACAATTTTTTTTTATATATATAAATGTGTAATCAATGTAAAATCAGGGTACTTGCATAAACAGGTTGTGTAATGCCAATTGATATTTATGTACTTAGGGGCCTAATAATCCTATTTTCACATGTTTGTAAGTTTATTAACTTTAGTCATATTATAAGAATGTATGATGTTGTGGTACAAAAAGTTGTTGTTAAATAGATCAATCTTTTGCTGTTCAAATTTAATAGTTATAAATTCTCTTCTTGAATTTAGGACTATAATTTTAAATTTGTACTTGACTGTATATTTGTATGATCCAGTGTGCCTTACATTAATGCCTTTATTTATATGTACATTCCACTAAATCAATAAAACTTTTGTGAAGATATATAGGCCTTCAATTAGGCAACAT